>CM050526.1:16013677-16717205 GCA_027563665.1 Antrozous pallidus
CTGGCTGGGGTCTTCCAGGGTGTCACCTCAGGTGGGCCAGGATGGGGACACCTTGTCACTCTCGAGGTCCTGTGTACCCAGTCCCCAAGGAGGTGCCTGAAAAGTCCTCTATCATCCCTCCTGCCCTAACTTCCCACTTTCAGAGTATTGCAAATGGGAGAACTAGCCCCACCTCTGGGCAGTAATGTGTTTGTGTGTGTCTGTGGAGGGTGCACACAGTGAGAAGTGTGTGTATGTGTGTGCACCTGTATTCTGTTGCATCTTTGGGGTGATTACAAGCGCAGGGACTTGTGCAGGTGTGTTAGCATGTGAGAGATGGCTGTGGGGAATGGGGAGCTCATATTTGCCTGGACATGTGAATTCTGCATCTCTGTATGTGGGGCAAGTGTATAGGTGTTTGCTTGTGCTTGTGGGATTGTGTAGCCTGTGCTGGGTTTTTGCTCATGTCTGTGAACAAATGTGTCTACGCTTGGGCATCACTGTCCACATGTGTATGGCCCAAAGAGGACTATGTCCTAGCAAGAGAGGCTTGAAGAGCAGATATGCCCAGGCTCCAGACCTGGGACTGAGGGACCCAGGGGGCCCAGTGTGAGGCAGAGCTATGTACACACACCTCTCACTCACACACACACACACGTCAGCACTAGCAGGGCGAGGCTGGGCTGCTGAGGAGGGCTGGAGCTGGGCCCTCCATTGGCAGGGGGTGGAGCCTACGATTTTGGTTCCAGCATCTTCCTCACGGCCATCCTGGGCCTGCCCGAAGCCCTGATCCCTGTGCAGCTGCTCTGGGTGAACCTGGTGACGGATGGCCTGCCTGCCACCGCCCTGGGCTTCAACCCTCCAGACCTGGACATCATGGAGAAGCTGCCCCGCAACCCCCGCGAGGCCCTCATCAGCGGCTGGCTCTTCTTTCGATATCTGGCTATTGGAGGTAAATGGGGGACCCCAGCTCTCAGTGGGGTTCCAGGAGTCTCCTAAGACCCTATATCAGTTAGGCTTGCAAACTGCAGACAGTATGACTCAGCCGGCTCATGCCAAAAGAAACCGTGTGAGCTCATCTAACTGGAAAGACCAGCGCCCGCTTCGGGCACGGTGGACCCAGGCCTCAGATGGTAGAAGCACTGGCCTATTTTGGCTCTGCCTCAGCTCCATTCTCAGGCAGGTACCTCTGTGGTGGCAGAATGGCTGTGGCAGCTCCACCCCTCGTGCTTGCTCCATTGCAACCCCAAATTCAATAGGAGAAAGAGCTCGCTCTCATACTACTTACTCCCTCAGTAGTAGGATACAAGTCTCAGGCCTGTTCTCATTGGTCCAAATTGGTGTACCTGCTTATCTCTTAGCCAATCACTGTGGCCAGGGGTGTGACACGCTGATTGCCATTCAGGGCCCGCCACTGGCTTGTGTGGCCTAGAGAGGGAGAGGGCGGTGTCCGGGAGTTAGTTACTGGGGAGGGGAAAGGGATGCTGGGAAAACCGCAGTTGTCCATTGTAGCTGGTTTCCTCCCACCCTCCCTGCAGTGTATGTGGGCCTGGCCACCGTGGCTGCCGCCACCTGGTGGTTCCTGTATGATGCCGACGGACCTCACATCACCTTCTACCAGCTGGTGAGTGACAGCCAGGGAGCCTGTTGGGGTGATTTCTGAGTTGGAGTTTCAGGGGGAAAGGGCCCAGAATCCTGGGACGGCCCACGGCTATCCCTTCACACCCCCATTCACGCATACAGACATTCACCACCGGGGGACGAAGCTCAGAGCTGGGGAGCCAAGTGCAGAGAGCAGCCCAGCCCCTGAGTTACTCCCTCTCCCAGGCTTTTAGTTGGGGGGGGGGGGGGGGAACCAGGGGCATGGCTGCCCACGAGCATCTTACCTTCATTGAAGAACACCCACAGCACTGCAGGCTGAGAAAGACGAGTCCCTGAAGGAGGCAACTTTAAGCAGAGGGTCAACCTGAGAAGGTCAGGAACCTGCCAGGTTCCCCCGACCCTTCCCATAACCAACCTATTTCTCAGAGAAGGGATCCCCTGACCTCTCAAAGTCACCTGGCTGGCAGGTGCCCTCCCCAGGACTCTTAGCTCAGCACAGTTCTGGGCAGGCAAGGAGATGCCTCAGCCTCTGTCTGTCAGTCTGTCCCTCTGACTGAGCAGCCAGGGTATCTCCTTTGCTTGTGAGAGCGGCAGGGATGCAGGATTTCCTTCTGAGTGCCACCTTTGCTGCTTTCCTGCAGACAGGAGAACCTGCGGGGGGGGTGGGGGGGCTGACTCCTGCCCCATCCCGGGAGTGTCAGGGGACCGCCCCGAGGGCAGCGCCAGGACTGGGCTACCATCACCGGCCCTCCCTGGGGAGCCTGTGATTCCCGGGCTTCTCCGGTGTTCCCATCCAGGTTGAGGCAGTCCAGGGACACTTTCCTGGCACCTGCCAGCCCTCAAGCACGTGGGCAGCAGTGTAGGGCATGGCCCCAGCTCTCACCCAGAGGCTGGTGCCCCCAACCCTCAGGAGATGGCAGATGCATGGGCACCTCAGCTGGTGGGAGCTCCAGGGTGGAGATGGGGCTGTGCTGACCATCCCTCAGCTGCCTTCTTCCAGCCCCATCTTTATTACCAGCCTTTATACTGCGGATCCCAAATCTCCAAGGACCTACCCACCCACCCCCACCTTCTCACCGCAGACCCGTATGTCCAGCTGGCTGTCTCCTCTGGGATAGCCCACAGACCCACGACACACCAATTCCAAAATCAAATCTATCGCCCTCCCCCAAATAATCTCTCTCCTCCCTCCCCAACTCAGGTTCACTACCTGCCTGTTACCCAAGCCAGACACCTGGGGGTCATGCCAGGCACATAATGATTACCAATCGGCCTCCCGTCTTCTCGGTGCCACCTTCCCAACAGACCTCCGGCCATCCTGGTTCTCTATCCACCTGCCAACTAACGGCTGTTAGGCACCGGTTGTGCCAGGCACAGAGGACTAGGGCCGTGGCAGTGCCCGAGCAGGCGGAGTCTGCAGAGAGCTACTCTCTGGAGCGGGAGAGCCTTGGAAATGGGCAGTCCCCTGCCAAGGTGGGAAGCCTCTCAGCAGAGAAAGACAGTGGCTGTGGCACTCACAGGTGGGCCAGGGTTAGACCGAAGGTAGAACTCTCCGTTGTTAGAGTCCCTTGTTCCTGGAATAAGCTGCCCAAAGGCAGCAGAGTGGTTCGGAGCACGGAGCCGGAAGCAGCCCCGGCACACGGCCTCGTGCTCCCACACACCGGCTGTGTGACTGTGGCAGCTCCGTAACCTCTCGGCTGCTCTCCTCACCTGTGAAATGCGTCACAGTCCCTATCTCACAGCACATCGAGAGGATTAAGGGTCAAGTGTTCAGGCCAACAGAGCACATATACACGTGTCGATTAAGTTCATGAAGCCCAGGTGAGCCTCGCAGGAGAAGGTAAAAGGGAAGTAGCCAGGGAGGCAAAGGCAAGGGGGACACACAGCAGTGGCTTCACCCAAAGAAACGGGCCCCCGCTTCCACAGGGGTTTCCCGTGAGCTCCTGAGACAGAGTGCCCGGCCTGAGCACCTTCTAAGAAACAGTTTGGAGGCCTCCCTGTGACCCATGACCCGGGTATCATGTGTGCAAGTGCTCGCCGGTGAAACCGGAAGGTCTGAACAGGGCAGGTACTTAATGGCAAGAGCAACAGATCCATTGAGACATGTGCTGTGACCTGTTCAGGTTTCCTCCCTGTGCACATGCAGAGGGACCTGGGTGAGCACTGCACGTGTGTGCGTGTGCCCCTGGCCACTGCAATGGCCCGAGCGTTTGGCCCTCTTGGCCACTGGGTGGGTTCAAGGTATATGTTCAAGGCAATGAAAACATGCCCTGTCCCAAATCCCGGAGCTTGCTTTTAGGGAAAATCACTTTTGACATAAGACTCTATCTTTTTATTTATTTTATAATTACTTTTAAAAATATATTTTATTGATTTTTTTTTTTTACAGAGAGGAAGGGAGAGGGAGAGAGTTAGAAACATCAATGAGACAGAAACATCAGTCAGCTGCCTCTTGCACACCCTCTACTGGGGATGTGCCCACAACCAAGGTACATGCCCTTGACCTGAATTGAACTTGGGACCTTTCAGTTGGCAGGCCGGCGCTCTATCCACTGAGCCAAACCGGTTAGGGCTATTTTTTTATTTTAAAATTTTTTTTGTTAATCCTCTCCCAGGGATATTTTTTCCATTGAGTTTTTATTTATTTTTATTTTTTTTTTATTTTTTTTTAGAGAGAGAGAGAGTAGAAGGGGGGTGGGGGGAGAAAGAGAAACATCGATGTAAGAGAGGCACATCAGTTGGTTGCCTCCTGCACAAGTCCTGAATGGGGTGGGAATCCAACCTGCAATGGAGGTACGTGCTCTCGACCGGATATCAAACCCTCTACCCTTTGGTGTGCAAGCCTACACTCTAACCACATAGACACACCAGCCAGGGCGTCATCTTTCTACTAAACTAAGACATCTAGCCAGGCCACAGACTTTTATAACTTCTCACCTGCACGGCTGAGTCAGCTCCCCCGCGGTTGAGCAGTGTGGGAAAGTGGCGGTCAGACAGCCGTCATCCCACAGGTTTCTCTCTGAGGGTTATTTTCACAGCCCATGGCCAGTTCCTAAACCCTTAGCCTCAGAGATCTGCGTTCAGATGAGACTCCAGGGGACAAACTTACGTTACAGGACAAGGGCGCTGTTTCCCGGCACGCTTGTTCACGCTCCTCCCGTGACACGGAAGGGAGCCAGCCAGGCTCTCACGGGGCGGGGGGCGGGGGGGGGGGGGGGTGCCTCGGTCTGCACGTGTCACAGCGGGCTCCGGAGCGAGGTGTCAGGGTGGAGGAAACTCCCGGGGCTGCGCGGGCGAGGGCCACTTCCTCAGCGCCCCTGAGCGCTTCTCGCTGATTGCGAAGGAGGCGGACAGGGAGCCGGTGTCTGGCAATTCGTTAGCTCAAAAGCAGAGGCAGGTCAGACAGAGCCCAACTTCATGGCATACATGGAGGAGGGATGGATGGAATCGAATGGGTCAGTACTGAATAGGGCACATGCACTCATTTTCTACCCACCAAAGGTGAACTCTAAGCATAATTTTACTGGTTTTCTAAACGTCTACGTATTCAGTGTTCTCCGTTCATCACCAGCCCCACCCCTGGGCCTCCCCCTCCCCCCACTGCCCTCCCCAGCCTACTGCCAGCCGCTCTCTCGGTCCCAGACGGTCTGCCCTTCTCCCTGGCGCAGTGCTGGCCATCTGCCCCCATCCTGGGCCAGCACCCCTCCCTCGAGCTGCCCCGGGGCAGCCCTTTCTCTCTGGTTGTGTGGAGTCCTCAGATGTGGGCGAGAGGTGGGTGAGGCTTCCATCTTCCCACAACCAGTGCCGTCCATCCCTGACCGCTGTTCTCCCCGACCCCGCCTGACCCCGCCTGACCCCACCGCCGTTCTCTCAGAGGAACTTCCTGAAGTGCTCTGAGGACAACCCGCTCTTTGCCGGCATTGACTGCGAGGTTTTCGAGTCTCGCTTCCCTACGACCATGGCCTTGTCTGTGCTGGTGACCATTGAGATGTGCAACGCCCTCAACAGGTGAGCTGGGCAGAGGGGCCCGGAGCCGGGGTGAGGGCATGTGGCTGAGGCTTCAGACGAGGGGGCTGAGGGGCAGGTGGGGCCCAGGATTGGGGTCAGCGGTGTCCGGTATTGTAGTATGAGGGCTAGAGGCTCCAGGATTGGGTCTGAGGGTCAGAGGTGTCCAGGACTGGGGTCTGGGAGTCAGAGGGATCCAGAAGAGGGTTCTATGAGTCAGTGGGGCCAGGATTGGGTTTGAGGGACAGAAAGAGGGTCCAGGCCCCTGTGGGCTGAGTGGGCAGCAGTGACACACCACGTTCAGGTGCACTGGCCTCCCAGAAATGCTCTGTTCTTAGACCCGATTAGGGACATGCTGAGGCTCAGGCCACCCCTGCACCTCCTCATGGGGGCGGATGGTGCTCCTGGCGGGGCTGCCTGCATCCGGGCCCAAGGTGAGCGCCCCTGTCCTTGGCAGCGTCTCCGAGAACCAGTCGCTGCTGCGGATGCCACCCTGGCTGAACCCCTGGCTGCTGGCAGCTGTGGTCATGTCCATGGCCCTGCACTTCCTCATCCTGCTCGTGCCGCCCCTGCCTGTGAGTGGGGCGCCACTCTCCTCCCTCCTGCAGCTCCCGGGGTGACCAGGTCCAAGTCCTCTGGCCTGCAGCCCGGGCTGGCGGCTGGGCCCATGACAAGCCACTGTCCTGCAGATAGGTCCTCACCTCCTCACATCGGGAGCTCCCAGACTTGGGGAAGAGAAGGGGTGGGGGTCTCCCGAGGGGGGGCAGGAGGGCAGACTACTCTCTTCCCTGGTGCAGAATCCCTCCCACTGCCCCACAGGACCAGGGGAATTGGTCCTGGGGATGAGGTGGGGAGGGCACTTCCAGCAGAGAAAGCGGGTGCACAGGGACCTGGGGTGGGGCCTCGGGGGAGTCCTGGGCGTCCTCACGGAGTCCCTGTGGCCTGGGAGATGAGCCCTTCCTTTAACCAGCCTCCCCTCAGCTCATTTTCCAGGTGACCCCACTGAGTGGGCGCCAGTGGGGGGTGGTGCTCCAGATATCTCTGCCCGTCATCCTGCTTGATGAGGCCCTCAAGTACCTGTCCCGGCACCACGTGGACGGTGAGTGGGAGCCCAACCCACACCCCCACACCCCCTCCCTGCCCACCTCTGCTATCCAACTGCAGGGAGCAGTGCCAGCATCAGCCTCGCTGGCTGTGGGGGACACGAGGGGCTCTGATGGCTGGGGCCCGAGGTGTCTGCAGGGGTAGGGACCCTGGGAGCCAGCGGGAGCGCTGCTCAGGGCCACACTGCCTGGCTCACCTTCCTACCACCAGCCCTGCACGGCCAGGCTCACTGGGCCCTCCCTGGCTCAGCCTCCGACTTCTCTGAACGTGACCTCTTTTTCTGGGCTTCTCAGGACAGTCTCCAGGCCTCCATGGGCAGCTGCCGACCCATCCGACCCCACACCACACCGGGTTGGCCTCTCGGGTGTCACCTTGTGGGCGGGGAGAGGGGTGGTTCTCTATTTCTGAATTCACAGCTCTCGGTCTGCCTTAACCTAGGAATGGGCAGGGTGGCAGGAGAGGGGGTGGGGGCAGCGTGTGGAGGAGCAGCCTGGGGCCTGGTGCCCACCTGCCTGCTCCTGCCTGAGGCCTCAGAGAGCCTGGGGAGCGAGGAAGCAGGGGCGAGAAATTCCTGGTTCCCGGGACCTGGAGCCAAGGAGGTAGCGCCCTGGCCAGGCTGCTGGAAGCCAGGGTTAGACCCGCAGTGGCAACGGCGAGGCCTGGCTGGGCAGCTGGGTCCCTGAGGCCACGTCATAGGAATGTGTCCCGGCCCCAGGGGAGGGAGTCTGGGAGGGCTAGAAATAGAGCTGTGCTGTCACTTCACTGGGCCAAGGCATTCGATCCAGCCCTTCTGGGTGCTGCAAATACTTCATTTTATTGAAGAGGCTGAAACAAGTTGTCCTTCTCTCTGGAGAAGCTGGCCCGCCACGGATCTGTCCAGGGGGTGGCCTGGCATGTGTGTGTGTGGGGGAGCCCATGGGTGCTCAGACAAAGCAAGGCCCATTGGAGCCTACGGGTGGGGTAAGGGGAGCCATACAAGGGATTCTGCGCCTGGGGTGGGTCTTTCTGGCCCACCCTCCACGGATACTCCTGGGAAGGTGCAGATAGGGAAATGGATCTGTGGCCTAAAACCCCACCCACGGGAGCCCGAGGCATCCCCAGCTCTGGCCGGAGCACAGGGTGCTCTAACCAGGAAACCCTCTGGCCGCTTGTCCACTGACTGGCCTGCGAAGCCATGCCTCCTGGCGTGTGGCTGGCTCGGGCAGCTTCTCTGTCTTCCTCAAGAGCCTTCCCCAGATGGCCACAACGGCCAAGGGGGTCAGCGCGTTTTCTTGACAAAACTTAAAGGTGAGGACAGGTCTCAGCCAATGGGGAAAGCCGGAATCTTGGGCACTGCCCAGCTCGGGCTGTTGGCGTGAAGGACGCTGGGCCCAGGCACAGGGGGCAGGGCCCTGGCCGATGGGACAGGTTGGGGAGAACGGAGTCTGGAGGGGGCCTGGAGGAGCAGGTTGGCGTCCCTAGGGGGGTGGGGGTGCTGGAGCTTGGAGTTCAGGGGAGAGAGGTGAGGCTGGAGGTGAGACACAGCCTCAAGTGCCAAGGTGAGGACCCTGGACATTATCCTCAGGGCCATGAGAGCCATGGGGGGGCGGGTGTGTGTGCATGGGAGGGATGGGGCGAGCGTGGAGGATGGACGGACAGATGGGTGAAACTAAAGGCAGGAGGCTAATCAGGGGAGAAGGCCCAGGCCCAGCTCAGGGTGAGCTAGTCCCAGGCAACAGCTCCTGTCCACCATTAACCTGAGATGCTGACCATGGTCCCCAGAGGTTTGGCTTTAAAGGGTGGTGCCCTGCTGTCGCTGGAAGCCCAGACAGCTCTCCTTGTGCGGCTGCAGTCCCTGGGGCCTCCTCAAGCCGACCGGGCGGGGGTGAGAGAGGGGACCCTGTTACGTTCCCAAGCCAGTCTGGTGGCCTTTTAGGGAAGTTTTGCTGGGGCCTGATGCTCATGGCTTCCCGTGGCTTAGGGGTGTGTCCTGGGGAGAATTGTGGATCCTGGGTGGGCACCAGGGGTTGCGGGGATGGGGGGGAAGGGGGCTCTTGCCCCACCCACTGGCTCTCCCAGGTGTGGCTGAGCAGCTGTCAGGCAGAGGCCTGCGGGCTGGGCTGAGGGGAGGGGAAGCCTGGAGAGTCCAAGTGGCTCCCACCTGGGAGGACCCAGCAGCCTGGCCTTACTCCGAGGGCAGTGGGGACCCCAGGGGGCTGAGGGCCGGATCTGAGGTGTGATGCCAGGGGTGGGAGGGTGATGGTGAGGTAAGATGGCAGCTGAGGGCAGGCTGAGAGGCCTTGCACCTGGGGCAGGAGAGGGGGAGGGGGAGAGAGAGAGAGAGAGAGAGAGAGGAGCTGGTGAGATGTGGGTGGGGAAATCAGCAGGCCTGGGTTTATGAGCTAGGGAGCACCAAGGCTGCCATGGTGCCTAGCTGCCATCATGCTGGACTGTGGTTCTTAAAAACAAGAAGCAATGCACTGGAGTGGGCTGAGGGCGGACGGAACACGTGGCGTGCAGGAGCCGGGGCGTCTGGGGGCGCGTGGGCTGCAGCTCAGGAGATGCAGGGGCTGGGTCTGCTGAGTGGGCTTGTGGGGGAGAAACGGGGTGGAAAGGCAGAAGGAGCCAGCCTGGGTGTGTGCTCTCATCACACAGCCTAACACACTCCCCGGTTTGTCTTCCAGAAGAAAAGGGCCGGAAGTGAGCCCGGGGCAGAGCGGAGTCTCCAGCGAGCACCTCATACTGAAGGTGCCCAAGCATTCGCCCACCCGCCTGCACCACGCCGGCCAGCCACTTGCTCATGAGCCCCACTGACTGAGGCTGGAATGGCCCCGGTCCTGTCCCCGTGGCCATTGTCCCCTCTTCATCTGCCTGGGGGCCCTGCTGCATGTCTCGGGACTCTCCTGGGAAGTTCGCCCCTGAAGCTCTGGCCCGGGAGGGGCCTGCCCAGAAGCCAGAGCTGGTGGCCGATCCTGAGACGCAGAGCCCTGCACCCCCAAATCCACGAGCACCTTCTGGAGCCCGCGCCCCCTTGCTTGGAGGCTGGGCTTGCCTTGGTGCCTGGCGTCTCTGTACCGAAAGAGGACTCCTCAGGCCCTCCCTCTCGCTGTGACCTCTCACTTAGTGCCTGGTCTGGGAGCTGGTCAGCTGGGGGTGGAAGGGGGGACATCTGGGCCCAGCTGTGCACAGCCAGGGCAGGCCACCCCCACATACTCTGCTTCCACAGAGTCGGCTCCTGAGGGCGTGGGCCTCTTTCTGTTTATATGCGCAGGGAGCTGAAGGGTCAGAGAGAGACAGGAGTGGGGGAAGGAGGCTGGGCAAGGACCCTCTTCTGGGAGACCGCCAGCCTGCCTGCCTCTGCTCCGCTCACTCCTGGACTCAGGTTCTCTGTCCTAACAGACGACACATGTCCTCTCGGTGCTGCCTTGTCTACCAAGCAGGGCCCGGTCTGCCCTCGGTGTGCCTGGCAGCGGAGCCCTCGGGCATCCTGGTCCCTGGCAGCCATGCCCTCCCACCCAGGCCCACGCCTGCCCATCTCGTGGTCCACACGGCTGGGCGATCCTCAGTCCCTGGGCTCTCGGCCTCGCTCTTGGCCCCCAACCCCACACACCGTGAGCTGAAAGGATTGGCTCAGAACGGCTATAGCAAGACCCCTGTGGATGGTGTCTGTCGGGCATAGGGAGAACCTTTGATGGACAGAATGTTCTTGTAACCCAGCTTTTGCCCCTTTGGCAAGAATTAGTTGTAGAAGAAAGCCCTGAGTAAATGACTGTGTTCTCTCCCTAAGAGTGTACAAAGTGATTATTTATATGCAAATCGAGACTCACATCCCCGCCCCACCCCCCCCACCCCGCCCATCCAAGCCCCTCTGCCTACCTTGCCGACTAGTGGGCTCCAGGTTCTGTGGCTCTTCTCCCACCCCTCTCCTCGCTCACAGGTTCTGGTGGGGCTGAGAGATGTAGAGCTGATGGGGTACCCGTGGTGCAGGGGTGGGGGGGTGGGGGGTGAGGGAGATCTTAGCGGGAGGGGTGGGGCCAGCACCTTGCTCACCTGCTGACGTGCAGTTTGGTGAAATAAAGGTTGAGTGCCTGAGACACAGGAGGACGTCAGTGTTGTGTTCCTGGAAAGTGGTCCCACCATCTGCCCTCGTCTACCTGGGGTCCCCCTCCTGTACCCACCCCCGCCCCCAGAAAGCCTCAGCGAAGATCCAAGTGCCCCCCCCCTCCCGTTACCAGCCAGGGGTCCTTGTCTTCCTCTGGAACCAGGCCCAGGAGAGGCCGGACTTCCGGAGCCACACACAACGGAAGAGGCGCGGCCTGCCCCTCCCAGGGACCGCACTTGACCGTTTGTGCACGTGTTCAAAGCCCTTCACACAAATGACAATTCACATCGCCACCGAGGAGCCTGCGGCTGGGAGGAATTCACAGCTTGCCTGGGACAAGGCGGGGCCTGGAGCCTGTCTATAGGGGTGCCCCTCCCTCTCGCTGTGGTGCCCTGCGCCTCTAAATCCCCGAGCACCTCGGCTGCTCTGTAGGTCTGTGACTCCCTGAGTTTTCTCTCGCTCGGTTTCCTTGTCCTCCTCGAGCCCCAGATGCCATCTACTTCTTGCCCTTCTGAGCCCAGCTCCACCCTGCCTCCGCCCGAGGCCGCCTCAGCTCAGTCTGGAGCCCCCGCTCGCACTGCTGGAGGCCCACTCCTGACTCCCCCGGGGCCTGCAAATAGCCGGATCCCCCATCTCCGGTGACCCCCTGGGGGGAGGATTCCCTAGAGAAGGTTCCAGATCTTTTCAGCTGCCCCGGGAAGGGGATGCAGGTGCTGCCACAGGGCCCGAGGCAGGACTGACACATGATGGGTGTCATTCAGTGCCCGATGAGAACGTGGAGCCTTCTGCTCCCAATGAAGAATTCCGTAACTGACAGCAGCCAGTGAGCCAGGCGCAGGCCCTTCCGAACACGGGGTCCCAGAGGCCACACGCCCACGAGGCCAGCTGTGACCGCAGGAGGTAGGCCCGCCCTGGGAGCGCCAGGGTTTAGTGGGGGGGAGGGCAGAACGGCCCTCCAGACCTCTCAGACCACAAAAACCTTTCCATCCTCCTCGTCCAGCTCCATGCGCCGGGCCAGGCAGGGTCAGGGCGCACCTTACAGACAGGAGCCCGAGGCTGACACCGGGCTGGCCGGGGGAGGCACGGGCAGGGCAGGAGATGAGATGAGCCTGGGGGGCTTTCAGAGGAGGTGGGCCCGCTCCACGCTTCCAGCCGCCGCCGGGGCTCGGGGCTCAGGGCCAGGCCCGCCCGAGTCTGGCCTTGTCCAGCCGCAGCAGAGAGCCCGACCGGCCAAGATGGAGCAGCCAAGGTAAACAGAGGCTCCCCACCTCTCCGCCGCCCGCCGGGGCAGGAGGGAATTCCGGGGCAAGCCCGGCACGCTTCCCGAGGGCTCAGAGGTGCGGCTGCCAAAACGCTCCTGGCCTCCCCGTACCCCCTTCAGCCGCCAACGTTTGGTGCTCCCCATGTCCCCACATGGCACCCCTCATAGGGTAACAGGGACCCCAGTGGGGGCTGCATTGGGAGAAATGAAGAGGCAAAAACCGAAAATGAAGACCTATGCCCCAGACAAGACCCAAATCCAGGTGACTAGCAGCTTTAGTCATCGTAGCCCCAAACTGGAAACAGCCCAGATGCCCATCAACAGGGGATGGACAGACAGACAGCAGTGTGTCCACTCCATGGAATATGCAGCAATAAAAAGGAACATGCCCATATATGCAGCGGCATGGATGGCGCTGAAAACCCTGGTGCCGAGTAAGAGAAGCCAGACACCAAGAGATCGGGTCCTGTGCTAGTCCACCTCCATGGGGGTCCAGAACAGGCGGCGGAGTCTGCAGCGAGCAAGCAGATCCGGGGCTGGGGCTGGAGAGGTGCTGGGGGGCAGAGGGAACATCTAGGAGCTGAGTGGGGGGGCAGGGGTCACAGGCACTTGTCAAAACTCATCTACCCGTGCACTTTTAAGTTGTATGTGAAGTATCCCTCCACGCAGTTTGGTTTGGAAGAGAAAAATAAGAGGAGCCAGAGGAGGTGGGGAGGCATGTGGGTTCAGGGGAGTTGGCATCCTCAGTAAACGGGGAGGCCACCAACCTCCCAAGGGAACTCAGTATTTGAGGGGCAGTGAGGAACCCCACATCCAGGGGCAGGAAGAGGCTGGGGACCAAGAAGAAATAGCCCAAGAGGAGGAACATTACAGGGGTGTGGAGAGGGCGATGCCTCAGATACTGAGGAGGAGAGGCTCCAGCCGGCCCTGATCATAGTGGGGTGCATAAAGGAAGCCAGCGAAGCAGTACAAGCTCTGAGCAATGGGGAAAAGTCAACCTTGGGCACCCCCGCTGCAGCCACACCACAGATGCCCACTCCCCCACCGCCCCTTGGCAGTCTCTGTTAGGCTGGCTCAGGGTCCTGCTCCAGCCGGCTCCCTGGGACACCAGGGGAGACCCAGGTGGTGTGGGGGTTTGGACTGAACCAAGCGAGGCCCAGGTGGTGGTGGTTGGGGGGGGGGGTTGGACTGAACCAAGAGAGGCCCAGGTGGTGGTGGTTGGGGGGGAGGGGTTGGACTGAACCAAGAGAGGCCCAGGTGGTGGTGGTTGGGGGGGGGGGTTGGACTGAACCAAGAGAGGCCCAGGTGGTGGTGGTTGGGGGGGGTTGGACTGAACCAAGAGAGGCCCAGGTGGTGGTGGTTGGGGGGGAGGGGTTGGACTGAACCAAGCGAGGCCCAGGTGGTGGGGGGTTTGCACTGAACTTTGCTGGCAGAGGTGTGGCCCCCTGCCGCCTTGGAACTCTCCATGGCTAAGGAGACCCGGTGGAGCCAGTGCTGACCCCCTGAGGGCCCGGGCGGGCCTCCAGGATGGGCACACGGCCCGTCCACGCTCCGCAGGGCCGCTAAATTTAGCCGGACAGGGGAGGCTGTCCTGCGGCCCAGCACTTGGCAGCACAGCCTGGTCTCCCTACAAGGCCTGGCCGGTGCCCAAGCTGGACACCCAGCCTTTGGGCTTATAAGGCTGGTCTGGAGACACCCAAGTGGTGGAGTCTTGGGGTGGGCTCTGGGCCAAGCTCTCAGACTTTGGGGAGCCTCCTTCCCGGTGACCAGCAGACATGGGAGCTACTTGCTGCGTGATCTTGGGCAAGGCACTCCACTTGCAGAGCCTGTTTCCTTGTCTGTAAAATGAGGATTCTAGTACCTGCCTCCCAGGGCTGATTTCAAAACACCTACTGATTGTGTCCCTATAAACTCTAACCCTGCCCTGGCCGCCTCTGTCCCCCACGCCCGCCTAGAATAAGCACAGGTGTCTGTCCTTGGGCGGCTGGGGCTAGGGCCAGGAGAGCACAGGCCTCAGACGGCGACGTGTACCTTAGAGCCAGTGAGGAGACATTGACCTCAACAGTGACTCTTGGGACTTATTAGCAAGAAAATTAATTTGGCCCTAGCTGGTTTGCTCAGTGGTTATAGCAATCAGCCCGCAGACTGAAGGGTCCGGGTTCCATTCCGGTCCAGGGCAGGTACCTAAGTTTCTGCTCAATCCCCGGTCTGGATTAGGGTGTGTGGGGGGAGGCAACCAATCCATGTGTCTCTCTCACATCGATGTTTCTCCCTCTGGGTCTCTACCTCTCCCTTCCACTCTCTCTAAAAATCAAGGAAAATATATCATTGGGTGAGGATTAACAACAATAACAAAAAGTTAAAAAATATATTTTAAAAGTTTTTTAAAGAAAATTAATTTGAGGAGAGAAAAGTTATTGCTTTTCTTGCTTTTTTGGGGGGCGGGGGCATCCTTTGGATGTGATAACATCCCGGATAAGACAGTCCTCCTTACCAGTCTGTTGTGGGTTTTTTGTGAATCCTCACCTGAGTATATTTTCACTGATTTAAAGAGAGAGTGGAGGGGGGGGGGGGGGAGAGAGAGAGAGAGAGAGAAATCAATTGCCTCCCACACACATCTCAACCAAGCCTGGGATTGAGCCTGTAACCAGGGTACACGCCCTTGAACAGGGTACACGCCATTGAACCCAGAACCCTTCAGTTCACAGGCCAATACTCTATCCACTGAGCCAAACCGGCGTGGGCCTTGCCAATTGGTTTTCTGAGTGTCAGGCTCAGAACTGAGGCCATAACAGCAGCACATGTGCGTACCCCAAGCAAATATGTCCGAGTGGCTAAGGGGCCCCACTGGAGCCTGTGCCCATCACTTGAAGGCCTGGGCTGGCCTCCAGGAAGGGCACAGGCCCCTCCACACTCCACAGAACTGTTAAATTTCGCCAGGCAGAGGAGACCATAGCCCATTTGTCCATCTGCCCATCAGCAAGGCTGGATCCTTGGAGGAGAAGGAGGAGGAGGAAGAGAAGGAGGAAGAGGAGGAGGGAGAGGGAGAGGAGGAGGGGGGAAAGGAGGAGGGAGAAGGAGAGGAGGAGGAGGAGGAGGGAGAGGAGGAGGAGGGAGAGGAGGAGGAGGAGCAAGAGGAGGGAGAGGAGAAGGAGTGGGAGGAGGAGGAGGAGGGAGAGGAGAAGGGGGAGGAGGCGGCCATGGTAATGGTATGAAAGGGACAGGCACAGATTGGAGAATGACTGCCTGACTTCCCTCCCTCTCCCCCTCCCCTTTGCCCCTTCCCCCCTTATTTAGCAGCTGCTGCCCTCCTGAGTGTGGTGTGCCAGTGGGGATGTGAGTGGAGTGGGACACAGTTGGCTGAGACACAGTGTCAGCATCCTCCCCACTCCCCACTGCAAGCAGTTGGTGTCCTGAGCCTGCTCTTCCCAGTGCCACAGGGTCAGCTGGGAAGGCGACGGGTCCTTTTGTCTGGGGTCAAGACTGGGCCAAGGACATGTGACCGCCACAGCTCTGACTCCCAGCATCTCTGGATTTTTTTCTTAGAAAAGCCCAGGATGTGGTTCTCTCTGGCCTCCTTGGAGATGGCGTCCGACAGACTGTCGAGCTTGAGACTGGCAGGAACTCTGTGTGGGGTGAGGCTGATCTGTTGGCAGGGGAAATGACCTGGGGTTGGGGATGGGGCCCCTGCCGTCCAGAGAGTGGCTCTGCTCAGACCGGCAGCTGGGGTTCTCAGCCCGGGCCTGGCTCCCTGCCCAGAGCAATTTCCTGGCTCAAGGCCTGCCAGGAAGAAGACTCCTATCAGCCTTCAGGTCGAGGCAGCTCGGACGTGGGGGCCACGGTGGCTCTAAGGACACCCAGCCTCACCTCCCAGCTTCCGTCGAGGGAGCCCTGGGGACATCCAGGGACAGGCAGCGGGGTTGCAGGCCGGCCAGGGGTCCTTCAGTACAGTCCGGGGTGAGCCTGGGCAACTCGCTTGTCCTCTCCGAGCTCCTCTTTCTTTCTTTCTTTCTTTTTCTTAAAATTTGTATTTATTAACGTTAGGAAGACCCATTTGTTGTTTCACTTACTTATGCACTCGTGGGTCCCGGCAGGGATTGAACCAGCACACCTCGGTGCCCCGGACGATGCCCAGCCAGGGCAGCTCCACGCTCTTTATCTGCAACACGAGGTGGGGGTTGAGGAAGGCCTCAGAGGACTCTGAGAGCTAACAGGGATCCCCCACCCTATCCCAAATCCTGGGGGCCCCTGCCTTCGAGACCTGCATTGGGGTTAAGGGCAGAAGCTGAAGAGGGGCTGCATCCCAAGCTCGAGAGTGGCCTCAAGCTCTCTGAACTCAGTGTTATCAGAGCACATCCCCCCCCCCCCCCCCCCGGGGAAATCCCGTTATGGTCCCCATTTCTCAGATAAGGAAGCATGCTCAGAGAGGACGGGCAAGTCACCCAAGCCCCCCAGGCAGCAAGTGGCAGAGCCAGGCACGGTAACCGAGCCCATTTGATGCCAGGCTTTCTCGCTGGGTCTCGCTGGCCTGGCCCCTGCCCCGCTCTGCCCCACCAGGAGGTGGAGGTCTGGCTGGGGCAGGACAGAGGGTGGAAGAGGCCAAGGGTGGAGATGCCAGCCTGACGCTGAGGGTGACTGGGCCAGGCCAGGGATGGTGGATGGATAGCCGAGGACAGGGGTTGGGGGTCCTGCTGTTGGGGCACAGGAAGTGTCAGGCAGCTGGACCGGAAGCGGCCCTCCTTCCTCTCCTGCGGTCCTGACTGTAGGCCCCCGGGGCTGCAGGTGGGGAGGATGTTTGGCTATGGGGATGGGTCCCTGGTATGGGGAGGGCTCCAGCCTGCAGCCACTCCACCCAGCCCTGGCCGGAGCCCCCAGTGCTGTTCTGCCATGCTTGTGGAGGGCTGACAGCTTATCTTCGGCTTGTGAAGGGTGGCCGTGGTTTCCTGCCAACAGCTTCTGTTTCCGGAGGCCCAGCAGGGCGCAGGCAGAGGGGGGCGGAGCCAGCCTGGGTGACCCTGCCAGCCCCGCCCCTGTCCATCTTTGGGAATTTATTTGTCTACAGGCTCGGCTGTCCCTCAGTCCATTGCCTGCCAGGGACCCAAAGCAGCTCTGGTCACCCAAGGGTCCTCCCTCCCAACCCAAGAGCCAGCAACTGGCCACTGCCTCCTGACCTCTGGCCCCACCTGCCTGCCCTGCCCCGGGTCAGGGGCGGGGAACCCCTGGAAACCGCTGTAGACTGTTGGTTGTGCACCCAGAGAGCGAAAGCAGCTCGGCCCTCGCCCCCGGCCCACCATGGCGCGGCGGCTGCAGGACGAGCTGGCCGCCTTCTTCTTCGAGTACGACACCCCCCGCATGGTGCTCGTGCGCAACAAGAAGGTGGGCGTCATCTTCCGCCTGATCCAGTGCGTGGTTCTGGTCTACGTTGTTGGGTGAGTCCGGGCCCCTCCCTGCTGCCCTCGGATGCCAGGCCTGTCCTCTGGGCTCTGGGATGCCCCCCAGCACTCCCAAGGAGCCCCTCGTTCTTTCCACTGGTTGTCATCCTTCCGGACGGACCCTGGGGCTGGTGAGAAAGAATGGGAGCCAGGACCTCCCCGGTGAAATGGAGACACTGAGTGAGGCACAGAGGGGGAACCCCCGTCCTGGGTCACCTGGGTAACAGGGGCAAACCCTCTGGATTCTGTGGAACACACTCGCTAGGACCGGTTCCCTGAAGTGGTGAGTGGCTTCCAGGGCCAACGCCCGGTGAGCCACAGCCAAGGTTCCTCTACCTCTGACCCCACAGCCGAGCCAGGCCTTCCTGAGGCAGAGCCACTCCCCACTGACAGGCCCAGCTCCCCCGGCCCTGCCTAAATGAGAGGCACCGGGGTATTGGAGAACACCTGTGCCTTCATGGGGGCATGTCAGCCAAAGGTTGGAGGTCATTCTGGCCCAGGGATGACAGCTCCTTTCTGGGCCTCTTGGGCCTGTCCCGTTGTCCCAGGAGCCCAGGGATGGAAGCAGGGGGAGCCTCCCCTGCAGCCTGGGTGTTCCAGGGACCATGCACGGCCGTCTTCCCGAAATCAGTCTGGCTGCCCTGGGAGCCAAGGCCCGCCTGGCAGGGGATTGCACACATGTGTGCTTGTGTGAACACACTTGTGTATGGTGTGTGGATACATGTGTCATACCCAGAGCTCTGGGTGGGTACATGTGCCCTCATGTGTCACTGTGTGCCCAATGGGTGTGCCTGCTGGGTGTGTCCCTGGGGCTGGGTGCCCACCTGTGCATGTCCTGTGGCTGAGGTGGCGGGGTGCCTGGGTGCATGTGCCCCTGATGGGTGGGGCATCATGTCCACTCGCAGTAAATCTTCAGAGGGCTCTGAGGGGAGCTCAGCCCCTGCTAGGGAGCCTGGGAGCACCTGGCAGCCTCGGCCTGACTTTGCTGTGTGGTCCCGAAGGCCCTGCCCCTCTGGTCTCCGTGTCCCCATTTTTGTTGTGGGACCAAACCAGGACTGCTGCCTGGAGCCCAGGAAGCGTAAGAGTCCTGTTCCCCCAGGGCCTCTGGCATCCAACAGCCTTCCCTCTGCCCCACCTGGACCCAAGGCCTGAGGGCGGTCGAGTGCAGCCAGGGCTGGTGAAGGACACTTCGGGCTCCTCTCCCCCGTTCACAGACCAGTTTGACATCTGCAATGTCGTTTGAGCTGGTGAGGGAAATCGGGGCTCAGAGAGGAGCAGTGGGGTTTCTGGTCACAGGCAAGTCCCTGTTAGAGCTGAGGCCTCCTGACCTCCTGCCTCTCCATTCCCACCTCACAAGGACCCCTTTCTGATGGCGTGCTGCCTGGCACGAGACAGGCCTGAGCATCCACCCTGTAGGGAGGGAAGCGGTGGCTTGCCCACCCCTCACCCGGAGGCAGGGAGAATGCTGTCCTCTGTGGCCCTGTGGCTCCCCCTGTCTGCTCTAGGTCAGCACTGGCAGCAGCCCCAGGGCCCTCTGGTCTGACTGTCACAGGAAAAGGGACGATCCTCCCACACCCCCATATCCCATTCCTGGTGCAGCGTATGCCTTCAGCCACCCTTCAGTCCTGAACACAGACCTCCAGTGAGGGGCCTCACTACCTCCCTCCCCACTTCCACCCTCCTAAGAGTCAACTCCCAATAGGTGTGGCCTCCTCGGTGTCAGTGAGGCTCAGAGACACTGAGTGATTTAGCCGGACCTCTCGGCTAGAGAGGGCTGAGTCCAACTGTGTGGCTCCAAAGTCGGCCTGGATATCCTGGAAGGGAAACCCACTCAGGGACGGGGTCACAGAGCAGAGCAGGAAGGCAGGGTCCCTCCAACACCCCTCAGCCCCACCCTCAAGTCTAGAAGTCTAGCCTCCTACCCTCCCACCCCTGCTTGGGCTGGAAGTCCTGCTGTCTCTGGCGCCCTCGTCTGGCCAGTGCCCACAGCTGCGGACTGAAACCAGCCTGGATTTGGTTTTATGCTCAGTCTTCAATTTCCCAACTGTCCCAGGGAGCTGGGGTGGGGAAAACCCTTCTAAAGGCATGCTCAGAGGTTCAACAGCTTCCCTCTCCTGAGAAAGGATGGCCGTTCTTCAGTTACACACACACACACACACACACACACACACACACACACACACACACCGCTTTCCAAGGCCTCTGTCTGTCAGCATCTGGTCCTGAAGGTGTTGCAGGGAAATGCCAGGCTCCCCGACACCAGAGTCAGGGACACAGCCCGGGTGGGGGATGGGCAGCCACAGAGACAGACCTGGACAGAG
The DNA here is from genome assembly GCA_027563665.1 of Antrozous pallidus. Lineage (NCBI taxonomy): Eukaryota > Metazoa > Chordata > Mammalia > Chiroptera > Vespertilionidae > Antrozous > Antrozous pallidus. The sequence goes on from CM050526.1 coordinate 16,033,463, forward strand.
GGACATTGGAGAACAGACACTCAGATGAAGAGAGAGGCTCTGAGACATAGAAACAGAGAAAATTACTGAGACAGGCAGGGGGGCTGAGGTGCTGAGAAGCTGACTGGGTGCCCAGGAGGGGAACTGAAGCTGTGTTCTCTCTCCGGCACACTGCTCTGAGAAGCCCAGGGCAGGAGGAGGGAGCAGGCCCGAGGCCCCGATAGGCTGTGCAAAGACTTTTTTGGCTCAAATTATGGTGGTTAATTCAGTGGCATTTCTCCTGGGCAGCAATGAGCTCTCCATAACTGGAGGTGTGCAGGCAATGCGGCTGCCGTCCACGATCTAGCAGGCCCATAAAAGGGTGTGCTGAGACATGTCCCTGCCTGGGGTGTTCCGGTCGAGGGTGGAGAAAGATCTTTCTGGGGCACACAGGAGAGTCCAAAGGGACTTGTGAATGCTGCTTGGGGAGGGGAGCATGGAAGGCTTCCTGGAGGAGGTGACACAGTGGTAGAACCAAACTTGAACTTTCCCTCAGGCCTCTCTGGGCCTCTTCTCACCTGAGTCCTCACCCCTTCCCTGTGCACCCCACATCTAGCTCTTGAATCATGTGCTCCTGAGACCTCCAAATGGATCCTGGAGCACACCAACCAGGGATGAGGGCAGATACAAATCCATACTGGGAGAAATGTATCTGAAGACATTTCTTTTGTGTTGTTAATCCTCACCCAAGGGTATTTTTTCTATTGGTTTTTAGAGAGAGTGGAAGGGAAGGAGCGGGGAGACAGAGAGAAAGGTGTGAAGAGGCAGCAGGGACGAGGTTGCCTCCCGCACATGCCCTGACCCAGGTGTGCAATCGGACCTGCAACTCAGGTAGATGCCTTTGACCAGGAATCAAACCCGGACCCTTCGTTCCGAGGGCCAACGCTCTAACCACTGAGCAAACCAGCCAGGGCTGAAGACATCAGCATCTTTTCCATGCCTGGTGCTGTGTTGGGCTTCATGGGACAGAGGTGGGGATATGGTAGGCAGAGGGAGAACAAGGAGATGAGGATGAATTGGCCAGAACTCCTTTGGTTCCTAGAGGCAGAAACGAATCAAACTGTATTTATGTAAATGAGAAATGGATGCGGGCTTCAGGCCTGCCTGGATCCTCCACGGAGGCCACAGGAGGAGCAAGCTCTACCTCTCTCAGCCGGGAGACCGGGAGCTCAGGCTGGTCCCGTCTGGGCTCTCCAGTGAAGCTAGCCAGGACTAGCTCCCTCTGCCCCGGCTCTGCTTCATCCTCAGGCCGGCTCTCTGTCCTCGAGTGGCAAAATGGCTCCCCGCAACTCGGAGCTGACACCCCACCAGCTTAGCCTCCCCTGGGGCACAAGAACATCTCCTTCCCCGCGTTCCAGCTCAAGTCCTGGGTCCAGCGCTTCCTGGCCTAGGTTGGGTCATGAACCCAGCTCAGAACCAATCACTGTGGCCAAGGGAGTGGATGCCCTGATTGGTGGAGCCTGGCTGTGTGCCCGCCTCATCCAAGCAGGACTGCTGGGAAGTGTGATCAAAGGTCCTGGGCCAGCACAAAAGGAGCAAGGCAACCCTGGCCAGGGTTGCTCAGTAGCTAGAGTGTCGGTCGGTGGACCAAAAGGCCTGGGGTTTGATTCCCACTCAGGGCACCTACCTCAGTTGCAGGTTCGATCCCTGGCCCCAGTTGGGGTATGATCAGAAGGCAGGAGGCAGGAGGCAACCAATCAATGTTTCTCTCACCTCTCTTTCTCTCTCTCTCTCTCTCTCTCTCTCTCTCTCTCTCTCTCTCTCCCTCCCCTCTCCCCCGACTCCCTGTCTCCTACTTTCCTTTCATTCTCTCTAAAAAATTAATGGGAAAAATATCCTCTGGTGAGGACTTAAAAAAATAATAATAAAGAAAGGAGCCAAGGGGGAGGAAATGGAGGAATGAGCGGGGCCACTGGCTCAGGCCTCTGAACCCGGCTGAGCAAGGTGGGCTTTCTCCTGCAGGGGCTTTCTCTGGACCGGAAGGCCTGGGGCAGGCAGGTGCTGGGGTGGGGGTGGAGGCCAGAGGCAGGACAGCTATGGAGAGGATGAGGCCAAGGCAGAAGCAGTGAGTGTGGACAACAGAGGTATCACCCTGGCAAGCTCCACACCGGGGTGACCACACTCAGCTCCTGCCCCTCACTGCTGCAGGCCACATGTGCCCAGCACGGCCAGAGTTTCCAAGTTCTTAGGAGCAGTGGTAACTGGAACTTACGAGTGAAAGGAACCTCTTTATTTTCGGAGGTTGGAAACTCATTCAAAAAAAGTTAAAAACAAACGATCGGTGTGACTTGTCTGTAGACTGCATGCTGCTCAGGCCCCAGCCCCGAACTCAGCCCCCTCCCGAGTCTGCTCTGCCCCATAGCTCATGTGAGGTCTGGTCAGCTCCTGCCTGTGGCTGGGTTACACCCTGCCCTCCCAGGCCCGAATCAGAGCTCCCCAGCATCCACCCAGCTCCTGCCAGCTCCCACAACAAATCCCTCTGGCCCTTAGAGGAAAGCCACCGGAGGCAGGAGAGAGCAAACAATGGGCATGAGGGACAGGAGGGGCGGGAGGATGACTCGGGTTTTTGGCCTGGGGATGGGGCACCAGAGGAGCAAGTTCTGTGGACTCGTGACGGTCCTGTTGAATTTTTGCCTTGAGATATAATTCACATGCTGTCACATTCACCATTTTAAACTGTAACATTTGGTGGGTTTTAGCATAATCACAAAATTGTGCAACCATTATCACTCTCTAATTCCAGACATTTTCGCTGTTCAAAACAAACAACCAACACATCCCCCCCCCCCCCCCCCCCCGCCGTGCCTCCTCGAAATCACTCTCCCCTCCTCTCCCATGCCCACTTGCCTATCCTGGACATTTCGCAGGAGTAAAGTCATACAATGCGTGGTCTTCGTGCTGGCTTTCCCCGCCTCGCACAGCATCTGTGAGGTCCATCCAGGCTGTCGGGTGTCTGGGCACTTCCTGCCCTTCTGTGGCCGAATGAGACTCCACGGTGCGGATACAGCCGCGTCGTTTATCCACTCGTTGGTTCAGGACGTCTGGGTTGTTTCCACTTTGTTTCCCATGAAGAATGTTGCTGTGCACATTTGTGTGCGTGTTTTGACGTGGACATACATTGTCAGGATGCCTATAAATGGAATCGCTCGGTCAAATGGAAATTCCATGTCTAACTTTATGAGGAAAAGTTGACTTTTCCAAAGGGTCGGCTTAGGTTGGAGGTACCTGTGGGGTGTCTGGGCCGGGGCTGGGGCAGAGGGGAGGAATGTGTGTCGTCCAGCAGTGAGTGCAGACTTTTGGGTGGTTTTGTTCACTTCTGTATTTTTAGTGTCTAGAAAAGTGCTTGGCCCATAGTAGGGCAGGGGTGGGGAACCTTTCTTCTGCCGAGGGCCATGTGGACATTTACAGCATCATTCGGGGGCCATGCAAAATTATCAGCGTAAAAATTTGCCTGCTATCAGTGGTCAAATGTTTAATTAGCTCACCCCTAATGCCTTGGCAGGGACAGACCCAATGATTTCTCGGGCCTTATGCAGCCCAAGGGCCTGACATTCCCCCTGTAATAGGGGCTCGATAAAGACTTGTTGAATGACAAATGAGTGTGTGGAATTGAATTTCAGGAGAGAGTAAACAAGTGGAGGCAGGAACCCTGGCGAGCGATGGGCCTGTGATAGCTCGCACGGGGCTCTGCCTGGGCTGGGAATGGAGGCCAAGCTGATGGGGAGATGGACACTTAAAGAATTAGTGAAGGAAGAGTAGGGACTGTGAAAATGGGAGACTTACTTACTTACTGTGTGCCTATGCATGCTAATTCATCTAACGGGAACTCCTGGGATCCCCAAACAGTCACTCCACTCCTTCTCCCAGGGGCCCAGCCGGCGCTCGTGTGGCCGGGCCCTGCTTGTGTTTGTCGAATGAACAGTCTTTGTGGGAGGTGTCACCACCTCCGTTTTACTGAAAAAGCCAGGTCTCGGACAGGGTTCGCTCTAGCCAGAAGCCACGCAGCGGTGAGTGGCAGAGCTGGTGCCTGGACCTCGGCCTCTAGGCCGTCCCAACATGTGGCCTCTTCTGGGAGCGGCCACTGGAGGAGAGACAGGGTTTTGCTGAGAATGAGGTGGGTGGAATGGGGAAGGGAACTTCTGGAAGGGGAGGGACTTCAAAAGCTGCCAGTGTTTGGGGTATTCGGGGCCCATGGTGGCTCCCCAGAGCGGTGACAGCAAGGCGGGGTCCGGCTTTGGAGGAGCGGGCCTGGCACCGTGGTCATTCTACTGCTATCAGAGCCGAGGTCACAGATGCCAGATTTTGTCTTTCCCATGGACCCCCAAGACTGACAGCCCCCAGGGCACAAAACCAAGATGGCTGCACCAGCCCCGGTGTGCAGCCTCCTGTGCCTCTGCTTCCTCCCCCAACCCCCGCACTGCCGGCTCCTGGCCGACACCTGATGCTCAGTGGAGGGGCAGAGTCCTGGGCTGCGGGCCCCCGAGCCTGGGTCTCCCTCTGACTCCGGAGAGATGCTCCCCAGGCCTCCATTTTCTCATGTAGATTGTGAGGAGGGGGCTGGGGCAGAGAGAGAATTGCTGCTGGACACTGGGGGTCGGGGGTGCCCAGAGAGAGGCCAGTGAAGCTTGGCCATGAAGCCAGAGGCCATCCTGGAAGAAGCCACCTAAGGGGGGCGGGCATAGGTGTTGCCCACTCTTCCTGAGGGGGGCTGCAGGCAGTGAGACAGGTCCAGGACACCGAATTGGAGGCCTTTGTCGTGTTCCTGTTGCCTCCTGGGACCTGCAGGGGGCAGCAGTGACCCTGCTTAGGCATAGGGTGGGGGAGGGGTGGCTTGGCTCCAGTGCCAGGCAGGGTGAGGGGCTTGCAGAAAGAGAAATGGACTATGGGAGGTGAGAGGAGGACATTGGTGGGCTGCCCTCCTGGGGCCTGGATCAGGGAGCCAGCTCCTAGAGAGCTAGCAGTGATTCTGAGACTAAGAGGCCTGGAGAATCCCGTTACCGGGCATGGGAGAGGGGCTTTCAGCTCTGCTTGGACAGGTAGACTGAGGGTAGAGTGAGGGGTGAAGCGGCATAAATAGACCTGCCCAGTCAGACCTGCCCATAGGTGCGCTCACAGATTTGTCCTGGGGATACGAAGGCACAAACTCCGATGAGCACCATAGCCACATACACACACACACACAAACACACACACACACACACACACAGGAATCTGAGGAAATGTTTCCAGGATTGTCAGTTGTAAGCAACAGAAACCAAAACCAAACTGCCTTCCATAAAGGAAGGGGATTTATTAGCGCATCTATAATAATAAAGCATAATATGCTAATTAGACCGGACGTCCTTCTAAAAGACCTTCCGGATGAAGCCGGGGCTGTGAGGGAAGCCCTGGTCCCGGGTGCTGGAGGGAAGCTGGTGCCGGCAGCCGGGAAGGAAGGCCTCCTCTTGCATGAATGTCGTGCATCGGGCCTTTCGTGTAACTAAAAAGTCCAGAAGTAGATTTCTCATGCTTCAGGTATGGCTGGGTCCAGGTGCTAAAACAACCTGGTAGGAGTCTGCCACCTCCATTTCCTGGCCTGGCTTTCTCTAAGTTGGCTTCATTCTCATGCTTGCTCTGTGAGGTAGCAAGGATAACTGACCGTTGTTTTGATCTTGGAGCCACCTTGTTTAGCAGAGAGAATGTCTTTTCCCTAATAATCCAAGAAAAATCCAGGACTCCCTGCTGGAACTCCCAGGTCATACGCTCATCCTTAGACCCATCACTGTTGCTAGGGTGATGGAACATTGATTGACAAGCTTGCTCGTGTGCCTTCCCCTGGGGCTAAGAGGGAGGTGGGCCCCGCTGAACCTGCCAGATTGAAAGTGGAGAATGCACAGGAATAGGAGAATGCAGTCTCTCAATGCTGGCAAGAGAAGACCAGGATTCCCCAGGAAACTGGGAGGCCTCCAGCCAGGGCTGTGACTGGGGGCCAGAGCAGCGTGCTCTGCTGTCTTTCTGTGGGAGGACCTCAGGGAGGAAGGAATACTCTCATGAGGACTGGGGTTCAAGATGCTTGGCCTTCAGGCACCAGCAAATTCTGCTCTTGGAAAAAGACCTGACAGAGTCCTTCAGTGGGTCTCCTCTTGGGGAATTAGTATTTTCAGAGTGAAAAGAATGGTGGAACTTCAGGCACTTTTGGGGATGGGGAGTCTTGGGGGGAGGGGAGGCAGTTCTCCCGCCTCCAGCCCAAGATATACCTTTAGCAGCAGAGAGTGGCTCAGAAATGCATCTTTTTTTCTTTTTTTGAATATATTTTTATTGATTTCAGAGAGTAAGAGAGAGGGAAGAGAGAGGGGGAGAGAGAGAGAAACATCAATGATGAGAGAATCATTGATTAGCTGCCTCCCACACACCCCACACTGGGGATCGAGGAGCCCACAACCCAAGCATGTGTCCTGACTGGGAATCGAACCGTGACCTCCTGGTTCATAGGTTGACGTTCAACCACTGAGCCACACAGGCCGGGCAGAAATGCATCTTGAGAGGCAAAGGGAAAGGACTTGGCCTGTCCAGCTGGTGCCAGCACATGTCATCCCTGAGCGACCCCTTTGCCCCCACTCTCTGCAGGTGGGTCTTTGTCTATGAGAAGGGCTACCAGACCTCGAGTGGCCTCATCAGCAGCGTGTCTGTGAAACTCAAGGGTCTGGCTGTGACGCAGCTCCCAGGCCTGGGCCCCCAGGTCTGGGACGTGGCTGACTACGTCTTCCCAGCCCAGGTGAGCTGACTCAGGGGTGCACGTTCCACCCAGAAGTCCTGGCTCAGAGCTGGGTTGGGCTCCCTCCAAACCTCTCTGTGGGACCATCAGCCCCTCCCTCTCCTGGCTTCTGTTTCCCTGACTGTGGATGAAGGGCACACACAGCCTGCTCACGTCACCACCCGCTGACTCGGGGAGGGGGTATGGAGGACTGTGCTGCGTGCCGTGTGGGCGCTAGGAGCTGCCGGGCAGTGCTTGCTTCTTGGGGCTGTTCTCCCAGCTCAGAGCCCCGCCACTCACTTCCAGGGCGACAGCTCCTTCGTGGTCATGACCAATTTCATCATGACTCCCCACCAGGCCCAAGGCTACTGTGCAGAGGTGAGTGCCGCCCATCCCTCCTCCTTCACCCCAAAGGGAGAGTCACAAGGAAGAGAAGGTCCCCTTGGGCACCGGAGGTGAAGCTGGGGAGGCTTCCGCAGTGGTGGGATCTCAGGCGTGAACGCACACAGAGTAACAGGCCACCTTTGGCCCTGCCGGGGCTTCCCTCCCAGCCGCGTGCCAAGCGGGATGCTGAGCCTCTATGCCGGCCCAACCACAAGCCCCCACCTTCCCACCCCTGCCAGCTGACCTCAGCAGCTGGGCCTGAGCCCCGAGGGGGGATGGAGGCCTTCAGCAAGGGTCACCCCAAAGGTACCTGAGACTCTGCCCCATGCCCTCCCTAGGGCCCCGGGGGCGGGAGGGGCTCTTCTCAGGGTCCCAGCCAGTAGCTCTCCCCTCCCCCAGCATCCGGAAGGGGGCACGTGCAAGGACGACAGTGGCTGCACTCCAGGGAAGGCGGAAAGGAAGGCCCAGGGTAAGGAGCCTGCTGCTGTCCCTCCTCAGCCCCTTCCAGCTCCAGGCCTCCCCTACCAGGACGCCCTTTCTGCCCTCTCCCCTCCCGCCATCCTGCCCTGGGCCTCCCCTGTCCCAGACCCAGCCACACTTCTGTCTCAGGCTTCTGCTTTTGGGAGCCTCATCCATGGGGAGTCCTAGGGAGGGTGCCTGAGGGGTCTCTCCTGCGCCCCCAGCTGCACCCAGGGACTCTCTCCCTTCCTGCAGGCATCCGCACAGGCAAGTGTGTGGCCTTCAATAACACCGTGAAGACGTGTGAGATCTTTGGCTGGTGCCCCGTGGAAGTAGATGATAGCATCCCACGGTAATGCCTGCTCCTTCCGGGGAGCTGGGAGCAGGATCCCCGAGCCCAGACAGAGGGGCATCTGTACCCTTCAAAGGACCAGGCCCCCCCCTCTTCCAACCCTACCCTCTCTCCATCTGTGCAGCCCAGGCCAAAGCTCCCCTTGGCCCCTGGTCAAAGGGCCTGAGAGTCCACCATTACAGCACCCCACCCCAAAGCCACAGGAGGGTGCACCCCGTACATACACCTTGCCAAGCTCTGCTGGGAGCATGGGGGACTGCTGGGAGGGGTGGTGAGTAGGTGTGGTCTCCTTTTTAGCCCTGCCCTTCTCCGAGAGGCCGAGAACTTCACTCTCTTCATCAAGAACAGCATCAGCTTTCCACGCTTCGAGGTCAACAGGTTCGTGGGAAAGCGGGCGGTAGACCTCCACTGCCTATCACCCCTGCTCCTGCTGCTTCCCCTCTGGGCCCCTGGGGTGGGCATATGGAAGGGGCATTTCTGGGGCTCAGAGGGATCCGCAGAGCTCCGGGGCACGGTGGGCACCTCCCAGCTGGCACAGTGCTGCTGCCAATGCCCTCCGCCGCACAGGCGCAACCTGGTGGACGAGGTGAATGCCAGCTACCTGAAGAGGTGCCTCTACCACAAGACCTCACACCCGCTGTGCCCCGTCTTCCATCTCGGCTACGTGGCGCAGGAGTCGGGACAGAGTTTCAGCGCCCTGGCCGAGAAGGTATCACGCCAGCGAGTGGGGAGGGCCGGGCCCGGGATCGCCAGGCCAATAAAGGCCTTTCAGGCCCAGTTAATCCGCCTCCCGCCTCCCTGGGCCGGTTGAGTATAATGGGTTTATCCTCTAATGTTGGGGAGGCAGGGGCAGGCCTGTCTCCTCAGCGGGGCCTGGAGTGGAATGGCACAGAGGAGGTGCCCAGAATGAATGGGCAGGGGCAGATGTTGTTGTCATCTGGGTGTCTGCTGAGGTCCCGCTGTTTTTAAAGTAGCAGATAAAAGCAGCTCAAGTCCCATGGCGCTTGGCCCTGAGGAACCCTGGGAATTCCAGAGGGCCAGCTCCGCCTGGTTGCCTGGTTCGGAGAGAAGCATGCGGAAGAGCCAGTCTTGTGGGAGACTGGGGGAACTGCCGGGCAAAGGCCCCAAAGTGGGGGAAAACTCAGCGTATTCTAGAAACGCGGAAAGCTGGAGTGTGGTGGGTGGAAGGCGGGGCCGGAGAGGGTGACAGGCTTGACACAGAAGCAGTTTCTCAGCGTCTCCTGTCAAGCCCAAGCACGCTCCCTCTGCGAGCGGCTGCGGCACAGCTGCAAGGCAGTTCCCTGCCCTGAACCCCAGAGCTGAACCCGTGTCCCAGCAGGGAGGGGTGATAGGCATCACCATCGACTGGAACTGCGACCTGGACTGGCATGTGCGGCACTGCAAACCCGTCTACGAGTTCCACGGGCTCTACGAAGAGAAGAACCTGTCCCAAGGCTTCAACTTCAGGTGCCTGCCAGGCCCCTGGGACACCTTCCCTCCCGAGGGGTCCTGAGGGCTTTTCTGTTCCCAGAATCCTCAGGGCCAAGCAAGGGTCCCCGGGAGGGGAGCCCAAGAGCCCGAGTAGTTCCTGTCATCCGGGGGTTGGCCACGCAGGGAGCAGCAGAGAGCGACTGTGGAGGCCTGAGCCCCTGCCCTGTTCTTGGCCCCCTGGAGGCCCCCCTGGCCAGGACTGCCTGGGGACATTGCTGCCCATGGGGTGCGGGCGGAGTACGGCATTCCTGGCATGAGGCCTGGGATCCTGCCTGCGGGATGTTGGGGGAGAGGGGCTATCCTCGAGGGCCTCGAAGGGCCCCTGCATCCCGGATGCTCTGGGAACTCCCCACCTGGGGTGCTTCTCCGTCATTCCCCTGCAACCTCACCCCTTCCCCCAGGTTTGCCAGGTACTTTGTGGAGAACGGGACCAACCACCGGCATCTCTTCAAGGTGTTTGGGATTCGCTTCGACATCCTCGTGGACGGCAAGGTGGGTGACTGACAGCGTGAGGGGCAGCCAGAGACACGCGCGGGGCCCTGTGAGTGCCTGTTGGGCCTCTGTGGTTACAGGGAATGAAGGTGGGTGGCTGCATTCGGCAGTTCTCCTGACGGCAGGTGGGCATGAGCACTGTGGAGGAGGGCCTTCCTGCTGTGACCACACCTCCCGCACTGTCTCCCTGGGTCCAGCTAGGCAGAGCCACGGTCAAAACCCAGGCTCCTGACCAGCCTCTGAGTCGCCATGCAGAGGCAGACCCTGGGCAGCAGGCAGTGGGCCAGCTGACAGTGGAAGAGATACTGCCTGACCCCAGGCCTGGCCTTAGGGCTTCTGAGGAAGACATTTCCAACTGGGCCCCTGCTGACTGCCAACCCTTCCTCCCCAACCCCGGGTCCCCCACCAGGCTGGGAAGTTTGACATCATCCCCACAATGACTACCATCGGTTCTGGGATTGGCATCTTTGGGGTGGTAAGTGCTGGGGACATGGGGTCACTGTGCTGGGTCAGTCCCTCTCTTCCACATCTCAGTGGCAGCAACAAGTCTCTCCCCCTATAACTTGACTGTAATTGTCCATCCTTACTGAGTCCACCCCACCCTAGACACATAGTATGTCTGAAGGAACCGAAGCCCACAGTGGGCAGGACCCAGGGGGGATGGGCAGTCTCGGTTCTCCGAGGGGCTTCAGGGCCTCACCCCCCTCCAGAACCCCAGATCTGGATAGAGCAGGATTCGGTCAGGGCCTCACAAGCAGTAGGGATTCCCACGCGCCAGCCACCACCTTCCTGCCCCCAGGCCACGGTTCTCTGTGACCTGCTGCTGCTCCACATCCTGCCCAAGAGGCACTACTACAAGCAGAAGAAGTTCAAGTATGCGGAGGACATGGGGCCAGAGGCGGTAAGAGGCACCCCGAGTTAGGCCCTTCAGAGGCCTCGGCCCCTAAGTCTGCAGTGGGGGGTCAGCTGCTCCCCTGAGGTTGACTTTCATTCTCCCCCTCAATCCCCCCCATCCCATGTTCACACAGCGGGAGCGAGACCCCGCAGCCAGCAGCTCCACCCTGGGCCTGCAGGAGAACATGAAGACATCCTGACCTCAGCCCCCGCTCCTGACTGGACGCAGAGCCTGAGGCTTCAGCCAGGCCCTGGTGGGGTCCCAGCCAGGGTAGAAGGGTCTTCCTTGGGTCTCACCTGCCCTCCCAGCCAGAAAGACACCAGTGTGCCAGCAGCTCAGGGTCAACACTGGGAGAGACCTGCGCAACTCTGAGCTCTGGCTCCACCTCTGCACCCCGCCAAGCGCACCTCACCCAGCCTCAGCCTCTCCGGGTGCAGAGGAGGCGTGGGTGCTGGGTGGCCCTCGATCACTCCTCAGCTGGAGCTTCGTGCTTCTCTCTCTGGGCCCACATCCCACTCTCTACGACACCCACTAGCCACTGTGACTATTTAAATTTAAGTTAATTAAAATGGAATAAAACAAAAAGCAGTTCCTCAGACCAGCCACATTTTAACCACCAAGAAGACCCAGAGCTGTGGTTGCTGTAAGAGACAGTACGGACATTTCAGCACCACAGAGAGTTCTCTGGGACAGCCCAGTTTCTCACTGGCTCAGATTTCCGTGGGGAACTTAGGCCGTGCAGGCCCCTGGGCCACCCCAGACCCCTTGCACCAGGATCTCCAAGGCAAGCAAACTCCTCAGGCCATTTTAGGGACCTTCATCTAAAAGGTTCCTGATCAGGTATCAGACTTAGCTTGAGCCTGCATCGACTGGCAGGTACCGGTAGTGAGCAGGTGTGTGGTCTGCTCACAAGCCCCACAGTGTGTCCTGCACACGCTTTCATGTGCACATTCACTGAATGCACACCCCTTCTACCCACACTGTGTATTTGAACAGCTTGGGCCTTGCAAACACAACCATCTGATCACACCCACACCCCCAAGCACAGACACCTGGCCCATACCATGTCACCTCCGTGGGACATGCTTCTCCCACGTGTGTCAGGCCAGGACAGCCCTTCAGCCATGAATCCTTACTCAGCTACCTCTGGCCAGGAGGGAGCCTTGGCCAAACTCTGGACTCCCTGCCTGCGGCCCAGCCCCAGCTCCCAAGCCTGCCCAGCTCTGTCTGAACACAAGGTCTGGGGAATGCGAGGGGTGAGTACAATAAAAAGAATGAGGACGAACCTCGGCCTCTGTGCTTTCTTCTCAGCTCTCTCTGAAACCCATCTGTGCACTGTGGGTTGAGCTGAGTGATCTTTGAGGTCCTTCTGGAACTGTTGGTGGGTGGTGGTGAGCTGACGCTTTGCCCTGAGACCAGCAGGGTCAGTGCTGGGGGTTGGCTCACCTCTATCCCCGGGCACAGCCCTGAACATTGGAGCTCTTCCCAACCCTCCACAAGCCCCTCCCATGTCACTGGGACAAGCAGAGAAGCAGGCTCATGAGGGGCCTCATGAAAGCAGAGGTGAGGAGGGGGCTGGCTGCCCCAGGAGGGAGGCTGAGGGGACCCCAAAGAAGGTCATGAGTGAAGACAGTGTGGAAGGATTCTCCAGGGCTCTGCTGTGGGCATGGCCACCAGTCTGAACTTAGAACCATGCAGGGTCTCTGGGCACCTCCATCACCATGCTTTGTCCAGACCAGTGGCATCCAACAGGCCGATATAGGGGTCACCAGCCCTATGTGGCCATTGAGGACTTGAAATGTGGCCAGTGCAACCAAGGAATGGGATTTTTTTATCCACTTTTAATGAATTGAAAACACTACACATGGCTAGTGGCTACCACATTGGACAGGCCAGTAGGCCCTTGGCCTTCTGCCTTTTCCCCAGCCAGGAACCAGGAACTCCCCTTCTTTCCTCTCTTCCTTCTCCAGCCTTTCCTGCTTTTGCACCTCCTGCCCACTTACCTCCCAGATGAGTAGAGGATTCCAACTTTGTATCCAACCCAAACCAGAGACCTCCCAGCAGAGGCCCCCTTTCCTCTCTCACTCCTGCACTTGCTCCCCTCTTGTGCCTCCTCCTGCCCTGGCCCATGTTCCACTGCAGCTAGCTCTGCCTGCCTATTCACTGCTACCTTTCCAGAAAGACCAGTTTCCCTTGTTCTACCCTCAGCAGTTGGCCTCCAATCCCCACCCCCCACTTCTCCGAGATGCCCTTGCCAAGTTACCAGCAGCATCTTTGTTGCCAAATCCAAGTAGACACTTCAATTGTATCCTTCTTGGCCTGTCTGCCTCTGATACTGTTGACCAAGTCCTCCTTTATTGAATATTTTCTTCCAGGAACTTCTAGGACCCACTCTCTCCTGATTTTCCGGTTAGCTTGGGGTGCAGGGAAAATATAGGTTTCAGCTGCAGCTCTGGCATGGGTCACTGTGTGTCCTTGGGCAAGTTGCTTAACACTCCAAGCCTCCTCCGTGTGTGCGTCAGGGACAGTAATAGCCCTTACTCAAGTTGGGGGAAGATAAGATATGAAAGTGCCGAGCACAGAGCCTGGCACACAGTAATGCTCTATCTTCTCTTTCAATAGTGGAATCACCCTGTTGTCCCCAGATATCTATTCTCTCTATAATGATACAGCCCTTGGTTCCTGGCAGGTTATGTGGCTGCCTAGAATGAAAGTTGCATTTCCCAACCTCCTCTTGCAGCCAGGTCTGGTCATGTGACTAAGTTTCAGCTAATGAAATATATGTGAAAGTGTCAAGTGACACCTTCTGGGAACTTTTCTGAAAATCCAGCTGGTGCAAATCCTTTACCCTCTTCTTCTTCATCCTTGTCTTCATCCCATTGCCTATAATGTACATGTGATGGATGGAGCTCTAGCCACCATCCTGAGCCATGAAGACAAGTGTCATACCCAGAAGTTGCTGGAGCAGTGAGTGGAAAGAGCCACATCTGGAAGTTTGTGGAGCACCAGCCCAGGACTATCTTCCCTGAGCTTTCTTATGTGGGATTTCTGTTACCTAAGTCAAAACTGGTACAGAAATCTTTCCTCCTTAAAAGTGAATATTCTGGCCCTAGCTGGTTTAGCTCAGTGATAGAAAGTCAGCCTGTGGACTGATGGGTCCCAGGTTTGATTCCGGTCAAGGGCATATGCCTGCGTTGTGGGCTTGATCCCCTGTAGGGGGCATGCATGAGGCATCTGATCAGTGATTCTCATGAATGAGAATCAGTGATTCTCATTCTCTCCTCTCTGTGCAATAAATAAAAATATATTTTTTTAAAAAGTGAATATTCTGTCCTTGGACTCTGCTTTATTTGCTCTGAGTTATCTCACCCTTTCCCTTTGCTCTACTTACAACTACGGATCCTTTCCAACAACTTCCAAAACTGACTGCTGGCCCAGCCCTCTTTCCTGAACTCCAACCCCACACATTCCTTCTCCTCATTACCATCCCTAATTAGTTATTCATTTGACAAACCTCTTTTGAGTGCTGCTTGAATCAGGCACAGCTCCTGCCTTCATGAAGCTCCCAGTCCAAATGGGGAACAGGCAGATAAACAGATGCTCATACAAGGAAGTCCCTAGTAGGGGCTGGTAACCCACACTGGGCACTGGGCGGTGAGGAGGTCAGAGGGAAGGGTTCCTGACAGAAGGGTATTGAAATGAGTTAGGCAGATGGTTAGGACTGAGGTCATGGAGGGCTTGACTGAACCTACTGGGATATTGGTGAGCCACGGGCAATTCCTAAGCAGGAGCTGACTAGTTGGATTTGTGTTTCTGAGAGAGGTTTCTGGCTGCCAGGTGGAGAAAGGCTCCTGGGGTGGGGTGGTAAAACTGGATGGACAGGGATGGGAAGCTAATGAGGAGGCTGCTGCAGCAATACAGGTGCAAAACGATGGCGGTGGCCTAAGCTAAGGGAGGGGCAGAGAGGTGGAGAGAAGTAGCTGGATTCCAGGGTCACTTAAGAGGCAGCATGGGCAGGGCTTGGTGATGGACTGGTTGGCCGGAATAGCCTACAGTGATTCCCAGTTTCTGGCTCCAGATTGAAACAGAAACTCAAGAAGCCATGATTGGAGGAGATACGGGGCTGTGTCTTGGACAAGTGGTAAGGTGAGGTGCCAGAGGATTCACATTTGGAGAGCAGCATAACTGAACCAAGAGTTGGTGAGTGCGTCTGGGAGACTCCCCAGAAGTAGCTGCCTTGAGGCTCAGGCAGTCGTGGAGAGTCCCCTCCATTCCCTTCTGGCCCAGCTAAGCCAGTCCTGCCCCTGCTCAGAGCCCTTCCCCAAATATGAAACTGCTGCCGTGTCCCTTACGCACTTAGCAGATGGCTAAGCCCTTGACTGCCATTCAAGGCCTTTCTCCCGGGCTCTCAACCTCGACCCCCATTCCTCCTCGCCAACCTCGCCTTGTCCCTCCCCTACTGCGCACCTCGCTTCAACCCCGCTCCCCCGAGAGAGGCGCTCGTGCCCAGGCCAGGTCGAAACTGCAGGGGATAAAGGGTTTTCTGGGGGACGCACTGATCCCCTATAGGAAGCCCAAGCTGGAAGAATTTGGGGTACTCCAGCTAGACTGCTTCGGGGCGCCGGGGGCATCGAAGGCTCAGCCCCGCTGCAGGGGGAAAGGCCCCTGGAGAGCCGCTGGCCCGTCGCGGCCCCGCCCCTTCAAGAGCAGGGCGGGAATCCCTGGCTCTGATTGGGCGGCGCCAGGGAGGCCGCGCAGTCTGACCAATGAGCGTGGGTCCGGTGCGGCGGTGGGCGGGGTAACGAACGCTGCCTAGACCCGCGGCGCCGGCGGTCTGAGCTGGGCGATCCGGGCCCCGGCGTGGCGGGCAGGGTGGGGCGCGCGTCGCGGGAGCGAGCCTGGCCTCCCCCCGGGCCGCGGAGACTGTCGCCCGGCGCCGAGGTAGGGGTCTGCCAGGAGGGGACCTGGATCGGGGAGCGGGAGGGGAAAACGCCCGAACGTTTGCTGGGAGCCTGCACGGGAGAGGGGGGTCTGCGAGGCCGAGTCTACGAGGTCAGCCGGGACCTCTACCGTGCGGGATCCATCCCCTTATATCTGCGGGGCCGGTTGGATCTGCGCGGTGCCTCCCAGAACCTGCTTCTGTTGCGCCGGCAGCGGGACCGCATCTACGCGGGCGCCCCGCCATCTGTGTCCTCTCTCCAGCTCAGGTCTGCGGGGCTGCGAGCACACCCGGCGCACCACCCACCGCCGCCCCAGTTCCCGGGGGGAGGCCGTGTCTGTGCGGGGTGGGCCGGACCGGTGCACCCACGTGTGGATCTGCGGAGCGCTCCTCCCACACGGCTCTCCCCTGACTCTTCGTTCGAGACCTGCGGGGTGGGGGGAACGAGGGCTGAACGGGACGGTTGGGGAGTGTGGCCTTAGCTGCGCAGTCCTCCCCGGGCTAGGGCGGGGTGGAAGGGGATGGAGCAGGGCGGTGCGGATGGGCGCTGCGGCTTCTGGGGGCCAGACGGGCACAGAACCGGTGGCTCGCGGGCGTACACGTGCGCGGGGACCTGAGTGTGGTGTTTGGAGGCGTTTGTGCGTGTGTCACGTGGACACGAGTGTGCCTCTGTGTGTTTGTGTGTGTGTGGAGGGGGGGGTGCATTACAGGGATGAGTGGTGTGTGAAGGCTGGTTACAGGGACGTTGGCATCCCTCTCTCCCGGAGAGGGTGTGTGTGTCTTGAGGGTACAGGGGTGTGTAGAGAAAGTTATGTCCCAGGTCCCAGATCACCTCGGTGGGTGCAGAGGGGGTTCTCTATCTGCTGAGTGGGCCGAGGAGTGCAGGAGGAGCACACAGCTTGTGTCCTTGAGGATCCCAGGGAAAATGCACTGGCTTCCCCCACCCCGGAACGCCTTCATTCAGCACTTTAGATTGCCCACTGGGTGCCAGACCGTGTCCTAGGCCCACTGACTCTGATGACACCCACCTCCTCCTTGATCTCTCACCCTCAGTCCCACAGCAGGCAGAGGTATCATTCGGAAGCTCATTGGACTGTCATTCCCCTCCTCAGAATCCTCCTCTGGCCTTTGAGGCCCTTCTGGTTTCTGTCTTCCCCCTCGGCCCCCTCCTGCAAGCCAGTCCCTGAGTCCCAGCCAGGAAATGGCTCTCCGACATGGACAGTGTGAACTTCCATCGTCTCCCCCTCTGAAATCCTTACTCAGTGTTCACGAAAGAGCTGAAGTGCCACCTCTTTCAGGAAGCCATCTTGAGGCCAGGCACCGTGGATGACAGGGCCTTCTCATTCAGGTGTAACTCTGGTTGCTGTCAGGCCCCTCTCACATGTGGAACACCTCCTTGCTGTTCCTCAGACAAAGTGAGCTCTGCCCCCCTTTACAGTCTGTGTAGTTGCCGTTCCTCTGCCTGAAATGCCCTTCCAGGATGCCCATACTGCTTGTTCCCTCACTTCAGATCCTGCTCAAATAATGCATCAGAAAGGCCTTTCCTGACCACACTGCATAAACACACCCCCAGCCCCTCACTCGATTTCCCTTGAGAGGTTGTACTTCTCCATAGCGGGTACCACTTGACCTGTCTGTCATCTGATAATTACAGGCTTTCTTATTTGTTTCTTCTTGCCTCCAGTAGAAATGAAACTGCATGGAAGCAGGGCCTTGATCTTTTTGGTTCACTGCTTTATTTCCTAGCATGTGTAGCAGGTGGTCAGTGAGTATTGATTGCTTGAATGAATGGCTCTGAATTTGCATCCAGGAGTCTGTGTCCCTGGCTGTTCCCCAGCCTCTGAGCCCCAAGTCTGAGGGTAAGTCTCCTGCCCTTCTGTCCTCCAGATTCCAAATTTCTGGTCTAGGAGAACAGTGACCATCTATCTGTATAAAAGGCTAATATGCTAAGTGTCCTTCCTTCTGTCTGGGTAATGACATCACATAGCAATGCCTGGCTTCTTCTCCCTAGCAACGACTAGCCTCCTTGCAGCTCTTCAGCCCAGGAATACGGCTTGCTTTATAACCAGGTGCAAACACTTTACACTTTAGCCATATGTCTGTGAAGTGTTTTCCCAATGCCTCATCTCATTTGATCCTCACAGAATTCCTGGAGTAGGTAGATAGGAGACTCGGTGGAATCCTTTTTTTTTTTTTTCCTCCGGAAAATGGAGATTTAGAAAGCTTAGAAACTTGACCCCACTGGAAAGTAAGAAATGTTGGGCCTTGAAAATGACTTCAGGTTTTCTCACTGTGCAGAATATAGTCAAACACTGCTGTAGTTAAATATTTCACCCTTTGTTTTCCCTGCTCAGAGCCCTTGTCCCTCCCCTAGTGCGGGACAAATAATAATTGATCTATAATAATAATCTGCTTTGTGCTGGTATTTACTGCTGTGTTGCAGACAATTACCCAAAAGAGAAGTTGGGGTGCTTCACTGGTCTGGAAAAAATTTAGCTAAATCAGAAAGCAGGTATAATTAAGCAGGTTCTTTATCTATGAAAGGCTAAGTTGACTCCTGCCTATGTAACATATATAAAACTCTTGCTGGCACCAATAGCATGCATGTGTTTCCGTCTGTCATTGTTTTATATATATATATACTAGGGGCCCAGTGCATGAAATTTGTGCACTGGGGGTGGGTGGTCCCTCAACCCAACCTGCCCCCTCTCACATACTGGGAGCCCTCAGGGGATGTCCAACTGATGGCTCACCCCCAGCCTGCCCAAGGCCTAAAGCCTCTGGTGAGGCTTTAGGCCTTGGACACCCAGCCATCGCCCTGTTCACCTCAGCCCCGGCTGCCTGCAACCACCCGGCCCCAGGGGCTGGGCGCTCGCCGCCACTTTTGCTCACAGCGCCCAGGGGCCGGGTGCTCCCTGCCGCCACCACCATCGCTGCTGCTGCTGCCGCTGCTTCCCCTCACAGCACCCGGGAGCTGGGCACTCGCCGCCACCATCACCACTGTTTCATCTCCACCCCTGGGCCCTGTGCTCCTGCCACTTGGCCCTGCCCCCACTCCTGATTGGCTGGTAGCATAGCCAATCAGGAGTGAAGGTATGGTCAAATTTGCATGTTTCTCTTTTATTATATAGGATTTTATTGATTTTTTACAGAGAGGAAGGGAGAGGGATAGAAAGTCAGAAACATCGATGAGAGAGAAACATCGATCAGCTGCCTCTTGCACACCCCCTACTGGCTATGTGCCCTAAACCAAGGTATATGCCCTTGACCGGAATCGAACCTGGGACCCTTCAGTCCCCAGGCCAACACTCCAACCACTGAGGGAATTGTGAATTTGGGTGACACTTATAGAAAAAGGGCGAATAGCAATATTAAAATATTTTTAAATTAATTTCCTTTCAATGTGCAAGAATTTGTGCACTGGACCACCATTATTTGCAAAATAGAGATGTTCCCTCTAGTAATTGGTGTGGAGGATGGGAAGGGGTTTGGTCAGGATGTGAACCTAGAGTGGGGAGACCTATATGGCTGAAGCAGTTGAAAAGAAAGTAGAGGCTGGCTCTGGGTTTTTAGAGAGAATAAACTTGGTGACCTCCCCCAGCAGTGGGGAGATCTGGGAGGGAAAACTCCCACAGGAGATGTCCGAGTTGTCCTCCAGCAACAAAGGAGCAGGAGGTGTGCTCCTGGCAGAAGGCACAGCTTGTTCAAAGGCCTGGCAGCAGAGCCCAGTCTGCCATTCAGGAAGCTGGGAGTAGTGTGGTGCAGCCAGAGTGGAGAGTGAGTGGGGGCAGGGGGAGCAAGGCTGGGCGAAAGGAAGAAGATGGGTGATGAGGAGGGCTCCTGGGTTCCTGGCCTGGGAGAACTGGGAGGATGGTGGTGCCATCACTGTGATGGGAACAGAGGAGAAAGGGCAGATGTGGGAGACGGGCTGAGTTAAATCAGGGCCCTGTTGAGCCGTCCAGGGGCAGGGAGGGAAGGAGACAGCTGGTTGGGAAGAGCTGGACTGGAGGAGGTGCACTGGTAAAAGGTGAGGTCTGGACACCATCAGTCAAGTGCATTTAGGTTGTGCTGAAGGTTGCTGTGCAGAATCAGGCAGAGCCCACCTTGGTGCTTGGGGCCTCCCCGGGGATGGTGGAAGGGGGTGTTCTCGCAGCAGGCATCCTCAAGCATGACTTGGCAGCAGATGGCGCCTGGGCCTCCCTCAAGGGGAATGAGTCATCCCAGGCAGAGGCGGGGAACGGGAGCCGCCAAAGGCACCCGTGGCTTGGACCATCCAAACACTTGTCAGGAGCATAAACACAGCTC
Source organism: Antrozous pallidus (assembly GCA_027563665.1). Lineage (NCBI taxonomy): Eukaryota > Metazoa > Chordata > Mammalia > Chiroptera > Vespertilionidae > Antrozous > Antrozous pallidus. The sequence goes on from CM050526.1 coordinate 16,053,531, forward strand.
GGACGGACGATGTCAGGGCCACCTTCCGTGTCTGGCCCTGGTGGCTAGCCCACCTCCTCACAACTTTCCCGTCTGGCTAGTCCTCTGCCAGTCAAGGCCTGTGCTCTCGGTCTGGATCGCAGCTGGTCCCCTGCTCAGCCTGGCCCTGGCGTTCTCAGCCGCCTTTCAGGACTCAGACTGAGGCCTAACCGTTCCTGAAGCCATCCCAGCCAGCGCTGCTTGCCCAGCTGTGATGAGGGCAGGGGCTGCCTGCTCTGGGCCGTCTCTCAGGGGCCCGGCTGGATGGGACTCATCCTAAGGAGAAGGTTTGGGCAAGAAGGATCTGGAGCCAGAATTTGCATTCCTTGGGAATAGATAGACACCTGGGGGTTGGGGGACACTTCCTGAAGGGGCAATAGGCCAGGCCCTCCCAGAGCCAGGGGACAGATAAGGGGTTACACTATGTACATCAAGACTCTTGCTTGTTGGCTTCCTGACAACAGCACATCCCAGTGCCACATTGCCCGGACACAAACTGCCTCACTTTCCACAGTCTTATCCACCTCCTTTCCCAGCTGTGGGAGTCGGCAGGATGGCAGCCGTCCATCTAATGCACATATGAAGAAACCGAGGGTCTGACACACTCCGTGACTTGCTTGAGACAGCACAGCCCCAGCCTGTGAGGACAGGATCGGGGTAGCTTTTCCCAGTGCGTGAAGGCCTGAGCCTGACCGTTCTCAGCTGCAGGCCTCGGCTGGGCCCCGGGAGGCTCCGCACGCCCAGGAGTCCTTACTCTCACCTGGGCCTGAGCCCCAGCCACTCGGTTTGTCTCTTTGCCCATGTGGTCCCCAGTTATCTGCCAAATCAGTTGCTACAAAGCATCGATCAGGGCCTAAGGTTGGGACAGGTCTGGAGAGACCCCTTAGGGGAGCCCCCAGAGAGACCTGGGCCTGCCCAAGACACAGCCCAGCCCAGCAGGCAGCCTCAGGATGGTGAACAGGTGACAGAGTGGGAAGTTCAAACTTGACCTGTGTTCAGGTTCCCATGGCCCCCCCACAGCGCACATGGCCACACTTACTCACGCATGTAGACAGCACTAATAGATTTCGGTCTCCATGTAAGTGTGTGCCTACGTGTGGGTTCCCGCCCACATACACACAGACACATCCTGTCACCCAGGCCCACAGCCCTGCTTGTACACATTGTCTCACGTGTGGACACATGCCCTCTCATGCACAGACCGGGGCGCCAGGCCCCGTCGCCTGGACACGAGGCAGGAACCTGGGGCCTCCGGGGCCGCCTCCTGCACAGACGTGCTTAGTCACCTGAATCTGATCCAGGCGGGAGGGAGGGCCTGACGTCAGCCCCACAGCCGCCCGCCTTGTGCCGCCTGCGCGTCCATCTGGGCGGCAGCGTGCGCCAGGCAATCACAGCAGCAGCAGCAGCACAACAACTCACTTTTACGGCTCCCTCCGCGGCAGGCGCCCCGTTCGGAGCATGGGCGTTCCCTCCTTTACTCCTCACAACCACCGGCTCAGGGAGCCCAGACTGCTAGCCCCCCATTCTGCAGATGAGGAAAACCCAGGCGCATGGTGCAGTCACCTGCCCCTGGGCCGGCAGCCAGGAAGGTGCAGAGCCTAAACCAGGTACAGGCCCCAGGCTGAGGCTAGAAGGCTCTGCCCCGACTTGCGGTGTGACCCCGAGGCCACCCCTGCTCCTCCTGGGCCTCTTTCCCCTCCAAGAAAAGGGAAAGGGAGATAACGCAGGATGGCCTCTGGCTGGGCTAACAGCCTTCCTCAGGAAAATCATGCAATTATGGGTGAGGGCCACCTTTACCTTCTGTGTGAGGGCTCTGTCCCCCGGTGCCTGCCTTGGTCCAGAGGGCACGAGCTCCTGACACTGACTCGTTCCCTACTGTGGGCTGGGGCCTTCGGCTTGCTGGGGTCCCTTCTCTGAAGCTGTTTTCCCATCTAATGGGGATAGGGCTGTAATGATCACTATGGCAACCATTCACTCATTCAACAAATACTTACCGAGCTCCTACTCTGTGCCAGGCACTGCTGCCGACACCCGTGATTGTATGGAGACAAGGCAGACAAGAGCCTTAATGTATGGAGTTTATATTCTGGTGGGAGAAAAGGGGCCTGCAGAGTGAGGGGGACAGGCAGCAGGCCCCAGGGTGGTCCACCAGCCGGGAGGAGGGGGATGGGTGGGCCAGGCTTGGAGGGCTCCCTTCAACTTTGGCCTCTTCCTTCCTGTTAGCGGCCTGGTTCCCAAAGCCTCCCTGATACTTTAACCCCATTCACTGCCCCCTTTCACTCCCTCCAGGGGAGTGCAACATGTTCCGACTACTCACTCATTCCTTCTGGCTCTTCCAGCGAGCCTCTCTGATGCTCCAGCTCTTCTCTCATCTCCTCCAGGGAAACCTAGCCTCACCAACACCCCCCCACCCCCCCCATCCCCATTCCCTCCCTCCCCGCGCGCGCCTACACACACAAGCTCACTCCTCCAGGTGCAGCCTCCTCTCTGCCTGTTACCAGTTGATTCCCTCCCGCTTCCTTTCTGCATGTCAACAGCAGCTCCACCACTTCCAGGCGTCCACTCATCCCACCTGTGTGCCAGGCAGAGGGGTCTGGAATGCCCCTTTACCCACGTCCTTTCCCAAGCCTTGCTGTGTCCCTAGGGAATCTGGGAAGGGAAGGGCGGTCCCTGGTACAGATGAGGAGACTGAGGCTCTGAGTCAGGAAGGAGCCTGCCCTCGGCCCCACAGGAGCTTGGCAAGTGGGACTGGAAGCCAGCCTGGTCTCCTCTGTGGCCAGTGGACTCCAGTGAGCCCTGCCTCCTTGACAGCTGTCAAAGCAAGGTGACGGGGGAGTGAGGGGGTGAAACAGAGACCCGTGTTCTCCAAGTTGCTGTACTGGGTCAGAGGAAGTTATCACCAGACAGGAAGGGCAGAGGATCAGGGGTCACTCACTTCCTATTCTTGAGTAGATGCCTCATTTGGCCCAGGAAGGGGGTGGGGCGTCGAGCTGGGGTGGGGCCAGTGCTTGGCCTGAGGAGGAAATGGAGCCCCAGCCTGAGTGTCGGCGTTCAACTTGGGGTCCAGCTTCAGCCCAGGACTGTGGTCAAGGGTAAGGGATAGGGCTGGAGGTTGGATGTTGATTTGGAGTTCAAGTTCTTGGCCTCTAGCCTGGTTTGGGGCTCAGACTGCAGTAGGGCCAGGGAGGGTGTAAAGTCAGGCCTGAGGAAGCAGGTGGCATACCTTGTGACCACACAAACTGGAAAAATAAGTGAAGTCTCTTGACAGCCACCAAAGCAGCAGCCCCTCCCTCCCTGATGGGCCCTGTCTGGGCTGCAGGCTCTGCTGGGCCAGAGAAGGGAGTGATGGGAGACTTGCCTTGTGGCCCTGGAGAGGCCTCTGCAGGAAAGGAGAGAGGCTAGAGCCCCAAGGAAATCTTCCTGGAAGCAGTGAGAGGGGCGGGGGTAAAGGGCTCGAATATCAGAGAGGCCTCCCTGGAGGAGGTGAGTGGGGGAGCACCGGGGAGGCCTCTGCATTACCAGCGCCCCGCTCAGCTTCCAGGCAGCGGCCTTGGAATGCTCTGCTGTCTACTGTCGAGGGGTGAGGCTGGTGAGTCACTGGGCTGTCCGCTGGATGCCGGCCTCAGCTGACCCTGTACTCTGGTTCTCCCCGGGCTGCTGGGCCTCCAGGGTTCTGCCCGTGTCTGTCTGTTCTGACTCCAGATCATCAGATTCTCCCCGCTTCCCTGTGAAGCCAGCGAGGCAGACACGAATGTGCCTGTTTTACGGATGGGAATCCTGAGGGCTAGAGGGCTGGTGTGCAGCAGAGCCAGAGGAGTTCCTGGAAATCCTCCAGTTAGTAGGGACCGGTCCAAGTTTGGCTACTGGCAACCCAGGCAGCGGGAACAGGCAGGGCAAAGGCCTGGAGTTGGGACTCACAGGGTTGTGGCTACAATGGGAGAAGGGCCTAGAAATCCCACCTCCTTGCTCCATTGCCAGAATGGAGGCCTTTTCTGCCCTCATTTCTCAGGTTCCCAATAAGGCTGCACGGAAGACCCTCTTGACCGTGGCAATGGAGGGGGGCCCAGCAGTCTGCTGCCAGGACCCTCGGGCAGAGTTGGTGGAGCGAGTGGCAGCCATCGATGTGGCCCACCTGGAAGAGGCAGATGGTGGCCCCGGGCCTGCCAGGAACGGTGTGGAACCCCCACCACGGGCCAGAGCTGCTTCCATGATCCCAGGCAGTGCTTCAGGACTGCCCCTCCCCCGGCCCAGCCTCTCCACCAGGAAGCTGTCCCTGCAGGAGCGGCCCGCGGGAAGCTGCCTGGAGGCGCAGGCCGGGCCTTACACCACGGGGCCTGCCAGCCACATCTCCCCACGGGCCTGGCGGAGGCCCACCATCGAGTCCCACCACGTGGCCATCTCGGATGCAGAGGTTGGTAGGGCAGAGCTAGGGGGGTGTTCATGAGCTTTTCAGCAGTCCTCCGTGAAGACCCTTTCTATTCCCATCCCTGTGGTAGCTTTTGGTTTGCATACCCCCAGAGTTGAGGAGCTCACTACCTCATGTTAAGGCCTCTTCCCTCCCAGGGAAGCTTCAACTGACCCAACCTCTGCATCCTATACATCCCCCCATTCCCAGCCCCACCCTGTCCCGGCTTTGGGAGTAAACCGGCCCCTGTCCACCAAGATGCCCTCTTAGAGATTTGAGGACAGACACAGTGTCTCCCACCCCAAGACTTCCCTAGCTTGAACCCCGCCTCGAATCCTACTTCCTCCAGTCTACTCTGACTCAGAAGCTGCCAGCATGGTGCCAGCCTCTGGGCTCCCCTGGCTCTGTCCTTGACACTTAGGTCTGAACGTGACCCCGAGTACAGAGCAATCTATATGCTTCAGAGGCTGAGCCTTTTATGCCTGAGCGAGGGCTCCGGTCTCTTGTCCCTCCTCTCATCCTTGTTCGTGCAGTCCAGCCTCACATTCAGCGCCTCTGGAAATGCTTGCTCATGGCTCTCTTACAGACTTGGGTCCCCCAGACCTCAGCTTCCAGTGCCTTTTTCCTTAGCCATGGCTCCCCATTCATGAGGCTGCTTGTCACTTTCCGTGGTCTTATCACCACTAAGTCTCCCCCAGCCCCCCTTGAAAGGTTGCTGAAAACCCCTGGGGTCTGGGAGGCAGGGGTCTGGGGCCAGGATTGATCCCTGAACAGGATCCCAGGTGAGAACAGTGCTGCCTCTGGCTCAAGTTTTACCTGATGCTTCCTCTCCCATCCCCCCCAGGACTGTGTGCAGTTGAACCAGTACAAGCTGCAGAGTGAGATTGGCAAGGTAGGCCTGGGGCTGGCCAGGAGCAGCGGGATTTAGTTCGGGATTTTGCGGCGGCCGGCTGTCAGGATGCTCTGCTCAGTGCAGTCCTTCTCCTCTGCGAATGTGAGGCAGAGACAGGAAGGCCCAGGCCTGGGAGAGAGGAAAATTTTGTCACTGTCGGAAATGACTGGTGTGGGTGGGGCAGATGGGAGATGAGTCCTGATTCCTGACTCCCCAGAGTTGTGTTGTTTTTTTTAAAATATGTTTTTATTGACTTTTTTAGAAAGAGAGGGAGAGAGAGAGAAAGAAACATCGATTGGCTGCCTTCTGCATGCCCCCTACCAGGGACTGAGCCTGTAACCAGGCATATGCCCTGACCAGGAATCAAACTGGCGACCTCTTGGGACATGAGATGATGCTCAACCAACTGAGCCACACTGGCCAGGGCTCCCCAGAGCTTTGATGGAAGACTGGGAGGGACTGGGGGGGAGGCATGGAGTGTCACTGAGCCAGGCAGGGGCAGTTACCAAGGCATAGGAGCTCCCTCTCTGTCTGCCTGCAATTTAAGCCCATTGGTGGCGGGAGTGGAGGTGGGATGCAGTAGGAGGGTCCAGCGCTGTTCAGGCTCCCCTTAGCCTGAACTAGCTCTGGGGGAGGGTGTCCGCCCAGATGGGGCTGACCTGTGCCTATTTGCAGGGTGCCTACGGCGTGGTGAGGCTGGCCTATAACGAAAGTGAAGACAGGCACTATGTGAGTAAAGGGATAGGAGGGAGGTTGCCCAAGCCCCGCCCTAGAAACCTGGAGGGTGGGCAGAAGCTGTGCTGGGAAGACAGAGGACCACGCTCTCCCTGAAGGGAGTGAACTCCCTGTCTCTAGGGGCATACAAAGGAAGTGACCTTCTTGACCCTGGTAATATGCAGTCAGAGGCTGATGCCTCTGCGGGGAGGGCTCAGAAAGGCATTTTGGGGAAGAGGGATAAGGATTAGACTCAGATGTAGTCTGGGAACTAGACTCCTCACCTGGCTTAACCACTCCCAGCCACCCCCTCAGTGGCATGGCATGGCAGTGCCACCTGTGACCAGCCTGGACTGCCCCCTGGTGGCTGCACACAAGTGACATGCCTGCCCCTCCCTCCCCTAGGCCATGAAAGTTCTTTCCAAAAAGAAGTTACTGAAGCAGTATGGCTTTCCACGTATGTATCTATTGGGTCCTATGCGTGGGGGCCCCTAGCTGGGGATGGAGGAGGGCCAGGGGAGACAGAGGAGGAGGAGACCTCAGTCCCTAGCTAGTTTTTGGTAGGACTGGAAGTGGAGGGGGGACAGCATGAGCAAAGGCCTGGTGGTGGGCATGTGTTCGGTGGGTTGGCGACAAGACCATGGTCTTGTAAATTTTTGCTGGAGGCTGGTTGTGGGGTGACAGTGAGGCCCAGACTCCTGCAGCAGGGGCTTGCCTCCTTTTCCTGGCCACAGGTCGCCCTCCCCCGAGAGGGTCCCAGGCTGCCCAGGGAGGACCCGCCAAGCAGCTGCTGCCCCTGGAACGGGTGTACCAGGAGATCGCCATCCTGAAGAAGCTGGACCACGTGAATGTGGTGAAGCTGATCGAGGTAGGAGATGGTGGTAAGCGGGTGGTACCTGTGCCGAGTCCTGCACGGCACAGACCCAGGGATCCTGCCGAGAGACAGATGTGGCTGAGGCCTCCAGGCACACAGCCAGACTTGGGACAGGGACTACGGGGTGGGGGGTGGGGGGGCTTCCGGAGTCGGTTCAGGCTGGTCGGGGAGGTTTTGGAGGCCTCACCGAGGGTGAGCATCAGTGATTCCTGAGGCCCCATCTGTCAGTGGATAGCTGCAAAGTATACTGGGGGTGCTGGGGCTGGGGAGGACAAAGAGGCTTGGCACTTTCACCCCATGCCTCCTCAAGCCCTACCCCCGTGTCTGCTCCCTCTGACCAGGTCCTGGATGACCCAGCTGAGGACAATCTCTATTTGGGTGAGTGACCCAGCTCATTCCCAAAGCAGCTTACCTGGGGTTGGCCCAAGGGCTCCTTGGGGAGAAAATGGCCTTCAGGGGGCCAGGGAGGAAATACACACTCTCCAGCCCTGGATGCCCTTGCCCAGCCCTGCTGAACCAGATTCAGAATACCCAGCTAGAGTCCAACATACATTTCCAAGTCCCCACTCTGCTGGTCAGAGAGACAGTGGGTCAACTGGACACAAGAAGCAGGCTCCCTGATGTGGGTTCCCAGACCTTGTCTAATAGCTCTGTGCCTCAGTTTCCTTACCTGTAAAATGGGGGCAATAATGGTATCTGCCTCATAGGGTTGATGTGAGGAGTGAATGAGTCACTACGTGCAAGAAGACACACTCGCCACTCATGCTGGTGCTGCCGTTAAATTAAGTGCCTGGCGCCTGGTTCGTGGCTGGGCTCTAGAGGCCGCAGGACAAGGGGCAGAAGGAATGGAAACTGGTTTACCAATGAGAGGCCCAGGCTTTACTCTCCACTCCCTCTCCCACCTGCCTGTCTGTTACGACCTTTAGGAACATTTCTGCCCCTTCTGAGCCTGTTACCCCACCCTTGCCCCGTAAAAGGGGTCCATGCTGTATCAGATGAGGCAGGTCCATAGTAGACCCCACTGTTACCCATTTATCTCCTCTGATACCATAGGACCCCTGTCCTGTCCCTCCCTCAAGTATGCCTGGTTGCCTGCCCCCTCTCCCACCCTCCAGGGCAGGGAGGGGCCTTGGCATCACTTGCTCTGCCGGCCCGGCTGCAGCTTACCTTCTTCTCTTTTCTTTTCTTTCAGTGTTTGACCTCCTGAGAAAGGGGTGAGTGCCCCACTCCAATCAGGCAGGTCAAGTCTCACCCAGGCCTTCCTTTCCCTTCCCGTGTCCCTAGTCCTAGGGTCCGCTGCTCTGAGAGAAGGCAGAGGCCCAGGCCCTGCTTTGGGAAGCCCTGGGCTGAGGGGGGTAAGGGGGCCGACGAGAGACCACGAGGTCAGTGAGGCCGGAATAGTCAGGGAGGCCTCTGGAAGAGGGGTGGGTTTTGAACCAGGCCTGGAAGAACTGGAAAAAAGATTTTGATGGGAGAGGAATAGAAATTGAGTGTTTCTCACGCAAAGTGTAGAGAAGGGACTCAACTCTTACCTCCCTTACTTGTATTCAAATTGCAAAGAGTTCCTTCGGCTTCATAAGCGAGTGAGTTGGGTGGGTGGGTGGGACTCCATTCACTCCCATTTACAAGAGGGGAAGCTGAGGTTCAGAGCGGGTAAGTGGCTTGCCCAGCATCACACAGCAAGTCACTGAGGAAACCCAGGGATCCAACTCATGTCTGCCTTATTTGGCCTCAGGATATTTGCAAAGCAGCAGCCATGGAAGAGTGGCCATGGGCCTGGGTGGACTGGAAGCCCTAATTCCTGAGGCCTGGAATTCAGGCTATAACTTTTTGCTCTGCTGGGGGACTCCTAAAGACCTATTTGGGGAGGAGGCAGACAGTGGTGTCCCTTTAAGACTCAGGGGCTTTCAAATGTGTATGTGTTTGTAATTTATTGATTTGAGAGAAAGAGACATCGATTTGTCATTCCACTTATTTATGCATTCATTGGTTGATTCTCGTATGTGCCCTGCCTGGGAATAAACCTGCCACCTTGGTGCATCCGGACGACACTCTAACCAACTGAGCTGCTCGCCCGGGGCCTTTCAAATGTTTCTGACCTCCATTCAAAGGGAGAAATATGTCTCACATTGCCATTTATATTCAAAGTTTTACAAAACAGTGCCTATCCTTATTACACATGATATACTCGGATATATTCTACTTCCTTACGAAAAAGGCAGTGTCAGGGTTCAGCTTGGGGTAGTCACCCACTAAATTGATTTCATGACTCTATATTGGGTCTGGACCTACAGTTTGAAAAAGATTGCTCTATATGGCATCTTTACAACTGTTTGATTATAGATAATACAGTGCTTAGAAGAAGGAATATCGCCAATCAGAAATTAAGATAAAGCTAATTGGAAATTACAGCGATCCTGAAGGGATATTTGTGTCTGTATTTTTATATTTTTATCACATATGGGAGGAAAAAGCTAATATTTTAGGTTCTGGGGACCCATTTGAGGATAGAGGGCTCCTGGGAGGTCACAAGTGGCCTGAAGGTCCCCGCCCCTGTTCCCCTTCACCTGCTGTCTGCCTCTACTCAACCTGATTCAGCTGAACACCCCTCGCCCCGCCCTCCACAGGCCGGTCATGGAGGTGCCCTGCGACAAGCCCTTCCCGGAGGAACAAGCTCGCCTCTACCTCAGGGACATCATCCTGGGCCTTGAGTACTGTGAGTGAGGGCAGCCTGCCTGCTGCCTAGGACTGGGGACTGGGGAAAGGGGACAAGGGTGGGAGACACCGGAGGGGGCGGAGCCCAGGCCGAGAGGGCTCTGAGCGGGTGTTGTCAGTCAGTGCTGATCTGCCAATCAGCTTCAGCTGGGGGTGGGGCCATGGACTTGGGGGCGGGGCCTAAACTTCCTTAAAGGCCAGGGGAATGGGATGGCGTCAGGTCCTTCCTGGTGTCTGGTCATCATCAAGTCATTCTGCGCCTCGGTGTTCTGTCTGTATCTCACCCCTGCTGAGATCTTAGCTCTGCAGGGCCTCAAGAGGTGTGGGAAGGAAGAGATGTGCGTGCAGCCGCGCTGAGCCTGTCCTGTCATGGAGCCTGTGGGCGGTGGCAGTTGGGTTTATTGTGAGGGGCCCTAAGGGACAAGAGCTCAGGAGGGAGGATGTTATCTTAGCCACTATCTCCAAGTCCCTTTATTACTATTTATTCACTCGGTTATGAGTACCTACTGAGTGATATCTGGGGGCAGGGAGTTGACAAGGACCTAGCTGTGAACTCAAGGATCTCATAGCCTAGCAGCAGGGACCGGAATCTGAGCAGGCAGCTGATCCAGCGCAGTGCCTGCCAAAGCTGGGGAGGCACGGGGGCTGTCAGAGCCCTGAGGGCCGAGGGAGGCTTCCTCGAGGATGCCACCTGGGACCAGCGCGCTGAAGATGAGTAGGAGTTCGTTGGCCAGGCTTGTGGGGTGGGTGGGAGAAATACAGCAGGCAGAGAGAACTGGGTGGGCGGAGGCACAGAGCGGGGGGACTCTTTGAGAATGGGAAGAAGTTCAGTCTGGTTGAGGCACGAGGGCTGGGAATGCTTCCACAGAGAATGGACATTCATGACTTCATTCTGTCGTGTTGCAAACTCGGAGGCTTTGAGTAGCAGAGAGGTGTGATAGGGTTCCACCTCAGAAAGCTCTGTTCAGCAGCTGTGTGGTGGTTGGCTAAAGGGCGAGAGGCGGACAGCTGGTTAGGGACGAGGCTGTTTCCACAGCCAAGTGACAGATGGTGAATCCTGGATTAGGGCAGTGGCAGTGGGGAGGAGACACGAAGGAGGTGGGGTGGCCAGCACCAGTCCTGGGGACGGCCTCCAGACACCTGGGCGTCTGGCCTGGTTTGGGAAGCAGGAGTGAGGCCTGCCTCTCTGAGATCTTAGCTTGGTTTGTCAGGAGCATATTCTTGCCTTGCGGGGACAGGATGAGGGAGGGGCCAGCAGAGGTGACAGGAACCAGGACTGTCTTTATTGCATTTGGGCCACTCTAATGCCCTCAGATTAATATTCTCTTTGTATATATGGGGAAACTGAGGCACCGAGAGAGGAAGGCTTTGCAGAGAGTCCCTAGCAAGGGTCTTGAGGTGTAGGCAGGGGCCATTTTTACTCTTGGTGTGGTCATTGGTGGGTGCACCAGCTTGGCCTCTACCCCTTTCCTATCCTGGGACTTCTCAGTTGAGGATCTTATCACCCACCCTCTTTTTTCCCCTCAACAATCTCCCTCCCCAAAACAAACCAAAAAACAAGCTAATCCCATCTGACTTTTGGGCAAAGCCTCATCAATACTCAGCTAATCAGGGTGAAGGGCTTCCTGGGTGGATGGGTGAGCACCAGGGGCTGGACAGTCAGGTGAACAGAGGCTCAGGGTGCTGAGGACTGCCTCGTGATTCTGGTCCCTCGAAGGCAGACTTGAGGCAGCCCAAGAAGACTCTGGCGGGAGCGTCCAGCCTGGGGCTATGGACGGAGCAAGTTCGGAGATGCAGCTGTGAGAGCAGTTGTATCTGGAATAGATCTTAGAGTTGGGTCCATGGGACTTGCTGATGAGTTGGCTGTGAGGTCTGAGAGAGAAACCTGAGCCACGGGTAATACGCTGTTAACGGAAAGGAAAAGACCAGAGGAGGAGCAGGGGTTTTCTGTTTTGTTTGTTTGGCGGGGATTCCCAACAGAGAAATGGCGTTCTGGATTAGACGTATTCTTGAGAAAGACTGAGATATCTACTGGATATCCATGTGGATAGAGAGCCGGGTGTCGAGGGAGGAGGCCAAGGTTTGAGAGAAGAACTTGAGGCACTTTCCATGGTCAAATACACAGCCTCTTGAGACAGACGGGTATGGGTCATATCCCTGTGCTCCTCTGGCACCATCACTGTAGGATTATTGGTTTTGCTGTTGTTATAGAGCACTCTTGCACTCAGTCCCTTGGACCCAACCTTCCTCCCCTCCTCCTCTCCCCTCTTGTTTCCCTTTCTATCTTTCCTCCTTCCCAACATCCTGGGTCTGTCTGTCCAGGGGAAAGTGTTTGCTGAGGAGGAAGCCTGCAGTGCATGGCAGTGGGGCAGAGTCAGTGCCTTCTCCCAGCCTGAGCTGCCTGTCTCTTCCCAGCAGTGCTGAGCCCAAGAAGCAGGATGAGTTCCCAGCCCACTCGAGAAGGCTAACTCTTACCCAGCCACGTGCACCCCTGCAGGCCCAAGGCCTGGAATGCTCCCTTCCCTGGATCTCCTTCAGCCCAGAGGCCATAGGACTCAGGCAGTGCCTCTGCAGGATGCTCTGCAATCCCATCCTGAGTCCAAGGAGGGAGCATCTCTGACCGTCTGGGTAGGGGATGGACTGGGAGACTGATAGGCTCTGGACTTGCAGACAGTACCCACGTCATCTCCAGGAGAGCCAGAGATGGCCTATGAACTCCCCTCCCCCAGTTTCCTCTGACCTGCCCTTCAGTAACAGGTGCCTTGATTGCCATGGAGAAAGCACTGGGACTTGGAGTCTCAAGGCCCCTAAGAGTCCAGTCCTGGGACTGGACCACCTGGCTTGGCCTCAGTGCCTTCCCTGCAGAGCAGAGCAGAGGGCCCTGTAGTCCTCTTCTGGGGTCCTCCTGAGAGGAGCGTGTGTGGGCACCTTCTCAGCTGGCTTGAGACAGGCTTCCCTGGCCGGGCGGCGGGCTGTGGGCCACAGGCCTGGACCGTGGGCCCGGCCGGTGCTCCAGCTGTCTCTTTCCACAGTGCATTGCCAGAAGATCGTGCACAGGGACATCAAGCCATCCAACCTGCTCCTGGGGGACGACGGGCACGTGAAGATCGCCGACTTCGGTGTCAGCAACCAGTTTGAGGGGAACGATGCCCAGCTGTCCAGCACGGCCGGCACCCCAGCCTTCATGGCCCCCGAGGCCATCTCCGATACCGGCCAGAGCTTCAGTGGCAAGGTGGCTCCCAGGGCCTGGGCTGGGTTGGGGTTCAGGTGAAGGGTAGCTTGCAGCGAGGCCTCGTTTCCAAGCTGAGGAAACCAGGGTCCTGTATCTCAAGAGTGAACACCGAATGCAGTCCCTTCCTTCATAATTACCTCTTCCTAGAGTCTGACAAACTCCCCAACTTTGGCCTCCTCTCGTGTTCCAGCAAAATGTCCCCAAGGTGCCCCTGCCAGCTGCTCTGTGCTGAGTTCTGGACGGGCTGTGGAGCGGACAGAGCCCAACAGCCCAGCTCTCTGCCCTTCTGGAGATGACAGGGTTTTAACTAGGCTTTGAAGAATGGGGAGGAGGGGAGCAGGAGGGGAGGCCTAGAGAACATGGGGACACAGGTTTGGGGCACGGTGGGGCTTGGGCAGTGCTAAGTCCTGGAAGTTCAGGTTTTCTCCCGAGTGAGAGGCAGTGGGCAAAACTTTCTGAGCAGGGGCTGCAGTTCCGTGTGTCCCCCGCACATGCCCGATCTCACTGTGGAATGCTGACTGTCCCCCACTCCCATCGTGCCTGTGTGGGATGTGAGTGTGGAGCTCAAGAGAGAGGTCAAGGGTGTAGATAGATATTCTTTTTTAATTTTTAATTTTTTTAAAAGTAGGTTTTTATTGATTTGTTTTAGAGAGAGAGGAAGGGAAAGGGAGAGGAGATAGGAACAACAATCAGCTGCCTCCTGCATGCCCCCCACTGGGGACGGAGCCGTAATCTGGGCATGTGCCCTGACTGGGAATCGAACCAGCAACCTCTTGGCATGGGATGATGCTAAATCCACTGAGCCATGCCCCTGGCTAATTTTCAATTTTGATATAATTCCAAATTTACTGAACAAAATTATAAGAATAATACCAACTCTTGACATTTTGCCCTCTACACCTTTTCACCACCCTCCCTAAAGTTATGTGTAAGCGTATGAGATTCTTCTGAACCACTGGAGAGTTAAGCTGGAGACCTCCTCTTTTATCATTAAATACCTCAGCGAATATGGTTGTTTTTTTTTTTTAAGAACAAGGACATTCTCTTATGTAACCTTAGTACAGTGATCAAATTGGGAAATGTATCACCGATGAAAGACTGTTATCTAATCAGCCTTGTTCAGATCTCACCGCGTGTCCCAGTGCCGTCCTCAGAGCCCCGTCTTGTTCTGGTTCAGGCCCGGGTCCAGAGCCCGTCGCGCAATCCGCTTGTCACATCTCTGGTGTGCTTTCATCCTTTGGCTCCTCTCTCCTCCCTGACCTTGACATTTTGAAGAGAACCGGCCTGTTACTTTGTGGAATGATGTCAGTTTGCATTTGTCTGTGTTCCCGGATGGGATTCAGATGAGGCATCTGTGGCGAGAATACGTAGGTAGAGATTTGAGAATATACTCCCGAATGAGATAAAGCAGATACCAGGAGAGGAGGTGAGGTTCCAGAAGGGGAGACAGAGAGAGCACATGCTAGAACCAGAGCGAGGGGGGTCTGGGGGAGTTACGGACTAAGCCTCGGCGCGGGCAGGGCTGTTTCTGGGGTCCGAAAGAAGGTAGGTGGTGGCTTCTCCAGTGGATCACTGGGACGAGGGATGATGAGCTGGTTTGGCACGTGTAAGTTCGGCACACCGCCGTTTCCGGCTGCATCCACGCGATGGGTACAGTAAATGTGACCTAAGGTAAAAGGTTTGCATCCGTTGAGTTGGAAATGTATCTAGTTTGGGCCTGTTCCAAAGAAACTTGGAATCCCTGAATGGCAGGGGCCCTGTTCTGGTCACCCCCGTGTCCCAGAGCTCAGCACAGGGTCGGGCATGGCGCCAGGACCTGGGAGTGTGTGCTGAGTGAATACGTGGCTGAGGAAGGAGGTTCCCTGCACGCCCTCTCCCACAGCCCAGTGGAACTGGTAAGCAAGGGGCATTGGTTCATTTTGGAGGGACTGATGGGAGCTGTTTTCTTTCCAGGCCTTGGATGTGTGGGCCACTGGGGTCACGCTGTACTGCTTTGTCTATGGGAAGGTGAGTGCTGGGGGGCCGGCGCCATGGGCTGGGCCCAGCCGAGCCAGGAGGGCTGCCAGGAGCAGGCCCTTCCTCTGTGTGCTGAAGGGACGTGACCTTTGAAAGAGACCGCTTGTCTCAGAGAAAACCGAGGGAAAAGAGGCTTTTCTGTTTTTCTCTTATTCCCTTGGGAGGGGGTTCATGTGAAGGCGTCCTGAGGCAGCAGACGTCCCGAAGGCAGGGACGGATGTGGAGTCCCCACCGCTCCAGCCGAGTGCTCCATGTCCTGTCCCTGATGCCATTCACTTACACACGTTCACTCTGTCAGTCAACCAGTCGGTTTTGACTCCTGCTCTGGGTCAGGCTGGGCTTTGGGGACACCCAACACTGACTTGGCTGAGATCCCTGTCCCCAGGTGCCCCCCTTCTAGTGAGCACACTGAGGGGCAGGAGGGAACCTCAGTGAGCATGTTCCCGGATCCCAGGCCTGGGAGTGGAGGCCGCCCTGCAGGCAGCTGTGAAGCTGCTGGGTACACTCTGCCTCAGGGTCTCCCCTCAGTGACTGATTCGGTCGGTCAGTGGTGTTGAGCACCTGCTGTGTGCCAGGCCCTGGACAAGATGGACGAGGTTCCTCCCGACTAATGGGGTCCTAGAGGGAGGGAGCCGGTCTCCAGTACCAGTTAAGGCTCTGAGCCTACACCCTTCGCCTGCTGCTTCACCCACAGTGCCCGTTCATCGATGACTACATCCTGGCCCTGCACAGGAAGATCAAGAACGAGGACGTGGTGTTTCCTGAGGAGTGAGTAGTCTGCCACAGGGGCTCCTGCCTGCCCCCCAGGGAGGCGGAGCTTTTGCCCTTTGAAAGCCCCTCCCCCGCCTGCAGATCTGGAGGTGGGGGTGCTGTTCCTGGGAGAGCCCTGAGCAGAGAGAGGAGGGACTGGCTCAGGGCCTGAGACATCTACTTGGATGGGTCTCTGTGCAGATGGAGCTCAGGCTGGGAGTGGGGCAGGGTGACCGTGTCACACACTCACACTGCTCCTTCCCAGGAGGCCTCCAGCGGGCCAGGCACCACCCCCATGCAGACCCTGGGCCCATGGGGAACCTCCACCGCCCCCCACAAGGGTTTCCAGATGCCGATGTGCTGCCCCGTTTCACAGATGGGAAAGTAGAGTCTTGGGAGGAAGTTATCAGTGGGCCTGGGATTTGAAGCCAGTCCCTCCTCTCTCCCTCGCTTTGTGACTGAGGCCCTGAGCTCATCCACGGTTCTTCTGATAATGATGTTTTTCTACCAAAGCTCCTCAGTCTTCAGGCCCCTCTGCCGTCTGCCCAAAGTGCCAAAGGCAGGTCACAAGCCAGCCTAGAGTTTTCCTCAGTGACCTCTGCTCTCCCGTGCCCACTGCCTGTCTGGTCCCCAAGCCCCCTTAAGTCCACCTCTTATCATCTCTTGGCTGCATTGCCACCTGGGCGCCTGCCGAGGTCTCCCTGCTGTCAGCCTCTTTGCAGTCCAGCTGATAGAGCACAATAGCTTTTTGCGAGGCTTCCCAGAGCCCACAGGAAGAGGCCACGCCCTGGCCCTAGCATTCCAGGATGTCTGGGTCCTGCCACCACACAGCCTCCTTGCCCTCAGCACCAGGCAGCTGGATTCCCACTCTTCCCTGCCACCGCCTGCCTCCTGGGCCTCTGCTCCTGCAGCACGCCTGACAGGACAGCTTCTCCCAGCCAGGATTCAGTACCTAGGACAGCAGAAGGCACCGGGGCCAGCAGTCCCAAGAGTGGGTTTCCTCTGGAGGCTTGTAGGAGGGATGGGCTCCCCAAGAATGGTAGAAAAGAAGCCCAGAATTTCGGCAGAGACGGTCCTGGTCCCCCATCCCCTGGCAGCCCTCACTCTGCTGGGCAGCCATGTGCTAACCCACTCACCTCTCTATCCTGTGAGAATCTTTCCTGCCACCTACCGGGTGGAGGAGGGGCGAAGATGATGAGTGGCAGTAAAGGTGTCCTGGTGTCCCATAAAGTGACTTATCACATTATTCCAGGGTGCATCCCCTGCTGTCTGAGCAATGAGGGTCGAGTGTGTCTCCGCCCTGGGGTGCTAATCAGGGAACCCTTGACACAGGATGGGGAGGGGAGGTGGGAAGGAAAGGATCCTAATCAACCATCTCCCCCTCATCTCCTTCCTTCCTCTCTTCAGGCCAAAGGTCAGTGAGGAGCTCAAGGACCTGATCCTGAAGATGCTAGACAAGAATCCCGAAAGGAGAATTGGGGTGCCAGACATCAAGGTAGGGGAGCCATCGGCCTCAGTTTCGCCTGTGGAGAGCCCTACCCCAGGCCTTGCGGGTTGGTGGGCATTGGGCTCCCTCAGGGCTATTGTTGGTGGCATGCCCACAGGCCTTTGCTCACCGGGTGTCTGTATGTGTATGTCCCTGACCCTCCCTGCCCTCCCGACTTCACAGTTGCACCCGTGGGTGACCAAGAATGGGGAGGAGCCCCTCCCCTCAGAGGAGGAGCACTGCAGCGTGGTGGAGGTGACTGAGGAGGAGGTGAAGAACTCAGTCAAGCTCATCCCCAGCTGGACCACAGTGGTAAGAGTGACCGGTGAGGGCAGAAGGCTCCTTGTCCTGGGAGGAGGGCGTGGCCTGAGACTAGCTCCCTGCTGGGCCCCGTGGGGTTTAGAAGGCCGCCTGGAGGGCCAGCCTGATGCTAGGCCAGAGGCCAGTGTTCTGCTGGCTTTCCTGGAACTGTCCTTGTTGCAGAAGAAGGGACAGAGTCGGAGAGCCAGGGTGCAGCCGTCTCTCCTGGCACGTCCCTCAGGCCGCTGCACAGCTTCCTCTGTGCTGTCCAGCACTAGCACTTCTCACTCCATCCTTCCATCCTCAGCTCAAAGACATTTCCCGTGCCCTCAGGATAAAGCCCCACGTTCAGTCTCCTGGCCTCTGAGCCCCCCAGGCACCAGTTGTACTGGGTTCCTGCTGATTCCCGGAATTCACCCTCAACCATCATCCTCCATGCCCTTATCCTTCCCTCTGCTGGATTACTCTTCCTTCTCTGCCCACTGAAAGGGAACCTCAGCCCAACCCTCCTAGCAGCTGCCCCCCAGGGAGTCCGCGCAGAGGCTGCCAGTGGGTCTCGTGCTTGGGGGCCTGGGTCCCTCCTGCTGACTGATGTGCCCTCCCCAGATCCTGGTTAAGTCTATGCTGAGAAAGCGTTCCTTTGGGAACCCGTTTGAGCCCCAAGCACGGAAGGAAGAGCGATCCATGTCTGTTCCAGGAAACTTACTGTTGTAAGTACCGGTGGGCTGAGACCTGCAGGGCACCCCATGGGTTGGGGCGGGGTGGGGGCACATCCTCCCACCCTCACTGTCACTGGGCTGTGCAGGCTGAGCTGAAACCCAAATGTGGAGTCTGAGTCTGAGTTTGTTGTCTCACAAAACTGAAGAATGGATTTGCAGACAAAAGTGGCTAGTGGAAGCAAAGTGTATTGAGAGAAGCCGGTCCTGGAAAAGGGACAGCTGGGGTTCCAAAAGCAAGCCAGTGTCCAGAGCTTCCGCTCCGTGTAGCAGTGGGGTATGGTTGAGCATCCATGCTGATTAAAGCCTATTAGTCCCGTGTGTAGAGTCCCAGGTGGCTCATGGCACAGGAGCCAGGAACAGGAACCTAGCAGGCTGGAGAACAAGAGAGAGGAGTGCACGTTCTTTTGTATAATGCTTGCTAGTTTCTGATTGGCTCTTTCAAAGACTTCTACCTTAGTAATATTCTTGGGATTAGTTGTATGCCTGGCTACCTTGTGATTGGTTATTTGCAAGCTGCCTGTCTTAGAAATATCTATACATGTCTCTTGCATGTGCCTTTCTTTCCCGCCCAGCTGGGCTGCCTTAGTAACACCGTCTGGCTGGGTTCCCCAGTTCTGCTTCCCCTTCCCTGGTCCTGGTCCTGGTCCCTGTCTACCTAGTTTCCCTCTGTCTCCTCAGAGAGAGACTCGGAGGTGCCCTGTTTGCACCTCTTTCCTCAGTCCATGGTAGAGTTTGCAGCAAGGCCTCATGTCTGCTCCTCATAGAAGGGTGGCTCGGCTGTGGAGGGAGGGCGCTCCTGCCGACTTCCCGGCATGGGGCAGTGCTGGCTGCTTTCCTGCGTGGCCCGTGCTACCTCCAGCCATTACTGAGGCCCTGTGCCTGGTCAGCACTCTGGAAACGCTTGTTCAGCAAGTGAGTGTGGGCAGGCCAGCTGCCTGGGCCAGGGAAGGGGAACCATCCTTTGCTGAAGGCTCCCTACTGGGAACCAGGCATGTGCCGTCAGAAAAGCAGTTCCTCTAACCTCCAAGAGCCTGGTCTTTAGCTTGTTCATCTTCTCCCACTAAAATGAAATGAAAGTCGGTTGGGGGTGCCAATAAGGAGTTTGCGCACAGACCTGCAGACAGAAAGCCAGGCGAGGGTGCTGGGCCTGCATTTGGCCCTAGGACGTGAGTGCCTTCCTCTGGCCTGGGAAGGGAGCTGCAGGGAGGAGGAGCTGTGTTTCCAGCCCACTGTGTGGGGAAGGCGTGCTTCCCAGAGAGGAAGCCAGACACAGTCCAGGTACCTCGGCCTCTCAGGAAGGAGTCTGTTCACTTGTGCTGTCCAGGGGTGCAGACAAGGACTCTGTGAGGCCACCCTCTCATGAGTGGGCCCTTTAGAAGTGCCAGGTCCCCTCATCATGGACAAGTTGGTGTCTGCTCCCTGCCAGAGGTTGCTTGCCCTCAAGGATGTCCATGTACCAACCTCTCTTCCTCCTCTTAACAAACTTTCTGGTCAGTCAGGGGTGAGGGGTAGAGTCTGGGAGAGGCCTCAATGTCATTGAACTTCCCATTTCCTTGTCTCTTCAGTAAGTTGGCCAGGGCTGGGAAGGGACTTCCCTGGCTCCTCTAGGTCTGCAGGCCTCGGTGATGGAATTGGGCTTAGTGCAGGGGATCACGTACTTAGCATCCAATGCAGCCACTTCTGAGGGTGAGAGGAAACTGTTACTGACTATGCCAGGACTACATGCGTAGTCAAAGCCATGCCAGCAAACAAAAGCGAAAGACAACAAAACGAGAATCTGAATTCTCCGATACTGGCCCCTGCTCATCTGGTCACCCTAGCTCAGTGCCTGCGACTCAGCGCCGCCTAGTGGTGGGACAGGCCAGTCACAGGCGAAAGACTTCCTGTACCCACCTATTCTATGCCTGGTACAGGACTGGACTGCAAGTGAGTAAGGGAATTATTGTCCTTTTATAAACATGTTAATGGGGAGACAGGCCAGTCCCAGTTTTGGCCCTAATACTTTCCAGCTATAAAATTCTATAATTTCTATAATTTCTGTAACTCAAGTTTAATCTTGAAAAGCAGGTATTACATCATAATAGAGTCCCAAATTTATCCCTGACTGACTCTACTTTGCACACTTTAGGATAATTGTTGAAACTCTGCAGTCAAATGGGATTGATCTTTTTTTTTTTTTTTTAAGATATCAAAACCCATTCGTTGGTCATTTAAAAAAGACCGATCATAATAGAGTCCCAAATTTGTCCTTGGTTGACTCTGTTTTGCATGCTTTGGGATAATTGTTGAAGCTCTACAGTTAAATGGGATTGATCCTATTTTAAGATATCAAAACCCGTTCACTGGTCATTTTAAAAAGAAAGGTCTTAGGGGGAAATCAGATACTGGAATCTGTTGAATGTGTGACATCATCCCAGGATTGACGGTTTACTCCACCTGTGCACAAGACAAAGAAAATGTAAAACCAAGGTCCCTCTACTCACGACTGTGGGGGCTGATCTAGGCCAACAGGGAAGGCCTGTGAGGGCACAGGGAGGTCAGCCGAGTCAGAGCATGTGAGGCTCCAGACTTCATTTGTTGGCAATAGGGAGTAGGGAGCCATGGCGTGTTGTAAGCCAGGATTTGGGGTAGGGAGATCAGCAAGAGGCCACGATACAGGAATGTGAGTTTGGGGTGCCTGTGAGTGTGCGGGAGAGTGTCCTTTCTGAGTGTATGTTCTGATCCCTGAGGTCGCTCTGCCCCTTGGCTCCCCGCAACAGGAAAAACGGGTGTGGTGAAGGCATCAAGAGCCCGGAGCTCCCTGGTGTCCAAGAAGATGAGGCTGCGTCCTGAGCCCCTGCATGCGCCCAGGGCCACCCAGCAGCACGCTCATCCTGCGCCTCCAAAGGCCCCTGCACTCATGCCGACAGCCGCCCCTGCGGGCGGGGGCTGGGGACTGTGGACCCTCTCCCAGCTCCCCTCCCCACGTCATGCTGCATGACCTCTGCGCGTGTCCGAGACAGGGTTGGAACGTGTGTCATCTGGGGTTTGGTGGGCAGGACTCCCTCGAGCCTTTCTCCTCGTCTTGGCTCTCCCCGTGGAACCCATGCTGTGGGGAAGGTAGGTACACTCGGTGCCTTAGAAACCCCATGTGGCTCGTCAGCAAGGCCCAGAGGCAGGAGGCAAGAAATCAAGATGGCAGGAGGAGGCCTGGCTTACCATCACTGCAGAGACATCCTGCTGGGGCTGGGCAGGCCAGGCTCAGCTGCCGCACACGTGGAGAGGTGTACCCTGCCACCTCAGCAGGGGAGAAGGGGGCCGCTGCCAGAGCTGGAGTCTGCTGAGAACGCTGGTGTGGACTCTCTGAATCCTTGATGGGTTTTCCGGGCCTCACCGGGGCAGGGGCCAGTATCGGAGAATTCAGATTCTCGTCTTGTTGTCTCTCGCTTTTGTTTTTAACACGGGGGCAAGGGGATACAAAGACCTGCTTGGGAACAGCAAATGACCTCTCCAAAGCTTTGGGCGGTTCCTAGTGCACCCCACCCTTATGTGCAGCCAGGGGAGCTGAACGGACCTTGCTGGATTGTGTTTCACACTCAGCACTAGCCAGAGAAAGGGCTGAATTAAACTCTGAGCTGAGACCTGAGCCAGGAACACCACGTCTTCCCTGCCCGCGTCATTCCCTCTGCGGCTCCTCAGAGCCGAGGCTGCAGAAGAGACACCAGGGGCCAGCATGGCGTGAGAGCCCTGGACTCACAGGGCCGTGGCCTTGTGGATGCTGAAGTAACTGGAACCCAATCTCCAATCCTAGAACCGGCTTCCCCATCTGGCCCCAGAAGCTGTCCACACATTCCTACGATGAAGGACAAGCTGCCCACGGTGAAGGCCGCCCTAGAGTGGGGCCTTGGGGGGGCGGGCATGCTGGCAGGCGGCCGTGGAGAGGCAGGCCTTCCGCCCCTGCCTCACCCCGGGACAGTCACCATCCAGCCTGCCCTGCGCTGGGGGGCTGGAGTGTGTGTGTCCACTCGGCCAGACTGGGCAGACATACTGGTATCCGCGGGACTGCTCGATGGCTTGGTGTGCGCTGACCAAAGCTCAGGAGATGGACGTCCAAAGGAAAGCAAAGCAGGACTCAGATACCTCCCCCGACGACGTGGGCCACACGAGGGGTGACAGTGACCGGCGTGGGTTTTGTCTCGCAAGAGGACTTGTGCCGAGAAGGAGAGGGCGGGCGGGCCAGAGGAGGGTCCGCCCTGGGCATCTCCGTGCCTGTGGGTGTCCGTCGCGCTCCGCACACGCATGTGCGTGCCCATCTGCTGCTCAGCGCGCTCGCATGTCTCGCACTGGCACACGCATCTGTAATATAGTTCCTCTGTCTGTTTAAGACTGTGAGCAGCATGTGGCCCGTTGTCACCGGGCCCACGCTCCTCCCTGGCTCCTCTCCACAGGCATGGTGACAGGGCTTAAGGGAACCGTTCAGTACTGTTTTTAAGAACACTTTCATGGAGTTCACTGGAGGTCAGTCACCGACCCGCACGCTTTCTTGTGAGCATCTCTGGGCTGGGTCTCAAGGGGTTGGCGCCCACTGGACTTGCCCGCACGGAGCTCCAGGCTGAGCCTGGCTCCGATGGCCAGGTCCCAGCGAGGATGGTGTGCTGACCCCACCGCCGTGGGTTTGGGTCGGCGGCGTTTTTGAATGTAGCACAAGTGATGAATCAACTCCATAAGAGTGTTTTAAAAATTAACTTCTCAGGAAGTGAGTTAAAAACAATAAAAGCCCTTTCTTGCGTTAAAACAACGGCGCTTTGCGTGTAGAGATTCTGTGCATCTGGGTGTGCTTTCTCGCCAGCTGGCTGTGCTTTCGATTCTGGGAAGGTCTGAGCAGGACGTGGTGGGAGGGGCTCTGGGGAGGACGAGAAGGAGAGAAGGAGGGAGGAGGGTTGGCTCAGGCTGCTGAGCAAGTCCTGAGGCTCCTGCTTGGAACAGCAGGGTGTTTGGGAGCCAATGGGCTGCTCATGAGGCACCCGGCCTGTTTCACAGGCCCAGGGGCACCGGGGTCTGGTCCTCGAGGGCTGTCTACTCCTCCTGTGACAGGAGTCCCAGTGGAGCCTTACCGGAACCCTGTGACGTAGGCCCCATCTCCTCTCTGTGCCCCCTTAGCCCTGGGCACTGGCCTGGGGTTTATAGACCCCACAGCTTCCTGCTGATCCCAGGGCCCTCATGGTCACGATGCAAAGAGTCATCGTTGAGGTCAGACAGCCTTGAACTTGGATCTAGCTTTGCCATTTAATCGCCGTGTGACCTCAGAGAGTCATTGGAGGAGTCTCAGTTTCCTTATCGATCTAATGCGGATAATAGCACCTCCTCAGGGTTCTTTGAGGTTAAACCGAGTCCTGTGCCAGGCATCTGACACAGTGCGTGGCACAGCGTGGGCCCTCAGCGAGGGAGACCCTGCAACGGAAAACAGGATGTCCTGCCCTGGGGCTGCCCGGAACCAGCCTCAGGGGCCGCGGGTTCGGCACAGGCTGCGTGTTTGCCCATCTGTGGAGCTCCAAGCGGGAGACCATGCCAGAGGCTGCCCGGCTTTCCCATCTGAGAGATGGAGGCCAGGGCGGCTTCTGCCCACCCCCTGGTCATCCTGGGAAGCTCTCTCCAGAAGGGGTGCTGGAGGCGAGGCAGAAATTCCCCATCGCTAGAACTGATGAGTGGGTTCTTGTACCCACTTGCTCCCCACCACTGCAGCCCCTCAACTTGGGACCCCAGCACCTCTCACTGCCTCACTGACTCCTGGCCTTGGTCCTCAGCTCTCCAACCCACCCTCTCACCAGCTGCCAGGTGCTCCTGGTGCGCACCTGAACATACCCAGCCCTCAGAACCCTGTGCTCAGTCTGGCATTGGAGGCCCCTGCCAGGACTCCTGCTGCTCTCTCTGGAAGATCCCACAGGCACTTGGCCTGCTCTCTGCTCCCCCTACACCATCATCCTATAAAGTTTCAGCCTGAGGGGGAGGTGGGAGGGACGGTCAGGGCCACTGAGGGCTCCAGTTTTCCCAAAGGGACACTGACACATACTGGGACCCATATGAACACCCACGGGTTACGGAGGCACCCCTCCCCTCCCACACTCCCCACTCTACCTTCCTCCACACACACAGGCTGGCACACCTACACAGCCTCTCCGAGAGCACATAAGTTGGACTTGTGGGGCCAACTGAGGCCCAGGAGAGCCAGGGAAGGGGCCTGCCTTTGGACTCAGGGCAGTCCCTGGCCTGCAAGGACTCCTTGGGCTGCTCCAGCCTGCTGCTGGCCTGGGCATCCACAGCTTCAATGGCTCTTTTCTGCTCCTGGTCCCCTCCGCCATACACATATAGACCTGGCTCCGCCTTCGGGGTCTCAGCCACATCTGTTTCTCCAGCGAGGATGACCCAGGAAATACCGTCTGGGTCCCCGCTCACCCTCCAGGGCAGCTGCCAGTCCCGACCCAGATCGGACTGACCAATTTGTCATTAGCCCATCTGGCTTTGTAGTCATTCTCCCTGCCTTCCCCATTGCCCAGGCCCCCACTCTCTCCAAGCCACCTCCTCCAGATAGTCTTCCCTGGTCCACAACCCCAGAGACACCCTGGGCATGTGGTCCGGAGTCTGGTGCACCCCTGGAATCAGGGACCAGGGATTAGAACTTTCACAACTTCCAACTGCCCACTCACAGCTCCGTGGCAATGAAGGCCATCTGAAGAGCATCTGTCAGTGGAATCACAAGAATGGGGCCTGCCCTCTGGGAACCCCGTTCTCTCCACTGGATCCCTTATGAGCTCCTTCTCGGGCCTGCATATCTCTGGCCTTTTCCGGTCCTCTGGTCCTGCTCCTCGATTTATAAACTAGCTCAGGCCCATATTTCCACCGCCTCAGTTTTCCAAGGACCACTGCCCCCCACTTCTGGGCATGCAGGAGGCAGCCCCTCCTGCCTTCGCTCTCAGAGGCTCTCGGCACCGGGGCTCCGTGTCCCCCGTTACTGCCCAGCGCACTCCGTGCCATCTCCAGCAGGACTGGCCGCTGTTTGTTCTAGCCGCAGCTCATGCGCCTGGCTGATGCTATCTACATTGCATGCCCCTTGACCCCAGCAGTCCTTTGGTCTCCCCAAGACCTTCCCCTCATCATCTAGGCACAGGTCTATGCCGAAGAAATGGAACCAGAACAATGCGGGACCGAAACACAGGAGGGGGCTGGTTAAACTCCAGGTTTGGCCTCCTAGAGTCCAGGGCACCAGCCTCAAGGTGCCAGAGCTTTCCCGGGAGAGGACCCCCTTGCCCTCAGGTGCCCTCCTCTCCTGCTTCCAGGCAATCTGTGCCAACGTGCACCCACCTCCTCGGGAAACCCACCCCAAAGCTGAGAGAGGGCTCCGGGCTGTGGTCTGCTCCTCCCAATTCAGTCTGAACTAGTTTTCAACCTGGCTACCTGCGAGCATCGCCCAGGCCCGAGGGCGCTTTTTAAAAGTCTGATGCTGCCCTGGCCGGCGCGGCTGGCTGGGCATCATCCCTGGCGCTGAGAGGTTGCTGGTTCGATTCCAAGTCAGGGCACATGTCCAGGTTACAGGTTGGGTCCCCAGTGTGGGTGCATATGGGTCAGTATTTCTCTCTTTTCGTTTTCCTTTCCTCTCTCTCTAAAAATCAATAAAAGTACTTTTTTTTAAAAATGGGCCCCACCCTGATTTAATTGGTCTGAGAGGTAGTCTGGATTTTTGAAAAAAATTAACAGGCTTTATTTTTGAAACAGTTTTACCTTTATAGAAAAAATGAGTGGAAAGTATAGATGCTTACCATATAATCCCTCAACCCTCTCTCCTGCTTCCCATTAGAAACAGTTCTTATGATACTGTAATGGTAGATACACAACATTACACATTTGCCACACCTGGTGTATACAACACAAAAAGTGAGTCCTACAGTAAACTGTGGCTTTAGTTAATAAGAATGTATCAGTATCCGTTCATCCGCTATAACAAAGTACCACACTAATGACTCTACAGCAGCGGTTCTCAATCTGTGGGTTGCCTAAGACCATGGGAAAACACAGATATTTACATAATGATGCATAACAGTAGCAAAATTACAGTTATGAAGTAGCAATGAAAATAATTTTATGGTTGGGGGTCACCGCCACATGAGGAACTGTCTTAAAGGGTCGCAGCCTTAGAAAGGTTGAGAACCTCTGCTGTAGCAGGTTTGGCTCAGTGGATAGAGCATCAGCCTGCGGAATGAAGGGTCCCAGGTTCTATTCTGGTCAAGGGCACATTCCCAAAAAGGGGTGTGCAGGAGACAAGCCAATCAATGATTTTCTCTCATTATTGATGTTTCTCTCTCTCCTCCCTTCCTCTCTGAAATCAATAAAAATACATTTTAAAAAATCTAGTTCGATGTTTTTAATAATTTTTTGTTTATAATCACTGTACTGTCTATTAGATCTCCAAGACTTATTTATCTACCAGCTGCAAGCATGTGCGGTAAGTTGGTGATTTTGATGAGCCATGATATTTGACATGATTAGCTCTGGTCTAGAATTTGGTAAGGGTGATGGTGGTGGTGAGGGGGAAATCTGGTACATGTTTCTTTCTAAATCAAATATGGGAAAAGGTCTCATTTTCTTTTGATATGTACTCCATCCATCCACCCATCCATCCATCCATCCGTCCATCCTTTCAGTATTTACCCAGGGCCTTCTATAACCAGGCACTGAGTTAGACACTAAACCAAACCGATACTGTTCCTGCTCTCATGGCGCTCACAGTCCATCACAGGAGTCAGACATTAACCACATCGCCATGCGCATGTGTGGATGATTTGGAACCGATATAGGCGACTCTAACGGAAAGGTCCATGGTGGTGGCTCTCTGAGAATAGTTAGGGGTCTTTCCAGCTAAAGGGAAGCTCCAGCTGAGATCCGAGGCTGAGAAAGAACTACTAGGCCAAGGGGGGAGAAAGAAAACTCCTAGCTTGTTCAAGGGCCCTGTGGTCAGCAGGGACATAGTGCTTTCCAAGAACGGAAGTGGTGGTGCTGCGAGTGAGGAGGAGAGGAGTGCAGAATGAGGCTGGAGCGGGTGGCGGGGCTGCATAAGAGATCACTCTGGCTGCAGTGTGTAGAGGGGTGGGGGCAGAGGAACAGGAGAAACAGAGAAACCAAGGCCACTGTAGTGTCCAGACAGGAGGGGATATGATAGCGGCCGGGACGGAAAGAAGCTGAGGGGTGAGAGCTGAGAGGATGGAAAGGAATGGACAGAGAGAGATGTGGGAGGCCAGACAAGAATTCTGAGTGGCCTGGCTATGGGGGTGGGAGAAGAAGGGGTCCAGAGTGGTTCCTAGCTTTCCAGGCTTGCACATCTGGATTGACTCTGGTGCTGATGAGGGAAGCTGGGACCACAGGAAAGGACTTGGCTTGGAAGGGGGATTCTGAGTCTCAGGTAAGTTGAGTCTGAGGTGCCTTGAGACATTCCAGGGAAGATGTGCGGGAGGGATTTAGACAGACGGCCTGGAGCTCAGAGGAGAGGGGAGGACTGGCGATGGAGACCTGGAGGACCACAGGGTAGGGATGGCAGTGGAACTGGAAGCCATGGGTGTGATGAGATGGGCTAGGGAGTGTGCCTGGGATGAGAAGAAAGAAGATTCAGGTGTGAGCCCTGGGGGACTGTTAATACTGGGAGAAGAGGAAGAACCTGAAAATGCACTGGAGCAGTGGCCACCTGGGAGGTGAAAGGGAAACCCAGAGTGTCCATATAAGGAGCGTGTGTGCTTTCAAGAACGGGGGAGTGGCCATCAGTGTCAATGATGCTGAGTGGTCAAGTCACACGGAGAAAGTGAGGGAGGACAGTCCTTTCAATAATTTACTGTGTGGGGTTGCACAGAGCATAGATACCCTCCTGCATCAGGGTCAGCAGCCTTTTCTTTAACTGGAGAAATGTTTCCTTCACTACCGACCTGCAAATAGTCCAAGGACATGAACTGGGGGTGTGGGTTTGTGGTCGTCCAGTTTAAAATCGCATCAAAGAGCACTTCTGCGTGAGTCAGCAGGACGCCACTCAGGCCAGTGGACCGTGTTACCAGTCCTCCACTAGCATTTGATTTCACCATAGGAGCTTATGTTACCTTTTGGTGACTTTTCCCTGTGTTATCCCAGGACAGGTAGAATTCCATTATGTATTCCCCTCCTCCCTGGAAGGGAGAGGGTGAGAGAAAGGAAAGGGACTGGTCAACTTCAGCCAAACTTTTAGAAGACCGTCAATGCCCTCTTTGTCCCCTAGCCCCCATCTTCACACATTTCTAAGAGAGTTGTCCACACTTCCTCCAATTCCATCTCTAAGCTACCTTCCCCTTCGTGCACATTGGCCTCGTAAAAGTCCCCAATGGCCAACTTATAGACCTAAGTCGAGTCCCACTGTGAACTGGTAGTTACACTTATCTCATTTCACCCCCACAGCCTCCTTTGGGGGTGGGTAACATTCTCCCATACGACTGCTGAGGCACTGAGGTTCTGATGGTTAAACAGCTTGCCCAATATCACACATGGTATAAGGGACAGGCTCTGCTCCCTTGAAACCCAGGTGTGTCTGATGCTGGTCATGTTCTCCCTTGGTTTATAACTGACTGTTCCTCCATGGTCAGAGCTAGCTGGGCCTCTGAGACCCTAGGATCTCATCTACACCCTCCTGAGATGGGAAGACAGGCCCAGAAAGGGGCCAGACTAGCCCAAGGTAACATAGGGTGTAAGGTACAAAATCAGGACTGAAAGGAAAAGCTGACCAATGGATCCCTCTGGGAACCTACAGACACCTCCTCTCTCCCCACCAAGCTCTTGTTAGAACATGCCAGAAACCATGTTCAGAACTCTACAGACAGTGGTTTTTGGCCCTCAGGAGTCAGGAATGCTCTGGCCTTTGGGCAGCTCACTACGCTCTTGGAGCCTTCATTTTTGTGTATGTAAAATGGGTCAATTATTGGAAGACTTGAAAGAGACATAGGTTGGCAAAGCAAGTACACTGTAAACCTACAGACTGCTCAGAGGTCATAGACGAGTTGTTGGCAAACTGAGGCCGCGGTTTGCTGCTCTGTTTACTAATGAGTTTGCCGACCACTGGACTAGACTAAATGTTACCATGTAGTTGGAAGCTGTGAGGATTAGGCAATCATTGCATATTGTGTGCAAAGAGGTAAAGGGTAATATATGACAGTGGTCAGCAAACTCATTAGTCAACAGAGCGGCAAACAGTGGCTCACGAGCCACATGTGGCTGGCGAGCCGCAGTTTGCAGACCACTGTCATAGACCAAAGCTTATTCTGGGCTCTGGGGCCTTATTGCCTAGGCTCAGATTCAGGTTTTATCCCTTATACTAGAGGTCTGGTGCACAAATTCATGCACAATGGTCCAGCAGGCCTGTCCTGATGAGGGATGTTCTGGGGAGGGGGTGGAGCCCTGGGTGGTTGGTGGGCCAGCCCCGCACCCTGGCCTCCCAATTTGCATATTATCCTTTTATTATATTGGACTAGGGGCTCGGTGCATGAAATTTGTGCACTGGGGGTGGGTGATCCCTCAACCCAACCTGCTTCCTCTCACAAACTGGGAGCCCTCAGGGGATGACCAGCTGATGGCTCACCCCCAGCCTGCCCAAGGTCTAAAGCCTCTGGTGAGGCTTTAGGCCTTGGGCACCCAGCCATCGCCCTGCTCAGCTCAGCCCCAGCTGCCTGCGACCACCCGGCCCCAGGGGCTCAGCACTGGCTGTCACTTCCGCTCACAGCACCCGAGGGCTGGGTGCTCACCACCACCACTTCATCTCCACCCCAGGGGCCCTGCGCTCATGCCACTGGTCCCTCCCCCACTCCTGATTGGCTGGTAGCATAGCCAATCAGAAGCAAAGGTTCGGTCAAATTTGCATGTTTCTCTTTTATTATATAGGAAGGATAGCCTGTCACCTTGGATACATTTGTGTGCCTCAGTTTCTTTCCATGTGAAATGGGAATAACAGTATCTACTTAATAGGGCTGTTGTAGGAGTGAAATGCTTGGAATAGTCACTGTCACATAATGACCACAATAAAGCTAGCTTTTATTACAGGTTTAAAGAGTTTTCTAAACCCAGACTACACCGATTTTTTCCATGCCCCGCCCCCTCAAACAGGCCCCACCCTCGTCCTCATACGGTCTGGCCTCCTCCTTCCCAGGTCCTACTGCAGTCCATTGGGTTCGTCCCGACACCAGGGGGCGCGGCGCTGCAGGGGGCCTTCTAGCGAAGCTGGCGACGCTCTAGGCAGCGGAGACGGCTGCTCGGTGGCAATAACGACGGCGCTCTAGCCTTCAGGTGTGGGGAGCGGGCTCTCAGTGGTGCGGCCGGCGGGCGGCGATGGCGGCCGTACGGGGCCTGCGAGTGTCGGTGAAGGCTGAGGCCTCGGCGGGGCTCGCCTTGGGATTCCCGCCGCCTGAGGCGGAGTCCGGTTTGGAGCGTGGCGAGCCGGAGCCCATGGAGGTGGAGGAGGGCGAGCTGGAGATTGTGCCGGTGCGGCGCTCACTGAAAGAACTGATCCCGGTAAGGGAGGCGAGAGGGAGGTCGCTGGGCGAGCGGGTGTCCCGCGCCTGGACGGGCCGGAAGGGGAGGCGGCCGGCTGCCCGATCGGGGACAGTCGGGGGAAGGAGAGAGGGGACCGAGCGCCCGGCGGGGCAGGGGCGCCTGGCTGAGAGACCGCCCGGGAGCGAGAGAAAGGACGCAGGGCGCCCGGAAATGGTGCTGAGGGGCTGCAGGAGGTGGGAGAGCTGAAGGCTGGTTAAGGACGTCCCCTTCCCGCGCCTCCGAGCCGGTCTGTGCCAGGGGGTGACTGCGGAGGGGCTGGGTTATCTGGGCGGGAGCCGAATCGAGAGCGGCCCAGGCGCTGTCAGCGGCGCCGGCACACTGGCTCCTTGCGGGTCCTGCTGCGGGGCGGCTGGTGACTGGTAAACGGAGCTCTCTGGGTTTCTCCCGGGAGGGCTGGGCTTGACAGCAATAGGCGCTCCGTGTTTCTGTGGTGACTGGAGGGTCACCATGCCCCCGCGCAGCGCCGGCTCTGTAGCCCCCACACGCCGCCCGGACAGCTGACCTTTCATGAAAACAAAACATCCGCCAATGCGCAGCGGTTCTCGGTCCGCCTTTTATCTCCGCGAGGACAGTGAGCGTCGTTCAGCTTGTGTTTTGGGGGTCCTTTGCCCTCTTCTTGGGGCCGTCTCAGGCCTGCATGACCCTTCTCAGGCCCTTAATGGCTCACCTAACACGAAGGAACGACTTTTTTTTAATTATTATTTTTTTTTTATTTTTACCACGTCAGCAAGGCTTGGTGTTCAACTGAAATTATGGGGGAAGGTGAAAGTGTATCACGCTCTAGGTAGGAAATGATAACGACTCCGGTAACAATAATTAACAGTGTCATTTTACCATTTACTACATTATGTCATGTCAGTATCACCGTAGTTGTGAAGTATGTGTCATTCCTGTACTCATTCAGTTTTAACACCTATGGCATCCCCCACTGTGTGCCAGGCACCGTCCTAGGCACTTGATCAAGATTAACCCCCCCCCCCCCCCACGAAGCTTATGTTCCAGTTGGGGGACACAAGTAAACAAATAATTTCGGATAGTGGTCAATGCTATGACAAGAGTAAAGCACGTTAATGGCATAGAGAGTGCAGAGAGCAGGGAGGGTGTGCAGAGCGGGAAGTCCTCTGAGTGACATTTAAGCCAAACCCTCGGTGACACAAAGGACCCAACCATGTGCGGATTTGGAAGAAAGTGTCTCCAGTAGGGGCAACAGTAAGCGGAAGGCTCTGAGATGGGCACAAGATCGTTTTATTGGGGAACAAATACGAGAGCAGTAAGAGGTCAGGAAGGTGGGCAGGTGCCCTGGAGGGAACCTAGGCCCAGAGAGACCAAAGGAATTGTCAAGTGTCATGTAGCCTGTGAACGTCAGAGCTGCCTTTTCAGTCCTGGGTTTCCTGATCCCACCCTCCTTTCATTGCACTATGCTGTGCTTTTCATAGGTCTGGGCGAGTCTGTATTTTCTGCATTTTCATGAAGATTTGTGCTTTATTTACCTCTTGGCCTGGTGTGATAAATTGGGCCAGTCTGGGTTGGGGAGATAGGAGACTGTGTCTTGTCTTGAATGCTTTTCACAAAAGCTTGTAGATTTCCTTTTACATGACACCTTCAGTAGAGGAATTGTTTAAGGTTTGGACAGGCTCTAAGCTGGAAGTGACTTCTCCTTAGCGGAGTGATTGCTGCAACAGTCACTGCGATGGGCTTCCTCAGGGTGAGGCAGTGGTCGGCAAACTCATAGTCAACAGAGCCAAATGTCAACAGTACAACGATTGAAATTTCTTTTGAGAGCCAAAATTTTTTAACTTAAACTTCTTCTAACGCCACTTCTTCAAAATAGACTCACCCAGGCCGTGGTATTTTGTGGAAGAGCCACACTCAAGGGGCCAAAGAGCCGCATGTGCCTCGTGAGCCGAGGTTTGCCAAACACTTGGATAAGGGTTGTCAGAGTTGGGGAAGACTTTCTCAAGAGAATGACTATACCAAAAGCATCAGCTGTTTTTATCATGAATTTTTCGTCAGTTGCTGTCAGCTTTTCTTACTCTTCCCCCTCGTGTTAGGACACAAGCAGAAGATATGAAAACAAGGCTGGCAGTTTCATCACTGGAATTGATGTCACCTCCAAGGTAAGACAGACCATGATTTATTTATTCATTTTGACAAGCAGGTGAACTTGGTTCCTAGGATTGGCGGAACTGCAATTATTCTTTACCACCTATTTTATTTAGTTGCTGGATTAAAATTTACTTAACTTAAATTTTATATTACACAATGATGCTTTTGTGCATTCTGGAAACATCCAGGCAGTATTTGTGTGTTCTCATGTTCACGATAAGATAAAATCACTATACCTGTGCTTAATCATGTCCAAGAAAAAGCTCTGTACTGCAAATGCTTGTTAATGATGTATACATTCTTTAAAAGTGATGTACTGTTTTTTACTTTAAATGAAACAAAACATGGAAAGTGCCTGGCATATAGCAGGCTTTTAGTAAATGTCTTTTATTCCTCACTGGCTGCAGGCTTAGGAAAATCGGAGTTCCTGCCCTGGCTGGTGTGGCTCAGTCAGTTGGAGCGTCATCCTGTGCAACAGGGTCGCAGCTTCAGTTCCCAGACAGGGCACATACTTAGACTGTGGGGTGTGATCCCTGATTGGGGTGCGTTCAGGAGGCAACCAATTGATGTATTTCTCTCATATCGATGTTTTTCTCTCTCTTCCTTCCTAAAAAAACAATGCACAACCTCCCCCCGCCCCCCCCCCCAAAAAAATAGGATTTCCTTACTGAGTGACTAAACTTTGAAGACCAAGTCAGCTGAATTATTCTCAGTATCTGGGAATATTATTCCCTTTTATCTAGTGATTGCTGTTACTAGATTACCAACTTCACTGTAATTCCTCACAGAGCCAAACCTATTATTTTCCTTATTATAAATAGTGCATATTTGTTGCTTTAATTGATGATATCCAGTTTAGACTTCTTTCTGCTTTAATGTGTGCAATTGAGTTTGGAATAGAATCTTGAATTTTGAATAATAGTACTATGTTGCCTTATTGGATGTATAAAATAAAAAATAAAAATGTCATGCTTACATTTTTATATCTTATTTGGGACTCAATCTGTCGTAGATGGCTTAAAGGCCAAAAGAAAGAAATGATCTTTTAGACAAACAAGAAAATAAAGTGAAGATGTTTTCTTATTGTAATTGAACCAGAAGTAGACTGTACTGTTCTTAATCCTATACAATTTGCCATTATATTAAACAAATATAATGGGGGAAAGAGTGGTAGTCCCAGAATTGGTACTTAAATTGTTACTAAAGAAAGGTAGATTAGCTGTTTGCTCTGGGAAGATTTCGGGGAAGAAAATTAGCATAACTGTTGGGAAATAGCAGAAGTGTTGCTGCTCTACAATCCCCACAGCTTTCTGTACAGTCAGGCCTTCAGTTAGTGTGGCAACGTCAGTATGTAATTAGCGAAGGCTTCCCAGGAGCCATCAGAAACCCACAGTTGGATCTGGATTTATTTTAGGTCTTGGGAAAGAAAAAAAACTTCTGAAGCTGATTATTTTGTTTTTCAATGAAGCGTCAATGCTTCTTGTCACTTAATTTGAAAACTGGCAATTCCCTGGATCCAAGCCTAGAAGAGAGAGAGTTTCTTTGCCTCAAAGCTATTTTTAAACCAGGAAAAAGCCTTAGGGAGTGGACTGCTCCTGCAGACATAATGTGGATGAGTGTGATAGGTGTGATTACCATGCACACAGACAGTAAAATGGGGAATGGGGGGTACTCCTAGAAATAGCACTGAGATCAGAAGTTCTGCCCCACTTAACTGCTGAAGTACCTCCAGCAAACCTTTTAACTTTTTTGTGCTTCAGTTTCTGCACCTGGAAAATTGAGATTTGAGATGGTTTAGTTGTAATTTGTTTGAATCATGACTGCTAATAAATGAAATGTCAGAGAATTAAGCATTACTTATTACTCATTGGATCAACTAATGTTCATTGAATTCCTACTCTGCCTCAGACACAGTGATAGGCATTGAATCATCATGGAGATTTTTACAAAGTATAGCAGCATTAATGTACACCCTCCCAGTCATTGACTTTGAATATCCAGTTCTCTGCAAAAATTATTAAAGGTACATTGTTGCTTATTTCTTCTGATTGATTTTAGGGTTGTCACTGATGCCTTATGTTGTATTTGTGATTGTGTGTGCGATCTGACTTTTCTCATTCATTGAAACGTGGCTTTTACTGTACCTTCTAGGAAGCAATTGAAAAGAAAGAACAACGAGCCAAGCGCTTCCATTTACGATCAGAAGTAAATCTTGCCCAAAGAAATATCGCCTTGGACCGAGACATGATGAAGAAAGGTACTGGGTGTTTGGGGATAATTTTTCCACATTTCCCCAGACGGTGAGGTTTCCTGCCATGGCCGGTGCTTCTGGCCTTGCCTTGCATGTCCAGTCCTCATTCAGATACTCCCAAAGGAAAGAGGCATGTGAAGTGTTCATTGTTGAGGTGGTCTGTTTCAAGTTGTGTTAGCTGTGTCTTAGATGTTAGAGCTGGGGGGAAAAAAATTGTCTTGTCAAAGGAGGCCCAAGGAAAGTCACCCAATTAGTGGCAGAGCTGAGATTAGAACTTGTGCTTCTATGGACTCTTACCCTTTTCTGCTCTTATCATAGAAAGCTTAACTTTGCTTTGTCTTCAAATGTATTGGAAGTAGCCAAAGCCAGTTTGGCTCAGTGGCTACAGGGTCAGCCTGCAGACAGAAGGGTGCGGGTTCCGTTCTGGTCAAGGGCACATACCTCGGTTGCAGGCTCCTGGCCCTGGTCGGGGGCATGCAGGAGGCAACCAGACGGTGTGTCTCTCTCTCTTTCTCTCTCTCTCTCTCTCCTCCCTTTTCCTTCTACTCTCTATAAAAATTAATGGAAAAAATATCCTTGCGTGAGGATAAAAAAATAAAATAAATGTATTAGAAGTATATCACAGTGAGACCTCTTTAAGGGGAGTCAGAGCAGTATTGGATTGGTAGGAGAAAGTTGTCAGTACTTTAGATGCAGGCTTATGATTTTATCTTATTTTTCTATTTTATTAGGGTAAGTGTTTTACTTCTTGGAACTCACCCTGAATTATAAAGAGTAATCTGCCCCAGTCTTCTGAAGCAATTTATAAAATAAAGGGAAAATTTTTACTGAGTTCATAGCCATATTTATTATTCCACGCTACTATAAAATAAATCCATGAGTACAAAAGGTCTCCCTCTGTTGTATTTGCAAATTTGGGTATTTATGAAGGGCTTAATAGGCAGACCTCTGCAGGTTGTATGTCTGTACTCTGCTCTATGAGTTTCTCTAGGCTTGCTTGATTGATAAAAGCATGTTGAATGAACGAAAGAATAACTATTATTTTGGGGAAACTTGCTGTCTTACCTGGCACTATGTTAGTTGGCATATTGCATATTCGTTTCTGATTCATTTCTCATAACAACCCTATGAGAAATATATTTTTTATTCCTGTTTTACAAAGAAGTACAAATAGGCTCAAATGCCTGAGGTTATGCAGCTAGTGGAGTCAGGATTTCAGGGGTTCAGTTCCTGGTCAAGGGGATGTCTTGCTTGCAGGTTCCTTGGCCCTGGTGGGGACTCATGCAGGAGGCGACCAATTGCCTGATGTATGTGATATGACAGCACAGACCCAAATCTCCTCAGTCTGTCCATTGGATAGAGTAGCTTGGATATAGAGCTCAACTCTGAATCCTGCTTTACACTTTTTTCTGCCTCATGAGTTCAAGTTGGAAATATGACCTTGCTTCCCTTGCAGGCTGAGTTTCCAGGCATCTACCTGCGTGGACTTCTGTTTCAGAAAAAGTCCTATGAAGGCCAAGGATAGCTGTGCAGCCTGGCACTCATGTGCCTGCTCAAGTCTGGGCCCAAGCAGAGCTTTGAAGCCTCTCTCATAACTGCAACTTGCTAACTTCTAGCCTGTGAATGTTCACTGTGGCAATTCGTGCCTTTTCATTCTGCTGATTTTGCCTTTCTTGTCCCATGCTTTGTCTTGTTCAGATGTCATTTTCTCCATGAAGCCCTAACCACCCACTCACATTTCTTACCTCTGTTGCAGCTCTTTAATGTGCTGGTGCCCTCCTGGAATCTCTTTCCCAGTTCCTTTGTGAATGTGGATAAGTTATTGAACCTTGTTAGGTCTCAGTCTCCTTGTTTGTAACGTGAGAATATGATACCTACCTGAATAGGATCACTTTTGGGGTTAAATTTTACAAATTTTTATTTTTGGAAAGCAGTTTTAATCTTATGGTTCTTAAAATATTCTTAAAAAGCAATAGATCTGCCTGGATGAGCTGGGACACGTTGCTCATTATAATCTGTTTTTCATCCAGAAGGCAGCATGGTCTAGGGCCATTGTCGGCAAACTACGGCTTTTTGGCCCCTTGAGTGTGGCTCTTCCACAAAAATGCCACGGCCTGGGCGAGTCTATTTTGAAGAAGTAGCATTAGAAGAAGTTTAAGTTTAAAAACTTTGGCTTTCAAAAGAAATTTCAGTCATTGCACTGTTGATATTTGGCTCTGTTGAATAATGAGTTTGCAGACCACTGGTTTAGGGTAGTATTCCTGAACTCTGGAGAACCCTGCTGCCTATCCCAGATCACAGTTTAAATTAGGATGGGAGGTAGGCGAGGGGTTTGAATAGGTCTCAGCGATAGTTATTTTTATATCTCCTTCGGTAATTCTAATGTACAGTCAAGATTGAGAACCACTGGTATTGTGATTAAGAGTGTGGGAAGGTTCTGGCCCTGGCCTGTTTGTTCCATGGTTACAACATTGGCCCATGGACCGAAGAGTTGGGCCCATCCTAGTCAAGGGGATGTCCCTCGGTTGCTGGTCCCCTGGCCCTGGTGGGAACTCATGCAGGAGGTGATCAATTGATGACATGTCTCTCTCATGTCGATCTCCCTCTCCCCTACCCTCTTTCTTCCCCTCCCTCTCCCTTCCCCTTCCTTCCTCTTTCTAAAATCAGTTTTTTAAAAAAGAAAAGAGTGTGGGTTCTGAAGCCTATCTGGCTGTCTATATTCAAATTCTGACCTGTTCCTTTCTAGCTCTGACTTGGGGAAGTAACTTAGGCTCTAAGATACTCAGTTTCTTCATATGGAGAGGCATATAACAGTAGTTTTAATAGGGTTGTTGGCAGGCTCTAGCATAATGTTACAGTTCTTATGTCTGGTACATAGTAAGTCCCAAGTAAATGTTAGTTGTTATTTTCATTATCTGGCATTTTCCATCTTCCAAGCAGTCTCCTAAGGGGCCTAGCCTCTTGGGAGAATGGGAACATTGGAATAAACATCTTGACTCCTGCAACCACATTAGGTGTCAAATTATTGCTTCTTCTTAATACCAGTGGCGATAATAAAGATACTGTTTGGTAAATGCTTACTATATGCCACTCAGCCCTGTGAAGGGAAAGTATTTACCATTTCTGTTTTACTGATGGGGAAACTGAGGTGCTGTGAGGTTGAGAATCTTGCCTGAGGTCCAGTAGCAAGTAGCTAGGTAAGTAGCAAAGTTGGATTTGCAGGCTGGTCTGGCTGAAGCCTGTGCTCCTAACCTCTGCCCGCTTTCAGGTGGAGTGTGGGATGTGCTGCGCTGATCATTCTGCATCAGGAGTGACTTGCTGCTTACTCTTAGGGATGCAGGGCCAAGCAGCTTTCGTTTCCTTATCCCCAAGATCAAAGCTTTCATGGTTGGAAGGAACCTCAGAGGTCATCAAAAGTCACCTCCTGCCCCGTGCTGCAGGCCTTTTGGCAAAGTTCCCACTGGTCTTTTGGCTTCTGCTTGAACATTTCCTAGTGATGGCAGAAGGACTGTTTATGAAGCAGTTAATTTTGATTTTGGATACATGTAAATACATGTTCCTCATGTTGAACAGAAATTGCTTTCTAATAATTTCTGACTATTAATTAGTTATTGTGTGACCCTTAGAACAACATTATGTTCTTTCCTCTTCACATAATAATCCTTCAGGTGAATGAGCAGTAAGCCCATTTCCTACCCTTTGTTTATGTGACTTAACTTTCTAGGCTCTTTCCTCTAAACTCTTTTCAATTTCTAAATATCCTTCATAGGTGGGGTGTAGATTCCAGATATTGTTGTATTCAGGGAGAGAATGGCAGGGCTATCCCAGGATTTCTGGCTTAGCCATTCATAGTGTTCTCACCTTCCAGTCAACCGAAGCACACAGGTCTTTCCCTGGGGGTTCTCCCCATCAGAGCAGTCTTGTCTCGTACTTGAGGATTGTTTAAGAATTACTTTTTTATTTATATCTTACTAATTATATCTTACTAATTTCAAGACTCCATTTCAGTCTGTCAAGTTTATTTTCATCTTAACTACTTTTTAGCATTTTAGCTATATTCCTCACTTTAGTATGCCAGGCTTCTGCATCTTTATCCAGCTGTTGGTAAATGTTGATCAGGATAATCCCATATCATGCCATGAAACACAAATCCATGAATTATAAGTCTTAGTTTATTACCAGGTCCACATTTTATTTTACTGTCATGAGGAACTAGATTACATGCCTTAATGGTCTCGAGATAGAACTTGAATTTCTTGGTGTGGGGTAATGCTGCCAAAAAAAGAAAAGAGGTTTGTGAAGTTTGCTTCTTAGAGAACTCACCTAATTTCCAATGGAAGAGACTTGGTTTTATTTTTTTTGTTTTGTTTTGTTACTCTTCACCTGAGGATATTTTCCAGTGATTTTTTAAAGAGAGAGCGAAAGATAGAAATGTCATTGTGAGAGACATGCATCAATTGATTGCCTTCCGTACACACCTTGACCAAGGACAGGGATCGAGCCTGCAACCAAGGCACATGCTCTTGACCAGAATTGAACCTGCATCCCTTCAGTCCACAGGCTGACACTTTGTCCACTGAGTCAAACCGGTTAGGGTGAG
Organism: Antrozous pallidus; assembly: GCA_027563665.1. Lineage (NCBI taxonomy): Eukaryota > Metazoa > Chordata > Mammalia > Chiroptera > Vespertilionidae > Antrozous > Antrozous pallidus. Next base: position 16,093,194 of record CM050526.1, read on the forward strand.
ACTTCGTTTCTTAAGGAATTATAGATTCTGTTTGATCAGCTCCTTTTTAAAAATTCCAGAGAATGCCATTAAATTTTAAAAAATATATCTACACTAATAAAAGAGAAAGATGCAAATTGACCGTACCTTTGTGACACCCGCTAGCCAATCAGGAGTGAGTATGCAAATTAGCCCACCAAATATGGTGGGTTACTTTGTCTATGCAGTTGCTGAGCAGCTGGGGACAGGGCAGGACACTTGCGTTGTCACCATGGTGACGACGCAGGTGGTCAGCACCACCCCAGTCACTCCAGGCCTCTGGGTAGCACGGGAAGGCAGAAACATGGCTCTGGCTAGAGCGGAGGCAGTGTAGGCCGCTAGGGGAATGAAGGCCCATACTTGCACTAATCTTCATTCGTGCATCAGGTCACTAGTGTATGTGTGTGTGTGTGTGTATACACACACACACACTTATGTTTTTAATTTTTACCTGGGGATATGTTTTATTGACTTAGAGAGAAAGGAAGGGGTGGAGGAGAGAAAGAAAGAGAGATCACATTGATCAGCTGCCTCTTGTATGTGTCCCTCTGGGAAGCAAGCCTGCAAACCTACAGCGTGAATGTGCCCTGATGGGATCTAACCTTCAACTGTTTGGTGTGTGTGGGGAGGAAGCCATCGGCATTTTTGAAGAGCCTATATACTCTGACTGGACCCTTTTCTTCATTAGATGTTTTACAGACAACTCACGTTCACCAAAAAAAACTTGGGAAGGAGAATACGAAGAAAAGTTGCCCACAGTTTATCATCAAACCCAGTCATTGTCAACATTTTGTGTATTTCCTTGTAATCTTTTCTGTATGCAGATTTTATTTTTGTTTCTCCCTTTCCTTTTCACTTGACAATCTGCATTTTCCATGTCATTATATAGCCTGATGTTAGTCTTCTAGGTTCTTATATTTATTCTTTTACCTTGTCATTAGTCATTTACCCTTTGTCTGTCTCCCATATGTGTTATTTGGCAGGTTGTTCTTACCCAAGCCTTCAGCCTTTTCTTTCCTTGGGAATCACCTCTCATATTCTGAGTAACTATTTTTAATGTCTTATAAATTTTTTCAACATTCTAATGTGAGGTCTCTGGATTTTCAGAAATCTACTTTCCTACTCCCTGTCATTCATTGTTTTCTTTCATGTTAAAAAAAAACAAAAAACAACAAAAAAGATGATGCCCTCACCACCTTGCTGGTAGTCAGCACTCAGTAAATGGCCAGTTCTCATTCCGTCATCCATCTGTTCGCTGCCATCTCAGCAGTTAGCCCTTCCTCATTGATTGGGCACAAATCTGGGCTCCTGCTTTGTTTGATTTTAAGCAGTGGCATTGTCAGCAAGGTGAGAAAGTACTGTGCATTCTCTTTTGGCAGTCTTCCATCGCATTTTGAGCTTAACAAGGTTTCCATCTCTAGTGCATCTTGCCACAGTGGGTTTGGTTCTCTTTTGAGAATGAACTTTTCTCCCAGCACATTGAAATGTTTATCTCTGTAGTGATAATGGCTTTTGTATCTATACCTGATTCTTTTGAACAGGACTGTTCGTTGCCCATTTCTAGATGTGTGTACATTCTCTGTACATTAAAATGAAGCCCAGCCGGCGTGGCTCAGTGGTTGGGCATCCATCACCTTTGAGCTAGGAGTCACAGTTTGATTCTTAGTCAGAGCACATGCCCAGGTTGCAGACTCGATCCCTAGTGGGGGGCGTGCAGGAGGCAGCCCATCAATGATTCTCTCATCATTGATGTTTCTATCTCTCTCCCTTTCCCTTCCTCTCTCTAAATATTAATTTTTAAACATTTTAAATAAAGACATCTGAGGCCAGAAGTTTTATGCCTTTACTGTCTTTTGTTTTTAAGCTATTTCTGCAGGGTTTGGTTTTGTTTTTTTAAATAAAAGCATTATAATATTAAAACAGTGCTATGAAGCTCTTGGTATTTATTTTTGTTGGTTCTTTTAGTATTTATTTATTGCTTGTCTTATTTATGATTAAACTCCGTTATCAGGTCAACAAGTCTTCCTCAGACATTTTTTCCCCTGGTCTGTTTTCTCTGCCATCTCCAGGAGTTCTTTCTGTTGTTTGTTCCCTTTCTACTTCCCTTTTTCATCCATACTCATGGTTTTTAGCTCCAGGAACTGAAAAAGCTTCCTTTTGGTGTCTGACTCCTGTTTCCCAACCTGGATGTCCATTGTGAACACCTGTCTCATTTGGGCCTTTGTTTACTGTTGCACTGCTGGTCACTAGTAAGGACTTGCTGAGATTCAAAGGTCTTAATAGTATTTCCATCTTCATAATCTGGGTAGCAGGAAGGTATCACCTCATTTAACAGGTAGTCTGGACACACCTACATGGGCTCCCCTTAAACCTTTTACTCTTCAAAATGACAAAACAAACATCTTGTGTGAGCTACTGTATGAACCCACGTGAGGAGTAACTATGCCTAAAGGTCACGTGCTAAATTACATTTATAACATTCCAATTTGTCCTTCAGAGTGGCTGTGCCACTTCTCAATCCCACCAGCAGAGGGAGGGGTTCTTTTCTCCACCCTACCAATAGTTGATAATAAAATACATAAATTTAAAAAAATTCTAGTAATTGAAAAGTGGTATCTTGTTTTAGTATGTGTTTTTCTGATTGTGAGGACAGCCATCTTTTCATATATTTATTGTATTTCCTGTTGTGTGAATTATCTACTCCTGTTCTTTGCTTGATTTATTTTAAGCTGTCTTTTTATCAGTATTTGTAGGATTTCATTACTCTAGTTTCCTTCTTTGCATTATATCCAGGGGCAGCATCTCTTCTTTTTCAGAAATGGCCTGAATTGTTCCACATTTTTCTTTGATAAATATTTAAAAACTGGTGACTCTGTGCACGGATTTGTGTACATTGAAAGAAAATTAGAAGGTGGCCAGTGGGGCAGGACTGGGTGAGATGGGTTGGACACACCCTGAAGCCAGCCCCCCGTGTTCCTCCCTGGTGTCTGTGGAGTGAGCAGGGTCCCACAACCTGGCCTGTGGGGATTGGGCTGAAATCGGCTCTCTGACATCCCCTGAGGGGTCCTGGATGCGAGAGAGCACTCTGCAAAGTTGCTGTCATGCTGGAACACAAACACAAGTGTGTAGTAAACCAGATTTGGGGCCTGTAGTGCCCCAACAACAACATAACCCACGGCTGAAGGTGGAATCACACAGCACCATGAGGAATCGGGCTCCCTCCTCTCTGGTTTCCAGGTGTGTCACCCGAGGACCACTGTTGCCAAGTCACTGCAGCTCAGCAGCTCCTAGTTTGAATGTCTGTCCCCTGGTGGTCAGTGCATGTCATAGCAACTAGATGATTGGCCTATTGGTTGGCTGCTTAGGCTATTTTATATATACTAGTGGCCTGGTGCACAAAATTCATGCACTTTAAAAGGGTATTAATTAGAGGAAATATTTTAATAGTGCTGTTTGCCCTTTCTTTATAATAAAAGTGTGACAGATAAAAGGTAATGAGTACAATGTATATGAAAATAATACATAATTTCATTAATAAATAATAACAAAAATGATATAACAACAATAACAAACTCATGATATAAAAACAATATTGATGCAAATAATGACTGATAAAGTGATTAAACTTATTCTAATATCTCCCTGTATACCACATTAACAGTGAAAACACTTTCAGAGTGCTTGACTAATTTCCTTTGGGATAAAGTATTTACAACTTTCACTTTAACATCACATGCTCTTTGAACTCAAAAGAAAGCAACACAATAACTGACCATGTGTGAAAACGGGTTCAGGTAGGAATATTCCTACTCTGTCTAGAGTTTGTCCTTGTGATTTATAAATAGTCATTGCAAATGCTGGCATCACAGGAAACTGTCGTTAAATTAATTTAAATGGGAGGCCAGTGTCAGATGGGGACAAATCAATTCTTGGAATCAGAACAACCTCTCCCTCTGCAGATCCTGTTAATACTTCAGCTTCGATAATGTTAGGTAGTAATCTTTTGAGAATAAATCTGGTACCATTACAAAGACCTCATTTACTATTAAGATTTCTCAATAGCATGATGATTGCACCCACTTTCAATTTTAATTTATGACACAGCATTCCTGAAGGAGTAATACTATTAAGAAATTCAATGGGAAAATTTTCCTTTTCAGCATCATCTGTTGAGTCAATGGAATCATCACTCAAATAAGTGTGAAAATCTTTACAAAGTATATACAAAATTTCTTCATTTAATTTTTGAACATGCTCATTTTTTGGACAAAGAATTGCACGGTTAGATATATTTTTAATATTATCTATAGAGGATATACTATTTCCAAAGGTGGTTTCAATAATAGATCCATTACAATCATTTTATGGAGAATTCAATAATATCCATTCCTAAATGAAAACCACTATCAAGTTTTGCCATCTCCAAGTTTTATTAACCATTCTCTATAAGCACAATCCTCTGATCTCATATTTGTTTTGAGAGACAACTTTCTGAAACATCTCCAAACATCACAGTACTTTAAACTTGTTTGTACTATGGCCGATCGCATAGCATGTGACATGATACTGACACATTGTCGAAAATCCCCTCTGAAAAGGAGAACTTTTCCACCAAATGCAACATTCAGATTCATAATTTCTCTTAGTAATCTGTCTATGGCGTTTATAGCACGACTGGATGCCATGGTGCATTCATCAATAATAATAAGTTGGGCCTTTTTAATGGTTTTAGCAACTTTGGCACACACAGAGGCAGCCACCATGGGTCCCTCAGTTTGACCTGCACCTTCTCTAATCTGGGAACCCTGAGGGGACCCCCTCCAATCTGGGAGTTTCTCTCTGTCTTTGCAATCACATGAGCGAATTGTCTGAGACCCCTTTGCTTTCTCTCCACCCCCCACCCGCAACAGTGACTTCTTCCGTACTCACTTTGATATAGTGTCTAGGAGAGCTGGTAGTGCATTTGCCACCAGAACTACATTTCCCAGCATTCCTGGTGCTCTGCCACTTGAGGCCAGAGCATGCGACCCTGACGACTCACAGACCCACCTTGTGCCTAGCGCTCATTACCCAAGGTGCCCCTGGCGCTCATTTGCATGTCCCACGCGACAGGTAAATCCCACACCTCAATCACAGCCTAACTATCAGAGCAACCTACATGCGAGCCTCGTGAGGGGATCTCATGGCATCAAATTCCCCTAACTGTCCCAAGGTCACAGCAAAAGGTTGCGACTCAGTCAACAGTAACTGTAAGGAGGGAAGGATCTCGTCGGCCCTGAAGTACCATGTGGGCAGAGCTTATAGCGTGGTGCTTGCTTATGCGGCATTGTGGCCATGCCCCTCTCTGCTGGCCACGCCCCCTGTCTGCTGGCCATGCCCCCTGCTCCTGATTGGCTGGTAGCAGTGGAGGTATGGTCAATTTGCATGTTACTCTTTTATTAGATAAGATAGGTTTTAGAATCTGCTTGCCTAGTTTAATGAAAAAGCCCATTTAATTTGGTATTGCTTTAATTGCAGGCTAATTTGGGGAGAAGTATTGTGTATTTTATCAACATTAATTGTTTAGTCTTTCTTAGCCAAAAAGCATGTTCTGACTTAAATAATTGATTTAATGCTGTTTGGTCTGTGGTAAAAAGCAAAATAGTGTACCTTGCTGTCATCTCTCCTTTTCTTTTAAAATGAATATCATCTCTTTCAGCATATTTCTTTTCTAAACACACATTACCTGAACTGTGTAATTGGGTGGAATGTGCAGTAGTGGACGGGAAAATTCTATCATCTTTTCTGTGTCCTGTGTTTTTAGCAATCCCCAAAGTGAGACTGGAGACAATCTACATTTGCGGAGTGGATGAGATGAGTACCCAGGATATCTTTTCCTATTTTAAAGAATATCCTCCGGCTCACATTGAATGGTTGGATGATACCTCCTGTAAGTATACTCAAAGTTTTCTGTTAAATATGTTTTTGCTTATGATTTTGAAATTGTTCTTGCCACCTCAGATGGTGAATGACTATGACCCAGACTACTTGTCTGTGTCTAACCTTAGTGTAGAAAAGAAAAAAAATCCCCAGATACATTAAGTAGTCTACCAAATTATAGTCAGCTATATACCCATGAGTATTCTAAGTCAGCTCAGAGTGGAGACCAGGGCAGTTTACCTGATTTCTGGCATCTGAGCCCAGTGTACACGATTAAGGCCTCTTGAACTCCCACAATTTCCCAACAAAGGGTGGATCCAGCTGTGTAGACTTGGGCTGAGGGCTGTGTTTTCAGGGCTTTAGACTTCGTCATTGCAACTTGCCATACAGGTGATTATTCAGGGGCTGGCTCTGCCTCAGTGTCTCTGATTAGAACTATATCAGAAACCCTGCCACATTACCCGACCATGAGCTGTTTAACTTGTGAGCCAGATGTAATTTTTAACTTGCCTTCCCACTCCGAGTCTGTTCTGACTGGTGGTCACGCTACTGGCTTTTTGTCTTGACTCATTTCTAATCTGGCTTCACTCACTGCCAGTTTGCTGGCTTACCAGGTTGTGTCGTGTATAGCAGCCTGGTTTTTCTGGCTGCTTTCTCTAAAAGATGTTGATTCAGTGTTTTCATTGAAATAAGAAACATGACTGAGTAAAATATTTTTGTCCTGTTTTCTTTTTCCTTAACTTACGTTATCCAAATCAGGGTTACCAAACCTTTTTTTTTTTTTTTTTTTTTTTTAATGAAGAGCTGGGTTGTAAATATTTTAGGCCTTGCAGGTCATATAGTCTCTGTCATTTATTCAGCTTTGCCATAATAGCATGAGAGCAGTCATCGACAGTATGTAGTTGAATGAGTCTGGCTGTTTTCTATAGAACTTTATTTTATAAAAACAGGCAGTGGATGTATAGTTTATTATACATTAATTATTCCTAAATAAATCTGGTACACATATAAATGACAGATGATGAGCTGGATTTGACCTGAAGGTTTTAGTTTGCTAACCACTGGTTTAAGTCATTAAAACTAGATAAGGGATATTGCAGTTGGAGAGACCCTTAGAATTATCTAGTTCAGCTACCTCATATTGTGCATCAGAAACAAAGAAACTGAGAAACAGAGAAGGTAAATTGTCCAAGGCCACATGGTGTATCGATAACAAAGGTGAGACTCTTAGACCTCAAAACTGAGATATAAATGCTGTTTTCAATAGTTAAAACAGTTTTTTGGTTTTTTTTAATAAGAATTCCCCAAACCTTTTTTCTTTTTGGCTAAATTCTTTTCCTTAAAAAAGCAAATTCAATTAGTTGCTACAAAGCCAAGTATCTGTTATGTCTCCATTGTATATATATATCCCATGATGGTACCATCATCATTGGGGGAGCATCATTTAAAAGCATGTCTAGATGATAAGGAAAAGCATAGGGCTTCCTGGAGGGGCGGTAGTATAGAGGACAATCCACATTTATTTGATAACTAGAGGGCCAGTGCACTGGGCGGGGGTGTGGTGGGGGGGCGGGGAGAGGTTCCTCTCAGCCCGGCCTGCTCCCTCTCACAGTCTGGGAGCCCTCAGGGGATGTCCTACTGATGACTTAGGCCCGCTCCCCTCTGCAGGAGGCGACTGGGCTGATCAGGGGAAGGCACCACCCCCATCACCTCACTGCTGCTGCCACTGCTGGCCATGGTGGCTGCCTGAGCCCCGGGCTTTGCAGCTGCTGTGGCTTTGACCAGGTGGACGTCCAGAGGGATGTCTGGAAGATGTCCACCCTAATTAGCATATTACCCTTTTATTACTATAGATTATCATCATCATCCTCACCAAGAACTAACATGTAGCACTAAGTGCCAGGCAGTTTTATTATGTAAACAGTTTTATATGGAATCTTTGTCCATTATTTTGTGGAACCCAGTTGGGGAATGCAGCTTAAGGTCAGTTTCATCAAAGAGGTTTTACTACTACTTCCTATTCTTTTCATTTGTTGGTTTGTGTATTTATTGCTCTCAATCTGTGTCTAGATGAGGTTTAACAGTGAATATGATGCAGTTTCTGCTCTCAGGAAACTTAACCATTTGTTATGTGATACAATGTTTTATTTTACATTTTATTTTAGGTAATGTGGTTTGGCTGGATGAAATGACAGCCACACGAGCCCTTATCAATATGAGCTCTCTGCCAGACCTGGATAAGATAAAAAGCAGGGATGCTAATGAGGACAAGTCATCTGAGAAAAGCAAAAAAGGTAGCTGAAAACAAAGGAGGGACTTTTGGGCTGACAGTCCTATTATTTACTCATTTGGTTTGGGTTTCTGTGCAAAATGTTATACAGAATCATTACTAGTTATTTCTGAAAAAGGCTTTGATGTTTTGGATCATTAGTAAGTAGATGGAGAAAATAATCGAACTTTTAAATGATATGAGATGGAGTTATTTTAAAGATCATCTTGTCCCTCACATTCTATTTTAGACAAGCAGGAAGACAGTTCAGATGATGAGGCTGAAGAAGGAGAAGTTGAAGATGAAAACGCAAGTGATGTAGAGGTTAGTAGTAGGGAAAATATATATGTAAGGTTTCACCATAAAAAACTGCTTGCTACGTTTTTATTTACGGTTTAAAGACTTAAGTTGCTCTCACCACTAGACTTCCTGAGGGTGCACCAGACCCTTACTTTTTAAGTTTGTGTGATTATAATGCATGATTTATCTTGAGATTTTAGAATAGTACACTTCTGTAAGAGAAAATGATTTTGTTAAGAAATACTTTGAAGTGTTATCTAATAAGTAAAATTAGGAAAAAGCAAGAAATGGCATATTTCCTAACAGATTATGTACTACTGTTGGAAAAATTGAAGTGTATTCATATAAAAAGATGCATTATGTAGCTTCAAGCAAAGTCTTTGTTCCCTTGGAGCCTACATTCTACTGGGAAAGACAGATAATACAGATACACAGGTATATAATACAATGTCATATGGTGATAATTGCCGTGAGGAAAATTAAGAAGGGTCAGTGGATAGAGAGTGGTGGAAACCATTGTTTGACAAAGTGGTCAGGGAAGACCTCTGACTTAGAACCTAGTGCTGTAATACTGAGAGTGTTATTAAAGGCAGAATGCTTTCTTAATCAGTGGTAACTGCTACTGAATAAAAGTGAAAATGGCGTTAATTTTTTATATTGAAATGCTCTTTTTCCTTAAGTTGGAAACATTATCTCAGGTAGAAGAAGAGTCTCTGCTAAGAAACGATCTTCGTCCAGCTAATAAACTTGCTAAAGGAAATAAGTTATTCATGAGATTTGCTACAAAAGGTAAATATGATATTTGCTATTGATTCTTATTATTAATCAAAGTGATTTATTATTGAATGACATTCTTCTCTTTTGAATCAGAGGTTAGATCAAATAATCTCAAACTGTAATATTTTGTGCTTATGAAATGATGGCTTGCTACCCAAGTTGGAATTTCTGACTTGGAAAGCAAATACCATATTAACTATTCTTTTGTAATTTCTGGCTAAAGTAAGTTATTTTCTGTTAAAGCTGGTTTGCCCATGTGCTTTTCAGCCAGTTTATCATCTGAACCATGAAAACCTTTTATATTTTTATTTATCACAGTAATAACCTCTTGGACATTGCTCCTGGTGCCCTTCAGGTCTAATTCTCTGAGGAATTAGGTCAAACCTATAATAATTTGTAAGGCTTTTTATACACAATGATTTTTGGTGCACATTAAACCCCCACACAGTTTCTTTTTCATTGTTTGACAGTTAATTAGAAATGACCCTTCACTTTTGAATACTTCAGTATGTATTCCTGAAGAATGAGGACTTTGTCTTACACGGAGCACACTTATCAAAATGGAGAAATTTAACATTAATACACAATAATCCATAATCCACATTCAGATTTCATTAGTTGTTCCAAGAATTCCTCATTCTGTACATTAAACTGCCTGACACACAGTGGGTGCTGTGTGTAGCAGTTTTTGATGATGATGATGACGATGATAATTGTCAAATAAATCTGGACTTTCCTTTTACTACTCCCCCCAACATGGGGTCCTCTCCAGAGCGAGTGTTCGAGTAATGCGTGTCTCCTCAGTCCCCCTGGGTCTGGGCCTGCTCCTCTGTTTTCCTTGACTGAACCATTTCTTAAAGAGATAGGCTCATTATTTTATAGACAACCCTTTGGTTTGGTTTTATCTCTTCTTTCTGATGTGGGTTGTGCATTTTAGGCAGGAATTCCATAGAAGTGATAATGTGTTGTTCTCAGTGCCTCATATCAGGAGGCACATGACACTTGTCCCATACCTGGGACTGCTACCTTTCATCACTTGGTCAAGGTAATGATCACTAGGTTTCTCTAAGCCGTCAAGTTTCTATTTTTCCATTTTTGATTTTAAGATTTGTGGGAAGATGCTTTGAGATTATGTAAGTAACCTATTGGTCATCAAGCTTTCATGCAGTAGCTTTAGCATCCATTGACTTATTAACTGCTTCGTTTATTAGTTGGCAGTCTGCTATTAGGAAGAGCTTTCCCTTTTACCCATTTATTTATTTACTTATTTATATCAGTTCAGACTCATGGAGTTTTATTTTATTCATTGGGTTATCATCCATTGTTAGCATCTTAATTCACGAATTGGCTTGGATTTGGCCAGTAGAGCCTCTTCCCGCTGTGTGCTTTTGACACGTCTCCATGATTCTTGGACCATTTTCTTTATGGCACACTAAAACATCTTGTTTTTCCAGACCCAACTTGTATTTTCCCCGCCTCTGATCTGGAACCAGCCGTTTCTCCTCAGGCATGTTATTTTGTAGGGGGGCATACTGGTTTGTGTGACTAAGTTTACCCACGGCACTGATACATTCACGTTGGGGTTTGTCCTTCGCAGTCAGGGAGTGCCCAAAGAGCTGTCCAAGTCCTTTACATTATGAAAAGTATGTGTGATCACTGACCACCTTTCTTTCCTATTAATGGACTTTTTAACCTGACAAAGGGATCTTCTCCGAATTTACTGATTTGAGTGGTTGAGAATATTCTAGATATATGATAGTACTTTAAGCCATTTTGAGGAAATCACGATAAACTGGAAAAAATGGTTTATCAAATATATAGAATTATGTATAGTCTGCTTCTGTAATCCCAGTTTGGCTCAGTGATGAGAGCATTGGCCTGCGGACTGAAGGGTTCCAGGTTCAGTTCTGGTCATGTGCCTGGGTTGCGAGCTCGATTTCCGGTGTGGGATGTGCAGGAGGCAGCTGATCAATGATTCGCTCTCATCATTGATGTTTCTGTCTCTCTCTCCCTCTCCCTTCCTCTCTGAAATAAAATTATATATATATATATATATATATATATATATATATATATATATATATATATAAGAAATGAGTATCACCTTTCGGGGGGAGTGAAAAACGACACCTTTTCTGAAATAAAATTATATATATATATATATAGAAGAAATGAATATCACCTCTCGGGGGGAGTGAAAAACGACACCTTTTCTGAAATAAAATTATATATATATATATATATATATATATATATATATATATATATAGAAGAAATGAATATCACCTCTCGGGGGGCAGTGAAAAACGACACCTTTTCTGAAAAGCCCATTTGATGCCTCAGCATTTGTAGTGATTGAAGCTCTGTCACGCTTCTTAGAACCTTATGTCTTGTATTGTTGGGGTTTAATAGTGCTATTTCCTCTATGAAGTATTTCCTCCTTGACAGCTGCTTCACCTCATTCATCTTTGCTTTGCTCCCTTCTCATGTCCTTCCTTCCTTCCCCTGAACCCCACCCCCCACGCACGCGCGCGTGCACACACACACACACACACACACACACACTGTCTTAGTGGGCACACAGAGAGGGAATGTTTGCAGTGCATCTTTCCCTTCTGTTGGCTGATCGTGCTGACCTGATCCCAGCTATGCAAAACAATTATTTATTTATTTATTTTTAACTATAACACATTGTTTTCACACCCACAGGAAATCCTAGGTAACTGTTGTAATTAATTTTTAGATGACAAAAAAGAACTTGGAGCAGCCAGAAGAAGTCAGTATTACATGAAATATGGGAATCCAAATTACGGAGGCATGAAAGGAATTCTTAGTAATTCTTGGTGAGTCCAAAAATATAAAACACAATAGTTAAACTTGGCTTAATCCTTCAGTTGGTATTCTGCAGTGAAATGTCAACTCCATGTGTGGACTCAAAGGAAGACAAGAGGGAAGAGTGCAAGATTCTTAACTGTGGTAAAAGGTGTGAGAATACCGAGTTTCAGTTGATTTCAGATGTCTCTGTCTCAGTACCTGACATTTGTCATTGTGTAGTTGAAATTAATCAGTGGGTTTCATGGTCCTTCCTGTTGGTCTTTGATTATGTGCTTGTTTTGGCATTGTTGCAGGAAGCGAAGATATCATTCCCGTCGCATTCAGCGGGATGTGATCAAGAAGAGAGCCATGATTGGGGATGATGTGGGCTTGACGTCCTATAAACATCGACATTCCGGTAGTTGCCTGCTCAGCTCTTGGGTAGACACATGTTTGGCTCCCGAAATCATATTTTTATTCTTAATACAGTCTTTTAAGGTTCCAAACTTTATCATCCTCTCTTCCTTGCCCTCACCCTCTGCCAACATATAGGAAAGTAAGTCAAGTCACATTTAATTTTAAATTGCCCATACAAAGAGGTCAAATGATTTTATAAAACTGTTCTAATAAAAAAGGTCAAATGTGACATAGGGAAAATGAAAATAAAACTATTCTTAGGAATCTAATTTTTCCTATTTATATCAAAAGCTGCATGAAAAAAATTTTTTGAAATATTTTGTCAGATGAGCTGATTTTATTGTTTCTTTATCTGAAAATGAAAATAGGCTGCTATATCTAGTGTTTTATGCATATTGGCTTGTGCACATGAATGTCTCCAGAAAAATAGGATATGACTGGGGTTTTTTTTCCTTCTCTTCTTGTCTTTCTTTTTTTCTTTCTTTGCTTATTGTAAAAGAATCATTTTCATTATGTTTTATAAAGACTTGTTTTTTATTTTGAACCTAAGCTGTGGGATTTTCCACATGCTTGGTAGAACTAGAACTAGCTAAGTCAACATACAAACATGGAATAACATGCATACACATTTATCATTGTAACAAGGACAGGGAGATAATGAGTATATAGAAAATTGTGTATGTGAAATTTGCATTTTATGCAATTACACTTTTCCAATTTTAGTTACATTAAGATATTTTCATCATGCAATCTTCATATTTATATTAAAAAGAGAATTGCCCCTAATTCTAGCACTATAATAATACTGCCTTCATTTTACATTTTTCCTATTTTTTGTTTCATAATAAATATTATAATTTTTGTAAACATATATTCTATATTCTGCTTCTTCCACTATTTATATGTGTGTTTTCATGAACTTTAAAGTTACAGTTGATTTTCATTATTTCTGGTGATTATGGTCTATAAAGTCACCGTGACCCTTGAAGGAGCAAATACTGAACCATTGAAAATCTGGTCATACCATTTTGCCAGCTGATCAATATATAACCTTATCTTTCTGTTTAAAGACACTTTATTTTAATACATACATTTAATACAGTCATAAGCATGAATTCATAGCCAGTCAACAGCACTATAACTCGTGCCTGAACAAAGCTAATATAATACACATATTTTCCTCTCCTCTAAGGCACATTACATCCTGTTTACATTTAGGAACACTAGACAGTTTTGGCATTTCTAAATAGTGAAATCACCAGCAAACACTACATAAATGTGAAAAACGTGGCACTCACTAGACTGCAAAAGGACACTTAAGTCAAACACTGCCTTGTTTGGCCTCTGCTGGGAAGATGCATGTGTGGCGACTCATATTCTGCCACGCTGCACACGTCCACTAATGACCGTGAAAGCTCTGCGAGCTTTGATTTCGGAGTTGGAAATAAATGTGGCAAAATAAAAAATACAGAATCTGTGAATAATGGCAGTTGACTGTATTTTAGATAATTTTATAATCCATGGGCTGCTAGATCATACTTGACCTAGCCATTCTTCTGCTGTAGGTATCAGAATGGCAACCAGATTGGCACTGTTATAGATAATGTGTCAATAAAATCTTGAGCAATGGAGCCCTTTCTTTTAAAGAAGTCAGGGAAGTAAATAGAAAATTAGACTTGTCATTGTTTTTCCTAATGTTTTTTGGTAAAATTTTTTAGGACTAGTGAATGTTCCTGAGGAACCCATTGAAGAGGAGGAGGAGGAGGAGGAGGAGGAGGACCAGGACATGGATGCCGACGACAGGGTGGTGGTCGAGTACCACGAGGAGCTCCCAGCTCTCAAGCAGACTCGGGAGCGGAGCTCGTCCAGGAGGTCCAGTGCCAGCAGCTCAGACTCTGATGAAATGGACTATGATCTAGAACTGAAAATGATCTCCACTCCTTCACCAAAGAAAAGCATGAAAATGACTATGTATGCTGATGAAGTGGAATCTCAGTTGAAAAATATTCGGTAAGATTATTCTCAGTGCTAGCTTTTAATTTGGTTTTAAATACTAATTACTAACTTTGTTTTAATTTCTCTTAGTTTTATAATCACTTTATCTGTTGTAATTTTAGTCCTTTGTAGAGTTTGAATAAAAGTGTTGATTTTTCCTCAAAATGTACAAGAAGAGATCCTTGTTATAGACAATATAAAAGGTGAAAATAACTTGTATGTCATCCTCTCCTGAGACAAGGACTGTTAGCATCTGAGTGAATTACCTTCCCACTAATTTCATGCATGCACAGAACACATGGAGAAATTACATAGTTGTACAAAAGTGAAGTTATGCTATTTATATTGTTTTGTAGTATGCTTTTTCCATTTAACATGTTGTAGAGATCTGCGATTTTTTCAGTTGTATGTAATTCATTGTTTGAAAGTATCATGATTCATTTAACCCAATCTCTTATTGATAGACACTTCACATTTCTATTTTCTTACTATCGCACTAATAGATAAATTCCTTAAATTGCAATTATTGCATATGTTTTAAAATATGGTATGCGGAATTTCATTCCAGAAAGGTTTTATTCACTCACATTGCCACCTGTTACCTACATATTCATCAATGTTAGGTATTATCATTTTCTAATTTTTGCTAATTTTATGGACCAAAAAACTAGTTTTTTAAAAAAATCCTCACTGAGGATATTTTTTCCATAGATTACTAGAGAGTGGAAGGGAGGGAGAAGGGAAGGGAAAAGGAGAGAAATACCAACATGAGAAAGACACATCAATTGGTTGCTCCCTTACGAGCCCCTGCCTGGGCTGATAAATTTGCAACCAAGGTACGTGCCCTTGACCAGGAATTGAGTCCGGGACCCTTTGCTCCACAGGCTGACAACTCTAACCACTGAGAAACCAGCCAGGCAAAAAAACACCCAAACAGTTATTTTAGTGTGCTTTTCTTTAATGACTAGTGCGGAGGAGGATGAGCATATTCCTGAGGGCAGATGGCAAATGCACAACTCAGAGCGTTGGAATCTAGGGATGCTCTCTCAGTGTTCTTGGTGGTGTATTTGGGGAAAGGAAGGAACCTCAAGCAGGTTTGTATGGCTTTGTTCACATTCTTATTTTTAGTTTCCACAGAACTTTGTAAGGACAAAGGCTGCCAAAATAATGCTGGTTCCTAACATGGTAGCAGATGTCTTTGACGGAGAAGTCAGCCCTTAAAGGAAGGGATTGCAGACTCTGTTGTATCTTGTCTACAGCCTGGGTGAGCAGAGGCCTCTCAGTGTTTGTCCCAGGAGAAGGAGACTCATAGTTACATTCTCGTGATGGCTGACAGACATCAGGTGTGGAAACCTTGGAACCTGCTCACCTGGCTGGTCTCGTGGCATCAGGCTGATCATGATTTTTGTAAATAAATAATTACCAGTGTGTAGTATTTGTAAGTGTATGTTAGATTAGATTGGGTTTTAATTGCTTCCAGAGAAATATATGAGATTGTTGCATGGGCATTGTCCCATAGTTAGTTAGCTGTGTGTGGTTTTTTTTTTTTTTTTTTTTTTTTTTAAGGAATTCCATGAGGTCAGATACTATATCAGCAAGCAATATCAAGCACCGAATTGGTAACAAATTACCATCTGAGAAATTTGCAGACGTCCGACATTTATTAGATGAAAAACGTCAACACACTCGTCCACGGCCATCAGGCAGCAGTCCTAAATCAGGTATTGTTGTTCAGTTCTGTTTCTGGGCTTCATTCTGAGCTCCAGAAAGCAAATGGGCAGGGATAGGTTTTTAGATTAAATGATGTCATTTGTGGACGGATTTAGTAGTTCTGGTTCATTACTTCTAAATTTTGGGTTAGGTATTCGATTTCAGGACATGAAAAAATAATCTGACTTTTCAATACTAGCTTTAAGTATTTTTGAATCTAACAGTTATTTTACTATGTATGTCATTGGTATTTTTTAAAATATATTTTTATTGACTTCAGAGGAAGAGAGAGGGAGAGAGAGAGAGAGAAAAACATCAATGATGAGAGAGAATCATTGATCGTTTGCCTCCTGCAAGCCCCACACTGAGGATCAAGCCTGCAACCTGGGCATGTGCCCTGACTGGGAACCAAACTGTGACCTGATTCATAGGTTGACACTCACAATCATTGGCATTTTTTAATATGGAATGGTAATAGAAATTGTTGTAGAAATGGTTAAGAATTTGAACTAGACATGTGTGTATTGGAAACTTGGCCATACCTTCTTTGTGCCAGGCCCTGGACTAGGTGCTGGTAGTGTTCAAAGTCTTCAGAGGGGATGCAAAATCATCCTAGAACTTTGATGGAGACACACGACTGCACACATTCAGATCATTCCCCCAAAAGCAGAGCGGAGGAAATGCTCTGATAGTCCTGTAAGCAGTGGACTATGGGAGCAGAGAGGGAAGCTGGATCTCTGGCAGAATTGTGGAAGGCTTCTTAGAGAATGTAGGGAGAGAATAGGATCTCATTTGGCAAATATAGTGTTTTGAGGAAGTAACCTGATTTTATATCTATTTTAGAAAGATAACTTAGGAGCAGAGTTGGGTAGGGTGTATAGTTAAGTCACAAAGGCCTGAACTAGGTCAGGTACCACAGAGACAGAGTGGACAAGAATGTCACACCTTGGACAGCACTGGGATGTGAGGGAGAAAAGAAGGAGAACCCAAGGGGCCCAGGCCAAAGGGACTGGGATGGTGGGTGCTGCTCTCCGAGAATAAGCGAGGTGGGTGAGAGCCCAGCACAGTGACTTGCTAATAAAGGTAGTTTTGTTGTTGTGTTATTGTGTTACTGTTAGAAGGAACTCAGGAGGAAAGGCAGATTTTGGGGGCAGAAGGGGGTATAGAGGAAGAACAAATTTGATTTGGGACATCTTCTCTTAATCCTTTGTTTTTCACCACTCTCATTATATTTATTGTTAAGTGTAATAAGTTTACTGAGAATTTATATGTTCAAAGATTATGGCTTCTGCCCTCGGCTTTTGCAATATTGCTTGTTAACTAAAATGTTTGTAAATCATTTGGTCCTGCTTGGTTCTACTTTAAAAAGAGAGAGAGACAGACGGACAGACGGACAGACACACAATTGATCTGCCTCAGAAATTTCTTTCTGGAACAGTCAGCTGAGGACCCATCCCCCCCCCCGCCCCCCCCCCCCCCCCTGCCCACTAGGAACCCTTACATCTGAATTTTCCTGAGGAAATCTAGATTACATACAGCAGCCATTTTCAACTTGTGTGCCACAAGAATTTTAAAAACATGCGGTACCTGACTATTTAGTCAGGAGCACTGACCTCTTTCCTCTTAGATTGTCAAATAAAAGAATGACAACAGCCAACATGTTGTCCCATGTGGAGAAATCAAAATTATATCTTTTTTTGGTCTGCCACAGAACTTTAGTAATTAGCTTATGTGTGCCATGAGATGAAAAAGGTTGAAAATCACTGGCATAGCCCTAGCCAGCTTGGCTCAGTGGATAGAGAGAGCATCTGCCTGTGGACTGAAGGTTCCCAGGTTTGATTCCGGCCAAGGGCACATACCTGGGTTTCGGACTCGATTCCCACTGGGGGGTATGCAGGAGGCAGCCGATCAGTGATTCTCTCTCATCATTGATGTTTCTATCTCTTTTTCTTCCTTCCTCTCTGAAATCAATAATGAAATATATTTAAAAGGCAAAAGAAAGAAAGAAAATCACTGGCATAGAGAGATGTTGAGAAGCCTGAGTGTGCTGGCCCTTTGTCTTCACTCAGGGAGATCTGGACCAGGTCCTGTAAGGATCTCAGGTTGACAGTACCGGATAGCAAAGCACACACACTTGGTAACAGTCGTACTTTTTTTCCCTAGATATACGCCAGCGGTTAGGAAAAAGACCACATTCTCCAGAAAAGGCTTGTAACCCTGTCGTTCGGAGAGAGCCCTTTTCTGATGTTCACAGTAGGCTAGGTGTGCCCAGGCAAGACATTAAAGGCCTCTATTCTGATACTCGGGAGAAGAAATCAGGTTGGTAACACTTAAAACTGATGGGCATGGGAACTGGGTAATGCTTTATAATGGGTAAAGCATTGAAATACTTTGATAGCAGAAAGCAGTGAATAGCAAGTGCCAAAAATATTTTTCCTCTTCCATAATAATTGTAATAATAACAAAAACAACAATAATAATAATGGTAGTAATATGGAAATTTTAGTAAATAGATAAAAAGACCCATCTCTGGTTCTTTCGGTTTAGGACAAATACTTTTTAGTTTCATGTATGCTAGTCCAGTCTTTGTCCATATACATAGTCCAATATTTGTCCATATACATATCCTACCTTTTCATACAGTGTTTTACCATAGTCACTTTTCTGCATGGTTATGTTCTTTATAAATAAAACTTAATTGCCTTATTGCGTGGCTATCCTATGAAATTCTAAACATTTATTTATTAGATATTGATAAAGTATATTTTTGAAATTAACGGAGGGTGGACAGAATCTCTGAAAGTTTGCAGTATTGCAGGCCCATCAGTTTGTAGAAGGTTGTAGCTGGGATGATCTGGGGATGGCCCACTCTTGGCAGAATGCAACTGTGCCCCGGGTGGTGTTTCACCAGGGAGGGGGCAGGTGGAGCACAGACTCCCTGGTGATTCTAATACGCTCAGCATGGAGGCACATGTTCCCTGGCTGTGAGAATCTCCCCTCGGGTCCAGATCAGGGATTGTAGCCAGGGAGATGAGATTACCTGTGCAAGACTGCACAGTGGTTGCAAGTGCCACAGACTCTCCCCCTGCCCCCCCCCCCCCCCCCCGCATTGTTTCCTGCTCATCAAGTGTCGGCAGTACCCCTGCTTCCTCAGTACTACCCTGCTTCTCAGCATTGACTACCAAAATAAAATGCCTTTTTCTTTCAAACAGGTAGCTTATGGACTCGCTTAGGATCTGCATCCAAGACCAAAGAAAAGAACACGAAGAAAGTGGATCATAGGGCTCCTGGCACTGAGGAAGATGACTCCGAGCTGCAAAGGGCATGGGGGGCTCTGATTAAGGAGAAAGAACAGTCTCGCCAAAAGAAGAGCCGGTTAGATAACTTACCATCTCTCCAGATTGAAGTTAGTCGGGAAAGCAGCTCTGGTTCAGAGGCAGAGTCCTGATGCCCTTGGGGCCGATGGCCGCTGCCCTGAAGCCTGACATTCTGGCGCAGGGTGGGGTGCACAGTAGGAGCCTCCCCTGCAGGAGTTGGTGCCCCTCCCGCTCTTACTCATACAGTCACCCTCAGCTCTTGCTACTTTAGCAAGACCTCTTAAGAATGTGACACGTTTGAAGGGCATCTATCTATCTTTTGCTGCAGAGTTAGAGTTCTGGGCCCTCAATTTTTTTCCTACCACCCCACAAGCTTTACCCTTTGAGAAAAAGGCAGCCCTCCAGATTTTGTAGATGTTTTCTTAATATTTTTAACATTGTGTCTTTTAAGAAAAAAATGTTTTACACCGTTCATCCAAAGAGCAGAGAACTGAACTTCTCACTATTGCCTTGGCCCTGACAGCTGTTACCAGCACCCTTTTCCCAAGAAAAGTCAATTCCCAGGTGCTTATTGGACAGCCTTCGAGGGGGAAGATGAGGGAAGCTGCCAGCTCACTCTTCCAGGACCCTAGTGTGGGGCCGAATCTCATGGACCTGACCTCAGAGGTGCACCAGTGCTGCCCAGGTAGATCCCAGACACAGCGTCGGTCGTGCTTCCGTTCCTCCTGGAGATACCTGTTAGGGACCTCTGGTAGCAATCGGCTTGCGGTGAAGATCAAGTTCAGTGCTGGGGGATTTTTAGGAACAAAAACTGACTTCTGGATTTGGGATGGATTTTTTTGTGCTAGGGTTGGGGTCATGGGGTCATGTTGAACAATTTCTAAGTCTGTATTATGTTTAAAAAATATTAATGACTTAAGGTTTAAATTTTTATATGTGAAAATACTTCCTGTTGGCTACCAGGGAAGCTCAAGTGGTGTCTGATGTGCTGTTAAATATATATTATATACTTTGGAAGAAGGCAAAGAGAGGAGTCTCATTATTTTTAAATGATCCTAATTGTATTGTCATACAGAGAGTTCAGCTTGCCTTTGGCCACTGTGGGAAAAACACCCACCCATCCGAGATGGGATCCTGTTGTTCATTATCCCTTTGGAAGTCATGCGTTGATCTTTTTTCTGGCGCCTGGAGACATCTTCAAAACTGGCCAGTGGCTTAGTGATAGAAATTTTAGTTCATTTATTTCTAGTTTTAGTTTAATTATTTTAACTAAAAGGCAGTAGATTAATTTGTTTTCCTGTCTGATGTTTATTTTGAAGTATTTAATATTTGCATTCCTCTGCAGCTTAAAAAGGGTGTTTCACTTCGGTTCACCAGCGCTTGGGAGTTAGGGATAGTGAAGCCTTGTCCCTTTTGTGATGTCCTAGCTCTCCACCTGCCTTGAGCGTCCCAGTCCTGGTGCACCCCTGCGTTCTAGAGCTCCTCGTCTGTGCTGAGCTCATTGGTGTTCTCTGGAGAGCTGATCGAGTGCAGAGCGCTGTTGTTAATCACGTAAAGGGCTGTGGGACGTGAGGGCTGCAGCAAAGCCTGCATTGTCCGTATTTTGTTGCTTAACCTGTTTTTTTCTCTCCCTTTACAAAGATTAGAACAACTGGCCCATGATACATTTCATCTTCCTAATAGGATTCCAGGAAAGAGATAGTTTAGGCTTCTCTGCCAGGTGAGACCTAAGGTTGCTGAGACTTCTTAGCTCCTCTTGCTCTTTGAAGAACACTGAGAGCCAGGTTCTTGAGGAGGGTTTGGGAGTTGATCGAGTGAGAAATAGGCCCTGAGAGTCAGAGAGACTTGGCTGTGTTCCTTGAGCTGGGCCTTGGTTTCCCCATTTAGCAAATGAATGGACTGGAACTAGAGCTTTTAGCTTGGTTGGTGTGTCTCAGTGGTGCTTGACTTTTAGCCCCAGTTATGGCTGCAGTAAGCTGGTCAGCACTGGTTTCTGTTGCAGGAGCGGGGAGGGTCAAGGAGTCAACTGAGTTGTGCATGAGGCTGTGGCCAGGGGTTTACCCCATCCATTCCAGGCTCTGGGTGGGACAGAGTCTGTGTGGTCAGAGCCTAGAGTGTTCAGAAAATGCCCCTCCTAGGTTTTCCTTGGCATTTCCCAGCAGTGATGCAGGCCCATCTGTCCCAGGCCTTTTGGTCCTCCCCGGTCTCTGGTAGAGACCAGGGAAGACTTTCAGGTGAGTGGTGGTTGGTAATCAAAACTGGGTCTTCGATTTAACCAAGTGCCCACTTTAGCAGCTTGGCAATTCTCACAAACACACAGAACCCAGGAAAGGGTCTTAAAAGATTTTCAGTGTATTTCTGAATGCACTGGTCTCAGCCTCTCTTGCCTGTACTCAGATACTCAGATTGTGCAATATGTTAGCCTGCCCCAAGTGCTCAGCCCCTTCCTTTGGAGTCTGGAGTGAGAATGGACAGTCAGGACGGTCCCCTGGCAGGAGCTCAGTGGGCTTTTACGCGTGGCACTCTTCATGGATGTGGACAGCAGGACTACGCACTTTTTAAAGAAATATATTTTATTGATTTTTTACAGAGCAGAAGGGAGAGGGATAGAAAGTCAGAAACATCCATGAGAGAGAGACATCGATCAGCTGCCTCTTGCACGCCCCCTACTGGGGATGTGCCCGCAGCCAAGGTACATGCCCTTGCCGGAATCGAACCTGGGACCCTTCAGTCCGCAGTCCGATGCGCTATCCACTGAGCCAAACCGGTCTCAGCGGGACTACGCACTTTTAATATTTCTCTTCTTCTTTATACGTACAAGATTTTAAATACATTTATGCTGCTTGATAATAATTAGATACCTCATTTGTTTCCCACTCTACCTCTTGGGAGAGGTACCAGCTACCCAGGGAAACTTACAGAGGCTCCACAGATGTAAACCCTCCTCATCTGGCCTCGTCTAGTTCAGTTCCTTGAAACCCTCCCCGAAGTTCAACCACGGTCTCCCGCTCCATCTCCATAGCAGCTCCTCACTGGCCTCTGCCTGATCTCTCCCTCTCTGTTCTGCACCATACCCGGGATGAACTCTTGTTGTTAGCAGTTTATTGATATCTAATTTATGTATTGTACACATCACTGGCTTTCTGTATAGTCACAGAAAAGTGCAACCATCATCATACTCAATTTTAGAATATTTCACCACTAGAAAGAATACTTGTACCATTAGCAGTCACTCCTCATTCCCTGACCCCGCCCCCTGCTGGCAACAGCTATTTCTGTCACTATGGATTTTCCTATTCTGCACATTTCATATAAATGGAATCATACATTTTGTATGATTTGTGACTGGCTTCTTTCACTAAACATATTTTCAGGTTTCATCCATGTTGTAGCATGTATCAGGACTTTATTCTGTTGCTAAATAATAGTCCATTGTATGGCTGTACCACATTTTATTTATCTGTTCACCTGTTAATGGACATTTGGGTTGTTTCTGCTTTGAGACTATTCTGAATATTGCTCCTATGAACATTTATGCACAAGTTTTATGTGAACATATGTTTTCATTACTCTTGGGTTGTATACTAGAAGTGGGATTGCTGGGTCATATTATAACTCTGTCTTTAACCTTTTGGAGAACTGTCAGGCTGTTTTGCCAAGTGGTTGTATCATTTTTCATCCCCCACCCCACCCCCCAGCAATATACAAGGGTTCCAGTTTTTCTACATCTTTGACAGCAACTTATTTTCTGATATAAATTGTTATCTTGTGATTCTGATTTGCATTTCCCTGATGACTGCAGATGTCGGCTGTCTTTTCATGTGCTTCAGGATGAACTTTCTGTTGTTTCTCTGCTGAAGACCTTTTCCTAAGCATCACCATTGCCCTTGGAATAAATCCCAAACTCCTCCAATACTCACACGGCTGGTCAAGACCTAGTCTCTGGCAGTGTTTCCGGCCTGTTGGCCCACCCTCCCCTGCCCTCTGCTCACCACTTCCCTGGGCTCTTCACTGTCTTCCCAGCCTTCCAGGCTCTGCTCAGTGCTGCCTCCCGAATTGACCCTTCACCCCCGACCCTGTCCCCTCCTGCCTGGCCTTCTCTTTTCCCTCATGCTCAAGGGCTTAGCAACCCCTCCATGAGGCTACCCCAGCTCTCAGGGCCAGGGCTTTGGGTCCCTGCTTTGTGCCCCATGGTACTGCCACATGGAAGTCTTGGCTCACTCCAGGGTTAGAGTAGAAAATCATATCTAGGGGAACATTGCGTGTAATCACAGTTCCTCTCGGAAACCCCGAGGAAGTGCTGTGTTGAAGACCAGCATCAGGAGGTCCATAGTCAGTGTAGTTGCTCCTGTCCGTGTGGAAACAGGTCACAGTTACTTTGGTGGAGCACCAGGTAAAGCGTCTGGTCTGCGGTTAGTAGGGCCATGCTAAATAAGACACTTCTTCAGGTGTTACAGTCCCACTCAGGTGAGAAGAGGCGCCTGCGAGCAGAGAGGCCACAGGAGCAGAGCGTGGCTCACCACCGGCCCTCCTGCCTTCTGCTGGGTGAGTGGAAGGCAGGCAAATGGGCCAAAGGACTTAAAATTATTTCCCCTTTTCCTTGTTTCTTTTCCCCAGACAAATGCCATAGTGTTTGCCTAAGTGAAGTGTGTGGATGATGCCACATCTCTACCCGCTCCCAAGCCTGCCACCTGTGCACTGGATTGTAGTTCCCTGTTCCTGGTTTGTCTTTTTGCTAGACTGTAAGCTCCGTGAGAGCAGGGACATGTTTGGCTTGTTCCTGAGGTTTCCCCAGTCCTGGCACCAAGCCTGGCCCCTGACAGGCCCCCCACGGACAGGTGCTGGGTGTGCACAACCCCCACTGCAGGGGCAGCTCCCTCCGCTGAGGCCTGGCCAGTCCTTGTTTTCCTGCCTTGTACCCACCACACGTTGTCTTTGTTTTACTGTCCTGCCAGCTCCCAACGAGCCCGTGTCTTCCTGTTGTCGCCTCTGTGTCCTCCCAACACGCCAGAGTAAGTGGCGCGTAAAGAGTGTTTGCTAAATGGACTGTGGTAACCTATCCCAGCTCTGGGCCTTTGTCTGCACGTCAGCCTACTTTCAGTCAAGACCACCAGATTCAGAAGAGGAAGTTTGCTCAGCAGTGCATACTTGGATAACAAAAACATCTCATTAAAACCTCGATAAAGTTCCCATTTTGCTGATATGGCCATAGCTGAGCAGAAACTTACCCAGCTCTTTGCAGGGTTTGCTAGGGAATTACTTAGGTAAGAAGGCAGGAGAGCCGGACAGGAAGAGGGCAGGTGGACGGAACCCCATAGGAGGATTGCCGGGACGGTCTCGCCTCTGGTCCTGTTGGGGAGGAACAGGACGGCAGCCCAGAGAAGGCAAAAGGGAGCAGCTCTCTCCGCAGCAGCCCTGTGCCTCAAGCAGCATTCCAGCTCTCACGAGCGTTCTTAAAATTACGGCGAAGTGCTGACAGACTATGTGGGTTAGAGTTAACAGCAACTCGTGGCTTCACAGATTCATTAACTGCTGCACAAATAAGCTTGATGCATAATTATTTGTGTTTAAACCTTATATAATAAGTAAATTAGAAGTTGAACCATTTTTTTAAGAACTAAACAGATGAATTTTTTTATATAATCTTGATTATATCACACTTTAAGGCAGATTACTATTGAGTTCAATAACCTAGAAATTTTTTTACATGTTTATAAAGTAAGTCTTAGTAGAAAACCTACTGTTGCATTTTAAAAAAATGAAATTTAGGAACATTCACAGACTTTTGATGTTCTAGGAGCAATTAGGGAAATGCCAACTCTAAGCCTGTTACAAATAGTTGTGAGGCATTGGAGTGGGGTTTTGCTGTGGTGTAAGTAAAACTCCAGAGTATGGGTACTGTTGATTCTACCACAGTCATTCCCTGCCTGGGGCTCTTAGTTGTTTTGTCTGAGCAATTCAGAGCCCTAGACTAATGTAGGTTAATGAGGGCAAGAAGCCCCCATAGTTGACTGGAGAGAAGACATGGTCTTCCCATCTCTTCCTGAGGTTGCTGTGTGTTTAATCCTGTGATGTGTCCTTCTTGTCATTGGTAAGGGTTCCTCAGGGGGCCTGTGAGGAGGATGCAGCATGCTTAGCTAAGGTAGAGTGTCTTTTGGGGAGAGTCAAATAGTATGGAGGCTACGGCTACGACTACGGCTGGGGCTGGGGCTGGAGCCCAGGGAACTCCTTTTGTCCCTCATACAGAGACGAAAAGACTAAGCAAGTCCCTTCACCTCTTGGGACCTCAGGTTCCCCATCTGTCACATGAAGGGATCTCCAGTTTTCTTTTAGTGTTAATGTCAGTTGTGAGCTCTGCTGTACTTTCCCAGGGAGTGCTGGGACTGTAAGCTGGACAGGAAGGAGGTGGGGGCAAGCATGACTCAAGTGCAGCCCCCAAACCCCTCTCCCAGCCCCTCAGTTCTGAAAAGCCGAGAGGATCCTTTCTCTTGCTCCCTCTCCACTGAGCCCCCCTAACCCAGTACATACCATTCAATGTTTTATTTATAAGGGAGGTTTTTTTTTTGTTGTTGTTGTTGTTTTTTAGGAGGTGGCCCAGTGTATTAGCTTGAGCTACCAGAGCAAACTACCATAGACGTGGTGGCTTCAGCAACAAATTTGTTTTCTCACAATCTGGAGGCCAAGATCAGGGTGCCAGCATGGTTGGGTTCTGGTGAGGCCTCTCTTCCTGGCTTACAGGGAGCCGCCTTCTCATGTGTCCTCACATGGCTTTTCCCTGTTGCCTATACTTGGGGAGAGGGATCACTTCCTCTTCTAAGGCTGTTGGATTAGGGCCCTACTTTTACGACCTTAAATATTTCCTAAAGGCCCTATCCCCAAATATAGTTAAATTGGGTGTTATGGCTTCAACATATTAATTTGGGGGGATCTGGGAGACAGCTCAGTGCATGGCACCCAGGGATGCAAGGATCCTAGTATGTTTGTGGAATGAGGTCCCTGCTTTTTAATAGCTCACGGTGGACCCTTGTGTCTGAAGGCACCAGCTTTTACTGGTTCAGAGTCCTGGGTCTGGAGGAGATAGACCCGTTTGAGTCCCACTCTGCCGTGTATTAGCCGTTTGCCTGGGATAAGTTCCTTCACCACCTTCTCTGAGCCAGCACCCTCATTGGTGAAGTGGGATGACCTGGCAGGGGGGGCTGTGAGGACCCGATGAGGCCTCCACGAAGGCCCTGGACAGAGTCGCAGACCCCTCCTGAGTGCCGTTCAGCAGTGGTGGTGCCTGCGCTCTTCAGTCGTCCCCCAGCCCGCTTTGCCAGCCCTGGCCTCCACTGCCGTCCTCTCTAGTCTCTAACATCCTCACTCTTCCAGAGGCTCTCCCAGGATCAGAAGGCAGGCAGGTAGTTGGAAACATTTCCTGAGACGGGGGTTCTGAGGCAGGGCTGTGGGAACATCCTCATCCTGGTGCTGGGATTCTCAGAGTCGCTAGAGTAGCTAGTCCTTTTACGTCATGCTGAACACGGCCCTCCAGCCCTACAACTTTTTTATTTGAAATTACAGAATAGTTTTAAGGGTAAAGAACATTTTGCCACATTTTATTTATTCTTTCCCTGCCTCTCCCCCTTCCCTCTCTGAACCATGAATTATTTGAGGGTTACTTACATAGTCATGCCCCTTACTCCCTAAATATTTTAGTGAACGTTTCTTGAGAACAAAGACATTCTCTCATAGTTATTCTCTCATTTGATAACTATCCTATCCTATTATAGGCTAGTTATCAAATTTTAATTTAACCAAATTTTATCTAACCAGTACCGTAGTGTCTAATCTGTAGTTCATGTTACAGTTTTGTCAACTGTTCCAATAATTTGGTTTCCCACTGCATTTTTCTTTTTCTTTCTTAAAATATATGTTTATTGATTTCAGAGAGGAAGGGAGGGGGAGAAAGAAGTAGAATCATCAGTGATGAGAGAGAGTCATTGATTGGCTGCCTCCCGCACGCCCCTAATGGGGACTGAGCCGCAACGCAGGCACGTGCCCTTGGCCAGAATCGACCTGTGACCTCCTGGTTCATAGGTCGACGCTCAGCCACTGGGGCCCACTGCTTTTAATGAAAATACTGGTAAATTCCAGCTAGAGTTGCTGCCTTTTGTGTAATTCTCCACAGTCATCCCTTCACCTCTCATCTTTCTGCCCAGAACCAGGGACTTGACTTTCTGGTTACCCTTCCCAGGAATGGTATACTTTGCTAAATCAATAATGTTTTTTAAAGCAAATTTTTGTTTTATTTTTTGGTTTTTGGTTTAGGATCCAATCCAGTGTTACACTACATTTGTTCTTCTTTAATCTGGAACAATTCTTTAGCCTTTCTTTGTCCTTTATGACATTAATCTTTCATGATGTTACTGTTTTTAAGGAGTTCGGTCCGTTTGTGTTGTAGAATATCCCCTGAGCTGGCCCTCTAACACTTGTTTGCAGTCATTTCCACATTACTTTTGGGTGCATATGTACCTGCTCAACAGCCAGGTCTGTACACAGTCCTTGGGACCTTACATTGGGTTTGTGGGGACAGCGACTGCTGTCAGGCGGGATTGAAGGGCCCTTGTGTGTGCTCATGATTAGGGCTCTGCCGTGCTGGCATTGGCAAGCTTGGATGGAACCTCATTCTAGGTGTCACCAAAGGTGCAGAAAAGGCCCTGTGCCTGGTCCAGCCTCCCGCGGGGCCCAGAGCACACTCCAGATGGGAAGTCCTGCTTCCCAGAAGTCTCCAGCAGGCTGCAGTCCGGGTCCCGCCTGCCCCCTGCAGGTCTGCTCCGGCTCAGTGTGCGGCGGGCCTCCGGGTGCCCCTGACCCTCCGAGCAGGTGGGGGAGGGGAGACACTGCGCCCTGCGGTGCGGGCACGGGCCAGGCCTCCCCTATGACATGGGCAGTTTGATAAATGTATAATTTTGTCTAATCATTACAGAGTATCTCATCTGTAGTTCACGTTTCAATTTTGTCAGCCCTTCCAATAATGTGGTTTCCCCGCTGTGTTTTTACTTTTCCTTCTTTTTCTTTTTTAAAATATATTTGTATTGATTTCAGAGAGGAAGGGAGAGGGAAAAAGAGATGGAGTCATCAGTGATGAGAGAGTCATTGATTGGCTGCCTCCTGCACGCTCCCCACTGGGGACCAAGCTGCGCCGGGCTGGCCTTCCTCGCGGTCCGGGAGGGAGGTCGTCGGGCCTGGAGCTTTGCTCTCTGAGCTGTTGAACGTCTCTGTTCGATGGCGTGTGGTGTGAAGATGGTGAATTGTCATCCGTGTAATAGCCGTGTGACATCAGGGAACTGTCTCACTGGCAGGTATTTGGTCAGACCAAAGCAGACAATGCAAAAATGTTTTAAGTGTCATCAAACTTTGCAAGACTTTGGCAAAGCCAGCTTTTGATGTGAGAAGCTAAATAAAATTGGTTTTCGCTGTCATTAAGTCAACACCGTTGTCCTCTGTGCTTTCACGCTTACGTCCACACTTCAGAGCGCTCTCCCTCGAGACGCAGTCTTTCCTGTGAGAAGAGACATCGAGTCCCCTGCCTTTTTTTAATGTAAATTAATTAAAGTTAAATAAGGTTTTAAGAGTCCGGTCCTTGGTGGCACTGGTGACAGGGCGGGGCCCAGTTGCCACCTGTGGCTGGTGGCTGCCGCGGGGCCGGGGGGCGAGAAGCTTTGTTCCACGACAGATGTCACACGGAAAGCCTGACAGACGTGGAGTTGGCGTTAACCGTGACTGCAGGCGGCCTGCGTGTGCTCCGGGCGCCGGGCTGGGCCCGGGTGCCGAGAGGTCGCTGGGGCTTCACCTGTGCCGTTGCGCTGGCCCAGAGCTCTGGTAACCGCTTCTGGCAGCGGGCGCCGTGGCCCGGGTTTGCTGGCAAAGAGCAGCCGCAGCTGAGCTGAGGAAGTGATTTCAGCCAGGGCGCCGGGTCCTCCCTCACCTGCCCTCCGGGGCCCGGGCCGGAGGGTGGCCTGGTGCAGGAGCCCCCTCTTCGGTGAAGGCACTTGCTGTGCAGGGGCCGTGATCCCTGCCCGGGGAGCCATCACCACGGCCCCGCGGGGGTGCCGGCTGGGGTGTCCCGGTGGTGTGTCTGGGGCGGGGGCTGAAGGCACATGGGTGATAAACAACAGCGGGTGAACACGGCTCCTGGCGGAGGACACCGGAGCCGGGCTCAGCTCTCCGTTTCAGGAAATGGTGACAGGTCTCACTCCCAGGACTCCGCCACAACCACCAGCCAGGCCACCAGCCGTGGACCGGGGAGCGCGCGTGTGTGTGTGTGTGTGTGTGTGTGTGTGTGTGTGTGTGCTTGAAATAGCCTGTCTGCCTGTGTCTGTGCGTCTGTCCCCGCCTCCTGGCGCCCCGCTGAGGAGGGGAAGCTGAGCTGGCCCGGGGCCAGGCCCACTCGCGCCTCAGCTTCAGCTAGGATGTGGCTCTTCCACACACTGCTCTGCGTGACCAGTAAGTCAGCCTCACCCCTGCCCGGAGGGGCTGCCGTGCCCTCAGTGCAGCCTGTCTGTCGTCTGTCCTCTGTCTAATGGGCTGCAGAGCCAGGGGTTAGAGAAAGCGTGAGACTGTCCCCAGGGAGATGCTCTTCCTCTGAGGCTCAGGTTCCCCGGCTTCCTCTGAAAGACATTGGGGCTCTCGGCAGTGCTGACAGCCTGTGGCTCGGACTCCAGAGCTCTGCTACCCCATCCCTTCTCCACGCAGCCTCCCTCCCCACCCAGCCTCCCCCTCCTCACCCAGGCCCTCTCCCCAGCCAGCCTCCCTCCACACCCAGCCTCCCCCTCCTCACCCAGGCCCTCTCCCCAGCCAGCCTCCCTCCACACCCAGCCTCTGTCCTCACCCAGGCCCTCTCTCCACCCAACCTCCCCCTCCTCACCCAGCCTCCTTCCCCACCCAGCCTCCCCCTCCTCACCCAGCCTCCCTCCTCACCCAGCCTCCGTCCCCACCCAGCCTCCCTCCCCACCCAGCCTCCCCCTCCTCACCCAGCCTCCCCCTCCTCACCCAGCCTCCCTCCCCACCCAGCCTCCCTCCCCACCCAGCCTCCCTCCTCACCCAGCCTCCCCCTCCTCACCCAGCCTCCTTCCCCACCCAGCCTCCCTCTTGTAACCCTGAGTGAGGACTCAGCCTCCGTCCCCACCCAGCCTCCCCCTCCTCACCAGCCTCCCTCCCCACCCAGCCTCCGTCCCCACCCAGCCTCCCTCCTCACCCAGCCTCCCCCTCCTCACCCAGCCTCCCTCCCCACCCAGCCTCCGTCCCCACCCAGCCTCCCTTCCTCACCCAGCCTCCCCCTCCTCACCCAGCCTCCCTCCCCACCCAGCCTCCGTCCCCACCCAGCCTCCCTCCTCACCCAGCCTCCCTCCTCACCCAGCCTCCGTCCCCACTCAGGCCCTCTCCCTGTGGCACCCGCTCTGGGCAGGTCCTCAGGTCTGTGCCGAGTTTGGCTTCAGAGTGGAGACACCGTCAGGAACCTCCCTTCCTCCAGCAGAGCGTCCTTCTGCAGACCAGGGGTTCGCTGATGAGGGGGGACCCTGTGAGAATGTGTTGATGAGAGACTGGGGTCGTGTTTGTGGCAGAGATGAATGTGTTGGGGAGCCACCTTCCTGTTACGATGTTGGGGCCCGGGTGAGAGTATGTGTGTGTGGTGGGGGGAGTGGGACACTTCCTCTTCCCACTCCCTGGAAGTCCTGTTCTGGCCATTAAACCTCCCATGGAAGCCTCTGGGGCAAGCCGAGCCCTGAGCCTGCACCTGCCCGCAGGCCGCAGGGACGGGACTGAGCACAGTCCGCTCCTGGAGACCACTCGGGCCAAGCGTGAGGCCAGGGTGTCCTGCCTGGTGATCGGCGGGCTTGCTGGGGTCTCCTGCCCTGGGCAGCAGCCTGACAGAAGAATGAGATGGCCCTCAGGCAGAAGCGGGCCTCCCTGAGGGAGGGGCCGGGTGCAGGTGAGCCCAGTGTCTGAGCGCTGAGTCCACGCTGGGAGGGGCTCAGGATGAGCGCCCACCCCGGGCCGAGCACCCAGAGGCAGCTAAGCATGTGCAAGGCAGCAGCGAAGCAAGTATTTTGGCACATGTTTTAATGCACAATATTACAAAAACATCAAAGTCATGGAAAGGTCAGAGCGTTGCTGGATTTCATTTCCTTGTATTCCCGTTTATACTTTTATTTTCAGTTACACACGGTGTGCAGAGGGGCTCTCCCTCTTCATAGCTTACGGCTTTGACCCCGCATCAACAAGAATGTCCGGAGAAGATGCTTAGATTTTGGTTCACCCCCCGCCCAACGCCCCCACTCAGGGTGAGAGGTAACTGAGGCCCAGAGGAGCGTGACCGTCCAGGGTTACAAGCAAGTAGTGGAAACGAGGGTCCAGCACAGGCCTCTTGTCCTGTCTCCCAGCTTAGAATACCCCATGGTCTGGGGCCTTTTTCGGACATGTCAATCCAGATGACATTTATCGAACCCCTCCTGAGGCCTAGCCACTCCCCAAGCTGGTGGACAGCAGAGAGCAAGACGGAGTGGGCTTGCCATGAGATTACGTAGCCCACAGCGTGGCTACGTTATGGGAAGGATGTGGGAGCAGGGTCCCAGCAGCTCCAATTTGGGTGGGGGAAGTGCAATTGTGACAGTTCTACTCTTTAGTTGTGATGTCCTGAGATAGCATGGACCAGCCCTGAGTCTAGAGGATTGGGGAAAATCTGAGAAAGTGACAAGGAGGTGCTGGGGAAGATGGGGGGAACCCCCTCACACCACGATCCCAGGCTCAGGGCCCTGAATCCTGTGCCTGGCTGGGCCTCTTAGGCCATTGGCCTGACCTTGACCTTCCACTCTTCCCGGGCCACCCACTGTGGGGATGTCCACATCTCATCCGTGGGAGCAAATGAGATGGCATTAATTGTCTGAGAGGTTTTGAGTCAGGCGCAGATACGCACACATACTGAAACTGCAGCTGCCCGTACCCCGTTTCTAGCCCCAGCTCAGGCTGCTCCCCAGTGGCCTGCTGTCTCCAGGTCACTTCATTCCTGACTCACTCTGTGACCACAGCCACTCACT
Organism: Antrozous pallidus; assembly: GCA_027563665.1. Lineage (NCBI taxonomy): Eukaryota > Metazoa > Chordata > Mammalia > Chiroptera > Vespertilionidae > Antrozous > Antrozous pallidus. The sequence continues at coordinate 16,125,803 of CM050526.1, forward strand.
GTTCCTCCTGGTGTCTGAGGTTGCGTCTACAGCCCCAGGTCAAGAAGGGAACTCTGCTGTCAGCCTACAAAGCCTTCTCAGGGGCAGAGGAGCCAGAGTCCAGGGCCCGCTCCTCGCTCTCCTGTGGTGGCCACCTCAGGCTGCAGCCTGGGCCCCGCTGTGGGGAGGAGACCCGCTCTGTCCGGGGCACAACCCCAGACCTTGGTCATGGCGGGCGGGGGACTATAGTGTTCGAGGTGGCCTGAGGGTGGGGGAGATCTTTAGCAAGTACAGATTGGGAGGGGGGGTGTGCTTTCTGTGTAGGAAAAATGGTATGGACAAAGAGGTGGTGTGAGGAGGAATCTATTGAGGAAAATGCAGGGTGAGGTTTGAGTGGCAGCAGAAAGTTGTCCACCCTGACATTGCTTGTCCCCCCACAGCCGGGACATGGTGCAATCCTTGTCCTGGAGCCTCTGTGTGAAAAGAAAGCAGGACACACACACACACACACACACACACACACACACACCCCTTCCCCCACTCTAGCCCCAGGGCGAAGGGCCCTTGAGGATGCCTTCAGCTCTCACATTGCGGGGAGCAGGGAGGATCTTGCAGGAAGAGGTAAATGTCAGAGAAGTGCATGCCTCTGGGCAAGACAGGTGGGGAGCGCAGGCCCTATAGGAACCCCAAGTCTCCCACCATTTCTGGAGGGTTATCTTGTAGGCTGTGTATGGGGGCGTGTGGGTGGCACAGTGCCAGGCTGAGGGAGCTGGGACCTGGCCTGGAGCAGCGTTGGGGGGTAGTGACAGTGAGACCTGCGTGCGGTGGGAGCCAGAGTCCTGGGGAAAGGCAAGACAATACTGCTGGCGAGACGATGCTGCTGCTGCCGTGGCAGGTCCAGGGGTGCTGGGCAAGTGAGCGTGTGGAGGAGGAGGACTCATGAGAAATAGAAGGAAAATCAGAAAATCCCCACACACTGAGCACGGTGCTGGCACAGTGGACACCCAGACCTGATGGCCACTGTTCTGTGGACTGGGGGTGTCTGAGGCCTGGGGAAGGCCAAGGTGGGTGGGCCGAGGGGTGAGCCGCACCGGATGGGCACTCTGCAGGCGCCTCTGAGCCATAACCTCCCCCATGGCCCACCGGGGCGTATTGGGTGGGTGTCAGGACACCTGAGTCTAATCCCAGGTCCACAACTGGCTCTTGTATAAATTTGGGCAGACCATGCCCCCTGGACCTCTGTTTGCTAAAGCAGAAATGGAGCTGTGAGAACGTGTATTTAAAATGCCCAGTGTGGCCCTGGCTGGTTTGGCTCAGTGGGTAGAGGGTCGGCCTGCAGACTGATCAATGACACATGCGCGGGTTGCAGGCTCAATCCCCAATTGAGGCGGGGGAGGGGGTATGCAGGAGGCAGCCAATCAATGATTCTCTCTCATCATTGATGTTTCTAGCTTGCTCTCTCCCACTCCCTCTCCCTTCCTCTCTGAGACCAATAAAAATAAATAAATAAATAAATAAATAAATAAATAAATAAATAAATAAATAAAATGCCCAGTGTGGGGGGACTTAGGGGCGGAGGGGGCAGGCAGTGGTGGCTGACAGGATGGAGGGAGGGTCACAATCTGATTCAGCAGGTCCCTGCGGCTGGGAACAGCGTGGGGGAGGCAGCCTGTGGGTGGTGTGGTGACAGACACCGGCTCCGCTGGGCTCACGTCTGACAGCCTGTGGGGGGCTTAGGCGGAGGGTAAGGCTGTCGGAGCGCATGGCAGGCCTCCCTGTGGTTACAGCGCTGGAGCATCAGCACCCACATGCTGTGCGCCTCGCTCAGTGTCTGACGCTGGGCCAGGTGTTGAGTCTGCACAGCCCCTCGTCACGGGTGGGGAAACTGAGGCGGGGTGACAGGCCTGAGGTCCTTCAGCAATTCATGACAAAGTCAGGATTTGTCCCCCTCTGGACTGATGTTTTTCCTGAGCTCCGGTGGGAAGTGGGAAGGGAGACAGTGGGCGCTGGGAGAGGCAATGTGGGGCCAGCCTGAGCAAAGGTTGTCAGGGGCTTGGGAGGAATCTACTCTAGCAAGATGACTCACCCCTGGCAGAGCCTGGCACGGAGTGGTTGGCAGCTGGTGCCAGGGAGAGCTCAGCAAATATGGGGACCCCCCCCCCCAACACACACACACACACACACACAGGTTCTCACTGACCTACTTACCAGCCCGTAAACCAGAGCTCGGCCCGGCTCGGTGATCTGCTAGCATAACTGGGGCCATGCCAACCCTGGGGCTTCTATGACCTGCTCTTGGATTCTATCCTTCAGGCTTTTAATGAGGCTTTGGAATCAGGCAGACCTGGGCCAAGATACAAATATTTAATTCACCCACGGACCACAGCACATCACGTGCTTCCCCCCCCCCCCCCCCCCCAGTCCAGCACCAGCTCAGCATCTGGGAGACAGCGGGGCTGGGAGACAGGAGGTGCTGGGAGACAGCGGGGCTGGGAGACAGGGGGGCTGGGAGGCAGGAGGCCTGGGAGGCAGGAGGTGCTGGGAGACAGCAGGGCTGGGAGACAGTGGGGCTGGGAGACAGCAGGGCTGGGAGACTGGGGGGCTGGGAGACAGCAGGTGCTAGGAGACTGGGGGGCTGGGAGACAGCAGGTGCTGGGAGAGCTGTGATTGTCCGCTCCGTGTTCCGCCCCTCAGGTCTTGCAGCAAGGCTCCTTGGTTGAACAAAGTGAAAGTGGGGGTGGGATGGGATGGGTTGGGGTGGGATGGGATGGGTTGGGGTGGGATCAGGAATAGGCCTGCTGACATTTCCTGACACCACTCCTGGGCCTGACTGCTAAACTGGGCTTTGCCCGGTGCCGTTGGGAGTTGTCATGGGTGACTCAGAGCAGATCACAGTTTGGGCGATACAGACTTAATCACAGATCGCTCTGACCCAGACAGGACTCAGACAGAGATACCACAGGATCCGGAGGGCCTACGAAGGGGAGCCCCCCTCAGTGAATTACTCTGGCTGGGGATCTGGGTTGGCTCCTGGGTGCCTGAGCAGGGCCCCAGGGGGACAGAGTGGGCGGGTGCTGAGGAAGGTGGCTGGGTTTGGAACCGCTTGTGCAAAGGCCCAGATGTGGGGAGTGTGAGATGGTGTTCAGGGAGGGGGTGTAGAGGAGCTGGGCAGGGAGGTGCCGTGGATGCCCGGATGAGGACCTGGCCTATCTCGGGGGTTTAAGTCATGTCCAAGTTACACAGACAGTAAGAAGGTTGCCAACGTCCTCTCTCACCCGGCGCAGCCGACCGGGAGGCACAGGGCTGGGCACAGGCTAAGGACCCTGAGTCCCAATTCTCTGTGGACTTCCTTTGTCCAAGCTCTGTTCATAGAGGACAGGGCTCCCCCTTCCCCACTTGGGGTCTTGCTCTGGAGCCCTTGAGGGTACATGGATAGGCCACCGGGGTCTGTGAGCCCCCTTTATCCGTGCACACCTGGCCACACAGCCTGGGCCCTCGGGGGTTCCTGGTGCGGGGGAACAGTCCCAGGTAATACGTAAGCAGGAGATGAGCACGTCATTTCCAACTGGAGAAAGGCTTGTGGGGTACCGAGTGGACAGGCGGGGCCTGGGGGTCAGGGCCACTTCTGAGAGGAGGTGCATGGTGAGGATGAGAGGGGGCCAGGGGCCAGCCTCCAAGCAGAGCCCTCAGGAGGCCAAGGTTTGTGCACATGTGCACTTGAGGAGCCGGGAGGGTTCTGCTGCTCCCCTCAAAGCTGCAAAGAGATGCAAGGCCCCCAAACGGAAGAGCTCACGGCTGGTTACACCGTCTGTGTTCTACTTTGGAGCATGGTCGGGAGGACATCAATAACAGTTCCAGGGAACTTGGGGTGGAGGTTTGTTCACTCAGTGTCTTTTTTTCCCACCAACCCCTGTCCCAGTTCATTCAATGTTCTTGCTAAAAGAATTTTTTTTTTTTTTTGGTTATTTTCTGCTACACTAGAATAGCTTTTGGGTCCCCCCCCCCCCCCTCCGCCCAATTTTGTGGATGCTGTCAATGACATAACGGACCATTTTAGTCCCTATGTTGGCTTTGAGAAAGTTCAATTATTTATGCATTTATTCAACAAGTAATTGTATTATGTGCCTACCGTGTGCCGTGCGGTGTGCAGAGGCGAAAGTGCCCGTCATAGAAAGTGCTGGCTTTTTGATACACAGGTTAGCTCTTAGCGTCTTTCTGTTCTGATTGACCCCCTTCTTTTTTTTTCTTACTTTTTTCTATTGATTATTTTCCTTCTGTCTTTTTTTTTTCTTTTAATTCCACCTGCCCCATTATTTTAAAACATGCTTTACCTTAGTGTGTGTGTCTCTCTGATGAGTCACCACAAGCATCCTGGGTAAGGCCAAGGTATGACAGGAAGGATGAGGTCCAGGTGCCCGCTTTGTGCCGGCTCAGGAAGAGATCTGCCCCCAAGCCTTCTCACACTCCGCCTCCTTCCTGAGCCTCTGGAAGGCTGGATTTTAATGGCAAATTTTAAGCCTGCACCAAAGTAATGATTAGCCCAAGATACCCATCACACAGATGTCTTGGTTACCAAGCATTTGCTATACTTGCTGCACATATTTCAACGTCTCCTGTTGTTTCCTTTCCCAAGCAGTGTTGTTGTTTTTTTAAATTGATTTCAGAGACAGAAAGAGAGAAACATCGATGTGTGAGAGAAATATCAATCAGTTGCCTCCCGTACATGCCCGGATTGGGGCCCAAACCCACTGCCTGGGCATGTGCCCCGCCCGGGAATCGAACTGATGATCTTACAGTTCACAGGATGATGCCCAATTGCTGAGCAATACTGGCCAGGGCTCGCCACATGTTTTTAAGGCCTCGCTGCCCAAAACCTGGTGTGGGGACCAGCACATGGCACCACTTAGGAGCTGGTCAGCGCCACTCCCTGACCCACTGAAGCAGAAGCTGCATGTCAACAGGAGACTTGAGTGATTCATTGGTGCATCAGTGTTTCAACCACTTAGGAGCTGGTCAGCGCCACTCCCTGACCCACTGAAGCAGAAGCTGCATGTCAACAGGAGACTTGAGTGATTCATTGGTGCATCAGTGTTTCAGAAGCATCACTTAAAAACAAATCCCAAGCACTGTCATTTCTCCCCTGCCTGCTTCAGTACACATTTCTGTCACATGTGGACGTTTTTATTACAGAGCTGCAGTTTCTATCGCCTAATGAATGAGCAGTGGCTCCGTGGTATCGGTTACCCACCCTTACTCAGAGCCTCCTGTCCGCCTTTGACGGTTAGTTTGTTGAAGTGAAGCCCACGGGGGCCGCCTCGCACGTTGTGTGGTTGGTGTGCCTTTCCTAGGGCCTGGCTTTCCAGTGGAGCTCGGTACCTGGCATAGGCCGTTTCCTTCAGGACTTGCATGTTGGCTTCCCCTGGGTGTGGTTTGTTCTTCTATCCCCTACACGTCCCCAAACCTGGAAGTTGGTGCTAATGACTTCGATTAAATTCAGGGTGAGCATTTTTGCTAAGCGTACTTTAACTGGTTGGAGGGTTTTGCCATCCTTCCTGCTGCTTTTTGTTTCCTTTGCCAACGTCTTTGACACACTTGCTACTCAAAATGTGGTCTGATGACCAGCAGCATCCGTGTCATTGAGCACTTGTGAGAAATGTAGTCTTGGTCCCTGTGTCTTTCCTCGGGTGTCACACCAGGAGGCACATGTGCTGGGACCCATCTGGGGACACTAAGGTTTACTTAGTGGGCTGGGGGGTGGGGGTGGGGGCGGTGTTGGCATAATTGCCAAGCGCTCTACCAAACTCGTCAGTAGCTTCATCCGTTGAGATCGTGGCCTGAATTAATTATATAATAATGGCTTGCAAAATTGTGTTTTGTGATTTTATTATGCCTCCCACATTCATTAGTAATAATTCTTCTGTAAAGAACTTTTCCTTATCAACTAGGGCTATTTGGTGACCCTGAAATGCAGTTCATAGGAAAGGCAAGAAAATTGCTCAGAACTTTCCTTTTAATAGTCCATTTTCAGAATAAGGGGATGGTTCTCTCATTATTTCCAACGCAGTGTTTGATTTCTTCTCTCTCTCTCTCTCTGGGGGCATGGGGGGTGGCTCTGGGAGAGAGCTGAGAGGACAGTTGCCAGGATCCCTGTGCTGAGTCATTCCCCCACACTCCAGAAGCCTCCCACAAGTTTTGATTTATCATATCTTAATTCTCATTCAGCTCAATATATTTTAACATTTCTGTTGTGATTTCATCTTTGATCCTATGTTATTTTAAAGTGCATTAATTTCTAAAACGCTCAGATTTTTAAAGTTTTCTTTGTGTTATTGATTTCTAGTTTAATTCCAGTAGAGACTGGGAATATACTCTAAATTATTTCAAGCTATTGAATTTATTGAGGCTAGTATCTGGTCAGTTTGGGTGTTTTATGTGCATGTCAAAAACTTTATTTTACTATTGTCGGGTACAGTATTCTTATTAGTCAATGAACCCAAGCTTGTTAACTGTATTGTCCACATCTTTTATATCCTTACTGAACCAAACCGGTTTCAGCCAACTTACAGATTTTTACTTAAAAATGAAGTTATAGCACAGAAAAATATCTTGAGGGCCAAGTAAGCACTTTGAAACACATGAAAATAGCTTGTGTACTCAGCAGAGCACAGAACTGTGGAAGCTACCCTCCAGCCCTCTGATTGGCATCCATGTGCCTGGCAAGCAAGCCAGATTTGTTCCCTAGGCTAAAATTGGCTAGAAACTGTTATATTCAGGTAAATTGGTTAGTGTGTTTATCCCCTGAAAGTGTGATATCAGAATATCATTCATTATGGCATGTTTATTTGGTATGTTCAGGGAAGAAAAAGTCATTATACTATAGTGGTATAGGTTTTTAAGAGCCAATTATGGCAAAAAGTTAATTGAACAGGTAAGTCTATAGACTGAACTTTGCCTGCCTTTTTCTATGTACATAGAAAGTTTTGAGCAGTGGAGTAGCATGGCCAGACCATGATTTTAAGAATTCTGGCTAGGCAGCTCAGTAGATTAGAGCATTGTCCCGTACAACAAGGTTGCGGGTTCCATCTCCAGTCAAGGTGCATGTAAGAACTGACAATGAATGCATAAATAATGAGACAACAAACAGATGTCTCTCCTCCCTGCCTCTCCCTGACCCTCCCTGACCCTCCCCACACCCCTTGTTCTCTTTCTCTCTCTCTCTAAAAAAAATTTTTTTTAAAATTAAGAAATGTAAAAAGAAAAAGAAAAAGAATTATTTCTGGCAGCTGGTTTAGAGAGGATGTATGTAGCCAGAGGGACAAGTCTTAGAAGAGAAAGGTCAGGGGACTAATGAACGTGTCCAAGTAAAAAACAATGTGGTCAGTGGGGCAGAACTGAGTCTCGACAGAGGCCCAAGTGCATATGAGAGTTCTGAGAATGAGAGAGGTTGTATTTCAAATCTGTGGGAATTATGTCGAGATCATTTCATTAGGGGGAAGAAAAAGTAAAGCTGAATCTCTGTTTCAATCTACATGCAAAAATAAAACCCAGATGAATCAAAGATTCAAGCATAAGAAATCAAACAAAATATCAAAGAAAACACTGAGTGAATTAAAAAAAACAAACAAACCTCTGAGTAGGGAAGCATGACACAAAACTCAAGAGTCAAAAGGAAAAAATAAATTGACTCCATAAGAAGTGTAGACTTCTTAATATTATATGCTAGTCAAAGGGCTCAGTGAGAAACACTATCTGTTACATTGACAATTTCTTTTGGACTCAAAAACTCTTATGCATGAATAAGAAAACAATAAATGCCTCATAAAAATATATAATGTATATGAATAGGCATTAAATGAGCTGATAAGAGGCTTGACCTCACTCACAATTAAAAAATAGTTTTTGACCCCACCGTTGCTCAGTGGTTGAGCGTCAACCTATGAAACAGGAGGTCATGCCACGTGCCCAGGTTGTGGTCTCAGTCCCCAGTGTGGGGCATGCAGGGGGCACCTGCTCCATGATTCTCCCATCATTCTCTTCCTCTCCCTTCTTCTCTGAAATCAATAAAGATATATTTTTTTAAAAAGTTTTGGGCCCAGCCAGTCTGGCTCAGTGGTTGAGCATCGACCTATGACCAGGAGGGCACAGTTCGATTCCTGGTCAGGGCACATGCCTGGGTTGCAGGCTTGATCCCCACTGCGGGGGAGGGGGGGGTGGGGGGGAGGGGGGGTGGGGGGGAGGGGGGGTAGTGCAGGAGGCAGCCGATCAATGGTTCCCTCTCCCCTCCTCTCTGAAATCAATTAAAAAAAAAGTTTTGGAACAAAATAATGAGATGCTCCTTTAAAACAAGACAACAAGATTGCACACAGTCAGGAAGCAGTGCTGGGAGGAAGCAGTTCTGCTATTCTGTCGTTGGAGTGTGAACCGGCACAGCCTCTTTAGAGGGCAATCCTGGATATGTCAATTTTCCCTCCAAATTTTTAATGACAAATTTAAAACATAGAAAATATGAAAAAATTGTACAGTGAACAACCACACATCACACTTAGATTTTACAATGGTCAACATTTTATTTTTTCATTATCACACATAGTATCTATATGGTGTCTCAAAAAATGTATACACACTTTAATAGCTGACAACTCAATTTTCCACTCCTTTTTAGGTTTAACTGATTTGAAATAATGGGTGAAGCCAGAACAAAGAAAATTTATCCTAAAGTGCCACTAGACCTTTTTTAAAGTTTACAGTACAAAACTGGCAACAATAGATGAATTGAGGGCACACAAATATCAAATGAAATGATTCTTGGTGTTTTTTATTCTATTGCTTCATGTCATCAGCAGTGCCTGGACCAGAATGGTTATCAGTTTGAAAACAGGCATTGACAAAAAAATTATTCATTTATGTAAATGAATAAATTTATTTAAATTTTGAAAATGAGCTGTGTATTAATAATAAACACTGATTTTATAATTATATATATATATGTAATTGATTTTAGAGAGAAAGACGAAGGAGGAGAGAGAGGAAGGGAGGGAGAAAGAGAAAAATATTGATTTGCAATTCCACTTATTGATGCATTAATTATGCCCTGTATGTGCCTTGACCAGAAATCAAACCTACAACCTTGGTGTATGAGGACAACGCTCTAACCAAGTATGTTATCCAGCCAAGGCTGTCTTTATATGTTTATATATTTATACTAGAGGCCCGTTGCACAAAGATTCATGCCTCCAGTCTTCACTCCAGCCAGAGCACTATTCCTGTAGCTCCCTCCACTCACTAGCCTCCCCCTCATAGCAGGTGTCCTGCCCTGCCCAGCTGCTCCACACCTGCATGGGCTGCCCAGAGGCCTGGAGCAGCTGGGGGCTGGGCTGCCGCCATCTTTGTTGGGTTGATTTACATACATGATTGGCTGGTGGGCATCTTGAAGTGGCAGTCAATTTGCATGTTTCTCTTTTATTAGTGTAGATTATATATTACATAAAACATATCTGTGTATGTATATCCACCCATATATGTATCTATATCCATCTATCCATCCATCAACTACCTTATATTTCAGCATATTTATCAACTAGAGTTCACTATTTACATAGGGCTGTTTTTTTAGGTAAAATTCACATACAGTAAAACACAAATTTTAAGTAGATGACTCAATGTGTTTTTGACGAACGCACACACCTTTGTAATCCAAACTCTCCAATAAATATACGATATTTGCATCACCCCAGAGGGTGCCTTCCTGTCCCATCCCTGTTAATCCCCATAGGTTACTTTTTTAAAGATATGTTTTTATTGATTTCAGAGACAAAGATAGATAGAAACATCAGTGATGAGAAAGAATTATTGATCAGCTGCCTCCTGCAAACCCTCTACTGGGGATTGAGCCCACAACCCGGACATGTGCCCTGACTGGGATTGAGCCGTGGTTCATGGTAGACACTTAACCAGTGAGCCACATCCGCTGGGCAATATTTTCTACTATCGGCTCGTTTTGCTGGCCCTAGAGCATTATACAAGTGGAATCATGCAGGAGATGTTCTCTAATGTAAGGCTTCTGTTGCTCCGCATAATGATGTTTGTGATTCACCCACATTGCTGTGTGTGTCGGTTGTCCACTCCTTTTCACTCCTGCGTTGTGTCCCGTTGTGTGGCTATACCAGGTTACTTTATCCCTGCCCCGGTGGCTGGACATTTGGGTTATTTCCAGTTTGGGACTGTTACCAATAAAGCTGCTATAAACATTCTTGTGCAGGTATTTTTGAGGACATATGTTTTCTCTTGAGTCACTTGGGGGTACATAGTCTGAATGTACCCTGGGACTCACTGTCTATTTTTACTTCGGTACAAAGACTCAGTGATGAGCATGTGCTGTGTGACCAGTACAGGAAGTGCGAGGTGGGAGGTGGGAGAAGGTGGGAAGGATTTCTGGGGGGAGGCCCGGGGAAGACCTCCTGGAGAAAGGAGTTCACATGGCCAGGTTCAGTAGGACGATCAGGGGCTCTGGGCCAGACACACCTGTTCCAGTGCAGTTCCCGTGGGGGAAAAAGTCCTTGGGGGTCTTGCTTTTCTCATCTGTACAGTGGGGATGATGACACTGCAGGGCTTGATGGGATAACTGGCAAAAAGGCCCAGCCATGGCCTCACCAGGTGCATGTTTTGTTAAACATTCCTCTTTTCTTCATAGGCCTGGCTCCTCTGGGCGCCTTCAACGTGGATGTGAACTGGACCTGGATGACTCCCGAGGAACGCGGGCCTTATGTGCTCAGCTCCCTTTTGCACCAAGACCCCAGCAGCAACCAGACCTGGTGAGTGGGACCCGGCACAGGCAGCCTGAGGACCGAGGGGGCCCCAGAGAAGGCCTTGGCATCCCACCCCCACAGTCTGGGGAGAACCTCCTTGCACTTTCCCCTGTGTATGGAGGAGAGAGAGAAGGAGGGAGAGGCTGTGAGCCCCAGGCCAGTCCACCCGGGCCCTCTCCTCACCTGGCCTCTTTCTTCATTGCTGAGGTGAGGGTAGAGGGACTTCAATACTATTTTAAAACTGGAGGCTCAATGCACAAAGTCCATGCAAGGCCTCAGCCCTTGTAGCCCCAACTTCCTCTGGAAGGTCGTCTGTGTTGTAGGGAAACTTCCACGACCAGTTGCAAATGACCACGGAGGTGGGTAAGTTGGTAATAAGCAAGCAAGGATTTATTGAACTGGCCAGGATGGTCGGAGATCAAACACAACCTCACTGTCCCGGGTGCAGGCAGTCCTTTTACAGGGTCTTAACTATAGGCTTTCCTTGTTTTAAATTCCGAGAACAGCTCTCAGGATCGTATCTGGGATAGGGAAGTTACAGCAGATTATGATTGACTCTGTTGCCTGTTCCTTATGTCTAACCATGTATTTTGCTAGGCGTGAGAATGTGGTCCTATCTCGCAAAGCAGATAATACAGTTCAACTCCTAGTGTCACTGAGTCACCCCTTTATGATTCTGGTCTGGTCTACAAAGGGATTCAAGGTCTCAAACTAGAAGCTGAAGACTACCCTTTTTTTTTTTAAGCAAGCAAGTGTGAATAGCAGCCAGAACAGTAGAATCAGCAGAATGCAACTATATTTCAGTCTGGAAGGTCATCTGGATGGTTGTTCCGCTGTTTGTCCAATCTAATTAGCATTTTACACTTTTATTATTATAGATAATTTTTTTAAAAAAAAATACATTTTTTAATTTATTTCAGAGAGGAAAAGAGAGAGGGAGAGAGAGAGAGGAACATCAATGATGAGGAGGAATCATTGATCAGCTGCCTCCTGCATGCCTCTTACTAGGTATCAAGCCTGCAACCTGGGCATGTGCCCTGGACTGGAATCAAACCTGGGACCCTTCAGTCCACAGGCCGATGCTCTATCCACTGAACCAAACTGGCTAGGGCTAGGTAACCTTTTAAAGGCTCTTTGTCTCTTACAAAAGTACCACATGCTCAGTGTAGGAATTTTGGACAGTGACAAAAGTATTTTTCTAAACAGAAATTCTGGCCCATCCGGTGTGGCTCAGTGGTTGAACATTGACCCATGAACCAACAGATCACTTTTCCATTCCAGACTGGGGCACATGCCCAGCTTGTGGGCGCAATCCCTAGTAGGGGGCGTGCACGAGGCAGCTGATGGATGTTTCTCTCTCATTATTGATGTCTCTATCTCTCTATCCTCCCTTCTTCTCTCTAATACCAATCAAAACATAATTTAAGCCAAAACCGGTTTGGCTCAGTGGATAGAGCATCGGCCTGCGGACTGAAGGGTCCCAGGTTCCATTCTGGTCAAGGGCACGTACCTTGGTTGCGGGCTTGAGGAAAAGAGAGAGGGAGAGAGAGAGAGGAACATCAATGGCAGCTGATCAATGATTCTTCCTCATCATTGATGTTCCTCTCTCTCTCTCCCTCTCTCTTTTCCTGTATTTGTAGCGACCCCTCCCCCACAGCCTCACTTCTCATCTCTCCAACCGGGCAGGGTTCCCCTGCCTCTCAGGGCTGATGCTCACTCACATTTTTAAGGGCTTAGTTTCTGGCCAAATTAAAGCTCAATCATGATATCTTATCTTTTGAAAATATCTGTACCCACTCATCAGGCACACAAAACACTAAATCTGATGACGTTCTGTTGGTAAGGATGTGGCTGTACAGAAACTTGCGAGGACGTAAACGGGTGTAAACCACCTTGGAGAACAAGTTCGCCGTGTGTGGTCAAACTGAAGACGCACGTGGCCGTGGATAGGCTCAGTGGTTCCACTCCCAGCCCCCAGCCCCGGAGGAGTCTCAGGGCAGGGTGTTTCCGGTAGCCCTGCTTGGAACGGCGGCAGACTGGGCATGCTCATTGTTCCGAAAATGGAAGAAATACGCTGCGAATCACATGATCAGTACTAGTAGCAGGTCAAACGAATGAGGTGTGCGCCGTGATTACTTTTTATTTTTTAAAATATATTTTTTATTGATTTCACAGAGGAAGAGAGAGAGAGAGAAATATCAATGACGAGAGAGAATCATGGATCAGCTGCCTCCTGCACTCCCCACACTGGGGATCCAGCCTGAAACCCAGGCATGTGCCCTGACAAGGCATGGAACCCCGACTTCCTGGTTCACAGGTCGATGCTCAACCTCTGAGCTATGCCGGCTGGGGGGTTCTGCTTGTTCTTGAATATGTTATAAACCAGGTGCATAGTAGGCGCACTGTTGTGTTAGGCATCTCTCCCTCGACATAACTTGTGACTCTCCCCCAGGGGCTTGCCTGAGGCTGGGGCCTCATTCACCCGCGGCGTGTGACCAGAGCGGGTGAAGCCATTTGGGCTGTTCCCTGGGCTTTATGAGTCGCAGGGCCAGGCCTTCCTCCCAGTGGACCAGTGCCCCTCCCTCCCTCAAGCATGTGCCAGCGCTGGAGTTGCTGGATCAGACAGATGTGTGGGCCCAGCATTCAGTTTCTCAAACTTCAGTGTTTCTGACCGGGTTTCAGTTTCAGTGATTTACGCCCATCTCCCCCTAAGCCCCCTCGCACCAATACCACAGCGGGGCCCTTCCCGGCCCCAGGCCTGGCAGGCTCAGGGCTCCCTCCCTCAGCAGCTGACAGGCCTCCACGGAGGAGGGGAGCTTGAGGCCCCCCGAACAGAAGCTCTGAGCCCACCCAGGGCTCGGCTCCTGAAGGCCCTGCACACCTGCTGAGGTGGAGGGGCTCCGGAGGATGTGGTGGGAGGCGCTCCTGGGTTCCTGCCGCAATGACGGAGCCAGAGACCACTAGCCTGCCGTGGGGCAGGAAGTGCTGGCGTGCCACCAGGCCTGTGTGTGAGGACATGTCCCTCTCCCCCATGCTGCCTCTTCCTAAAACATAGCAGCCGGGCTGGCAGCATCGCGGGTGTGGCTGCCACAGCGGGGATGCCGTGGGACAGAAGGAAGGCCCGGGAGGGGGGGCAGTTCGGGGCGGGGGGGGGGGGAGAGTAGGCTGAGATGAGAGACAGGCTCCAGTTGGGTGAATCCATCAGGTGGGTTGTCGGCTGATGGCAGGTTCAGTTATTGTTTAGTTAATCAGTCACTCAGTCAGCAAACCGGAGACCACCCACTGTGGCGGGGCCATAAGGAGGTGGGCGGCTGAGGCAGCTCCGACTGAGCCCCAGGCCGCAGCCTTGCGTGAGGGATGTGAATGGGGTCCTGGGGTTCCCCAGGGCACAGCCTGGCAGCTGCCCTCGTGGTCTCCTATCTCTGTGGGAACAAAAGTCAGCGGTTGTAGTAGTCAGGCCACCTGGCCAGCTCTGGGGGTCACGTTGCTCTTTCTTTGGGGAAGGTTTCCTGAGGAGCTGGTGACAGGATGGCTCTCAGTAGGAAGAGGGAGGGGAGGGCACTGCAGGCAGAGCAGGCAGCTTAGGCAAAGGCTGCGGGAGGAAGGCCTGCATCTGCCCCACCGAAACACCGGCCTGGGGCAGGGCGCAGTTCTGAGCTGCTGGGGCCCAGCCTGAGGCTCAGGCGGGGGAGGGAGAGGCAGGGGTGCGGAGCAGGTGACCTAATTTGGGGGCTCAGCTGCAGAGCCTGAGTTCAGTTGCACCCAGCTCTCCACCCCTCTGCCCTGCCCGAGATTAGTCCCCTCACTGTGCCTGGGCTAATGTCAGTCCGTTCACTCACCAAATAGTTCCTGAGCCCTTGCCCTCTGCCCAGCACTGTTCCAGACCTGGGAATAAGGAGACAGACAAGCTCCATGGGGAACTTGCAGGCCGATGGGAGGGACAAATAGAAGCATGTAAACATGTAAGCAGGATACTACAGAGGGGACTAGAAGCAGAGGGACTGGCAGTGAGGTGGGGCTGCTTGGAGAAGGCATTTATGAGAATGAGCCAGCCTTGGGGCATGGGAGGCGAGAGATGCAGGCAGAGGACACAGCAGCCGCCAGCTGTGGAGAGAATGGTGGTCAGAATGGAGGTAGGGGAAGGAGCATTCCTTCTGTCCACATCAGCTAGTGTGAAGGAGAGAAGGAATGCACTCTATTGCTGCCACTCACCGGGTTCCAGATAGTGTGGAGGCTTGGAGAGGGGAGGAGCGGGAGGGAGAGTCTCAGAGGCAGGAGGGGTGGGATCGTGGAGGGCCCCTGAGAGGTATGGACTCTTCCTAAGTGAGTGGGAAGCTACTAAAGCAGGGGAGCGACTGTGTGAATGAGAAGTCGATTTGAAAAAGCAAAAACAACAGTTTGGATGGTATTACCACCGCTCACAGGTTCCCCTCTCCAAACACATGTCCGAGGTCCCTCCTGGACACTGGGATTCTGACCCACCGAACATGGATTTCTGGTTGGTTGCTTCTTCTGTTTGGTTTCTGCAACAGCCTCGCCATTTTAAATTTGTTTTTGTTTTAAAATATATCTCAATGTCTCGTCATGTATTTCCCACTTCCTTTTTGTTCACTTTCAACATGTCAAATACTTCTGGGCTTAAAATTTTTCACCTAAATGTTAGGGAAAATGTTACATTTTCAAAAAATTCTGACTGGTATTTGTTAAAATAAATTTGTAATATTGATAAATTAAAAGAAGAAGAAACGCTCTCTAGATACATGCTGGAGAAAGAGCCAACAGGGCCTACGCATGGGATTGGTGTGGGGCGAGTGGAGGTGAAGCGAGGAGGCCCCCGGCTCGGGATGCGGACTGCGGTGGCTGCTGGTGCCATAAGTCGCCGGGGAAGGCGGGCAGGGCGGGCGTGGAGGGCAAGACCATGTGTTCCGTGTTGGACATTTTCAGTCTGCATTGCCTATTAGACAATGGGCAGTTGGTTATTGTATTAGTTTCCTGTTGCTGCTGCAACAAGTTATCATACGTTTAGTGGCTTAAAACAATACAGATTTATTATCTTTCCATTCTGAAGGTCCGCGTCTCCAAAATGGTTACAAAATAGTCACGGGGATGTGAAGTGCAGCATAGGGATATGGTCAATAATATTGTAATAACTGTGTGGTGCCAGGTAAGTACTTGAAACATCGGGGAATCACTTTGTAAAAGTGCATGATTGTCCAGCCACTGTGCTGTCCACCTGAGACGAATACAGAATAACATTGAATGTAAACTGTAATTGAAAAATAACCTTTAGCCCTGGCCAGTGTGGTTCAGTAGTTAGAGTGTGGGCCTGCACACTGAAGGGTCACGGGTTCGATTCCCAGTCCCTATTGGGGTGTGTGTGAAGGCAACCAATTGATGTGTCTCTCACATTGATGTTTCTCTCTCTCCTTCTCTCTTTCTCTCTCTCCCTCCTTTTCCCTCTCTCCAAAAAAAAATCAATGGGAAAAAATATCCTCCCGTGAGGATTAACAAAAAATAAAAAGTAAAACAGACAAAGTTTCTGTCAAACATAAAAATTAAGACATTCCTCAAATATAACATTTAAAGAAAGAAGAAAAATAAAATTTAAGTGAAAAAATCCAGGATAATCTCCCCAATATTAAGATCCTTAACTTAATCAAATCCACAAAATCACTTTGACCATGAAAAGTAGTGTAGTCCCAGGGTCTGGAGATTAGACATGGACATCTGGCAGGGAGGTGGGGGGGGGCAGTGGGCATTAATCTGCTTCCCATGGCCAGGCTAGTCTGTCTTCTGCTGGAAGGTCGCTAGGACCACAGATGCGGAGGTGGGAGTCTCAGCATTGGGGGTTAGATGGAAGCCTTGGGGCGGCGGGGTGTGCTGGCAAGGAAGCAAGACCAAGCCTCAGGACTTGGTGAGAAGTCAGGAGCCAGCGAAGGAGCCAGCGAAGGAGCCTGGGGAGGGGTCACGAGAGAGGTCGGAGGAGGTCAAGGAGAAAGGGTTCCAGGAGGGGACTGTCACTTACGCCCGGGCTGCTGAGAGGTTGAGGAAGAGGACGACAGAAAGGTGTCCGTTGGCTCTGGCATTGTGGGGGCCTTGGGTGGCAGTCAGCTTGGGGCGGGTTAAGCTGGCGGGGCACACACACAGGTGTCGATGTTACCATTATCCTATCAACCGCAGAGATAAGTGAAGGATGTATTTTATACTTTTTAAAATTTAATGAAGTTTTACTTTTCAAAATGTACAGCTGGTGGGGCCAGTTGTTCACACATCTTCGCCAGCGGCTGGGGCGCCCCCTCCCTCGGTGTTTCTGGTGCACATGACTTGAGCTCTGCTTTGAAGCTAGATTAGCAAGTCCTTACTAAGGAGCCCCTAGCGCTGTCCTGGCCAAGGAACTGGGGTCTTCCGTCTCTCAGAGACAACAGCTGGGGTCATGATAAGCCTATAGCTGGGAACTTCCTTACAGTTTGTCATGTGTTGCTTTGTCAAACAAGACTCGGTTATTGAGCTTGCCCTGAACCGTCCCTCTGGACCACGTCTGCTTTCTGGCCTTGCCCCAGATTTGTTCACTGGGCCTTTGTCTTCCTTGGCCGCCTTTCCAGCAGCTTTCTTCTTCCTGTCGCTCTGGGGTGGCGCAGAGGCACTCGGAGAGCAGCTGCTACCACTGCTGCCTCGAGGAGAGGTCGGACAAAAGGGCCATTTTATGATTTTGAAAGATGTAGATTGATGGGGTGGGGAAGTGGAGACACACCTCCTTCCTGCCCTCCCCCCAACCCACTATAGCCTCGTTATGACCTTTTGAGCCCTAGACTAACTTTGTTCTTCCCTTTTATAGAGCCCTCTGTGGCTTCCTACTGCTCTCAGCACGGAGACCTTGGACTTGTTACTGAGCCCAGCCTCAGGGCCCCTGCCCCAGCGCTCCTTCCTCGCAGCCCTAGGATGGGGCCCTCACTCCCTGCCTCGGGCAGCCCAGCCCTGCCCTGGCAGCATGGGTAGTGAGAAGGTTTAGGCTGAGCCAGGGTGGGTGCGTTGGGGGGCAAAGTTTGCTGTTGGGCATCACATCTTCTGAGGCTTAATCAGGCGGAGGCGCCCACCCCAGACCTCTAATTCTGACTGACTCATAGGGTAGGGGCACCAGCTGGGACGGCTCTCTCTCCCTGGCAGCCAATGAAAAGCCGGCACTGCCCGGTGTAACCAACGGTGCTGCTGGTGGCTTCCTGGGTCTCCCCATAGCCACCAAAGAGCAGGGTTCTTATTTACCACCACCGTCACCCCTCTCTGCCAGGGTGGGCCAGAGGGCAGAGAGGGGTGTGCTTAACCATTTCCTGCCTGGAACTGTGCAAGTGTAAAGGCTGAGCAATGGCTTCCAGGGAATGTGGTGTCTGCCATGCTGGGCAGGGAGTCTGCCCGCCTTTCCCAGGTCTGTGAGCCCGTGGGCCTGGGGTGGGCAGACTGTGTGTGGGTGGGCAGGGAGGAGGAGGTATCAGCAAGCAGCTCAACTCTGCGGTCTACCCTCCCACTCAGGCTCCTGGTCACCAGCCCGAGAACCGACAGGACAGCAGGGCCCCTGCACCAGTGCTCCCTCACCCGGAATGAGATCCTTTGCCAGCCTGTAGGTAAGTCAGGCCCAGCTCCAGGGAACGCTCCGAGGACCCCTTTCTAGGAATCCCGCTCATCCCGCCCAACCATTCCAACCCCAGCCCTATTTAATCTAGCCCCTCCCCGCAGCCTTCATACCCCCCAAAGCTCACTTTCTATCCCCATGCCCAATCCCATCCCACCCCAACCCTAATCCCCACCCACCTCTCCTGACCCAATCCAACGGCAAAAACATACCTAACGTGTATTGCATGCTCCCCATGCTTACTACTTCTTCATCCACTTTTAACCCTCAGAACCATACCGTTTGACAGAAGAGGAACCTCCAGCTCAGAGAAGTCCTCTGGTTACCAGCATGACTAAGATCATGCTTGGTACACATAGTATTGGGGGCATCACAGACGAAAACCCAACTTCACCTGGTTCCAAAACCTAACCTATCCCAACTGATCACACCCCGGTGGCATCCATCCCTACCCTCCCAGTCTAACTGTGACCACCCTAATGTCCAGCATGGGACCTGGCACATACTAGGTGCTCGATAAATGCTGTTTGAATAACTGAATGAACAAATGAATGGAATATTAGTCTGACTCAAAGCACACCCTCAGCTGTGGATGGCAGAATCCTTGTCTCTGTGAGAGGCACTGTGTTGAACAGCCTCAGAAGAGGGCACAGTCCAACAGGGTGACAGGGTGATCTAATTCTTCAAAATGAGACCATTGCCCTGGCCTGTTTGGCTCAGTGGATAGAGCGTCGGCCTGTAGACCGTAAGGTCCCGGGTTCAAATCCCGGTCAGGGCACATGCCTGGGGCCTCGGGCTCAGTCCCCCCCAGAGGCAGCCAATCCATGATTCTCTCTCATCATGGATGTTTCTCTCTCTTTCCCTCTCCCTTCCTCACTGAAATAAAAAAAAAAAAAAGAGAGAGACCATGTCCTGAGGCCCACATGGGAAGGGGGAGGAAGGAGCGACCTGGGGTTGTGGGGCAGTAAGATCCCCAGAGACGGTCTTTGAGACTGGAGGGTCCACTGTTCCATATAGCCAGTCCCTCCGCATCCTGCACACCTCCCCCGCTCTGTACACACTCACTCCTGCTTCTCTCCCCGCCGGCCCCACCGGACTGCAGCCCTGGAGGAAAGCCCAGTCTCAGTTATTTCTAGGTCCTCATCACCATCTGGCCAAGCCCTGTGTCCTCTCTGATCTTGGCTCCACAGTGGCCTCCCTGTGTCCCTCCCACCTTACCTGGACTTCTCTGTTTCAGAGCATGTCCCTATCCCAAAGGGGAGGCACCGGGGAGTGACAGTTGCCCGGAACCACCACGGTGTTTTGGTGAGTGTGCACGGGCAGGGGGCTGGAGGGCTCGGGGAGGCCGGGACTGACCCCTGTGGCAAACCCGTATTAATGCCAGTCCTGACTCGCATGCTATTCTCAGGGCCAGGGGCAGGTGTCTCCCTGGTGCCAACTCCAGGGCTGAACTCAGCTCTGACCCTGGCACCAATGTCTACCTCTGGTGAGGGGTGAGCCAGCTGTTCCTGCATCCCCTGCCTGGTTGATGCCTGTGGTTCTGGGTAGCTATGACTCAGGGGCCTGGGCTGGGGGTGACCGAGACTTTCCCTCTCCCTTTCTCCCTTTCTTCCCAGATCTGCATTCAAGTAGTGGCCCGGAGGCCCCACAGCCTCAGCTCAGAACTCACAGGCACCTGCAGCCTGCTGGCCTCCAACCTCAGCCACCAGGCCCTGGTCTCTTTCAACGACATTGGTAAGGATACTTGCTGGCCTTGGACAGCTCTAAGGAGATTTTCTTGAGTCTCCAAGAAGGGGCACCTGCCCATGGCAGATACAGAAGGACACAGGCCCAGAGAAGGCAAGTTGGGCCTAGGCCCGCCATGGGCTAAGTAGGGGCTTGCTCTGAGGTGAACAAGGAGGCTATCTGATGCTGAGCTCTTTCCTGTGTCTTTTTAAAGAAAATCTCCTGGATCCTGAGGTACATATGGATGCTGGAGACTGCTACAGGAACAAAAAAGGCAGCCCTGAGAATACAGCCAGGCAGCGCCGGGCTCTGAAGGCTAAAGAGGAGGAAGAGATGGTGGTGGTGGAGGAGGAGGAGGAGGAGGAAGGAGCTGGTGAGAAGAGGCAGATCTAGGTTGCTCTCTGAGGCTCTCAGAGCTGGTGCCTAGGCTGGCAACTCCAGGGGTGAGAGGTGCCTCGGTCTGAGAGTTGGGGAACAGTGGCTGGATTCTGCCCCCCCTGCATCTTACTAATGGGGAAACTGAGGTCCAGAGAGTGGGAGTGATGGGAGTGGCTCACAGAGTCAGAGCCTGGCTCTCTCGCTGCCTCTGAGACAAGGCTTGGCTGTTGGGAGCTCACCAACTTCTTCCCTGAAATGAGCCCTTGGGGCTTGAATGGGGTGGGTGTCCTATAGGGCAGGGCGTGCCACCCTCACTTCTGCCACAATTCCGTGCCCACTCCTGACCTGCTCCCTGTCTTGGCCCAGGCACCGAGATCGCCATCGTCCTGGATGGCTCGGGAAGCATTGATCCCCCAGACTTCCAGAGAGCCAAAGACTTCATCTCTAACATGATGAGGAAGATCTATGAGAAGTGCTTCGAGGTGGGCTTCCTTAGGAGCTAGATGCACACAGTCTGTTGCTCTCTATCGCTATGAACAAACCACCTCAAAACAGTTCACAATCCTATGAGTCAGCTCTTTGGGCTGGGCTCAGCTGGGTGGTTCTTCTGCTGCTGGTCTTGCCTGAATTTTTTCCTGCAGCTGCAGGTGTCTGGTTACTTGACTGCGACCGGTTGGCCTCACTTGTCCAGCCATGTGTCTCCAGCAGGTCAGCCCAATGTTTTCATGGCTGCAACATTCCAGAGGGCAAGACCTAATGCACACAAGCACTTTTCATGTCTCTGGTTGTATCCCATTTGTTGATATTCCAAAGGCCAAAGAAAGTCACATGGTGAATAGGAAGGGGGGAGGGCAAACACACAGACATAAGTTCAGGGAGAAGTCTGAGATCCACCGGGAGCCATCATTGTCACATCTTTCTCTGCCTTAGCACCTCCTCACTCCCCAGGGCATGGCAACTCTGCCAGCCTCCTCCTCCCTCTGCCCTCTCTCCAGTGCAGCTTTGCCCTGGTGCAATACGGAGGCGTGATCCAGACTGAGTTTGGCCTTCAGTACAGCCAGGATGTGATGGCCTCCCTCAGCAAAGTCCAGAACATCACTCAGGTGAAGAATGTCACCAAGACAGCCTCCGCCATGCAGCACGTCCTGTGAGTGTGAGGGCCGCGGGAATTACCTGAACACCTATTGGGTGCTGGCTGGCATCGCTGCCCAGAGGCTTTGAGGCACCATGCTTGGAGAGGTGGTAGGACAGACCTGTAAAGAGGAGAGGCTCAGGGTCCTAGCTCCTCTTCGATTGAGAGGAGAATGTGAGGTCTTTCAATCCAGCCAAGGCTGATGAATGACACCCAAGGACAGTCCTCCCAAAAGTCTTCTGAGGACTCCTCTTGTGGGTGGCAGTACAGCACAGTGCAGACAGCGCTGGGCTTAGTGGCTGGGCTGCCTGGGTCCACATCCCAGCACCGGTCTGTACTTGGAGACCTGGGTGCCTGCCCGCTCCATGCTTGATTCTCGCTTTTAGAATGAGAATGATAATAGCCCTTACCTTAGAGGACTCTGTGAGGATTATATGGGTTAAAATACATACAGTGCTATAGCAGTGCCTGGCACATAAGTGCTTTGTCAATATCAGCCACTGTTCTTAATGTCGTTGTTATTCCCACACAAATCCATTCCCTTGTGCTGTCCATCCAGCACCTTTCTATTGGGAGCAGGTGCCCCATCCCCACCCAGCTCTGCTGCGTGCCCCTTCTTGGGCCTTTATTCCCCTGGGAGGGCACCTTAATCCTCTCCAATTCTGAAACAGGTTTGTGAATAACATCTCCCCAAGCTCAGCCATCTCTCTGGCCAAGTCCTCCACTCCCTTTACTCTCCCTACTTAGAGACAACATCTTCTCACCGAGCCACGGCTCCAGAAAAGAGGCCTCCAAGGTCATGGTGGTGCTCACCGATGGGGAGATATTCCTGGACCCCCTCAACCTCACAACTGTCATCAACTCCACAAAGATGCAAGGTGTTAAGCGCTTTGCCATTGGGGTAAGAGTTGGAGCAAGGGGCACCCCCTAACTCTCCGTAGGGGAGGAGCCAGGGTTCCCGATAGGGGCTTCTGCAAGCAGCTTATCCAACCCCGTTCTGTTTACACTCACCGACTTTTTTTCTCCCCGCCTCACGTCCCGGGCACCACACCCACTCCCACAGAGGCTCATTCCCCCAGTGTGGGCATAGCTCAGTTGCTCAGCAGTGATGGGGAGAGCAGTGGTAACTCAGGGAGCCCACATCAGGGTGGGGTAGGGGATTGGTCCTAGAGGAGATGGTGGTGAGCTGAGTCTTGGAGGACAGTCAGGAGTAACTGGCCAAGGGTGCAGGAGAGGAGGGAAGACCGCTGCAGGCAGAGGGAACAGCGTGTGCAGAGGTGAGAAGGAACACACAGGACAACACGTGTAGATTGGTAAAATGACAGTGTGTGTTTGGGGCAAAAGGGGGAGCAGGGAAAGTAGGGGCATGAGGTGGAGGCCCTGAAGACCAAGTGGCAAGGCCGGCCCTCTCCCTGGGCCTGGAAAGGATTCGGGGCTCAGGAAGCAGCCAGCCCTCATGGTGTGGATCCACGGACCCGGGGCCTCTACGCAGGTGGGAGAGGCATTTACGAAGGCTAAGACTGAGAAGGAACTGAAGCTGATCGCCTCGGATCCCCCGGAGACTCATGCCTTCAAGGTGACCAACTACGCAGCGCTGGATGAGCTGCTGAGCCAACTGCAGCAAAGGATCGTGCCCATGGAAGGTGAGGCTCCAGGGGCCTTGGCCACCCCGTGGCTGCCCCCTGGGCATTCAGCAGGAGGTCCGAGCCCTGCCCTCCATGACCCCCCTCACCCCCTCGCCCCGGCCTCCCTCCACGTGACACTCAGGGCAACTCACATCACCTCTTTGAGCCTCGGCTGTTCCATCTCTAAAAAGGCGACCATATCCCCAGGCCTCTGCACTTGCCCGAATCTCCAAGCAGCTCTGATGAGCTGACCTGGTGCTGGAGAAAGAAGGGTGACTGGGTGTGGTTCCTGCTCCCAGAGGAGGAGACTGAGGCCCCAAAAGAGGGAGGGAACTGCCCAGGCTCTCGTCCTGTAGCTGCTAAAGCAGGACCCACATCTCTGCTCCCAGCCTGATTCTGTTCCCATCACACCAAACCCAGTTCCGTCTAGGAGCGAGGCCAGGCTGGACCCTTCCCTGGCTTGGTTGCTCCCTCCATCTTGCCCAGAGCAGGGTCTCATGGGGCGTCTTGGCTTCCAGGTACGGTCGGAGAAGCCCTCCACTTCCAGCTGGCACAGGTCGGGTTCAGTGCCCAGATCCTGAACGAGGTACGTGGCCAACTCCGTATGAGGCAGGCTCGCCATGGAGGGGGGCCCAGCAACACCCAAGGACTAGGGGCTCTGGGCCACAGAGGAGCTCTGCCTCCTGGTCATGCCTCTGACGGAGCCACGTTAGGATAACCCAGTGGTCGGCAAACCGTGGCTCGCGAGCCACATGCGGCTCTTTGGCCCCTTGAGTGTAGCTCTTCCACAAAATACCATGTGCACCCGGGTGCTCATGTACAGTGCGATTGAAGGAGTACCCTAATTAAGTTAATAACAATGTACCTACCTATGTAGTTTAAGTTTAAAAAATTTGGCTCTCAAAAGAAGTTTCAATCGTTGTACTGTTGGTATTTGGCTCTGTTGATTAATGAGATTGCCGACCACTGGGATAACCTAATCTGGAGCCCTGAGGTAGACAAAAGAATGGCCATATTCATCACAGGGTCCTCTTGTTCTGTGTGCTTGATTGAGTTAGTCTAGGAGCAGGCTTTGGCCTGGGCCAGCTTGCCAAGTTGCCTACTTCTCCTCACCAGAGACACTGTTCCCACTGGTGGGCCGAGATGCAGGCACGGAGGGCAGGGCATGGCCCTCATGGATGGTAGAAGCACGGTTAGAACTGTCACCCAGCCCAGGCGGGGCAACATGGGAGGAAGGAGACAAGCACTCCCTTCTCAGTCTCTTCTTTTAGTGCTTCCTTCACGCCTGGGCCTGGGGTGGCTTCTGCTCTGCGGTTGTTGGTATTAGAGGGACAGGGTCATGGGTACAAGGCAGGAACCAGTGTTTGCCATCTCACCTTCCTCCTGCATGGCTGGCCAGGTGGGCCTGGGGTCACAGAACACCCCTCTCCCCCCACAGCACAAGGTTCACTGTGCTGGCCGATAGACCCAAGGTCACAGTGGCTGACCCTGGGCACCTCCAGCTCGAATGGCCTCTAATTCTCATCCCCTGCAGGGACAGCTGCTGCTCGGTGCTGTTGGGGCCTTTGATTGGTCCGGGGGCGTGTTGCTCTATGACAGGCACAGCTCCCGGGGCCGCTTCCTGAACCACACGGTGGTGGACAACAAGGCTGGAAAGCACAGTTACCTGGGTGAGGGCAGGGCCTGGAGATTACCAGGAGGGTGAGGACGGGGCCTGGAGATTACCTGGAGGGTGAGGACGGGGCCTGGAGACCACCTGGGTGAGGGCGGGGCCTGGAGACCACCTGGAGGGTGAGGGCGGGGCCTAGAGATCACCTGAGGGTGAGGGCGGGGCCTGGAGACCACCTGGGTGAGGACGGGGCCTGGAGACCACCTGGGTGAGGGCGGGGCCTGGAGACCACCTGGGTGAGGGAGGGGCCTGGAGACCACCTGGGTGAGGGCGGGGCCTGGAGACCACCTGGGTGAGAGAGGGGCCTGGAGACCACCCGGGTGAGGGCCGGGCCTGGAAACCTGGGTGAGGGCGGGGCCTGGAGACCACCTGGGTGAGGGCGGGGCCTGGAGACCACCTGGGTGAGGGCCGGGCCTGGAAACCTGGGTGAGGGCGGGGCCTGGAGACCACCTGGGTGAGGGTGGGGCCTGGAGACCACCTGGGTGAGGGCGGGGCCTGGAGACCACCTGGGTGAGGGCGGGGCCTGGAGACCACCTGGTGTGAGGGCAGGGACATTGAGGTTTCACTTTATGCTGCACTAGGCTTCCATGGAATGAGGAATGAACCCTGATTAGGGATCTGGAAGCTGAAAATTAGGGTTCCTGGGAGGGGACAGGGCCTGCTCAGTACTGGATCCATGGGGTGGCCCTGGATGGCTGCCTAGGGAAGACAGGGCCTCCTCCATGCCTCACCTCAGTCCTTATTTACTGGGTGTGCAGATGTGTGTATTTATTTACTTATTTATCTATCTATTTATTTATAATTTAATAAATCTTTATTGTTAAGATTATTATAATTGTTCCCCTCCCCCCCATATTTCCCCTCCACCTGGCTCCCACTCCACCCTCTGCCCTTACACCCCCCTACTGTCTTTATCCATAAGTATACGGTTTTTGTCTAGTCTCTTCCCGCATCGCTCACCCTCCTTTCCCCCTGAGAACTGTCAGTCCACTCCTTTTTATGCCCCTGATTTTATTATATTCACCAGTTTATTCTATTAGTCACATTTTTTATTCACTTGATTTTTAGATTCACTTGTTGATAGATATGAATTTGTTGTTCATAATTTTTATCTTTATCTTTTTCTTCTTTCTCTTCTTAAAGAATACGTTTCAGCATTTCATATAATACTGGTCTGGTGGTGATGAACTCCTTTAGCTTTTTCTTATCTGTGAAGCTCTTTATCTGACCTTCAATTCTGAATGATAGCTTTGCTGGATAGAGTAATCTTGGTTGTAGGTTCTTGCTATTCACTACTTTGAATATTTCTTGCACTCCCGTCTGGACTGCATAATTTCTGTTGAGAAATCAGCTGACAATCATATGGGTGCTCCCCTGTAGGTAATTAAATGTTTTTCTCCTGCTGCTTTTAATATTCTCTCTTTGTTTTTTTGCTTTTGGCATTTTAATTATGATATGTCTTTGTATGGTCCTCTTTGAATTTTTTTTGTTTGGGTTCTGTGCGCTTCTTGGACTTGTAAGTCTATTTCTTTCACTAGGTGGGATAAGTTTTCAGTCATTATTTCTTCAAATAGGTTTTCAGTATCTTGCTCTCTCTCTTCTTCTGGCACCCCCATAATTCGGATGGTGGTATGCTTGAAGTTGTCCCAAAGGTTCCTTACACTATCTTCATATTTTTGGATTCTTTTTGCTTTTCAGGTTGTTTTTTGCTTCTTTGTTTTTCAAAACTTTGACTTGATTCTTGTGATCCTCTTGTCTACTGTTAGATCTCTGTATAATATATTTTTTTAAATTTCAGTCAGTGTATGCTTAATTTCTAGTTGGTCCGTTTTCATATCCTTGAGGGTCTTGCTAAATTTATCAGCCTTTTCTAGAAAATTCTTGAAAAACCTTATAACCATGGTTTTGAACTCTATATCCAGTCATTTGTTTTCCTCAATTTCTTTCATTTGTGATCTGTTTCTTAGTCTCCGCATTTTCGCTGCTTCCCTGAGTTGGTAGAGTAGCTATGTGTATTAGGTGTCCTATAGGGCCCAATGGCTCAGCCTCCCCAGTTACCTGAGGTGGACGCTCTTGGTGCACCCCTTTGTGGGCTGTGTGCATAGTCTTGATTGTTGTTTGTATCACTGGGAGAGATTGACCTCCAGGACAATTGGCTGTGAGGATCAGCTGTATCTATGCTGGATGAACTTCTGTGCTGGAGGCACTTTTATGATACAAGGCTTACAAAATCCTCTGTGCTCAGCTTGGATGGGGTGGCTTCCCAGGGCAGAGCAGGCAGCCTTGGTTTCCTGTCTGCCCTGCCCTATGAGGCCCCTGGGTTTCAGTGTCCCTTGGTAATCTCTGTAAGCACCTCTGAGAGAAATCTGCCCTCAGGTTTCTCCCGCTGCCAGACAGTCCAGTTTCTCCCTGAATGAGTCTGCATCCCCAAAGTCTTGCCCACAACTGGAGTTCAGTGCACTTAAGAACCCCCATCTCCCTCCCGCTTGAGAAAGGCAGCTGTGCAATCAGCCGCCAGTCCTTTCCGCATGCACATGCCTCTGGATCTCTGCCTTCCACAGCTCTCCTGAGTCCCAGTATGCCTCTTTCTTTCCTGACAGTCCAGATTCACCCTGTATGAGTCTGGGTACCCAGTCTCTCCTGGAACTGGAGTTCAGCACAGATGAGAGCCCCCATCTCTCTCCCACTTGAGAAAGCCAGCCACACGCTCAGCCGCCAGTCCTCTCCATGTGTGCGTGCATGCCTCTGTACCTCTGCCTTCTGTAACTCTTCTGAGTCTCAGTGTGCTTTTCTCTTTCCTTCTATTTGTAGAATTTCCACTCAGCCAGCTTTCCTGTGGTTCTGGATGGTGTCCATTTTGTCTTTTAGTTGTAGTTTTGAAATTGTTGTGCGAGGCAGCAGTTTAGGGGTTTACCTATGCCGCCATCTTGGTTTCTCCTGGATGCGTGTATTTAGATGGTGATGTGTGTATATCACATCTGTGTGGTGGGCATGTGTGTGTGACCAGCAACAGTGGGTAAGTGGGAGAGCTCCTGATGCCAATTGTAAGAAGATAAGACTGACAGTCTCTATTTTGTCCTCCTGCAAGGCCCGCTTTGAAGGCCTGGCTGGGAAGGTGTTGGAGGAAGGATGCTGGGGCGGCGGGGGGGGGGCAAGGCGGGGCCCGGTGGGAGCTCCTGATCACAGCCACACCACCCCTGCCCCAGGTTACTCACTGGCCGTGCTGCATAAGGCCTGTGGTCTTTCCTACATGGCGGGGGCTCCCCGGCACAAGCATCGAGGGGCCGTGTTTGAGCTCCGAAAGGAGGGCAGAGAGACCAACTTCGTGCCAGTCCTGGAGGGAGAGCAGGTACCTGCTGGGGAAGGACCACAGACCCTCCATTGCTACAGATGGGGATCGGAGGCCCCAGGGAAAGGGATGGGCTCCCGGGCAAACCAGCGGTGCCCTGCGTGGGGGTCGGCTGCTCTCCCAGTCTCCTGTGTTACTCTGGTGAACAGACCCACCTGGAATGACCCAGAGCTGGTGGTCTCGCTGAGGGTTGGGGTGGGGCCCCCAGTGCCCTGTGATCAAGCTCTCCCTGGGCTGTAGATGGGGTCCTATTTTGGCTCTGAGCTGTGCCCTGTGGACATCGACATGGATGGAACCACGGACTTCTTGCTGGTGGCGGCTCCATTTTACCACGTTCGCAGACAGGAAGGCAGAGTCTACATGTACCGCCTGAATGAGCAGGTGGGAGAGTCTCCATCTTTGCGAGCTTGTGCAGGCTGCGGCCACTGGCCTGGTGCAGGGGTGGTGGAGGTGGAATTGCCAAGGCAGTGATGGGGAGCTGCTCAGGTGGACAGCGGCTCACTCCCCCCTGCACCCCACTTTCTCATTTTCCCCATCTCATCATCTCATATTGGTGGTGACTACACCCCCAGTGGCAGCCAGGTGATAAAGCAGGCATTGTCTAGTACCTCACCTGCTTCTCCAGTACCTGGGAGGGAGCTGTCACTCACACTTTACAGGCGAGGAAGCTGAGATTCGGTGATGTTAAAACTTGTCCAAGTTCACATACAAGTGTGGGGAAGAGCCAAGACCAGAACCCAGGCCTCCCAGCGGCCAACCCAGTGCTGCCAACTGCAGGAGCAGAGGGCACAGGAACCAGCTCTACTGCTCGCTCACTGTGCCAGCTTGGGAGGGCCCCTGCTTGTTCTGAGCCTCAGGCTCCCTGCCAGGGACTCTGTTGACAAGGCCAGGGAGCATGCCTTCCTGGTGGTGACGGGGTGGGCACCCTGCACACCTGTATGGAGAGCTGAGCTGCCTGTTTGCTCTATAGGATGGTTCCTTCTCCTTGGCTCGCACGCTGAGTGGGCAGTCTGGATTCCCTGATGCCCGGTTTGGCTTTGCCATGGCAACAGTGGGGGACATCAGTCAGGACAAGCTCACAGATGTGGCCATCGGAGCCCCGCTGGAGGGCTTGGGGGCAGATGACGGCGCCAGCTTCGGCAGTGTGTACATTTACAACGGGCGCCGGGACGGCCTCTCCGACAGCCCCTCACAGGTAGCCCGCAGGGCTCTCTCCCGCCTCTCCTCTGGGACAGTGACCCCCCAGATGTAATGGCCTAAATCTCAAGTTAGTTCCTGGGCTAAGTGCCAGGCAGTCCCATGGGGTTGGGGTCCCCAGTGAAGGGGAGAAGTCACTCAGGCTGGTGGGAGGTTCCCGGCCCGTCAGGTGGGGCAAGAGGGTGTGACAACATCGTCTACCCTGACCTGATCTCCCTTCCTGGCATTCTGGGTGGACCTGCCTCAGCTCCTCCTCCCTCTCCTGCTGTTCCTTCTCTGGCTCCTAACCCCGCCCAACCCCCCGTGCCTGAGCTCCACCCCCGGGGTCTGCTGCCAACCTCTCATGGTATATCTTTTTTCTTTTGTAAGTAAAATGATAGATACATACTTCTTTTTTAAAATATATATTTTATTGATTTTTTACAGAGCAGAAGGGAGAGGGATAGAAAGTCAGAAACATCGATGAGAGAGACATTGATCAGCTGCCTCTTGCACGCCCCCTACCGGGGATGTGCCCACAGCCAAGGTACATACCCTTGCTGCAATCGAACCCGGGACCCTTCAGTCCGTAGTCCGACGCTCTATCCACTGAGCCAAACTGGTCTCGGCGATACATACTTCTTTTCTTAAAATGTATTTTTATTGATTTCAGAGAGGAAGGAAGAGGGAGAGAGATAGAAGCATCCACGATGAGAGAGAATCATGGATCGGCTCCCTCCTGGAAGCCCCCCCACTGGGGATGGAGCCCACAACCCCGGGCATGTGCCCTTGATCAGAATCGAACCTGGCCCCTGTCAGTTCGCAGGAGGACACTCTATCCGCTGAGCCCAACCGGCTAGGGCTCATGCTATGTCTTTTATGACTTTCACCCCCTCCACCCGGTTTCTCTCCCCAGTTTCAGGCCTGCATGTCCAGCTGCCTCCTGAGCACCTCGCCTGGCTGGTTCTGAAGCAGGTCACTCTCCCGCTGCCCAACAGAGAGCAGCCTCGTCCTTCCCTCAGGACCTGGGGCTCCTCGGGCCCCGTCTGCCCCACAGAAACCCAGGATCCCAGACACCCGCCACTGGGCACAGTCTGTCAGCCCCCATGTGTATCCCAACATTCCAGCTGTCTCCCAACCCTGCCCCTCCTGTCTCCTCCCCATCTTCCGCCCCGTGTTTGATTAGACACTCCAGCCTCACATCAAGCCTCCTTGCATCCATTTTCCTTCCTGTTTCCAGCACTGGCCCCCGCTGTTTCCTTAGACCACCCTGCTCTGCCCACCCCTCCTTCCTCATCTCCCCTGTCCAGTCCCACATGTCCTTCCCGGCTCCATTCAAATGCCTCTTCCCTGGGAGACCCTGCCCTGCTCTTTCCAGCTTCTAATTGTGGGCTCCCCTTGAGAGGTGGGGACCGATGCTGATTTGCTGATTTGAATCAAATCCAAAGGACTCTCTTTTCACTCTTCATGCCTTGCGTCTCTCCCTCCACAGCACATCAGAGCCGCAGCGGTCGCCCCCCGACTCCGCTACTTCGGCATGTCTGTGGACGGTGGCCTGGATGTGACCGGCGATGGCCTTGCTGACATCACCGTGGGCACTCTGGGCCGGGCGGCTGTGCTCCGGTAGGGGTCTGCCCTGCCTCCTGGGGTCCCAGGCCCCAGCCTCACCCACGTGCCCTGCCCTAAATGACCTCATGAAGATGCCAGGCACTGACGGGAGAGAGTAGGTGGTTAGAGGCTCTGGAGTCTGCCCATCTGGGTTTGAACCTCCTCTCTCCCTTCACGCTGTGTGCTTGAGTAGGTTGTTGAATTCTAAGTCCCAACTTTCTCATCTATAAATGGGGATAATAGTAGTGCCTGCCTCCCAGAGTTAGGAGGATCCATTGAGAGAATCTGTGCAAAGGGTTCAGCACAGCGCCCCGCGGTGGCCGCCATTATTGTTATGAGTGTCAGTGCTCCTGTGCCCATCCCTAAGCGAGTGATCAAGTGCCGTGATGATAAACAAGCCGACGGGGCGCCGGTCTGCCCGGGCTCTCCACTAAGCACCAGACGTGGCTCTCAACTCAACCCCCCTCCTTGCTGTTGCTCCCAGGCCTCTCAGAGTCAACATGTCTCTTCTTCTTAGTCCCCGCAACCAGCCCCTCCCTGGGCTTCCCATCTCTGCAGATGACACCATTTGTTCAGGTCGGAAACTCAGGAGTCATCCTTGGTTCTTCTTTTCCTTCCCCTGCCACCCATCAACACGTTTTTGTTGGCTCTGACTCCCAAACACCTCCCCCTACAACACACTGCCATTCTCGCCTGGATCTCCGCCATGGCCTTCCTCCCTGCCCCCCTCCCTGTGCTCCATTCTCCACATGGCAGCCCGCGATCCCTTCATTCTGCTGCTAAAAACCCCTCAATGGCTCCCACTTAGTGAAACCCAAATTTCCCACCACGGCCCACAGAGTTCCCCATGGCCAGCCCTGCCCACTCCTCCCTGCCCATCCCTTGCTACCCTCTGTCTCTCCAACTGCTCCTGTCATGCTGACCTCTGTGTTTCTCAACCCAGGCTCCTTCCTACCACAGGCCCTTTGCACTAGCTGTGCCTTCTGCCTGGAATGCAGTTCCCCTAGATCTTAACTTAGCTGCTCTCTCCCGCAAACAGGTCTCAACTTAGATGTCTCCCTGTTAGCGAGGCTATCCCTGACTACCCAGTCTCCATGACCTGATCCTATTTTATTTTTATCATAGTGTTACCTGTACATAGTGCTTTACAGTTTCTTCTTGTTTATTTTCTTGTCTATTTTCACACTAGAGCAGGGGTTTGTCTCTTCCCCTGAAGTCTCAGATGATACCCATTGAAGGAATGAATGAGCCAAGCACTGGTACAGAAGGCCTGCGGTCACTTCTCATGATCCGCTTTGCTGTCTTATTTAGCTCAAGACCTGTGGTTCGCCTGGAGGTGTCCATGACCTTCACCCCCGAGGCGCTGCCCATTGGCTTCAACAGCACCGTGGGTGTGAATTTGTGTTTTGAAATCAGCGCTGAGACCACAGCTGCCGCGTCAGGTAACAGGCAGCCTTGCCGGCCCGCGCAGCGTTGGGGTCATTCCTTGTTGGCTTCGGGGCAGGGAAAGAGGATGGGTGGGGCTGGACGATGTGAGTGATGAGGTTCTGGTGTTTGAAAGCCCTCTGTTTGGGGCTTGGCTGCTTGGACGTTAGGTTCTGTTCAGGGTGAAGTGCCCTCGAAAAGGGAGATCTGCTGGTGCGTCCGCACTGCGCAGGGGTTTCTGACCCTGTTGGGAACTAGGGCACCGGAGCCCTCGCTCAGATGTGAAGGGTTGAGTTTCTGAAAAAAGAAAGAAAAAAAAACTCAGGAAGAGGCAGTTGTTTCTCCATCGCCATCCACGGGTGCCGCGGGTGTGCAGGGGACCCTGAGAAGTGCCCTTCCTCCTTTTCTCTGGTTACGTCTTCTCCCCTGCCCTCCTCGCTATGTAGGGGCCCAGCTGGGATGGGATGACTGTTTCCAGGAGGCAGAGGGTGGGTCCCGCGTTCACAGCCCAGGAACTTCCTGGCAGCCCAAGAGCTCCCCTCCAGAGCAGCCCATCAGTAACAGTCCCCAAGGTGTTGAGCCTCAATACCAATCGTGAAATGTCTCTCTGGTTCCTGCAAATAAGAAAGCCCTCTCCCGGGTGGGTGGCTTTCCGGCAGAAGAAGGCCGTTGTCGAATGCAGAGAGGAAATGACGGGCCTGTCGGCCCCGCTGCACAGGCAGAATGACTCAGGCCATGGAGCCCCGACCGCTGCTGCTGAGCAGCTGTGTGACACGAGGCAGGTGTATTTCCCTCTCTGGTCCTGGTTTCTGTTCTCTACAGTAAAGGAGTTGGTCCAGGTAATCTGTATGGTGCTTCCAGCTCTGCTGTCCTCAGGTGTTACTCCCTGGTTTCTCTCTCCATTCCGTGTTGTTTCTCCTTCCGTGTTCCTCCTTCTTTTCACCCTGAATCCCAGCCTCTTCCTTGAGTCCTCCCTCTCCCAGGGAAGAAAACCTCAGCCCTGGGCATGTGCTGCTCTGGGTTTGGGGTTGGGATCCTGAGGGACGCAAGCCAGGTGCCAGAAGACATGAGAAAAGTACCTTAGAAGTGACGAAACTCAGAAGGCCAGCCCCAGGGAAGCACCTGCAGGGGCCACACCCTGGAGGGGCTCTGGGGAGCCTCAGGCGGGCTGGGGGTGCTGTGTCTGGGGCTTGCCCATCCCAGCCTCATCAGGAAGGTCTGGTCTTCCCTCCCAGGCCTCAGAGGGACGTCTCTGAATTTCACGTTGGACGTGGATGTGCTGAAGGAGAGGAAGAGGCTGCGGTGGGTGGGCCAGAGGACTTGTCAGAGCTGCCTTCGGGAGTGGAGCAGCGGGTCCCGTCTCTGTGAGTCCCGCCAGCTCAGCCCCACTGAGGGAGAGGTAAGTGAGGAGTTTAGAAAAGTCCAGCCGGGTCTGTGCTTTGACATAAGAACTGAGGGATGTGCAAAGGGTATGTATCCACCCATACAAACTAGACAATTAACATAGTAGCCCAGTCAGTATTGCTCAGTGGTTGAGCATTGACCTGTGCATCAGGTCATGGTTAGATTCCCGGCCAGGGCATAAGCCCAGGTTGCAGTAGGGGGTGTGCAGGAGGCAGCTGATAAAAAATTCTCTCTCATCATTGATGTTTCTATCCCTCTCTTCCTCTCCCTTCCTCTCTGAAATCAATTTAAAAAAAAAATAAAAAAAAATATATATATATATATATATATATATATATATATATATATATATTAAATAATAAAAGAGCAGGAACCACATAATGGCATGGGTGAGGAAGTTAATTATATTAGAAATATAAATTAATTTGAACACTAACTATATCTCTGAGCTTCCTAACATCTGAACAGAAAGCGAAATGTTCTAATTGCTGTTTATTCCTTTCCCCTGTCAACTGACCTAAGAGTGCGGCTGAGGGTCCTTCTTCAAATCATTATCAGAAAAACTGAATGAGAGAAAGTAGGAATAGAAAGACAAAAGTTACCATTTGTGAAGGTTTACACCTGACAAAGGTGTCTATAAACACACAAGAAAATGTATTTGTCAGGACTTAGAACTTTGGATCTATAAGGATCATTTATTCCAACCACCTCATAAATTATTCTTCTAACCACACATCTGTGCCCACATCTGTTCCAGTTGTTAGTAGGATTAAGAATTTCCAGTGAGTCTGTGGCTTCTTTAAATAAAAGCATAACTGCCCTGGCCAATTTGGCTCAGTGGACAGAGCGTCGGCCTGTGGGCTGAAGCGTCCCAGGTTTGATTCTGGTCAAGGGCACATGCCTAGGTTTCAGGCTTGATCCCCAGTGTGGGGCATGCAGGAGGCAGCCAATCAATGATTCTCTCTCTTTGTTGATGTTTCTATCTCTCTATCCCTCTCCCTTCCTCTTTGAAATAATATATATATGTATATATGTATATATATATATATGTTTATAAATAAACTAGAGACCTGGTGCACAAATTTGTGCATGGGTGGGGTCCCTCAGCCTGGCAGGCGATTGGGGCCAATTGGGACTGTCTCACCAGGTCCTGATTGGGGTGGCTGGCCAGCAGGAGAGATCACAGGAGGTTGGCTGGTCATGGGAGAGCACACCGACCACCAGGGGGCAGCTCCTTCATTGAGTGTTGTCTGGTCATAATGGTCACTTAGGCTTTTATATATATAGATAAATAAATAAAAGCATAACTTCTCTTTCCACCGGGAGTCATGCTCACCTACTCTCCTGGCTCGAAGCTTCTGCCATGGCTCACTCAGAGAGAAGGATACCATTTTGTTTTCCCTAATATGTCCTTCATGCTGTTTTGTAAACACAGATGTGACCATGAGTTATCTATCCTTCAGTGCCTCCCATCTGCTCTCTGAATAAAATCATGTTTTTAAAGAATATATTGTTTTCTTAAAATATATTTTTATTGATTTCAGAGAAGGGAGAGGGATAGAAATATCCATGATGAGAGAGAACCATTGATCAGTTGCCTCCTGCACACCTCCCACCAGGGATCAACCCCTGAGCATGTGCCCTGACCCGAAATTGAGCCACCAACCCTGGTTCATAGGTCGATGCTCAACTACTGAGCCGCCCAGGCTGGGCAGAGTCGTCAGTTTTTAACTCACGATGGTTAGACCCCTTAGGATTGGAGTGGAGACCATAAGGAGTTATGAGATTTGAAAGCAGATCCAGGGATTTTTCCAGTGCTCCTGGCAGCTTGGTTCAATGACAGCTTGCCTTCAGCCTGGCTTGTTTCGAAGAGGCTTAGGACCTCTGGCTCAAACTTTCATGGTTTATTTAATGACTACACCGAAGTTAAAGGTGTTCTTGTCATCTTCTGCCCCACATCCAACTGCACCTCCGCTTTCCTGGTGACTGCAGCTCTGTGAAGAGGACTGCTTCTCCAACATCAGTGTCAAGGTCAGCTACCATCTCCAGAACTCCAAGGATCAGAGGAGCCATTCCCACCCTGTCCTGGACATCTACAGTGAGCCCTCCGCCATCTTCCAGGTGACTCTACTCACAGCTAGGACCAGACCCTCCGGGGAACCATCCCCCCAAAGTACCTGCTCCCCTAACTTCAAAGAATGTTAGAATTGGGAGGGTCTTCAGATTTGGGATAAATCTGGGCCCCTTACTGCACAAAGGGGCCTCATTGGTGGGTAACTACATCTCCAAACTACCACCCAAGGCTAGTTCCTTTATGTTCACAGAGTGCTTGCTACATATTTAATGAAGCATTTGAACACATTGCCTGACTTGGCAAGGATGTCTGATGACGGTGAGGTGGGGGTCCCATGTGGGGACTGGACTGGAGCCACCCTGCCCTGCTGGCAGAGAGGATACCCTTTGGCACAGCTGTCTGCGCAGGTCCTGCTCAGGGCCTTTGGGCTGAATGTCTGGCCCATCAAACTTGCCCGCTAACGGGCAGGTAGTGTCACAAGAAACTTTTCTCATTGCTAGGAGAAATCAGAGGGGGAAAGCAAACAGTGATATTTCCTGACTCTATGATATCTAAGGTGATTTTGCTTGTTTTCAGGCTCTGGAATATTCTGTCTACATATAATATGCGTTATGGGGTATAGAAAAATTAGCAGTATTAAAGAAGTGACATGAGCCTTATAGAGTAATAATTATAGTCAGCTGGGATGAGTTGAGTCTCCAAAATTTAAACTAAAAAGCCAAAGTAGTTCATGCAGGCACAGAAAAGCTCAGTAACGTATTTCCAGGTAATCATAGGAGAGTCCCGACTGTTCCAATATTTTTTACCCAAATGCTCTGTTAATTAAACAAGCTTTTAGCTCCAGTTTTGGTCAATACCTAATGTATTAATCACAAATAGTAAATAGGGCCCTGCCTTGGTAGCTTAGTTGGTTAGAGAGTCATTATGATAGTCCAAGGTTGCAGGTTCGATCCCTGGTCAGGGCATGTTCAAGAACCAACCAATGAGCATATAAATAACAGGAACAGTAAATCGATGTCTCTCTCTTTCTCTCTCTCAAAACAAACAAACAAAACAAATAGTAAATAGAAATAAGAGAGCAACACAATTAGGGTGACTGTTTTCACTGCTCATCTGCCCAGGAAGAGAGGGAATCAGGTTCCTCCACTAGTATGAACAGACTCTCAATTTTTTTAGGCAAGAGACTTTATTTTAAATTTATAGTAGTATATTTTGTAATGAATTAAAATTTTTTTCTAAACCTCAACAAAAAGAATTAAAAATTTTAATGTATTTTTATTGATTTCAGAGAGGAAGTGAGAAAGCTTCCTCTCTGAGAAAGAGGTAGAAACATCAATGATGGGAGAGAATCACTGATTGGCTGCCTTCTGCAGGCCCGTGTGTTCTGACCCAGAATCGAACCGTGACCTTCTGGTTCATACATAGGCTGATGCTCAACCACTGAGCCACACGGACCAGGCTAAAGAATTTTTTAAAAATTGGTATTGAGCCGAGACAGGTTTGGCTCAGTGGACAGAGCATCGGACTGCGGACTGCGGGGTCCCGGGTTCGATTCCGGCAAGGGCATGTACCTTGGCTGCGGGCACATCCCCAGTAGGGGGCGTGCAAGAGGCAGCTGATCGATGTCTCTCTCATCGATGTTTCTGACTTTCCCTCTCCCTTCCGCTCTGTAAAAAAAAATCAATAAATTAAAAAAAAAATTGGTATTGACAAGTTAGATGAAAAAAACATTAGAATTAATGTAATAAAGTTTTGTCAATAAGCAGATGATCACTATATATTGTTTTTAAAAAACTTTATTTTGAAATAGTTTTACTATAGTTATAAGCACAGTCAAAAATAATTCCCATGCATTTTAAAAATATATATATATATATTTTTATGGATTTCAGAGAGGGAGGGATAGGGAGATAGAAACATCAATGATGAGAGAGAATCATTGATCAGCTGCCTCCTGAGGATCCCCACACTGAGGATCGAGCCGGCAACCGAGGCATGTGTCCTGACCAGGAATTGAACCACGACCTCCTGGTTAATAGGTTGATGCTCAACCAATGAGCCATGCTGGCCGGGCTCCCCATGCATTCTTTACCCAGATTTACAAAATGTTAACATTTGTACCTTTTGCTTTATCATTTGATCTCGATATATGTAGACAGTACATATACATATATACAAATTACACACACATTTATATTTCTGAACCATTTGAGAGTTATAGATTTGATGCCTTACTCTCCAGTATTCAGTATATATTTCCTAAAAATAAGGACATTCTCTTACAAAACCTCAGTGCAATGATCAAAATCAGGAAATAATGAAATACTATTACCTAATTTACTTAAATTTTATCAGTTGTCCTATTAATGTCCTTTACTGCAAAAGAAAAAAAAACTTTTTATGCATTCCAGCATCATTTATTGCATTTTGTCATCACTTATCTTTGGTCTCCTTTAATTTGGAGCAGATTCTCAGTCTTTGTTTAATGACTTCAACATTTTCGAAAGATACAGACCAGTTATTTTGTAGAATGTTTCTCAACTTGAATTTGTCCAATGTTTCCTCAGGATTAGATTAAACTGTGCGTTTTGGGCAAAAATATCATAGAAAAGAAGTTGGTCCTTCGAGGTGTCACATCAGGGCACACTGCTTTGTCTCGTGACTGGTGCCATTTCCCCTGGTCACGAATAAGTGTCTTATAGGCGATGCTTGGAGATTATGAATGCATCCTGTTTAATATCCATTCATGATTCTTACCTGAATCAATTATTACTTTGATGGTTTGGCAAAGACATTTTTTATTCCACTGATAAAATGGACCGGGAGGCATGATTTGGTATTAGTTTAAGCACACAGATGTTTCCAGAGAATGAGTTCTAGCTAGGAGCTTATAGTTTAACCTTGCTTGCTCTCACTGGGGTTGGGTGAAAGAGAGCAGGCTACTTGTTTATATTAAAAACAAAACTAAAGAAAATCCAAAAAACTTTGCCCCAAACTGTTGACCCAGTCGGAGTTTCAAGCTCTGACTTCTGCAAATTGCATCCCCAGTTTCCAGGAGGTAGGTTTCCTTTCTAATTCTGGGCTCCATTCCCGCTTCAGGCCCTGGGCAGAGTCCTTGCGTAAGCTGCTGATGCGGTCACTGGCTGCTGGGGAGATAAATGCAGAGATTTCCCAGTTAAGGAGCTGGCCGTTTCCTTCTTAATAAAAAATGAACCCACCCCAGGCTGGTTTGGCTCAATGGATAGACCATTAGCCTATGGATTGAAGGAACCCAGATTAGATTCCAGTCAAGGGCCCATGCCCAGTTGCAGTCTCCATCCCCAGTGGGGGGTCTGCCCGTTGGAGGCAGCTGGCCAATGATTCTCATCATTGATGTTTCTCTTTCCCTCTCCCTTCCTCTCGGAAATCAATAAAACAAACAAACAAAAACACCCACATTCTTTAGAAACTTTGATTTTTCAACCTGAACTAAGGCTTTTCAACTTTGATTGGGCCTGAAGACGCACTGTGACTCTGAATTAGTTTGGTTTAGTGTAGGCACGATTGCAAGGGGAATATTTAACCCCCAAAGTCTACCCATGGAATCAGAGGGTGTGCACGACTGGATCTTGACAATAATTGATTAGGTGTCTTCCATTTGTGCCCCTGCTATTTCTACCTCTACTTGAAAGGCCTAAGAAAACTCTTCTTCATATAGGTTTTCCTCCCCAAAATTTCAAAGTACACAGTGAGTTGTGAGTGTTGATGCTTAATTCTGGTGATAGAAATGTGACAGGCCCTCCCACCATTCCATGAAGGTCACCCCATTTTTTACCTTGGTCAGAGGCCTGACTCATGGTGTATCTGTGTTGTAGGACCAAGCACACCCCCTACCTGACAGACCATCTCTTGCCATCTGTTACCCAACTGTTCCTCCTATCCCTGCCAGATCAAGAAATGTCACAGTCACAGCCATATGGACACAACCCAGCCTATCCAGCATGTCCTAAGATCACGAGGCAAGGCTGTCGGGGATGGTGGGTCCCTGGGCTAAACCTGCCCCTGTCTCGTTACAGCTGCCCTACGAGAAGGCCTGCAAGAACAAGCTGTTCTGTGTTGCTGAGTTACAGCTGGCTACCACCTCGCAGTGAGTCGAATCCAGTCATCACAGTTTCTGTAGTAAATTTCCTCCTGACTTACCGGAACCAACCTCTCATCAGGATCATTTGCTAATTCCCTCTCCTTCCCTCATGGCCCACAAAGGGCTTTGCATTTATTATCTCACTAGAGGCCGGGTGCCTGAAAATTCAGGCACTGGATGGGGGGGTCCCTCAGCCTGGCCTGCCCCCTCTCACAGTCTGGGAGCCCTCAGGGGTGGGAGGTGACCCAGCAATCAGGGGAAGGCGATGCCCCATCACACATCTGCTGCTGCCACTGCTGGTAGTGCAAGCCTCGGCCGGCCCTAGTTACCTGAGCCTTGAGCGGCCCTGGGCAGCTGGGCAGCCAACATCCAAGGCTTGCCTGCACCTCCAGCCGGCCCTGGGAGGCTGGGAGGCTGCAAGAACTGGGGGACTCCAGAGGCAGGTGTGCGGAGTGCTGCCATCTTGTGTCTGTGGGCGCCACCATCTTTGAGGGCATGACAGTCAATTAGCATATTCCCTCTTTATCAGATAGACTTGCTTCCCCAGCCATAAGGGAGGCAACACAGAGATCCGCATTCCCATTTTATAGATTAGAGAACAGACTCAGTGGTTGGGAGCCTGCATGGGGTCACAGAGGTCTTCTGGTAGACTTGAACCCAGGATTCTGACATCCTGGGCAATGCTGTTTTCATAAGCCAGTGTCAGAGGCAACCTCTTCCCTGACTCACCTCTTAATTAAATTACTTAATTCAGTAAATGTTTATGGAGCGTCTACTCTGTGCCAAGCACTCCAGGTGCTGCAGATACAGCAGCGAGCAGCACAAAGAGCCCTGCCTTTCTGCTGCTTATAGGGAGAGAAGATAACAAATAAGTAAATATTATATTGTCAAGTTTACTATGAAGATATGAAGGTAAGGCAGGGAAGGTGGGAGGGAGTACGGATGGAGGTGAGGTGGCAGCTTCAAACGGAATGGTCAGGAAAGGGCTCACTGAGGAGGCATTTTGGTACAAAACGGAAGTCATGGAACGAACTATGTGGGTATTGGAAGGAAGAGCAAGTGCACATGCCCTGGATGGGAGCACGCCTGGAAGTGGGAGCAATGGCCAGGACAGCAGTGTGGTTGCAGTAGCATGAAGAGGGAGAGGCAATGTGTGGGCAGGGGATGTTCACCTGGGGCTGCACAGGCCTTCCATGGGGCTGTTACTGGGAGCTGGAAAGCCAGAGGAATGGATGATCTTCCATTTTTCACCGGATCATTCTTGCGGCTGTGTTGAGAACAGATTGTAGGAGCAAAGGTGAAAGCAGGGAGCTTGCAGGGAGCTCTTACAATAACTCAGGTGAGAAGGGATGGTGCCTTGGACAAGGGTGATAGCAATGAAGGTGGTTAAGTTCTGAAGTTAAAGCCCATAGGATTTGATGACAGATTGGAGGTGGGGAGTGAGGGAAAGAGAGAAGTCTAAGAAATCTCTCAAGGCTTCAGCCTAAGCATCTAGACCTGTGCTGTCCAATTTAAATTTAAATTAAATTAAAATTTTAGCCCCTCAGTTGTACTGTGCATATTTCAGGTGCGAAATACCCACATATGGCTAGTGATACTGCACAGCACAGCGATAACCACCCCTGACTGCAAAGTTATAGGACAGAGTGATGCCAAGAACTGAACTGGGGAAGCCTTTGGAAGAGTGACTCTGGAAGGCAGGACAAGATCACAAGTTTGGTTCGGGACGTATGGTGGTCTTAGATGCCCTCCTGGCTACCAGTGCTGCGTGTATAACATGGCACCGACGGGCTTCTAGGCGTTTGCAAGACCTGTGTTTCAGATGTGCATGGCTTAGTGCTGCCCATCCCAATCCATAAGGATCCAAATCAAGACTTTTGCGTGCTTTGGAATCCAGCCTAGCAAGCAAACACAGCTGCTTCCAACAGGGAATTAATGAAACCAAGCACTGCCCTCTTAGCCAATCTGTGTGAACTAGAGACAGCACACACAGCTGGCCCTACATCACCCCCTAGTGTACATACATAGCAAGCAGTCTCTTTGTTTTTCAAGATTATTGTTAAACCTAATCTTTAGCATCCAAACATTTAGGTGGTTTTTGACCTTGTGGACATAGATCTCCCAAAGAATCTAAGGAAAACTATAGACTCTTCTCTCTCGGCAAACTGTGGCTCTTTGGCCCCTTGAGTGTGGCTCTTCCACAAAATACCACGGCCTGGGTGAATCTATTTTGAAGAAGTGGCGTTAGAAGAAGTTTAAGTTTTAAAAATTTGGCTCTCAAAAGAAATTTCAATCCATGTACTGTTGATATTGCTGTTGACTAATGAGTTTGTCGACCACTGCCCTAGAAGACCACGTGTGCACACATCCGTGTTTGCATTTGGGGCCTCTGAAACTGTCCCTGTTAAAATATTCTGACAACTCTCAGATCTCTTTCTTCGGTTCTGGAACAGTGCATTCAACTGACATCAACATCTCTACCTTGTTATCCTATAAACACCTCTCATCATGTCCCAGACTGGACTCTCTGTCGACTTCCTCTGCTCTTCCTCCTGTGGTCTCTCCCTCATCAGTCATCCAGGCTGTAACCTTGGGACTCATCCTTGAGTACTCTCTCCCTGTGCTCTGCTCACAACTACAGCCTTACCATCTCTGATTTCTATCCCTCCCCTCCATCCCAACTACTGTCTTATTTCAGACATGTGCCCTCCCTCAGATGGATCTCCACGGCAGGCTGGCTCTGACCCCTCTCTCCCTCCAATCAATCTGTCCTCTTTTCAGCTGTGATAAAAACAACACAATAAAGCACATGGTTTCTTCCCAGAGCTACATATTTCTTCTTTGACTATGTCAGATGGTAGAAAGTTCTCTTTGTACTGTTGACACATTTTCCTACAGATTTCAATTACTGGTAGTTGTTCTGCACTTTGGGGCCCCAATGCACCTCAGTAGACTGAAGAAAGCTCCCACAAAGCCCCAAGTCTTCTCTTCACCAGGCTGAGCAGACTCCTGGTTTAAATCATAGCCTTTAAATTAGAAGGGGCTGAATGACTGTGTGGGAGGGAAAGCTAAGGCTAGAAAAGGGGCAGGGATGGTGTCTGCCTCACACACCACCGTTATTCTAGTGTTGAGTAGGGTGTCTGGCACACAGGGAAGCTACTCCATAAATATAGGTAAAATGAATGGATTTGTGTAAGGGAGTGATTTGCCTACGGTCACAGAGAATTGGTAACAGAAAGAGGATTTAGATCCAATTCTCCCAATTCCTTTTTGAGGTTGCTAGACCTCAGGAAAATTAGTGAGCCTCTTTCGGTTCCTGTTTCCTTCTCTGAAGAATAACCATCCTATTTCATAGGATTATTATGAGGATAAATTGAGCATGTGCAGCATTTAGCACAGACCCTGGCACATTACTATTATCTCGCATAGCAACTGAGGTGGGTGTGGAGGTCCAGGTATTTGCTTATATTAAGGGGAAGAAAATCTATGTTAAATGTATCCTTGAGGCAATTTATCTAAGAAGTTAGTTGAATGTGCTACTGCATTGCATCGAGGTTTTTACAGAATAATAAACCGATAACGCTTATCTATTTGCTACCCTGTGCAGGACTGAATTGGTGGTGGGTGTCACGAAGGAGCTGACGATGGACATGAGCCTAACTAACTCTGGGGAAGACTCCTACATGACAAACATGGCTTTGACTTACCCCAGAAACTTACAGTTTAAGAGAATACACAAGGTAACTATGACAGCAGTTTTGGGGAACATGCCACTCATGTTTTCCTCCCTGCATACTCTCTTTTTTATGGCAATCTACAAACTGCCTCCAGCCTCATCTTGGTCCATTCAATAAATGATTTAAATTAATGGGAGTGGCCCTGGTCAGTTTAGCTCAGTGGACAGAGTGTTGGCCTGTGGACTGAGGGGCATGTACCTTGGTTGCGGGCACATCTCCAGGGGGAGGTGTGCGGGAGGCAGCTGACTGGTGTTTCTCTC
Source organism: Antrozous pallidus (assembly GCA_027563665.1). NCBI lineage: Eukaryota > Metazoa > Chordata > Mammalia > Chiroptera > Vespertilionidae > Antrozous > Antrozous pallidus. Next base: position 16,169,893 of record CM050526.1, read on the forward strand.
TCATTGATATTTCTAACTCCCTCTCCCTTCCTGTGAAAAATCAATAAACATATATATTTTAAAAAATTAATTAATGGGAGTGGCTCAATGGTTGAGTGTCAACCTATGAATCAGGAGGACATAATTTGATTCCCGGTCAGGGCACATGCCCGGGTTGTGGGCTTGATCCTCTGTAGGGGGCGTGCAGGAGGCAGCCGATCAATGACTCTCATTCATCCTTGATTTCCATCTCTCTCCCCCTCTCCCTTCCTCTCTGAAATCAATAAAAATATATTTTAAAAAATAAATTAACTGGAAGAAGCCCCTCCATCCAACTACATACTATGAGATCCAGTCATGCCATTCTCTGACTCACAAACCTTCAATGGTGCCATTTTGCCATAATCACTCCTCCCTGCCTGCAGCCTTCCCTAACCCAGGTTCTGAGAGAGAAATACTCTCTAATAAATTAGCTGAGACTAAAATGTAAAGTGTGCCCTGCCATTCATCAGCCTGGGATTGCAGACAGGAAGCCAGCTGCAAGATACTAGGAAATGGTATTTTTGCCAAAGGACACCCTGCAGCTATCAAGTATCATAACACTGAGCAATTGTGTTCTCGAAAATCTTTGGAAATCAGAAACTTTGCTGCTTGAAGTTGTATCTGTAATTATGAAACCATCTCCCTCTTGCCTGGAGAATCTAAGTCACTTTGACAAACAGAAGCAATCTATATCCTTCTGAGGTACAGAGCTACACAAACAGCATTTCTGGACAAAACTTTTCACATCCAGCTGAATGGTTCCCAAGGGCATGGGTCCCTGGGTCCACTCTGCAGTGCAGACCTGATGTTGAGTGACCCTTTTACACACGGCCCTGCTTTATTTTTAACCTATCAAAACACTGCTTCATTTACATCTAATCTCAATACCACTCTTCCCTGGGGTCCTTCAGTAACTGTCTTTTCCTTTGTGTAGAAAGACACACCAGTGAAGTTTTCCTCTGTAATGAATCAGTGAACCCGGCTTTGTCACATTATGGTCCATCCCTGAAGGTCTTAGGCTATTCGGGCTAGGACAGCATCCATTATATGGAAAGAATGAAATAATCTCCTAAGCATCCAGAATGGAACTGGTGATACACCCTCCTTGAAAGAACTAAGAAAATAGTAGTTTAAAAAAAAAGTAGTTGCTCAAATCATTCTCTGTATTCAGTGGTCCGGATGAGGAACCAGGATTGAAAAGGACAGCATGGTGGTGCTGGGCTAGCCTTCTGGTCCATCTCAGCATGTGAAATTTGCATTGGCCCAAGGCACAACTCAAATGTCTCCGTCTCTATGAAGACTTTCATTCGTTCAAGTTGAAATTCATCTTTCTCTACTGTTGTTCTCTATACCTCTCTCACAGAACCACTCCTTAGACCTTGTATTTAAATTCCTCAACCATCTACCACTGGTTGTTAGTAGGAAGTAGTCTGAATTGTGAGGAAGACAGGGACCAAGTCTGATTTGTGTCCTCAGCTCTGGGCAAGGTGTCTTGAATGTGAAAAAAATGAATGATGCTAAATTGGTATGAGAAAACTGCTCTTCGTTTCTGAACAGTCTTTTCTGTGTTACAGCCTCCTTCCCCAAATATTCAGTGTGATGACCCTAAGCCAGCTGCTTCTATCCTGGTCATGAAGTGCAAGATTGGTCACCCCATACTCAGGAGGGCATCTGTGAGTGTTTTGATTGGCTGACTTGTCTTACTACCTTAAGAGTTGGTAACTTCTACTTTCCAGTCTCATTGGAATCTCAGTTGTGGTCCCATGCTTTCCTTCACTGTACAGTCAATCCATAACTGTGCCAAATCCGCTCTGAAAGTAGGGAGAGGTAGGTGGGGGAATACAGCCAGACAAATTATTGGCTCACTACAGAGTGAAATAGCAGGTAGTATGGAAGGGTCATCAGACCCAAAGTTATTAGTCCTGAGCTGAGTCTCTGATGTGCCACTGAGGATCTTTGTGTTGTGAGAATCACAGGAATGTTTGCTCAGCTGTAAAGGGGAATAAGAAGGTTACATGGAATAACAAATGTGGAAGCCTTCTATGATACAAAAATATGAGCAATATAAATTATTTCTCAGGTCTGTCTCGTTAGTAGGAAGTAGTTTGAATTGTGAGTGGTACAGAGAATGAAGTGACTTCTTTTTTTCTCTTTTTTTGCAAAATAGGCAAACTTTTCGGTATTTTGGCAGCTAGAGCAGAGTGCCTTTCCAAACAGGACAGCTGACATCACTGTGACAGTCAGAAAGTAAGTAGTGCCTGTGTCACAGCAGACCCAGCTATGGCCCTGGAAGAAACCTCCCTCTCACGTGCTGAGAAGAAGGGAACTTCATAAGCCCAGAGAAGGCACCTGTGTCCCCATGGTTAGCAAATATATTTAGAACATTCTTTCACTGACACACAAAGTAAAACTATGGTACAGTCTGGTAAAATGAGCCTTGGACAGGAGTTCTAATTCTGGTTCATTTAATTTTGGGGAAACTTTCACCTGCAAAACCTCTATGTTTGGGGTCAGGATAGGATGCGGTATTGGGAAAGGGTTCTCAAATAAGGGTGAGTCTGCCCCTCAGGGGCAATATCTGAAATTATATATTTTTAAAATATATTTGTATTGATTTCAGAGAGGAAGGAAGAGGGAGAGAGATAGAAACATCAGTGCTGAGAGACTCATTGATTGGCTGCCTCCTGCAACGCCCCACACTGGGGACTGAGCCCACAGCAAGCCGGGCATGTGCCCTGACCAGGAATTGAACTGTGAGGTGCTGGCTCATAGGTCAACGCTCAACCACCAAGCCATGCCGGCCGGGCTGCGTGAAGATATTTTTGATGTACACGACTTGGGGGGTCCTGCTGGCATCAAGTAGGTAGAGAACATCTTACAGTATACAGGACAGCCTCTCACAACGAATTATCTTGCCCAAAATGTTAATATTGTTGAGGTTGAGAACCCCTTCTAAATCAATGTTTCTCCAAGTCTGGACTTCTAGCAACTCTTCTGCAGTCTGCTTATTTCCAAGTCTTTTCTTATCTGACCCCTGATGACCCTGGGAAGCCAAGATACAGAAGCAGCCATATGTACAAAGCAGATGTGCTGTGCGCTGACACTCTTTATTTCTTAGTGCCAATGAAAGAAGCTCTTTGGTCAGAGAGACCCACAGACTTCACGTCAAGCATGCCTTCATTGCAGTTCTTCCCAAGTAAGTACCTCCAAGGGGCCAACACCTGGGGGACAGTTTTGAGCATTCTCTCTCGTGGGTGGAATTGGTGGGCAGGCTGGATATGGGTACTGCCTTTCTTTGAGAAGAGGCTGCTTAAAACTCAGGCTCCCACCCTGGCCGGTTTGGCTCAGTGGATAGAGCGTCGGCCTGCGAACTGAAGGGCCCCGGGTTCGGTTCCGGTCAAGGGCAAGTACCTTGGTTGCAGGCATATCCCCAGTGGGAGTTGTGCAGGAGGCAGCTGGTTGATGTTTCTCTCTCATCGAAGGTTTCTCTTACCTTCTCCCTTCCTCTTTGTAAAAATATCAATAAACAGGCTCCCATCAATCTCTAGGACACTAACAGGTGGTTTCTAGAAACCCATGGTAGTAATCAAAGTAGTAATGTCAACTGGTCTAGTTACAAAAGGATCCTGATATGATGCTAAGAAGGGAAGAAGAGAAGGCTATGGGATTGAAAAGGAAGGAAGGAGAAAAGTAAGGCCACTATGAAGAATGATAATTAGATAAAGAACCAGCCCAAATATTTACTATTCAAATATTCTGCCTGCTCCCAACTGTCCTACCACCAATTTACATTTTGATATTTAGCTTTGATTCCTCTTAAGGATCTGGTGCCCTCTGTCCTAGTGTACCCAACTAGTAGCATTCAGGTTCACTTAAAACAAGGGGGCCTTGAGGCCTAACACATGTCCTCTCAATTGCAGACCAGCAGTGATGTACATGAACACAAGCCAGGGGCTTTCTGACCACAAAGAATTCTCCTTCAATGTAAGTGCTTAGCATTTATTATTGCAAAGCTACAAGTGGCACAGCAACACCAACTCTGACTTCCTACTCTTGACTTTGCAGATCCATGGGGAAAATTTCTTTGGGGCCGAATTCCAGCTGCAAATCTGTGTTCCAATTAAATTACAAGGGCTCCAGCTTATAAGAGTGAAGAACCTGACAAAGACTCAGGTACAACCTCAATGCTCTTAGAGGTGGTTCTTGACTCTATCACAGTTGCAACTCATTTCAGATTCTCAAAGGTATAAAAACTAGAGTTCTACAAAAAGTAGAAACAAGATTAGTTAACCTGATAACACATTAGGAGTAAATTATCAAAATCATGTTCGAAAGGAATATCAACCACCCACCTCTTAAAGCAGTATTTTACTTCTCTTGACAAAAAAAATAAGCAAAAACTCAAAACTTTTTTAGTAGCCACGGAGACATTTATTTTCCTGTTGAAAATTTTTAAATTCTTTTTCTCGGTGACTGGCAAATGAACTTGATAAACCTATGGTTTTTCTTGCATGTTTCCCTATAAACTGTCTACCATCTTCCTTTTCTCTCTCCCTCCAATCTGTCTTGATCTCTGCTTTGCTACAGCCCCTTTGCTCTTGGTTGACTCCCTGAGCTGCAGTGTGGCTCCCAAAGCCAGCCCGCCAATACCTATAGGCTCTGGTCAGTATGACAGCTGAGATCTTGGGCTGAATTTTTTTTTTCCTGAAATTTTTCCCCCTTTGGCTACGTAAAGTGTCAAGGCTCAAAAATGAAAATATGGAAACCTACAGAATAGACTCTGCTAACAGAAAGAGGGCTTAAAAGTTGTAAACACTTGTTCTCATGTGTATTTTTAAAGAATGTTTGTTGTTTAAAGATTTCCACAAACATTTCAGTTGCCACTTGGAAATCAAGTTCTTGTTTGAAAAGCTGATTAAAATAGGAATTTCACCCTTCCGTGGGGATAGAGGTGGAAAACAACACTGGGGGCTTTCAAGGCTAGTGGCCTCTCCCCTTTGGGCCGTACGGCGCCTCTGACTTACTTAAACAGACTGTGCTGGCAGAGCAGGTCCGTCGCAGAGCCGAAGTTCAGCATTGTCCCATGGAAATGTGCGATGCTCTTCTTTATTTGCTTCAAGGCAGGGGTGTTAGATTTCCTCTTGAAGACCATTTCTTTCAGAATCTTATCGGTGAGGTAATGTAGCCAGAGCACATTACTGTAAGGGTGATATTCACCCCAGCAGTTGTTGTTCTCTTTCTTCATTAGCCTGTAGATTTCAAACTGGTAGTCACCTTCGCCTGTAAAAAGGTCCTCATCCATGGAAATGTCGCAGAAAACCACGACCCCATCCCGCTCCAAGCGTGACAGGGTGTAGTCAATGATGTTGACTTGCAGCCCGCAGGTGGGGATAGTACCCGTCTTCCCGTTGAGGGTGTAGTGCACCTCCTTGAGGCTGGTTTTCTTTAAGAGCACATTCCCCCAGTGTAAGTCTCGGTGCTCAAAGTGCAGCGCCGCCTCTGCCACGGCAAGGGAGGCGGTGAGCTGGTGGAGAATGCTCTTGGCAGTAGCTATGGAGGACAACGTCCTTCTCTTTTGCTCTAAGTCAGTTCCCCCAAATTCAAATTCAAGTATAATGAAGAGCTGGTCTTTGTCGAAAAAGTCAGGCCGGTCATTTGCAGACCCTTTGGTGGAGTTATAGTGATCCCAGGCTTTGAGGAGCAAGGGAGGGTAAGGGCCACGAACACAGTGCACCGAGTTCAGCCCGATAAAACCTTCTGTGCGGTGGCATGCAGCGTCAGACAGGAGGCTCAGCTCTTTGGAGATGATGATCTCTGGAAGGATTTCCTCAAAAGTTTTCTGATGGGATCCATTGACTAAATCCGGTCCTTCGATAGCAATGATTTTTAGGGCTACTGGCGTACAATTAGCAATTGTTTGAAACACTTCCCCAAACACTCCTTCCCCAATCTTCTCACAGCATTCTAGTCTTTCTGTGGAAAGGTAAGCGCTAAAGGGGATAGGACCCTCCTGGTTGCATTCCCTATAAACCTTTTCAGCATCAGATGCCTTTTGGTCTGCAACATGTACTGTCTTTAAGGGGGTCAGCAAATACATGGAGGAGGAGTGCCAAGGGGACGATGGAGCACTGCTTGTTTGATTCAGGACAGGAGGGTTTGAATATTCTGATATGAAGGACCCTGAGGGAGAACTGGTAGTGGCGTTGTTGCACACTTCTGACACAGCCGTCACAATCTTCTTCTTATGGAAACTGAAGGAAGCCCTGGCTTTGGTCCAAGAGCAGTCATTCTGTAATTGAGTCAGGTCCTGGGTAAGGAATGAATCTTTTCCCATCCTTTGGCTTTTTTTAAACTGTTCGTAATGGAGGAGAGAGGTTTCTACTGCCTCCTGATGTTTCCTTTTCTGGCTTTGCCCAGTTCTCCCGGGCCTGTTGGTTTTCCCAGGTTCTTTACAGCTCTTGCAACCACTGGCCTCCTCATAGTCTGTCTGGATAGCAGCCTTTTGAGCCCCAGTCTCTTGACAAGAGTGCTTGTTTGTGGCCCTCTTCTTTCGCATGCTTAATAAATCTGGGCTCCCCAGCCTCTTCCCCATCAGTTCCCTTTCACGGCAGGACTCCCTCATATCCTTCCCACCTGTCCCAAACTCAGAATCCTCCGGGTTTCCTGAGTCCATAAGGCTAACGAGAGCTGATGTGAGGCTTGAACGAGCTTGGTGGGCCAATCTGGTGAACCTGCCTCCTCCTGTTGCTGCCTCCTGGGAGAAGGAATGGGGTGCTTGGTCCAGAGAGGTGGCATCCAGAGAGGTAGAGGGGTCAGTACCTATGACACTGTCTCCTGGCGCTGGGGACCCAGGACCAGGGCCTGGAGACGCTGGGGAGCTAAACAAGGAGGCACTGGTGCCCAGCTGGCCGCCGTCGCTGAGCTGGCTGCACACACTGAGATCCGGGCTGAGGCGGACCGGGGTGCTGCTGGGGAAGGGCGGCGGACCGAGTGGGCTGCAGGGGGTGCTGCACTTCCGCAGCGGTCGCGCTCGCAGCCTCATGCGTCTTGGAGTCATGGCCAGGCTCGGCCGGGCCTTGGAGACTCGCCCGCCAGCTCTCCTCCGCCGCAGACCCACCTCGCTGCAGAAGTCGGGGTCATCAGAGTCGTCAGAGGCGCCAGACGGCGCGGGGTCGTCACTGCTGGCGTTGCTGCTACTGGTGCTGCTGAAGAAACGCTTTGAATCTTGAGGCGCGAACCACTGCACGCCTGCCCGGCCCGACCGCCACCGCGGCCCGCCGCCGCCCACAGCCCCATACGTTCTTAAGAGCCGGTTCCGGGGTTGCGGGACTCGCTCCGCCATGGCTCTCACCCGCCAAACTGTTCAAATGCAAACATCGCGAGACTTCTGGTGGACGCTGACGTAATCACGCCCACCTGCCGGCCGGCTAGTCGGGTCCTAGCGCCCTCCTGCGCGCATGCGTATCACCACGGGTAGCGGGTTTGGGCGGAGGGTGCGTTGCTAAGGCGGCTTCGCGTCCTCATTGGTCGCGGGGATGGCTCTCATTTCAGGATCACACCGTGTGCACCCAGCGTCAGGAGCGCGCTTGTGGGAGCGAGGCGGTTCAGGTGAGCGCGGCGGACCCGGGAGGCCAAGGGAAGGAGGAGGGTCTGAAGCGGATGACCAGAAGGGCCCGGAGACAACTTTCCCGAAGTTTCCCCTGAAAGCTCGTGCAGGGCGGCCCCAGCGCCCTCCTTAGTCTCTTCACCGGGCCTCGTGTGAGCGTGGTGAGCGAGGAAACCGCTCACATCTGTCCTGGGATCTTAAGGTGCTCTGGGTGCTGAGAGTTACAGTAACAGCTTTTCCGAACGAAGCGGGGTGGTGCTCACTGGACGTTCCCGTTCCAGCAGGTGGAGGAGTGGCTTTCGGTGAGCTGTGCCGTCACTTCGGATAGAGAAAATGTAACGGTAGCAGCGGAGCTCTCCGTGAGTCAGTCGAAGCAGGTACTTGAGGCTGCGAAATGCTCCAGACTTGATTCTTCTGCAGCTCATGGGCATCTGCCTCCCCTAGAAAGATTCAGAGCTGGATACGGGCATCTCACATATCACATGTCTCCTGCCCCAGCCTGTTCCTGACCCAGTTCCTCAGGGTAACTTACCACTCCAGTTACTTTCCAGGAATTTCGGGGGACTCCTCCCTTTCTTACTCGCGCATATCTATTCCCACAGCAAACTCTTATTCCACCTCCAAAATATATTCCAAAAACATTTACTTCTCTGCGTGGCCACTGCCACTCCGTCCATCAAGCTGCCCTCTCTTGCCCAGACTGTTGCCGCAACCTTCTGTCTGCTCTTCTTGCCTCTGCTCTTGCCATGCCCTCTCCGAACATTCCTCACACAGCTACCCTTTATTTTACATTTTTAAGTTTTTTGTTAGGATATTTTTTCATTGGTTTTTAGAGAGAGTTGGAGAGAGAAGGGAAGACAGAAGTGTCGATATGAGGGAAACGCATTGGTTACCTCCTTCATGCACCCTGACCAGGGAGGAGCCTGCAGCCGAGGTATGTGCCCTTGACCAGATGGAAACCAGGACCCGTGGGTCCACAAGCCGACACTCTATCCACTGAGCCAAACTAGACAGGGCAACGGCTACTTTTTAGAAACAAACATTGTGCTTTTTAATACGTTTATCCTAAAATTCATACCTTTTCAGTAGTCTGCAAGGCCCTACATGATCTGCTCTCTGATTTCGTCTTCGACTTCATCACCTAGTACTCTCCTCGGCCCAACTTCTTACATCCAGCTGTTCTGTCCTTTCTGTTCCTCCATATTGTCCCATGTTGCTCTGGCCACAGGCCCTTTGTACTTGCTATTCATTCTCCATGACAGTGTTCTTCTCCAGATCTTCATGTGCGTGGTTTCTTGTATTTAGCTCACATGTAACCTTCTTGGATAGGCCTCCCCTGATTACTCACTCAAAAGTGGGAACTACAGCCCAGTTTAACGCAGTGCGGTAATCCAGCAGACTGATAAGATGTGAACTGAAGAAACAGCAATGGGAATGGAGGAAAAGGGACAGGTGCAAGAGAGACTCAGAAAAGAAAAACGGCGCCAAAAGCAGTGTGGCTCAGTGCACAGAGCATCGGCCCATGCACCAAAGGGCGGCAGGTTCAATTCCTGGTCAAGGGCACGTACCTGAGTTGCAGGTTCAATCCCGAGCCCCAGTCTCTCTCACATTAATGTTTCTCTCCTTCTCCTCCTCCCTCCCCCTTTCTTCCCTCCTCCACCTCCTCCACTCCCTTCCACTCTAAAAATCCATGGGTAAAATACCTTCGGGTGAGGATTAACCGAACAAAAGGAAAAATGGTCAAGAAAACCGACTTGGGCAGGGTGGGTGAGGGTGTGACATGAGGTAGAGGGAAAAGTTGAGAATAACCACAGGTTTTTTTTGCTTGGGTCACTTCGTGGTGGCTGAGACCATTAACTAAGCTAAGGGATACAAAGGATGGAACACTTTCAAAGGAAGGATGGTGACTGCTGAACAGAAACACCAAGTCCACGTCTAAATGCTTCCTCCCGCTCTTCCCTTACAGTTCCTGAGAGATGCAACTGAACTGCATGTCCTTGGTGAAATTTCTTTCAACAAATCTCTGTATGAGGGTCTGAATGCAGAGAACCACAGAACTAAGGTAATCGCTGTCTTTGGGGTGTTGTCCTAGAACTGTGCTCAGCCTAGTGCCCCTGTACAGCACTCTGCTGTGGCCCTGTTCCTGTTTTCAGTCTCATGCCTCTGATCTTGACTCTGCCACCAACTGCCTCTGTGACCTTGAGCTAGTCAGCGTCTGCCTCAGTTTTTCCATCTGTGAAATGAGGCAATTAAATAAGAGGCTTAAGCTGAGGAAGTCTAAACTGAAATAACTAAGCTAGAACCAAAAGCTACATATGCTTTGATTTGAAAAGGCATTTAAAATTTTTTTCCCCGAAGTGAGAAATTAGTGTTTGTATGCATGAACTCTCTAATGTGTAGTATCAGAGTTTAATTATAATATTAACCAGTTACAATCCTCAGAGAGCATACCTCTTTGACAAGCCTTAGACTAAGCACTGGAACTCCTGGGGTTTGTTTTGCCGAAGTACGACCACAGGTCGAACGGATGCTGTGACCTATGGGCCAAATGCTGTGTGTGCTCCCCTGAGCTGTCATTCTCGTTGACACTCAGCTGGATGTGCTGCTGGCTTTCGGGATGCTCCATCCGGGAGCTCTTCAGTTCGGCATGATTCATTATTTATTAGGAGGAATGTTAAGAGAGTGAGACTGGAGTGCTAAATATTGGATCCTCTGATTTTCTTTCTGGAGGAGGAGAAAAAAGGAACAGTTCTCTAGACGTGTCAGGAAAAACATTCCCCTTTATTTTTAGGCATTTCTAATACAGAAAATGATACGGAAAAAAGAGGATTGCCCCATTCTCCCACTGTCTAGATATTTTTAAAAATCCAGGATTGCTTAGAAGAATATTCAAGCTTTATAGAAAAATACCAAATGAAAAATAATGGTTCCTTTACTTCCCTTCTTCCCACACCCCAGCTTCCTCTTCCCAAAGGGAGTTTTTGTTAGCAGTTTCTAATATGCACATTCTTAAATTATTTAGGTACTTCCTCCTCTTACTGATATTTTTATTCTATGGTATAGATTCCTTATAATTATTTTCCTTAAATTTGATACCGTAAGCAAAGTATTACGTAGTTCCTGACAATAAGCACCTGACTTACAGTGAATCTGTGAGTATAAATAGCAGTATATCCAAGTGCATTTCAGCTGCGGGTACCATAAAAGGATCTGCTGTTTATCTAGTAAGGGAGGCAGACCGGGGTCAATGGCTACCTGGCTGGGGTCAGGCAGAGAAGTTTGGATGGCCATTTGGGCCCCACTTAAGTCCTGGCACCATGATGTCTACGTATGCTGGCCACAGCTTGGAATGTCCACATCTGGGTCTCACTTGGGAAGCACATCCTCTAAGCCCCCAGCTGAGTCCTGTTAGTGAAAAGACAGCTTAGACTCTGAAGTTGAGATGACAATGCTGGGGATCCCTCCTATAGGAAGAGCTCTACAGATTGTACACATGGATGCTGTTTTGCATTTATTTTCCCGTTTCAAAGTAATGTATAGTTGAGTCTGGTGAGGAGTAGAACAGTGTGTTTGTCATATATTTTGGGTGGGGAAAGTGTATCAGACTTGAGGGAGCTGTCAGAACAGAGCTGGAAGATCATTTACAAAGTCATCCTTTTGAAGGTGAAGCTTGGGATCAAGGATGCATAATGACACAGCTGGATGTAGAATCTTAGTTTTCTATCAGTCTTTACAACCTGAAGACCTCAATCCTGTGGGTCCCTCTGTTAAACTGTCAGAGAATCCTTAACAGAAGGTCACAGTCTCCTGAGAGACTTAGCTCTATTTCTATTACAAATAAAAAAAGTTGCTATCAAGTATTATGATCATAAGATCATGTTACTGCGCTTTTCCCCCCTTAGGTTTTTGTTCTGTTTGCTTTTTGAGGATTCTATTGATCATCTAGCTCAGAGATCTTTGCTTAGCCAAGTTCTGTCTACAAATGAGCCATCAAAGGCAGTCTTCATTTTTGTTACAGTGTTTTATCTTGAGCATTTCTTTTTGGTTCTTGGAATTTCCATCTTTCCACTTACATTGCCTATCTGTTCTTTATCTTTGTTCTTACCTGCTGTCTGCTTTATCCTTTAGAGCCCTTAAATTCCCCATCTGATAATTCTAACATCCTTGCTATGTCTAGTTCTCATGCTTGCTCTGTCTCTTCAAATTGTGTTTTTTGCCTTTAGGAACTGCTATAAATAGGCCTTTAGTAATGTGAAGTATGGGGAAAGGTAAGTGTATATCATCCTATAAGTAGGCCTCAGTCTGTTAGTGAGCCAATGTTCTGCTCTCACATTGATGTTTCTCTCTCCCTCTCCCTTCCTCTCTCAAAGTCAATAAGTTATAAAACGTGAGTAATGTTGCTTAAAAAAAGAACAGCGTTCTCTAGTGTATTTCAAAATGGCGCATTTCCTATCGGGAAGCCAAAAGATTTTTCTGTAGTATTTACTGTGGGAACCTGGTCAAGCTCCTGCAGGTAAATCTCAGAGTGGTAGGGGGGCCCCCTAATGACTGGGTTTCGTGGTGTTTTTAACTCTCAGAGTTGTCCACACTGAGCCTCCAGCAGTTATAGTTCAGGTTTTCTTTCCTTTTTTTTTAAAATCCTCATTCAAGGATATTTTTTCCATTGATTTTTAGAGAGCGTGGAAGAGAGAGGGAAAGACAAAGAGAAGTAGCCGTGAGAGAAACACATCGATTGGTTGCCTCCTACACAAGCCCCAGCCAGGGCCCAGGCTGGGGAGGAAATTGCAACTAAGGTACGTGCCCTTGACCAGAATCGAACGCGAGACCCTTTGATCTGCAGGTCGTCACTCTATCCACTGAGCCACACCGGCTAGGCGTAGTTCAGGTTTTCTGTCCCAGCACTGGAAGCTTCTACTCATACTTTGCTCCTAAAAATGTGTGGCACTTTTCCCCATTTGCGTTACCTGACACGTCTCTCTCGTTCTAGATCACTGTCATCTTCCTGAACGAGGCGGAGTACCTTCCTGTCATCATCGGAAGCAGTGTCGCTGGCTTTCTGGTTTTGATAGTGATTATAGTCGTGCTATTCAAGGTCAGTTCTGTCATGTTAATACAAGCCCTGGGGTTGGGCACAGCACTGTCTGGGACAGCCAGCCCCGACTGTCTGTGTGGCCACTTTACCTTCTTCCTTCAGCCACACATCTGTGGAGGCAAATGAGTAAGACAGGTTCTGTCTGAAAAAAATAAAATCTAATTGAAGTATTGGAGTAAAGAGAGATTTTCCTGAAACAGATTTGGTTGTTGTTCCCTGTTTAAATCCTTTCCTTCCCTTCCCCTCTTAATATTCAAACTTTTTGCTGTTCAAGATTCTCCCTGGCTTCTACCTGCTCATCCTAAGTCTTGTTTTTGTTTGTTTGTTTGTTTTCCCCCGGAGTTGAACTAAATAGGCTTGTGTCTTTGTGCTGTCAGTCAAGCTGACCCTCCCACCCCCCGGCTCCTCTCCGCATTTTCACCTTGCCACACTCTTCCCTTAAAAGCCAGCCCAGGAACTCCAGAGTCCTCTGAGCTGAGGTGTATGCTGTTCCTGTGAGCTCCCGGCTGCAAACCCAGAAGTGGCTCTGTGTGTCAGTTATTTCTCCTTCTACTAGATTGGGAGTTTCTCACTGTAGGACACCGGGCTTGATCATTTAGCCTCAGCATAGTGGGCTGAGTACTTTTACATAAATAAGATCCAGTACAGCCAAAACTATAATACTTTGCACAATTAAATGTTAAAAAGGTTAAAGAGCTCTGTGGTTTCAGAGAAAGGTCAACAATCACTTCTGACTGGGGAATGAGCACCAGGAAAGGCTGGGAAAGGCAGCATGTAGGACGGGTCTTGGAAGACTGTGTTAAGTGGGAGAGATTCAGAGGAGCCTGAGAAGCCAAGGAGGGTAAGGGCTCTTTGGGCAACCGCCAGGTAAATGGTTTTCAAAGACATATGAGTATCTTTGGTCTGAAATTGGGGTCCCCTTCCCTTTGTTTTAGTGTGGCTTTTTTAAAAGAAAATACCAACAACTGAACTTGGACAGCATAAGGAAGGCCCAGCTGAAATCAGAGAATCTGCTCACAGAAGGTGAGGACCAGCCGCCTCGTCCACTGGGAGAGGAGGTCAGCCAGTCCTCAGCTCCGAGAGCCTTGGCGTCAGACTGATGGCCTGCTCTTTTAGGAGGATGCAGGGCAGAATCTGATAAATTGTCAATAGAATATTGTTGTTTAATAACACATCGTCCCAAAAGTATCTCTGCATGTGCAAAAAATAAACTTGGGAAAGATTTGGCACTAAATGGTATTAAACTGTTTTCTTTACAGAAGCGCCTTTAACATGCACATATTACTTTGTAATTCTTCTTTTCCTCCCAAGAGATTGTATAGCATTTCTCAGCTTTGTTTAAGAATGAGTTTTTCTTTTTCTTTTTTTTAAGAATGCGTTTTTCTCGTCATTACTGTTGATGTCTCCAAAATAGTGTGCTGTGAGTTCATCCCGCAGGGACAGCGTTGAAAGCGGTTCCTAGTCTGGTATTTCAGGATCCTCAGCTCTTGCCTGTTATTTCAAATCAGGCCACAGAAAAAGCCTCCAGAACAAATGTAAAAGTATAAAAACAAAAGTCATCGAAACAGGCACTAGGTAGGAGATGAGAAGATAAGACCAGGATTTTATTCTGTAGCTTTATTTTCATTGTATGCATGAATATGTCTGTTTACTAACACTGCCAATCCTTTACCTGGCTTTCTGCTTAGCGAATTGCTCAGAGAGACTTCATTCCTTAGTAAATACTGTCGTCAGAAGAGAGCACTGGTCCACAGGGGATGGAACCTGTCCTGGGAGAGGGTGGGGGGCATAGAGATTAGGCCCAAGTTATAGGCTAGCCTTGCTCATACTATCTTATTTTATGTTTATGGCTGTTAAAGCTTGGCCACATCTTTCCACTCCTAAAAACATGGGTTATAATTTTCATGGATTATAAAATTATTGCAAAAATGTAAACAGTACAGAAGCATATAATATAGAAAGTAATTTGTATGACCCCCCCCCCCAGTCTTTTTTGTCTAATTGAGATGCTTTCATTATTATTCCTTTTTAATTTTAATTTTTTTCTGACATTTATGAGTATATCAGGTGTGAATTAAGGATTTAACCTGAGTGTGTGTTTTTCCCGGCAGCATAAGTGATTTCACTGAAGTATCTAACCACTTCCTCTGTGTATCCACATCCTCCCGGAATCACAGGGCCTAAAAGGCTTTAAGCTTCTGAGCTCCCTGGCAGTGGGTTTCTAGTTCAGGGTTTCCCAGTGAGAACCCGTCGGGAGGTGGGTAGATGAGAGAAGCCTTTCTCCTGGTTCTGAGAGCAGCGGCAGCAGCAGATGAGCACGGGCGGCTGAGCAGCAGCATGACAGCGTGGCTCCCATAGCGGTGGCTTCCTGCAACCCCTGACCTCTGGGTGACACTGTTTTTATTTTCCAGCCCTTTCAGCAAACTTGAAACTTAGCTCTCTGTGTTAAAGCTCTTTCTGCTTGAAACCCAGCCCAGGGACTAGAGTGGGTTCTGACAAACCTTGAATCTGTTATTTTCAAATGATTAACAAGTTGTCTTTATCATTTATTGAAAACTAGAGGCCCAGTGCATGAAATTCATCACGGGAGGGAGGTATCCCTCAACCCAGCCTGCATCCTCTCCAATCTGGGATCCCTCTCACAATCCAGGACTGCTGGCTCCCAACTGCTGGCTCCCAACTGCTTGCCTGCATACCTTCCTGATTTCCCCTAACCGCTTCTGCCTGCCAGCATGATCACCCCCTAGACACTCCCTTGTCAGCCTGATTGATGCCTAACTGCTCCCCTGCAGGCCTGGTCCCCCCCTAACTGCTCTCCACTATAGGCCTGGGTCTCCCCACAGCTGACCTTCCCTGCGGGCCGGGTTGCCTCCAACTTCCCCTCTGCTGGCTTGGTCACTCCTAATTGCCCTCCCCTGCAGGCTTGATCGCCCCAACTGCCTTCCCTTGCAGGCCTGGTCCTTCCCAACTGCCCTCCCCTGTTGGTTGATCACCCACAACTGGCCTCTCTTGCTGGCCATATTGTGGCAGCCATCTTTGACCACATTGGGGCAGCCATCTTGTACGTTGGAGTGATGGTCAATTTGCATATTACTGTTTTATTAGACAGGATAGAGGCCTGGTGCACAGGTGGGGGCTGGCTGGTTTGCCCTGAAGGGTGTCCTGGATCAGGGTGGGGATTTCCTTGGGGCATGGGGTGGCCTCAGCGAGGGGCCTGTGGTGGTTTGCAGGCTGGCCACTCCCCCTGGGATTTATTTATCTTCTATAATTGAAACTTTGTAGCCTTGAGTAGAGACCAGGGCTGGCCAGGGTGGGCGGGAAGCTTGGCTTCCTCCATTGCTGGGGGCAACCCAAGCCTCCTGCTTCCTCCAGCTCCGAGGCTGCCACTATATTTGTTGGTTTAATTTGCATACTCCTAATTAGTTGGTGGGTGTGGCTTGTAGGCATAGTGGAGGTACAGTCAATTTGCATGTTTCTCTTTTATTAGATAGTATACTCACTGATGATTTGAGATTCTGCTGTTACCATTTATGAAATTCCTATATATGTTAATATATGAAGTCTGAAAATTAAGTTTTGTTTCATGGATCTCTTTCTTCCCGTATCAGTACCACGACTGAAGGAGCAAATTATTTTTTTTTATTATACCAATAATAGATTCAAAACAGCACAACGGTATCTAAAGAATAAAAAGTTCCCCTTTTGCCCTAACCAGTTTGGATCAATGGATAGAGCATCGGCCTGTGGACTGAAGGTCCCGGGTTCGATTCCGGTCAAGGGCATATACCTCGGTTGCAGGCACATCTGATCGATGTTTCTTTCTCATTGATGTTTGTAACTCTCTATCCCTCTCCCTTCCTCTCTGTAAAAAAATCAATAAAATATATTAAAAAATAAATAAAGAACAAATATTTTAAAAAGTTCCTCTTTCTTCTCCCACTTCTAATCTTTTTTTCCAAAAGCAACTACTGTTAGTAGTTTTTCAGACATTTAAAAAAATATTTCTGAGTGTAATAAACTTTAAATGTGCGGGTCGTTCATCACACAATGACCTCCTGGTTCACAGGTCGATGCTCAACCCCTGCATCACATTGGTCTGGATTAGATTGTTTATAGTGTTCTCCCCATAGGGTTTTTCTTCATCTAATGGACTTAGTAATCTATTTTTTAATAGCAACTTCTGCAGACCTATCCCATTCTTTTAAGATCTGTAATATACTCTAATGTTACATGTGGACATGTCAGAATTTACTTAACAAGTCCCTGTAGGTGGATAGTTAGCTTATTCCCATTTCTTTTTTTTATTACAAAGAAAAGATGTGATAAACATCTTTAAATGTGTCCTGAGATGCTTTCAGGTATATCGATGGGTAAGTTCTAGTGCAATTACTGGCTCAAAGGTTATGGGCATTTACAATTTTGTTAGATGATGGCAACTTGACCTTCACAATGTTTTTACCAGTTTATACTCCCACTTAGACTACGTTTAAAGTGCCACTATGCTCTGGGCACCACCAAATTAAGTATTTTGCTGATCTAATCAGTGTGATACCTAGCATTCTGTTTTCGATACCAGCTTTCATTTGTAACTTTGCAGCCAGGGATGTGCCTTTGACTGGGAAGAGACCGTTTGGTCTGCAGGCCAGTGCTCTATCCATTGAGCAATGTCAGTCAGGGCTGGGCATTCTTTTTTTTTCTTTTTTTTTTTAAATTTCAGGTGGAAGGGAAAGGGGAAGAGAGAATTAGAAACATCAATGATGAGAGAGAAGCATTGATCAGCTGCCTCTTGCATGACCCCTACTAGGGTTCAAGCCTGCAACCTAGGCAAATGCCCTTGACCGGAATCAAACCCGGGACCCTTCAGTCCTCAGGCCAACGTTCTATCCACTGAGCCACACCGGTTTTGGGTCTGCCAGACTTTAATGGGAGCTTTGCATACCCTCCTCTGCCTGCCTCACAGCCTGCCCTCGGCCCCAGTCCCTTTGGGAAGTTTCTCTCTCTCTTCCTCCCTCCATTCCTCCCTCTCTCTCTTTTCCTCTCTCTAATCATGTCCTGTGCGCGCGCGCGTGCGCACACACACACACACACACACACACACATATGTACATACACAACACTTTTTTTGGTTTTTGGTTGTTTTTTTAGGATCATATATTCTACCATTTGTGACTATTTTCAAGGAATGATTTCAGAAAAAAAAATGCTGGGTGAGAGTGGGATAGGGAGATATAGTATCTTGCGTTAATATGTATGAGGAATTAATACATTTGTATAGTTCTTTACAATCTGTAAAGAAGCCCTTTCAGCTTTTTCCAAAAGTGGACTGTAAGCTATTTTTGTAATGGCTATGCTGTGCCAAATAGCTTTCCAGAAGGACCGAACCATGGAGGATGGGTATCAGCCACAAGAACATGTCCTGGGACCTCGGTTTCACTTCACTTGCTTGCTTAATGGGTATGTGATCATAGCTTTAGTTTGTTTTGATTGACAGCAAGACCGTGTACCTTCCTATGAAATAAGATGACAATTTTTTTTACTTGAGGCTTTACTTTTCCCTTCTAGTCCAGTTAAAATGTGGCCTTGGCTTTTTCTCAGCTCTTTCTGAACTGGGTCATCTGGCGTAGAAATGCCTTTTTCCTTCTGAACTTAAGAGCCTCTGGGCAGGTGAGGGATTTGGCCTAAGAATCAGAGCGATGCGCCCTCCAGGTGGGGATTCTGGCAGATGTGCCGCTGGGCGTGAGGAAGCAGTGGGTGTGGTTTCTGTCCAGGGCCTGGGCAGCCCTGCCCAGAGCTCTGGCTCCTGTTCTCTGACTCCTGTTAGCCTCCTTCCCCGGGGCATCTTTCCTCTCGAGAGCCCTGAGGTCTGCGACTAAGGTTGGTGTGTTGGAGGGAGAAGACACGTCCATGCTGGTTCTGCTAGCTTTCCTAGCCTCGGAAAGGCTGCCGGCCTGATTCCTGGAAGTCCACCCTGGGGCTTGGGCCCTGTGCATCCTGGATGAAGGACTCCCCGGGGGACTGGTTAGCTTATTAGGGCCACTCGTACCTCTAAGTGAGGGGTTTCCAGCTCGTGTGCCATAGGCCCCTTTGGTGGTCGGGGGAAATATAGGGACCCCTTTTGATGATTTTCCCAAAATTGTGCTATGAAAATGTCCAAATATACAGAAGAGTCGAATTTTACAGTGAAGACCTGTCTACCCGCCACCTGGTTTCTTCCGTTAACATTTTACTGTGCTTGCCTTATTACGTCTTTTCCATCTATTCACCCATCAGCTGGTTTTCAAATACATGGAAGTTTACAAAGAACCAATTATGTTGAACACAATGACTAGAATATTAAAAAAATATGATATGGAGATACGTGTGCTTCTTCATTACTGCGTTAAGCAGCAGGTCTAATAACTATGCTGCTTTCAAAGTCGTGATGACAAAGTGTGTTTTGAGGTATTGATCTGTAAAGTGATGTAATTCCTATTGATGTTCAATATAGGTACTACTAATCCTATGATGGTTTGTTGCCTACACTTTTAATTGAGGAAATGCTAAGTTTCAGTTAAAGGGTAGTAAAACCAATGAGGGAACATTTTTTCCATCCGACTCCACAGACTTCCTTCTCTACATACTCTGGTCCATTTATTTTTTTTTATTTTTTTTTAAATGTTTTATTGATTTTTTACAGAGCAGAAGGGAGAGGGATAGAAAGTCAGAAACATCGATGAGAGGGAGACATCGATCAGCTGCCTCTTGCATGCCCCCTACTGGGGGTGTGCCCGCAGCCAAGGTACATGCCCTTGCCGGAAACGAACCTGGGACCCTTCAGTCCGCAGTCCGATACTATCCACTGAGCCACACCGGTCTCAGCACTCCGGTCCATTTAATGAAAGCACGTGTCCTGCCGGACTTGGTACATTTGCAGCTGACCTTGGTCACCCTGGACAGTATTCCCTCTGTTTCATAGAGAAGGAACCCACGTGCACACGGCCACAGGGCTTGATAAGGCAGACCCAGCTTCCTGTAGGACATTTTCTGATCTCCAGGTCTAATGGCTTTTCCACAGAAGCCGTATTTCACACGGGCAAGGCAGAGCTGACGGTGGAGAGCGGTGGCTCTCAGGCTGCGCTGGGCAGAAGAGTCAGCGTGGAGCTGAGCTGGTCAGGTTCCCTGGCCTCACACACCGAAGACACTGATGCTCAAGCCTGCCCTGGGTCTGGGCACCTTTTTGGCAAGCACGCCAGGCACTGATGCACAAGCCACACCCTGTGAGATGTCCGCTATGAGATCACGCTTGGAGTCTTGATGACTAAGAAGTTGCTTCAGGTGACACATTTAACTTCATTCTCTGGTAGAATTATCTCTTGAAATCTTATAGGAATACTTGAGGCCCCATGCACAAAAATTCGTGCATTTGAGGAGGGGTGTCCCTCAACCCGGCCTGCGCCTCTCGCAGTCCAGGAGCCCTCGGGGGATGTCTGACTGACGTCGTTGGCCCACTTTCCAAGGAGCAGGCCTAAGCCACAAGTCTGGCCTCCTGCTGCCCACTGGCACCCGCCTTGGCTGGCCTGGTGCCACCCGCTCGCTGCCTCTACTTGGTCAATTTGCATATTGGGCTTTTATTATATAGGATACACACAAAAATAAAGGCTCAGTCACCCTACCCTAGACACTTTAAATATTCAGGCTAGTGGCAGAGGTAGGGTGATCGGAAATCAATCCATCCTCCCTTCCTTCCTATACCCCTTCCCCTTTTAGTCTCCTATCTCCCTCCCTCCCTCCTCTTATTCTACAAGCTTCCCCGACTGCCTGCTTCAAGGTCCTGTGGCAGACTGGTAAAGCCCTTTCCTGCTTTAACCAATATGGCCCTAAACCAATATATACCCAACGGTAACTGTAAATCACAGATCCTGTCCTTTGGAGATCTAGAAAAAGAGAGATCCAGGCTGCTTTCCCCGAGACAGACTCTGTAAGTTGAGCCTCAAAGCCATGAGGGCTGAGGGAGACCCACTTGTGCCAAGGCACGGAGTCGGGAAGGGAAGGATGTGACAAAGCTTGTGAGCCAGGCCCTGAAGCCATGTGTGTCCCGACGCCTGTGGCTGAAAGGGCAGGTGGGGACAGAAATCACAATGGAAAATGAGCATCTACAGAATTGTGTACAGGGAACTATGGCCACACCACTTGCAGTGTTTGTGTGAAGATTTCACGCTCATTCTTGTTTCATTACCACCACAGTCCGGTGAACTTGAGAGTGGAGAGGAGGGGATGGGTGGGAGGGAGGGATTTCATGAGGTCTGCGTGGGCAACTAGCACAAGAAGCAGAAGGAAGAACAAGGTGAGCTTGCGCTGAGGCGTCCGTGCTGAGTGGCTGCTGCTCTGTGGGTGTGGCTGGCCTGAGTGTGAGTCTTTATCCTCTCCAGAGGCCAGTGGAGAGGCGGTCTTTACTCTTCAAGTGTTTGGAACCCCGGTAGCGTTTTCCCTGGTAGAGTGAGAACTAAATAATGAGTAACAACCCATCAATTAAGATGGGTTGCGGGTGCTTTGATGGGCTTGGAAATTCGTCCCACAGAGAGGAGCTTTTCTTTTTCCTGTTGACTGTATCGAAATGACATTAATAATACATCTACTACTTCTTAAATGGACCAGTAATGTCTATTAATGGAGTGTGTTGATCAGAGCAGGACTGCCAGCGCAGAAGAAAAATTAAAGGATAATTTGTGAAACCCTTTCCACACCTCGCCTTTCCCATTCTTGTCCCTCTTAGGCCTGCGAAGGAGTGCGGCTCTGTGCCTGGTCCTTGAAGGCCTGTGATGGCCTCCTTGTGTGGCTGAGGAGACTCAGCTCCTCCCTCCAGGCCTTGCATGAACCTCCTCCTTTGGGTGGAAATAGAGGCACAGTCACTGTGTGCCTGTCACATCTGAACCTCTATCCCAGGAACCACAGTATTTGATGAGATTCCTATTTTCTTCATTTTGCTTCCTTTAGTTATTGGAGAGCCTTTTTTTTTAGTTTGTTAGCGCTCAGGCCAAGGGGAAGGCTGTAGTACCAGGGAAAGTCCTCATGGGCTGAAGGAGGAACTCGGGTGCCTTTGGAGGATGCAGGCTTTCCAAGCTGCTGATGGAAACACAGTGATGCCGTTGGCCACTATCCTACAACCAGCAGGTTCCCTCTTAGAAGCTTTCTCTCGTCCTGTAGAGAGTGGGGATTGAGGGGGTGATCTTCGGATTCTCCTGCCTCCAAAGGCTCACCCCATTGCACTCTATTTCCTTTGAAATCTACAAAATTCATAGAAGGAACAGTGGTATCGGGGAGGCTGGAGTCAGAGGCAGCAGAGCCCGTTCCCCCCAGGTAGACCTGCAGCATGTTTCTTAGAGGGGGGTGGGGGTGGGAAGGGGAGACCCTGGAGGATCCACCATGGTTCTCACTAGGACTGCGCCAGGACCCAGAGCAGACCGAGCTGGCCCTTGAAGTGTATCTAAACCACACAGAACAATAGACTTAGAATGTTGGCAAATCTTAGGAGCAAGGGAGGTAAGTAAGGCGAGGAACACCCTTTCTAAGTTTATTTCCTAATTCCCTGTCACTTCACCACTGGCGCCTTAAACCACCCGACCGGCAGAGCTGTGAACCAGATGAGGACGGTTCACTGTCAATCCCTTTCTTTCGTGTGGAAAACTTCCGGTGAAGTGTGATGTGGACTCCGTTGGGAGAGGGGAGGGAAGGGGCACAGTGGTGAGGCCAAAGGGGGCTTTGACTACTTTGTGAAGGTTAGCCAGTCACCCCTGACCCCTGACCCCTGACCCAGGGAGTGAAGTTGAAAGGCATCCAGTCAGTTCCTGGCAGACCAGGTGGAGCTCTCGGCCCTCGGCACCTGCAGAAGGTGCCTGTCTCTTGACCGACCCTCACTCGTGAGGCATCATGAGAGCCC
Source organism: Antrozous pallidus (assembly GCA_027563665.1). Classification (NCBI taxonomy): domain Eukaryota; kingdom Metazoa; phylum Chordata; class Mammalia; order Chiroptera; family Vespertilionidae; genus Antrozous; species Antrozous pallidus. The sequence goes on from CM050526.1 coordinate 16,192,528, forward strand.
CTTGCCCTGCAAGGAGCCCTGAACGGCCGGTGAGACGGTTTTGTGCAGGCCCCAGCGGGGCAGGTGTGTGAGCCACACGAAACGTCATCTCGAGGCAGCCAAGGCTCTAGAGGACAGATCCCTTCAGCGGAGGCCCGGAACCTGCTAGCCTGGCTCCTCAGATGAGCTCAGCCTCCTCCCACCCAGCGTGAGGCGGACGGAGAGCCGCAGCTCCGGCTGAGCTCAGAGTGAGTCAGCCAGGCGACGCAGAAACTAAGGCGCTGTGCCCGGCTGTTGGAGCATCATCCCATTCCTGCTCAGGGCACATGCCTGGGCCGTGAGCTTGATCCTGGGTGAGAGGCCTTTAGTGTTTCTCTCTCTCCCTCCCTCTCTCTCGAAAACCAACGAAAACATTTTTTAGAAAAGATACTAAGTGCTCATAGTGAGCATGGAGAGAATTGCTTAGCTGGGAGCCAGATCATCTGGATTCAAATTGTGGTGCAGATGCTTATTAGTGGTGTGATCACAGACCCATCTAACCTCTTTAGAGGAAAATCAGGATGATAATTGTACCAGAGGCTGTGACGATTGAATGAGCCCATACATGAAAGGCAAAGAGAACAGTGCTTGGCAAGTGGTAAGTGCTGGTGAGTGTTCCTTATGGTAATGGTGGGGAAGGCCCCTTGGACAGTGCCCGGGGCTCTGAGGCTGTTGAGACGGGGTGAGGTAGAAACTGGAGAACCCCCTCAAATGCAGCTGGGGGGTTATCTCATTTGGTTTTAGGAACATCTCTTCCTTGGACTTCAAATAATGCAAATGTAAACGCAAAGGCCCTCCTCCTACTGTGGGTGCAGTGGATGTTGGACCTGACCTTGTGGGGCGGTGAGCTGGCTCCAGTCTGTGGAGGTAGACTGCAGACACAGGGATTTGCAGTTTGTGAGAAGTATTATTCATGTTGCTTTGACCATGACCCCCAGGAAGAAATACATTCCACATGATGTCACTGTACACACTCATACATCAAACAAGTTTCACAAAACGTGACCAACCTTTCTTAAATGTGCCCTGATGATCGATCGATCTCTCTCCCTCTCTCCCTCTCCCTCCCTCTCCCTCCCTCTCTCTCTCTCTCTCTCCCTCTCTCTCTCCCTCTCTCTCTGTCTCTCCCCCCTCCCCTCTCCCTCTCTCTCCCTCTCTCTCTCTGTCTCTCTCTCTCTCTCCCCTCCTCTCCCCCCTGGATATGTTGGATGTAACCAGGTAAACTGACATCATGATGCACCAATGGATCTGGACCTGGTAGCCTAAGAGGCTGTGCTGTGAGGAGCCCAGGAGGGTCTAGCCCAGCCTGAGACTGCTCTCCCTCTGGCCATCCCTCATGGGCTCTAAAGCCTGGGGTGGCTCAGGAGGGGCTGCCCACACTTGAGGGCAAATGAGAGCGGAGCCCCTTCTCTAAGGCCAGAGGGAAAGTTGACAAGCTAGAGGGCAGGGAAACTGGCATTTCAGCATCTTGAGCAGCACACAGTAGGGGCTCAGTAAAGGTTTAAGGAAGCAGGAAGAGGGGAGAGTGCCCTGGACCGGGCCTAGTCATATGCTCTCCCCTGTGACCCAGGGCCTCAGTTACTCCACCTGCAAAATGAAGGCCTGGCCTCTGGGGGATTCCCCAGCAGAGTAGACCACCAAGCCTGGAACTCCCTTGGGGAGTGGAGATCCAATGCAGCATCATCGTACCTGCTGCCCATGCAATGTGGGGGCCCAGCCTGAGCTCATCTCCAGGCCAGACAGCAAGATCCCGAAAGGCCACCATCCACATGGGCTCAGCTTGAGGGGCATCTTCTTAGCGTGCTGTCACTCCACTGAGGCTGCAACTCTGCGGAGTGCAGAACCATGTGAGGGAGGGCTGAGGAAGAGGCTGCAGGAGAGCGAGGAGCGGGGCCTGGTGACAGTTCCCGAGCCTCTCCTCCAGGATGCCCTCAGCTTCCAACATCCTCGTCATGACAGGGATGGATGGCAGCTCCCAATCCTGTCCCTGTTTAAAAATCATGTCTGAGCTTGTTCACTCACTCAAAAAACACGTCCTAAACTAGAATGTAGCAGGCATGGCTGTGGGCGTGGATGCAGAGGTGTCCAGAGGGGGGGCAGGTGGCCGCCCTCCTGGGGCTCTGTGATCTTAGTGGGGGCGGGGGGGGGGGAAGGCAGTCAAGTAAAGGAGAGCATATCCAAGGGTGACATGCTCTGAGGGAGTAAGGATAATGAGATAGAAAGTGACTGGGGCCGAAACCGGTTTGGCTCAGTGGATAGAGCGTCGGACTGCGGACTGAAAGGTCCCGGGTTCGATTCCGGTCAAGGGCATGCACCTTGGTTGCGGGCACATCCCCAGTAGGGGGTGTACAAGAGGCAGCTGATCGATGTTTCTCATCGATGTTTCTGACTTTCTATCCCTCTCCCTTCCTCTGTGAAAAATCAATAAAATATATTTTTTTAAAAAAAGAAAGTGACTGGGGTGGGGGTACGTTTGGTGGGTACCAAATTGTTCCCTGATTGGAGGAAACACACAAGCCTTTTTGAGGAAATGGCATTTGAGTTGAAATTGATGAAAAGGTACAAGGATCTATGCTTCCAAATGCCAGTTGAGAGCAAAATACAGATTTCTAGGCCCTATTTAGCAAATAAAAACATTGGGGCCCGGGCCCGGGAATCTGCATTTTCCTCCTGAATGATTCCCATACACACGGAAACTGGAGGCCTTCTGCCTTCCGGAGAAGACCACACCTGGTGGGCTTCAGGGTTCCTTCCGACTCCCAGCGCCCATGGTTCAGGGAGAGGAAGCTCGTGTGTGTGTGTGTGTGGGGGGGGGGGGGGCGGTTTGAGGGGGAGAGAGTGAGCTAGGGAGAGGGGCAAGGTTCCGGCTGGATGGCAGGAGGCAGGAAATGAGCAAAGCACAGCTCCTTACGCAAAGGGAGAGCTCCCCCAGGGCCCCTCGTTGAGGCGGCTCTCTGCGGTGGCCTCCCTCCGCCCTGCCCGCTCCCTCCGGTAATCCCACCGGCCGTGAGAGCTGCAGGCTCGGCTGCCTAGGTTAGGTCTACCTTGTGCTTGGGGAACGTTTCAAACGGCTGGCCCGGGCCCTCTCCAGATGTCCGTTATGACCCTGGGCCTTGGTTGCCTGTGCCCCCAACCCCAGCCCACCTCGCCCCCCACCCCAGCCCCCCTGCCCCCCCACCCCAGCCCACCTGTCCCCCACCCCAGCCCCCCTGCCCCCCCCACCTCAGCCCACCTCGCCCTCCACCCCAGCCCCCCTGCCCCCCCACCCCAGTCCCCCTGCCCCGGGCGGTGCGGAGATCCGGGCTGCGGGCACCGGGCCTGCTTAGCCACCGGCTCCGGGGGAGGTAACAACCTGCCGCAGCTGCGTTACCGCGGCGCCTCCTGTCAGACTCCCGTCTCCCCCAGCCTGCGGTGGGGCCCGGGCTCTCCCCGGGAGCAGGGAACACCTGTGGTGTTTACCTACAAACGCTCCTTCTCCCCTTCCACACCCGCTTCCCGGGGCAGCCCCTCCTCCCAGGCCTCCGCTCCCGGCAGTTCCACCGGAGGAGCCGCGCGCTTCTTTGGGAGAAGAGCAGGGGGCGGGGAGACTTGCCCTGGGAGAGCCCTCCTCCTCTCATCCGCCGCCGCTCACTCCTCCCGCGACGCCCGCGACCCGCAGCCGGGCACGTCGGGCGGTCCAGCCCGCTGGCGTCCCCGCGCCAGCTCGGGCGGAGGAGGTGGCGGCAAGGTCGCAGCCCCGCTCGGCGCCGCCCCCGCCCGGCGCCCGCAGCGCTTTCTCAGCCGCACGTAAGCGGCGGCCCTGCGCTCCCGCAGCTCCGGGCGCCGCGGCGCGGAGCGGGCGCCCACGGCGAGGGGCCGGGCGGCTCCCATGAGACGCGCGCGCGGCGCCGCTCCCGGGCCCAGGTGAGCCACACCATGGGGCAGGCGGGCTGCAAGGGGCTCTCGCAGTCGCTGTTCGACTACAAGACCGAGAAGTATGTCATCGCCAAGAACAAGAAGGTGGGCCTGCTCTACCGGCTGCTGCAGGTCTCCATCCTGACCTACCTGGTGGTGTGAGTGCGGGGCCTCTCCGGGTCGGGAACTGGCCTGTCACCGTGTCCCCCGGGGTGGGGGCGAGGGTGGGCGTAAGGAGGGAGCCCTCTCCTGCTGGGATAGCGGCTCCGGGGGTGACAAGATGCGGCAGGGCATCTGGGAGGCTTTCCCGGGCAGCTCCGTCCTCCCGGCCTGGAGCCCCCAGCGCTGGGCGTGGGAAGGGGCAAGGTTGCAGGGGGCTGGGTGCAGCTGTCGCCCCGGGAGCCTCCCACACAGGGAGGTTATTTATAATCACTGAGCTCAGAGCCAAGCCTCGGGCTGGGGCGGCTCATGAGGCTGGCATGTCCCTCTGCTCAACTCACCCCACCGTGGCTGGCCTCTCCGGTATCCAGCGGGGGGGACCTGCCCCACGGGCCTCTGTCCCCCCACATCTCCCTGCCGCCTGGCAGAGGCTGCAGAGGGGCAGCTCCTTGGGGTGGCTCCACCGGGCACTGCCCAGAGCCCTCCCCCCTGGGTAAGGAGGGGGCAGGTGGAGGGAGGAAATGGCCCCAGAGAATTGGGGTGCAGGTGCGCCTGCCTCTTTTACTCATCCAGTAAATGCGGGGGAGTCCCTCCCATTTCCTGACTGGGAGGAGCAGACGCCCCGCTGGGAGGGCGGCGCTGACTCACCTGGCATTTCCTCCGTTTCCCCCTGTCTCCCACTGAGGGCCTTAGAGCTCGCTGTTGCTAAGCCGCGCGGTTCCTCCTGCCCCTGGGCAGTGTCTGCCCCTCGTTCAGACCTGGGAACTCCCACGACTCCTTCCTCCCACACGTCAAACAATTGCCCACGGTGTAATTACAGACTTGTCTGGAGGCTCCTTAGCTTCATGCCTGTGTCTGATTCCCCACGAGGCTGGGAACATCGGGAGGAAGGGGCCTGACGTCACCCGACCGCCCGGACAGTGGGTGTGAAATGAATGAGGGAATGGACGTCCCTTTAGTCTTTGCTGGATGTTTCTGTGCAGGTGGAGCCCAGCGTGTCCTTTCCAAGTAGCTGGTTGGCTCAAGGGCCACAGCCCGCTCAGAGTTCCTTAGAGACTGGCCAGTCCAGGGCCCAGGACATGCCAGCTCTGCCTGCCCCCAGAGATGAAGAGGGTGGACACATGCTGGTTGACACCAGCTATGCAGAGAACTCTTACGGCATCTCACATCACTACTGCATGACCTCTCCTGGCCTCAGTTTCCCTAACTTTCCCAAGGTTCAATTTACCTGAACAGTCTCTAATATTAACAGTAACATCAGCAATAAACTGGTGAGTGTGTTCAATAAACTCTTCCTCTGTGCCGGGCGCTCTCCTGTGCTAAACAATTTACCTGCACCATCTTGGCGTCTTAAATTTTTTTTTTTGTATTTTGACATAATTTTAGACTTATAGAAAAGTTACAATAGTAGTAAAAATACTTTTTAAGTTCCCTTCAACTAGATTCTCCAAATGTTGTCTTACATTTGTGTTGTCCTGCTTTCTCTCTCCATATACATACGCTTTTTTTTTCTGTTTGAATAGATGGCAAGCACCATCTCTCTTTGCTCCTCTATACTTCATTGTATATTTCTTAAAAATAAGGAATTCTCTTATTTAGCTAAGTACAAGTATGAAAATTAGGAAGTTAGCATTGAAATGTCATTGTTGTTTAAGCTAGTGACATTTTGTAAATTGTCCCAATAATGTGCACTCACGCCTTGCACTCATTGCCATGTCTCCTTCGGCTCCTTCAATCTGGAATTGTTCCTGAGTCTTTCTCTGTGATTCATGACACTGTCATGTTTTGAAGAATACAGAATCTTCTAAAATATATATATATTTTTAAATTCAGGTACATAATTCACCATTTTAATCATTTTAAATTACACAATTAAGTGGTTTTTAGAATATTCACAATGTTGTGTAACCATCACCACTACCTAATTCCAGCACATTTCTATCACCCTCCCCACAAAGAAACCTGTATCTATTAACAGTCAGTCATAATTCTCCCCTACCCTTAATTCCTTGGCAACCATGAATCTACTTTTTGCCTCTATATGTTTGCCCATTCTGGCCATTTCTTAGAAATCAAATCATATACTATATGGCTTTTGTTTGTCTGACTTCTTTTATTTGGCATAATGTGTTCAAGGTTCATCCATGTTGAAGCATGTGTCAGTACTTCAATCCTTTTATGACTGAACTAGTGGCCTGGTGCATGAAATTCGTGCGCGTGCGCACGTGTGTGTGTGTGTGTGTGTGTGTGTGTGTGTGTGTGTGTGTGTTTCCTCAGCCCAGTCTGCACCTTCTCCAATTGGGGACCCCTTGGGTGATGGACATCCCTCTCACAATCTGGGACTGCTGGCTCCTAACTTCTCACCTGCCTGCCTGATCGCCCCTAACTGCCCTCTCCTGCTGACTTGGTCTCACCCCAACTGCTCTCCCCTGTTGGCCTGATCACCCCTAACTGCCTCTGCCTTGGCCGCCACCACCATGGCTTTGTTTATCCCAAAGGAAGTCAGATGTCTGGAAGATGGCCAGTCGGTCAACCCAGTCTAATTAGCATATTACCCTTTTATTAGTATAGATAGATTTTATAGAATAGGATTGCTTAAATGGGGTGGGGGAAGTCTTTTTCAGCAGGAGGAGATGCTCTTGGCAGACAAAAATACATAATCCCTATATCTGGACTGATAGCCAGACATATATGCACTATACAACCAAACCAGCCATTAAAAAATTGAACCGCTTTCTAACACCTTACATCAAACAGCTGTTGCCCTTAAAACCCATCCTCAGCCCCCACCTTAGGTTCTGCCTTCGAAGTTCACCCAGATTAGGTTTTTTTTTAATTGCTTTATTTATTTTTAATCTTTATCGTTCAGATTATTACAATTGTCCCTCCTTCCCCCCCCCCCCCCGCCCCATAACTCCACCAGGTTCCCACACCACCCTCTGCCCTTACACGCCCCCCCACTGTCCTCATCTATAGGTGTATGATTTTTGTTCAGTCTCTTCCCACACCCCTCACGCCCCTCACACCCCATTCCCACTGAGAATTGTTAGTCCACTCCCTTTCTATGCCCCTGATTCTATTATATTCACCAGTTTATTCTGTTCATCAGATTTTTTATTCACTTGTTGATAGCTGTGTATTTGTTGTTCATAATTTTTATCTTTACCTTTTCTTCTTCCTCTTCTTAAAGAATACCTTTCGGCATTTCATATAATACTAGTTTGGTGGTAAAGAACTCCTTTAGCTTTTTCTTATCTGTGAAGTTCTCTATCTGACCTTCAATTCTGAATGATAGCTTTGCTATGTAGAGTAATCATGGTTGTAGGTTCTTGCTATTCATCACTTTGAATGTTTCTTGCCACTCCCATCTGGCCTGCATAGTTTCTGTTGAGAAATCAGCTGACAAGAGTATGGGTGCTCCTTTGTAGGTAATTACCTGTTTTCCTATTGCTGCTTTTAATAGTCTTTCTTTGTCTTTTGCTCTTGGCATTTTAATTATGATGTGTCTTGGTGTGGTATTCTTTGGATTCCTTTTGTTTGGGGTTCTGTGTTCTTCTTGACTTGTAAGTCTATTTCTTTCACCAGGTGGGGGAAGTTTTCAGTCATTATTTCTTCAAATATGTTTTCAGTTTCTTGCTCTCTCTCTTATTCTGACACCCCCATAATTCGGATGTTGGCATGCTTGAAGTTGTCCCAGAGGCTCCTTACACTATCTTCATATTTTTAGATTCTTTTTGCGTTTCTGGTTGGGTGTTTTTTGCTTCTTTGTATTTTCAACTCTTTGACTTAATTCTTGTGATCCTTTAGTCTGCTGTTGGATCTCTATAGAATTTATTTCAGTCAGTGTATGTTTAATTTCTAGTTGGCCCTTTTTCATATCCTTGAGGGTCTCGCTAAATTTATCGGCTTTTTCTAGAAAATTCTTTTTTTTTAAAATCTTTATTGTTCAGTATATTAATTACATTGTTCCCTTTTTTCCCCCCTATAGTTCCCCTCCACCTGGTACCCATCCCACCCTCCGCCCTCACTCCCCTCCACTGTCCTCTCCCATAGTTGCATGATTTTTGTCCAGTCTCTTGCTGCACTTCCCACGCCCCCTTTCTCCCCAAGAGTTGTCAGTCCATTCCCTCTCTATGTCTGTGATTCTGTTACATTCACCAGTTTATCCTGTTCATCAGCTTATTAATTCACTTGATTTTTAGATTCATTTGTTGATAATGTGTATTTGTTGTTCCTAATTTACACTTTTATCTTTTTCTTCTTCCTCTTCTTAAAGAATATCTTTCAGCATTTCATATAATATTGGTTTGGTGGTGATGAACTCCTTTAGCTTTTTCTTATCTGCGAAGCACTTCATCTGACCTTCAATTCTGCATGATAGCTTTGCTGGATAGAGTAATCTTGGTTGTAGATTCTTGCTGTTCATCACTTTGAATATTTCTTGCCACTCCCGTCTGGCCTGCATCGTTTCTGTTGAGAAATCCGCTGACAATCGTATGGGTGCTCCCTTATAGGTAACCAACTGTTTCTCTCTTGCTGCTTTTAATATTCTCTCTTTGTCTTTTGCTCTTGGCATTTTAATTATGATGTGCCTTGGTGTGGTCCTCTTAGGGTTCCTATATATTGGGGTTCGGTGTGCTTCTTGGACTCCTAAGTCAATTTCTTTCACCAGGTGTGGGAAGTTTTCGGTCACTTTTTCTTCAAATAGGTTTTCGTTGTCTTGCTCTCTCTCTTTTTCTGGCACCCCTATAATTCGGATGTTGGTATGCTTGAGGTTGTCCCAGAGGCCCCTTACACTATCTTCAATATTTTGGATTTTTTTTGTTTCTTGCTTTTTCAGCTGAGTGGATTTTGCTTCTTTGTATTTCAAATCTTTAACTTGGTTCTTGGGGTGCTCCAGAGTACTTTTAGGTCTTTGTTATAATATTTTTTTATTTCAGTCAGTGTATGCTTAATTTCTGGTTGGCCCTTTTTCATATCCTTGAGAGTCTCCTTTATATCCTTGAGTGTCTCCCTCATTTCCTTGCAGATCTCGTTCATTTCCTTGTAGGACTCATTCATTTCCTTTTCGTTCTCGCTTATTTCCTTATAGGCCTCGACCTTTTGTTGGAGCCTCTTGAAAAACCCTATAACCGTGGTTTTGAATTCCATGTCCAGTCCTTTTTTCCCCCTCCATTTCTTTCACATCTGATTTCTTTCCATGTCTCTGCATGGTGGCTGCTTCCCTGAGTTGGTCAATTAGCTTTGTGTGGTAGACTTCCTACTAGGGACAGTGGCTCAGCCTCCCCAGTTACCTGAGGTGGATATGGGTTGCACAGTCTTGCTGAAGTTAAGCTCAGTTCATCGTTGTTAGCACTTGGAGGGGTTGACCTCCAGGCCAATTGTCTGTGAAGCTCAGTTATGCTCAGGTTGGATGGGCGGAGTCTCCGGGCCAAGCAGACAGCATCAGCTCCGCCCTATGCGGCCCCAGGGACTCTGTGCCAGGGGCAATGGCTGTCAGCACCTCTGAGAGAGAGCTGCTGCCGAGCTCCACTGGCTGCTGGGGAATTCAGACTCTCCCCAAATGACTCTGCATGCCCAATGTCTCACCCAGGGTTGTAAAACAAAGCAGACTGACGGTTTTCCGAATGAGAGAGCAAGTCACAGAGCGCTCTCTGCACAGTCACGCAGCTGCGCTGTTCCCAAGGTCACACGCAAGCTGCTTTCTCCACAAGCTGGGAGACCCGCCAGCGCCCGAGCTTCTGTGTGCCCTCCCACTGTCCAGTTTTCACCCCGCATGATAGTGGGTTCCCTGGACTTTGCCCAGAGCTGGAGAATCAGTCCAGTGGGACGTCTTTGTCTCCCCGTTCAAGAAAACTGGCCGGTTTTCAGCCGCCCGCCCTCTCTGCTGGCACGCGCTCCAAACCTCTCTCCGTGCGAATCTTTCAACACTGTCCGCCGCCGCTCCTCCGAGTCACAGTGTCTTCTTTTCACTTTTATTTGTGGAATTTTCACTCGGCGAGCTTTCTGGTGATTCTGGATGGTGTTTGTTCTTTCGTTAAGTTGTAGTATTAAAATTGTTGAGTATGACGGCAAGATAGGTGTTTTACCTATGCCGCCATCTTGGTTCTCCCTAGAAAATTCTTGAAAAACCTTATAACCGTGGTTTTGAACTCTATATCCAGTTGTTTGTTTTCCTTCATTTCTTTCATTTGTGACCTGTTTCTTTGTCTCCATATTTTGGCTGCTTCCTTGAGTTGATAGAGTGGCTTTGTGTGCGAGGTGTCCTATAGGGCCCAGTGGCTCAGCCTCTCCAGTTACCTGAGGTGGACACTCTTGGTGCACTCCTTTGTGGACTGTGTGCACAGTCTTGTTGTAGTTAAGCCTTGGTTGTTGTTGGTATCACTGGGAGGAATTAACCTCCATGCCAATTGGCTGTGAGGATCAGCTGTGTCTATGCTGAGAGAACTTCTGTGTTGGAGACAGCCTTATGAGACAAGACTTGCAAAATTCTCTGTGCTCAGTTCAGCTTGGATGGGGCAGGATCTCAGGGTGGAGCAGACAGCAATGGCTTCCTGTCAGCCCTGCCCTAAGAGGCCCCTGGATTTCAGTGTGCCTCAGTACTTGCTGCAATCACTTCTGAGAGAAAGCTGCTCTCGAGTTTTGCCCACTGCCAGACAGTCCAGTTTCTTCCTGATTGAGTCTGGGTCTCCAGTCTCACCTGGAACTGGAGTTCATAGCAGTCGGGAGCTTTTTGTCTCCCTCCTGATTGAGAAAGCCAGTTGCATATTCAGTTGCCAGCCCTCTCCACGCACACGCCTGGGTACCTCTGCTTTCCGCAGTTCCTCTGAGTCTCAGTGTGCTTTTCTCTTTCCTGACAGTCCAGTTTCTCCCCGTATGAATCTGGGTCCCCCAAATCTCGCCTGGTACCAGAGTTCAGAGCAGTCGGGAACTTTTGTCTCCCTCTGGACTGAGAAAGCCAGTTGCATATTCCCAGATTAGGTTCTGATTGGTTGGTTTCTATGCCAGTCAGCATCAAAAGCTCCGCCTCCTAGGCAGCCATTGGCTCCTTGCAGTTCACCAGATTAGGTTCTGATTGGTTGGTTTCTATGCCAGTCACCATCTCTGGGCTTTTCTCTGGGCCTGATCAGCAGCCCCCACAGCTGTTGGAGAGGCCGAGGGAGAGGGGCAAGGGCTGATCAACAGCTGCCATGGAGGCTGTGGATCAGGCCCTGCTTCTGTCTCCGGTCATCTCTCCAGGCCTGATCCACAGCCCCCTGGCAGTCAGTGCTGGGTTGATGCTTCCACGGCTATAGCAGTCAGTGCTGGGTCGCCATGACTGCAGGACTGACTTCCAGTGTCCAGTCATCCATTCGGTCATTTTGGACATTATGGATCCAGGCTCGCTATATATATATATGATATTCCACTGTATGGATATACCACATTTTGTTTATCTACTCATTGGTTGATTGGCATTTGGACTGTTTCTACTTTTTGGCTATTATGAATAATGCTGCTAAGAATATTCATGTACACATTCTTGTGTAAACATGTTTTCAACTCTCTTGGGTTTACACTTAGGAGTAGCATTGCTGAGTCATAAGGAAATCTTTTTGAGGAACTGCCAAACTGTTTTCCACATCAGCTATACCATTTTACATTCCCATCACCAATACCAGTTGCTCCACATTATCACCATTTATTTTCCATTTTTTATTATAACCATTTTATTGGCTGTGAAGTGATATCTCATTGTGGTTTGCATTTCCCTAATGACTAATGATGTTAAGCATCTTTTCATGTGCTTATTGGCTATTTGTATACTTTTTGGAGAAATGTCTATTCAAATCCTTGGCACATTTTTAAACTGGGTTATTTGTCTTCTGTACTGTTGAATTGTAAGACTTCTTTATATATTCTGGGTACTAGGTCCTTACTAGTTATATAATTCACAAATATTTTCTCCTATCTTGTGAATTTTCTTTTCACTTTCTTGATAGTGTATTTTGATGCATAAAAGTTCTGAATTTTGGTGAAGTCCAACTTGCCTTGCTCTCGAATTTTATGAACTGCTCCTTAGTTTGGGTTTGACTGAGGTCCCCCCATGATTGGCTCAGGTTGTACGCCATGACCTTTAACCCTGCTCACACCTGGAGGGAGTTGCTGTCATCCTGTTAACCCCCGAGCTCATGGGCTTGCCAGAGGTCCTATAGCCAGTTCGAGGGAGAGAGGTTTCATCCCAGCCCCACTGAGAGCAGCACAGCATCACCTGGGTTGTCACCTCTGCTGCTTGCAGGATGGGCCCCAGGCAGCAATGGGAGTTGTGACCCATTCCAGGAGTGGTGGGCAGGGTGCAGCCTAAGCCCGCCCCTCCCCACCCTGGGCTGATGCCCAACTGTTGGCCCTTCCACAGTTGGGTATTCCTAGTGAAGAAAAGTTATCAAGACACCGACACCTCCCTGCAGAGCAGCATCATCACCAAAGTCAAGGGCGTGATCTTCACCAACACCTCGGAGCTGGGGGAGCGGCTTTGGGATGTTGCTGACTACGTCATCCCACCCCAGGTCTGAATCCAGGCTGGCAGGGCGCTGGGACCCAGGGACCTCCATTCATTGTCTCCCGTGGCCCAGAACAGCTACCAGGGTTTGTACAGAGAGATCCTATACAGATCCCCCCCCACCCCCCCCCCGGCCAACTCCTGCCTCCTTTTCTGTGCCTCGTGGCACTGCTCTGCTCCCAGCAAACCCTGAGCCTGTTGAAACCGTGGGGCTCAGAGAATTTCCAAGTTGGTGAGTCCCTTAGATCAGCTCCCTGGCCTGATCACAGTCTCCCTGGGCCAGGGCGGAGCTGCCCCATGACTGCTCTCCTCCGGACCTGTGCTTGGACCCCAGGGGCTGAGGTCAGAATAGGGATTTGGCCACAGAAGAGGTCACTAGGCCACAAATCCTGGCATTCCCTAGGAACCACAACCTACTCCTCTACAAGCAAATGGAGTTACCATGTGACCCAGCAAGTCTGCCGGGCAGGGCGGTTTCTAGGTGTGGGTCTGGAAGGAACCTGTTAAAGGACTTAGGACAGTGGGCAGATGGGTGGGATGGGATCCACTGATTTGATGGCTCCACTGTCCCCAAGCCCCGTGCAGAGGCCCCGCCCCGCCATGCAGCCCTGGGAAAGGGTTCCAAGAGAACAGAAGGAGGTTCCTTAACTCCTCTTTCCTCAGGGGGAGAACGTCTTCTTCGTCATCACCAACCTGATTGTGACCCCCAACCAGCGGCAGGAAACCTGTGCTGAGGTTTGCTTTGGCACCAGAGCTGGGAGGTTGTAGGGGACCCAGCACAGGGCGGGGTGGGGGTGGGGAGCTGTGCTCATCTCCAGAAGCAGGAGTTCTGTCCCCTCCAGGGCCTTGGGGTGGTGTACACCGATGCATGTACCTGTGCTCTGGGGGAGAAACAGGTTCTCAAAGGGCATGTGGCCCCAGGCAGGGCAGGCGCCTCTGTCCTACCCCTGGGGTGGGACCGGCTGAGCTGGGAGCCTGCCGGCAGGGGGGGGGGGGGGGAGAGCGGGGGGGGGGGGGCCCTCCACACAGGCACCCCTCTCTCCTGGCAGAATGAAAGCATTCCTGACGCTGTGTGCTCTGAGGACAGTGACTGTCCTCCTGGGGAGCCTGTCGTGACCGGAAATGGTGAGGCCTGATGTCCAGGGCAGAGGTGGGGGGAGGGGGTGGTGGGAAGGCTGGGGCCTGGAGGCTCCTGGTACTACCCCTGTCCCTGCCTGCAGGAGTGAGGACTGGCCGCTGCCTGCGGGCGGAGAACATGCAGAGGGGCACCTGCGAGATCTTCGCCTGGTGCCCAGTGGAAACAAGGTCCAGGCCAGAGTATGTGGCTGTGGTTTGGGACCCCAAGGAGTTTCCCAGTCCTGGGCAGCGGGTCCAAGTCTGATAGTCCACTCTCGGATCCTCATTCCAAGGATACCCTACAAAGGCCTGAACTCACCCCACCATGAACAAGTTAACTGACCTTGGCAAAGGCTCCAGGGGACCCTGGGAGCAGCAGGCCTCGGCCCACCACAGGCCTGGGCAGGGGGCAGGGGCCGCGGTGTGGAGGGCGGGCTTCCTAAGCGGGCTGTTCCGGCTGGGTTTTCAGGAAGCCTCTCCTGGGCAAGGCTGAAGACTTCACCATTTACATAAAGAACTTCATTCGTTTCCCCAAATTCAACTTCTCCAAGTATGTGGGGCTTGGCTACTGGGGACCCAGGGCTGGGGCGATGGCTGGCCCTCCTGGTGGCTGTGCATGGGCCCCTGTGTGTGTGTGTGACACGGTGTGAATGGACCGCAGGGGATGCTGGGGTGGGGGTCTGCTCTTAAATGCGGTGGGATGTTAGCGTGGATGTGGTTGGGGCTCCAGCTGAGAGCTAAAGTCAGGAACTGAGCCTGGAAACAGCAGGTCTACCTTCATTTCACTGTCCGTTCATGGCCGCTCCCCAGGACCAACGTGCTGGACACCAAAGACAGGGCTTACCTGAGGTCCTGTCGGTTTGGCCCCAAGGACCCCTACTGCCCCATCTTCCGACTGGGGTCTGTGGTCAGCTGGACAGGGAGCGACTTCCAGGAGATAGCCCTGCAGGTGGGTGGCGTGCCCTCGGGGAGCCTGTCCCGGGGCCTCGAGGCTCTGAATGAGGAGGGGTGTGTGGGGGAGCCCATGGGGTGGGGCGGCCCTGCAGTCACCTGCCCCAGGGACTCGTTTTCAGAACTCGCTGTGACACAGCTGCTGTGCCTGCTCTCAGACCTCGGCACTCAGTGAGGGGCGCGCTCGGCACCTGCAGTTTGGTTCTTGGTCGCTGGGGCAGCAGCTGAAACTGAACCAAAAGGAGCCCCACGGGCACATCCGGGCTGTGGTGCCCGGCCATGGCGTCGTGGTGCTCTCGTTCTCATCTTCTCTGGGGCGGGAGGCGGAGGTGGGAGGCGGAGGCGGGAGGCGGGAGGCGGGAGGCGGGAGGCGGGAGGCGGGCGGGAGGCGGTGGGGGCTGCCGGCAACACTTTCCCTGGCCCCTCCTGGGCCTTCCACCTCCCTTCCAGGACGCTCCAGCCGGGCTGACCCTGGCCTCAGGCGCCCCGTCTTGTCCAGCTGTCGGTGGAGAGCAGGTCTGTAACTGCTGTCCAGCTCCCAGACACGGATTCCTCTCTCCCATCCAGGGCGGTGTGATAGGGATCCAGATCGAGTGGAACTGCGATCTTGACAAAGCTCCTTCTGAATGCAACCCTCGCTATTATTTTAGCCGGCTGGACCGCAGGTTTCCCGGGAACTCTGTCTCCTCCGGGTATAACTTCAGGTAATGTGCCTGGCCTGCTGCCTTAGGACTTTGGCCATGTTTCGTGCCCTTTCCTGGGAGCAAGCACTGTGACACCCCTTCCTGGGGGTAAGTGTCAGAGCGGAGGTACAGGGAGAGACAGCGGAGGAAGAGGGATGGCCTCTGGGAGAGGAGGGAGGGCGGGTCATCGCTCGGCTGGCTCAGCTCTATCCGTTCTCTGGGGGCCCAGGGTGGCCCAGTGGGCAGGGGGAAAGCCCCTACCTCTTGGGGAAGATCTGACAAGGACTTAAATATCTGGATGAATCTTAGGCATGTCAGCAAGAGGTTTGCAACCTCTCCCAGGGCTGCTGTGAGCGAGGTCCTGGGGATGCTTATAAATCTCAAAAGCAGCCGAGTCTGTGTTGCCAAAAGGCTGAGATCTCCCCTGGGCTGTGTCTCCCCAGGTTTGCCAAATATTACCGCGATGAGGCCGGGGTGGAGTTCCGCACCCTCATCAAAGCCTACGGGATCCGCTTCGATGTCCTGGTGAACGGCAGGGTGCGTGCGCTGCATCTCCCCTTGGGATGCTGGGCAGGTCCAGGGCCGGGCAGGCATGTTGGGGGGGACCCTGCCATCCACCTGCTCCCTCACCCTGCCTTGTCTCTCTCTGTGCTTCAGGCAGGGAAGTTCAACATCGTCCCCACAATCATCAACGTGGGCTCAGGGGTCGCACTCATGGGTGTTGTGAGTACCTCTCCCCTCCTTCCCCTTTACCCTGTGCACACTGATGGGAGGAGGGATTCACTCCAGGGGAGTCCAAATGCCCCAGAAACAAAGAACTGGCAGGTCAGCGCAGGTGCCAGTAAAGAGGACTCTCTGGGACTTCACACTCTGGCAGTGGCCCCCAGGGGGCAGAGAACTGCCTGAGTTTCTCTTTCTAGAGCCAGAGGCATCTGCCTATTGCTCCAGAGCTGGGGTTTGGGGTTGGGGGTCTCTGGGATACAGGATTAGCCCCTGAATTTTAATTAATTAATGACAGTTACAGATGTCCCCATTCTCCGTCATTTGCCCATCCCCCAAATTTTAATTTTTTAATGACAGCTACAGATGTCCCTGCCATTTGCCCGTCTCCAGCCAGCCTCCACCCCCACCCCTCCCTCTGGCCTTCACCTTATTGTTGTCTGTGTCCACAGGTTATGCATATGTGTTCTTTTGGCTAATCTCTTCACCTTCTTTTATCTAGTCCCTCCCACAACCCTTCCCTCTGACACCTGTCATTCTGCTTCATGTAGCCATGCCTGTGGTTCTGTTTTGTTGGTTGGTGTATTTTGTTCATTAGATTCCACATATAAGTGAGACCATATGGCATTTGTCTTTCTCTGACTGGTTTATTTTGCTTAGCATAATACTCTCCAGGTTCATTTATGCTGTCGAAGAGGGTAAGAGTTCCTTCTTTCTTAGAGCTGCATAGTATTCCATGGGGTAAATATACAACAGCTGGATTAGCCCCTGACCTTTTAAAGCCTCATCTTCTAAAAAGAGGCAGGATCCCTGTATAAAGGGTTTCCCAACCGTGGAACAAGGGATTGACTTATTTTAAAAAAGCATTTCTAGCATCTGGGGGAAAAAAAGTGTGCAGAGCCCAGGGTCACAGGACCAGCTTCACCTGTGGACACATCCATCAACTCTTCCCATCCCCACCCTTACTCATTCTGGAAACCGGCTGTGTTGAGGTGGATTCGCCCTCTGGTGGAGGAGACAGGCATTGCTCCAGGCACTTTTGCCTGAAGTGCATGTGCTCAGGGGTCAGCGGGTCCCCGCTGGGTTGGTGCAGGCTGCCTCATCTTTCCTTGGCCGTCACTGCAGCATCCTTGTTATTTACACCCCCTACAACCCACCTCTTACACTGATTCCCAGAGGGATCTTTTTAAAACGTCACAGTTCTGTGCTCTGCCCTATTCAGCGCCCTGGGTGTCTGCCGAGAGGATGAGAAGCAGTGCCTTGAAGACATTTCATTCCCCACCCAGCTATCCAGAATGTCTTTACTCTTCCCCCACAGCCCTGTGGTATTTTCCAGGCGTGATGAGCTTCTTCCTGCCTCGGCAATGCCCTTCCTGAGCTTTTTGTGTTAATTCCTATTTAGCCTTACAAGACTCAACCCAGACTGAGTCCAGTCCTGCCTTCACTCTTTTTGCTCCTCTGCCCATAAGACACATCACCGTGCGCCATAAGTTACATGCCTGTCTCTTGCACCAGAGTCCGCAGAGGGTCTCATTGTCTCAGTCCTCCCCACACCCCAGGGCAGTACCTGGTACGTGTGAATGCCCAGCAAATGTTAAACACCGGGGCTCTACTGTGGACCAGCTTCATGACCTTAAAGGCCCTCTTTCTGACCTTAGTTTCCCCATCTACGAAATGGGGACAAGGATGCACGCTTCTGGGGTTGTCACAGAATGAAATAGGATACAGTGGTCAAGACCCTCCAGAAGTGTAGGGTCTGAGTCAGGGACCCCCAACTCTCTTGCAGGGGTCTTTCTTCTGTGACCTGATACTCATCTACTTGATCAAAAAGAGCCACTTTTACCGCAACAAGAAATTCGAGGAAGTACGGTCAGTTATGCTTCCTCTCCAGTGGCCCCATGGGAGCCCGCCTTCCCCTCCCTGTCTTAGGACCTTTACCCTAGGTGGATGGCTATGCCTGGTGTGTGCAGGGGTGAATATGGGGAGCCGCCCCGGAAGGGAGGGAAGGTGGACTGCTCTGAGTACATGCTCTACAAAACCGGACTCCACCTCAGAGCAGCTGGCAGAGGGACAGACCTGGTTTCCAGGCCTCCTTGGGCCTCACTTTCTCTCTGCAAAATGAGAGAATTGGTTTATATACAGTGCCTTCCTGCACTTATACCTTAGTATACTTGGACTTGAGTGTCCTGGGGCTCGGGTTGAGGGAGGCTGGAGTGGTAAGGAAAGAGAAAAATGGATTTCCTTCTTTTACTGCAGGAGCCTGTTTCCCGGCTCTCCTGGCTGTGGGCTTGTGGGGCTGTGTGTCTGTGGGTGGGAAGGAAGGGGAAGGGGCTCTGGCTCAGCTCTGGGAAAGGCTTCCTGGAGGAGCTGGGATTAGAATGGGGGGGTTTTAAAGCGGCAACCCCTCAGCCCCACCGCAACCTGAGAAAGCAGGTGGCCAGCTCGCATCATTCACCTGGCTTGAACCCCAGCCTGGTTCATAGGCTGAGCCCCGAGTCCTGACCTTAATCTCAGACTGAGTCCTGACTGCTCATGCCACCCCAACTGAGCTGCTGGAGGAAAGAGGGACCGTCTGCAGGGCCTGGCCCACCAGTCCTTGGGGGAGGCCAGGCTGTACAGGCCAGCGTGAATGGCCAAGTCCTGCCCAGGTACCTAGAGATCCTTGCCCTGTGGGCAGAGTCCTTGCAGCAGAACAGGGTCAGAGAGGCTGAAGACGAAGCAGAGGGGTCTGGGCTGCTGGGCACAGGATGAAGGTGTTGGCCAGGAGAATGGCTGAGTGTGCTGGCACCTCCTGGAGCAGGCTGCTGAGGTCCCTGTTCTGTGGTGACCTGCTCAGCTCATAAGGCAGGATCCAGGAGCGCCCAACCAAGCTGGACTTTGGGGGGAGAGGGTGCTGGTGGTGCGTTAGCCCCTCCATGACCCTCATTAGCTTCCTAGTCTCCCTAAGCAGCCACAAGGCAGTCTGCTTGCTGTGCTTTCCCAGCGTTAAGACAACAGTGCTGTCACTTACTCAGGATTACTCTTTGCCCAGCCCTGCTCTGAGCAATTTGTGTATGTGAACTCATTTTAGCAACTTTAATGAGCTGGGCACTAACATTCTCTATTCCACTAATGAGGAAACAGAAGCAAAGAAAGGTTAAGTAAGTTGTTTCAGTCACACAGCTAATAAATGGCAGAGCTGGGGTTTGAATCCGTGTCTAGAATCAGATCTTTTCCATCAGGTCATTCTGTTTTATCAAGCCCCCACCCCCTCACCCAGTCAGATGCCTTCCCTAAGTGCCTCTCAATGGAAATTCTGCAGCTGCCCTAGGCTCGGAAGAGTGGTGGCTGTGCTGACAGGCAGACCTTTCCAGGGCACTGCCCTAGGCGGCAAATGGTTCTTCAGATGAAGCCTCAGCCCGGCGCAGGAGGGAGCCCTGGGCCGAGTCAGGAGTGGCCTTCAGGTCCCCCTGGCCCCTCTGTCTTGCTTTGTGCCTTTGAGTAGGGCCCTGGCCTTTCCGGGCCTGCCCTCCCCTCCCTCTTTTCCTCCAGGGAGGGCCGACAGAGGCCCTCATGTTCAGTCAGGCTATGATTTTGTGACTTTCCTCTTGTAAACCGCATCCCAGGAGCTCACTGGCCTGGGTGGACTTTCCTCCCCTCCAGCTTTCATTCTTGGCCAACTCAGGAGTTGGCGGCCTCCAACCAGAAGCGGGGCCTTGGCAGGGTGTTAAAAGGACTGTGGCAGAGAGGAAGGGCAGAGGAGGGAGAGCAGTGAAGAGAGGTGGTAGGGACTGCAGCAGCTGGGGCCAGGAGGCAGTGGAGGCCAGGGATCTGCTGGAGGCTGGGCACTTAGCAGTGCCCACCTGCTCTCTGAGCTGTCACTTCTTGGGTGCTTGTCTGAGCTCATTAGCCCGAGAGGGAAGAGTGGTCACCACGCTGGTCATGTGGTGGCTGCTGTCATTGCTGGGGCCGCTCCAGAGATCTCAGTCTGAACGTGAGTGCCTGGGCAGCAGCAGGGACCCCGCACACTGCCCTTCTCTGTGGATGCTCTGCCTGCAGTGCTGCCTGAGACTGTCACTGCCCACAGGGTTCCTAACCACCCTCTGTGTGCGCCTCGCCACCCACACTCAGGTCTGGCCACCCAGGGAATGGAAAGGTGACCTCGGAGCAGCTGCAGAACCTACAGACAGTGGAGGCGTAGCCAGAGGCGGCTGAGAGCAGATTTGGTGAAGACATCAGGAGCAGAACCGCCTGCAGCTCTGACCGGGAAGAGGGATAAGCCTCTGTGCACGGACTGGGGCTTCCGGCGCCACCATCCCTCCTGCACTTTGGGATCTTGCTGCAAGCTTTTTGTTGTGTGTGGGGGAGGGGAGCCTCCCAGTGGCAGAATGGCTCCGGGCTAGGAGAGGAGACGCTGAAGAGAGAAGGTGTAAATGATACTAAATGTTTCCATGTCGTCTGAGAGTCTAGTTGGACATTCATTCACTCATTTATTCATACGTGCAGTAAACATTTTTTGCTGTGGGCTGGGCCCTATCCAAGAGATGCTTAAATGAGATGCTGAACTGGCCCTCAGGGAGCGGAGCACCATGTAATTCCCTCTAGAGACATCAGAGCCAGGCTCAGCCATCTGGCCTTCCTCCAGCCTCCAGCCGGCTTTCACAGAGAGGAGGCAGTCTGACCTGCCCAGCCTGGGGAGGCTCCGGGCATAGCATCTCGCCCAGATGGGAGACAGCGCCTCTGGTTTGGCTTTTGCTATTCTGCGGGGTTGGGTGTCCTCACCCAGCTCCCCTTCCTCTCTCCTCACAGGCTGGCTGGGTCTAAGGGCTAAGGACAGGGTGCTCACTCAGCAGGTGGGAACAGTTGTTAGGGAGGCTCTCTCCCCTTACCCTCCTCCGCCGCCCCCCCCCCCCCCCCCCCCCCCCCGCTGCTCCCTCCCTTACTTTCTGTAGAGCTTCTCTCCTCAAGATGTGGTCCCTGGACCAGCAGCCTTGGCATCACCTGGGAGCTTGTCAGCCCTTCCTCCTCCTAAATCAGGCCTGTGTTGCAATGGGGCTCCCAGGGGATTCGTGTGCTCCTTACACTCTGAGAAGCCTTGCAAAGGTGAGGAGCTCTGCAAAGCCTGATTCTGGGGGAGGGAAGAGCCAGCTTCGGTGGGTGGTGCCAATTTTCAGGCCAGACTTAACTAGTACACACATTCTCCCTTGAGACTGACTGGACCCCCTCTTCCTGCCCCAGGGAAAGGAGCATTACACTCAATCGAAATATTTTAATTAGGCAACACTTATGATTCAACATTTTAAAGGAACAAAAGAATAGACAGCAAAAGCTTTCCTCCTACCTGTGTTACCAATTCCAAGAGGCTCCCCCATTTTCAAACAGAGTCCACTTGTTACTCAGGACGTGAACTTTTCCTCACGCCTGCAACATCAGACTGACTCCTGTCAGAAAGGGACAGGATGGAATGGCCTAAGCACTGGGCTTGGAGCCAGAGAGCTTGCTTCTGCCTCCCCGTGCTGGGGAGTCTCTGTGTAAACCCAGGGGGAGAGGCCTAGAACTCTGTCTGAACTACGGCAGCAAAGGCCTGCAGTGCCCGTTGCACAGCTGCCAGGACGGGAGCGCCCTCTCTGAAGAGCTCTCTCGGACCTCCCAGGGGAGCCTGGTTTTCTGCACTCAGGAGGGGTGAGCATCCTTCCCCTGGGGCCTTTGGAGAGAGGGTTACAGGGGTCTGGAAGGTTTCTGGTGAGGCTACACCACCAGGGCAGAAGGTTGTGGTCCCCAGAACAGGAACCCTTTTGGAACAAGCAGCCCCCTCACCTTGGGCTGCCTGGTAACCAGTCAACAGCCTACCTGCTCTCTGAATAGAAAGCGAAAATCAGGGCGATCCATTGTGATGTTTCACTTCATCACTAAAGCCAACTCTTGGATAATCTAGCCTCTTTTATGTTTGGCAGGAAGTAACAAGGGCAGGGGCATGGCTGCTCAGGGTTGATCTGGTTTCTCTTAACCTATTTTTGGAATTGCTTGGCAGGAACCATAAAACATAGGAACAGTTGTACTGTATTTTATATTGGAATGAAAATGTCCTCCTACACTATTCAGTCAGTAAATATTTATTGAATACCTACCGTGTCAAGTGTTGGATTAAATGCTAGCGACACAGTGGCAAGCAACACGGAGTCCCTGCTCGAGTGTTTCCAGCCCTGGGCGCTAAACTTTAATAACTGGTAGTCACCCACATTGCAGACTGAACTGAGTTTTCAGTGGAGTAGCCAGAGGGTTTCCCCGAGAAAGCGACTTACAAGCTCAAATCTGAATGGTTCGTGGCAGTCTAAGTAGGTGACGGAGGAAGCATTCCAGGTAAGGGAATCACACGTAAAAGAAAACCTTGACATGAGGAGCAACCAAGGACCTGGATGAAGACTGTGGCTGGAGCTGTGAGGCTTTCTTTTCCACTTAAGTGTTGCCCCATTAAACTTCCCTGCCACAGAGGACTTGCTTAACCTAATTATTCAACTTCAGAAAAGCTGTCTAGATGGCCTTCTTACTATTGACAGGACACCATGCTCAGAAAAGCTGTCTAGGTGGCCTCCTTACTACTGACAGGACACCAGTGACTGGTCACAGCACTGGAGAGTTGCACACTGCCCAAATTCCCTTGCTTCTGTACACCCCCCTGATGCTTCTGTGTTTTTATTCCATGACACCGGAGTTCCATGTTGCATCTCAAAAATAAATTTGTAAATTGGGTGCCATCAATATGACATCACAGGGACGAGCCAGAAAAGAGCCCAGTGCACTCCACTCCTGATGCAGGGGCCACCAGGACTGACCAATCACAGCTGCCTTTTCCCTGCCACCCCCATCAGTTCTTTCTTCCCAGTGGCTGGCTGCCAACTGGAGAACCAGCTGTGAAGGGGGAATGTGATTTCCTCCAGGAGTCTCTAAGTCATTCCACTTGGAATGGCATCTTGTGTATCTGGAAAAGGGCCCTACTTGGTCCCAACCCACCCCCGCACCCAAGTGACGCACCTTTCCTCAGAGCATCCTCTCCAGTGGAGACAAGAACGCTCTCCCAAAGGCACACCTTTCTTCCAGCTGTTTGTTCCCCCTCAGGCTGCCAGGACACAATCAAAGGGAGGGGGAAGGTGCTGACATTTTCTGGGACTGCCCGGAGCGCCATATTTTCCAGCGTATAAGACGACTCTTTAACCCAAGAAAATCTTCTCAAAAGTTGGGAGTCCTCTTACACGCCGGGTGTAAAAATACCGTAGCTTGCAGTTATGATGGGTATTGCTAACTCTCCAGGGACTTGCCTGGCACTCGCTCTCTACTGTTATCTTCCTCCTATCGTCATCAGTTCCAGTCGTCTTTTACACTGGAAAATACGGTATGTATTCTCTGACATTTTCATTTGGTTATAAAACAACACAAAGGTTAACTTTAGATATGTCATGATTTTCCCCCTTTCATGTCTTCATGGTCACTCGTATTTTACACTAAAATGTAAAGAGAAAAGGAGCCCAAAAGAAGCTGACACAGAAACCACTAGTGGATAATATATTGTGTTCCTTATTATTTTGCAAAGAAATTAAAATGAAAGTAAGGTAACTCTTTAAATGGGCAAACATTAAGATTAAGAAGGCACTGATAAAACTGGCACTTTTGATTCAATGAGTAATCTGGTAATACTCTGGAAAGCATTTGAAGTGCTCTAGCCTATTAAATTCTCAAAACAATATAGATATGTAGATATTCATTGCAGTATTTTTATAATAGTGAACATTTCAAACAACCTTACTGCCTAACATAGAGGAATGGTTAGGAAAATGAGCTCATTTACCTTCTCCCTCCCTACTCCCCCAAGCAGGACCCACTGCTTCAGGAATGAACTCCCCCTTCCCACTCAGAAAAGGCCCTGAAATTGGGGATGCAAACCGTGGTTCGCGAACCACATGCGGCTCTTTGGCCCCTTGAGTGTGGCTCTTCCACAAAATACCACGGCCTGGGCGAGTCTATTTTGAAGAAGTGACATTGGAAGAAGTTTAAAAAATTTGGCTCTCAAAAGAAATTTCAATTGTTGTATTGTTGATATTTGGCCGTTTGCCAAAACTAATGAGTTTGCCGACCACTGCATTAAAGTGAATGTCTTCAGTGGTGGACAGAGTGGGTTCAGAGGAAGCCAATGGGGGGTGGGGGGAGAGGGAGGCGAAGCTGTGGCCTCAGCTTCTTGGCTTCCTGTGCAAGCAGGTAGCCCAGAACCCAAAACGGGATTCAGGCGGCCTGGGTCCCAGACCCATTTCCATTACTGGCCATGGCCCAATACTGTCTGCAAAAGGGGACTTGGATTCAATCTGTTTTTCTTCTTTCGGGGGAATCTAGAACTGATTAAAAAATCCAAATCTGATCACATAACTCTGGGCTAAAACTCCTAAAGACTTCTCTCAGTTGCTCTTAGAATCAAGCCCCTCTCCGCCACAGCCCCTCCTGTCTGTTCTGGCCCAGACCTATCATCGCTTCTCTCTTCAGATACAGCCAAACGCCTTCCTGCCCAATGGCCCTCAAAATTTGAGGTACTTTCTTCCAAGTACCCCAGCTCCACACTTGACTTGTCAGTTATTCAACCTTCGCTTCTCTAATGTTATTTCCTCAAAGAAGACTTTCTTGACCCCCACCTCCCAATCCGGGTTCAGTTTGGAGTTCCTATGTATTCTCTTCATAGCACTTACCACAATTTAAACATTTGTGAAATTAGGTAATGCAGGTCTTCCCAGTTAAAACTATAAATTCCATGAGCAACATGTTCACTACTATAACTTTAATGCAATATTTATTCCTCAATTAAACTATGAATTTTATTATAAGATAACCTTCCCGATAAGAAGGAATCACAGATTAGTATATAGACAGAGGCACTGACGCTCTAGACAAGCCCATAGAAGAGTTTACAAACATCCAATCTGTTTAATCTTCATTAGACATATTTTAGAAGACAGCCTGAATTTTTTAAAATGGAAATGACAGCTAGCTGTAACTAGGTGAAATGGAACTGATAGGTCGCCATTCACACCTGAAAGCAGTGGGCTCTGGAAACGTCCCCTCAGCCAAGACAGCACGTGGCCCAGCTGGCGTGGCTCAGGGGTTGAGAGTGCACCTATGAACCAGGTGGTCACATGCCCAAATTGTGGCTCGAACCCCAGCAGGGAGCATGTAGGAAGCAGCCAATCAATGATTCTCTCTCATCACTGATGTTTCTCTCTCTCTCTCTCTCCCTCCCCCTCCCTCTCTGAAGTGAAGAAAAATATGTTGGCGGGGAAAGGAGGAGGTGGAGGAGGTAGAGACCTACATGTGAGTCCAGGCTCTGTCCTTTCCGAGCTGTGCCTCTGGAGCCTTGGGTTCATCAATGGGGACAATGATCACATCTACTCCACAAGGACATTGCTAGAATCAAATGAGATAATGGGTGTAAAACACACAGGCATAATGCCTGGTATACAGGGCACACAATAAACATCAACTGTTACTAGTTCTACGGGTGTTAACAATAAGTTCTCTCCGTTTATAGGCCCTAGAGTCAATTCAAGGAAATTACCGAAGGCTAAGCCTCACTCCCAGCTTTCCAGGAGTCATCAAAACTTGGTGATTTTGCACCCATGACAGATGGGGAGAGTTGGGGGAGGAGGGATTGGGGAAGGGCGGGGAGGATGCGTTAAAGCAGGAAAAACTCCGGAAAGTATCTCACGCTTCATTTAATCTGAAGACTATTACAGGCTCTCCGTCTTCTGGTATAAGTTATAACGTTACAGAACAAGCACTGAATTCAACAATTTAAAAACTAAGTACGTATCCACGTTGTTATTGCCGGGCAACAGTCTTCCCCACCTGGTTTTCTAAAAAAGTCAGCCCTGCCCCATTTCAGTAGACGTGCACCATGCCATAGAGGAACGTCCAGAACAGGACGTAGGTGAAGAGGCCTCCGATGAGGCCTCCCGTGAAGAGAGGTCTTCGTGATTTAAAATACTTGTTCCACCTCCTTCCCGCCTTGAGGATTAGGAGCAGGGAGAGCAGGATGGAGGCAAGCAGGTAGAAGATGAAGCCGTAGAGGCCGGTGAGGCCGAGGATGCCGGCCGTGGCCCCCGACAGCGCCGACACCGAGGTCCGGCAGTAATCCAGGACCGCGGCGTTGCCTCGCACGGCTGCCTCGCTGATGAACGGCGGCCCTTCCCGCTTGGCCACCACCGCGGCCATCGCACCCCCGGGGCTCGGCCTCTGCTTTCCCGCGGAGCTGCGGAGAAAACCAAGGTGCAAGTGGCGCCCGGAGCGTGGCGAGTCGGGTTCCCGCCGCTCCTCCCCCCGGGGGCTTCCCCTTCCCACCGCCTGAGGCGGCGGCCGGGGGCGGGGAGCGGCAGCAGTCTGCACTCCCCGCCCAGGCTCGCCCGCTTACCTGGAACACGGTGTCAGTCACTCGGCGTCCCCTTAGATGGTCGGTGGTACAGACCCCCGCAGCGCCATCTTACCCTAGAGCCTGCTGGGAGGGCCCAGGTGCGCACGCGTCAGGACTTCGCTCCCGCCCTCTAGCGCATGCGCCGCGGGCGCCCAAGCAGGCCCCACCCCCTTCCCGCTTTACTACTCACACCCGGGGACTTCCGAAAGCGGAACAGCGATCCGACGGGTGATTGGCTGGAGGCTTGTTAACTATTCATGATGGGGCGGGCCGAGCCGGGCGGCCTTTGTTAACCAGAGGGCGCGGTCGCCGGGATTTTCGCTGCGGGCTTCGCCGAGCGGTGCTTGCCTGCCAGTTCGGGGTCGAGATGTCCTACATCCCGGGCCAGCCGGTCACGGCCGTGGTGGTGAGTGCTGTCGCGGGGGCTCCTCCTCCTCTTGGCTTGCTCCCACTTTGCAGGGCGGTAAACTGATACCCCATACAGGTTGGCAAAGCGTCGAACCCAGGGCTCCCCAGCCATAACAGGAAAGGCTGGGATCCAAGAGCCTCGGGTCCGGGACCTGGCCTGTCCCCGCCCGCCGCCGCCGCCGCCGCCGCCGCGTTGGGCTCCTTCCAGCCGGCCAGGGCGGAGGACTGAGGAGAAAGGCCGGGTTGGGGGGCTCTAGTAAAGCACCCAGGGCCTTCCTGGACCTGGGATCTCAGCTGGGTAGCCGCGGGGGGCCGGGGGGGTGGCGGGCGCCGGTCCGGACATCCGTGAGTCGCAGCCTCTGGAATGAGGAAGGGTTTCCTCCACTCCAGTGGGCGCCGCCACCCCTTACCCCTCCTTACATCCAACTTTGCTTCCTCGGACTCGCCACCGCCCAGTTCAGAATGAAGGAAGGCTCACACAACTGGCTTGGACCCGCCCGGAACTTTCCCTGGGTCCCCAGCCCTTGGGGCAAAGTCCAGGTCCCCCGCCTGGCACTTGGGGCCTGAGAGACCCTTTGGGGTCAGCTCAGGCACCAGGCTCCCCACTTCTCCCCTCCCCCTGGCTTGTCTTAAATGTCAGGTGCAATTAGAATAATCAAAGGAAGGAAGGGAGGCTGGGACATTAGACGTAGATGTGCCACAGCTGGATGGGACCTGGAGGCCCTTTGGTGGGGCAGTGAGTCCCAGAGAGGTCAGGTCATGGGCAGCCACATAAAGAAGCCCTCAGGAAGGATCCAGATCTCTGAGAGGAAATGCCTGTTGGGCTGGCATTGGATCAGGTGCAAATCCCAGCTCTGGGGTCACGGTCTCAGATGGATGTGCTGGGAGTCAGGCGGTGTGAATCACTGATAAGGTGAGCACAGAGCAGCGGCTCAGGCCTGGGCCGGGAGGAAACATTGCTGGGCTTGCTGAGCTGTCCTAACCTTCAGCCTGCTACACCAGGCCGACTTCCAGATCCCTCGCTGCCCAGAGAGGAGGGGCCAGGCTTGCTCCTTACCTGAAAAAAAAAAAAGGGGGTGCAGGTGAGGAGCCAGAGAGTGCAGTAACGGTTCTGATTCCACCCAAGTGACAGGGCCTGTCTCCCAGCCCGAGGGCCTGCACTTTTTCTTTTTTTCTGTAGTTTTTGACCTTGAAGGTGGGCCAAAGGTATGTATTGGAACAGGCTAGAGGGTCTAGCGCATGAGGATCTAGGCCTGGTGGGCCTCAGGGATTATGCTTTTTGCTCCCCCCTCCAACATGTCATGGCTGGTCCCTGGGCCTTCCTCAAAGCTGTGGGACCATGACCTCCCGATTCTTCTAACACATGTCTGAATGTGGTGGGTGGGGTCTGGCCTCTCTTGTGTATTTGACTAGGGATGGGTGGGAGAGGTTTCCGCACTGGCCCTTGTCATCTTCCATGTATTATCTTTTTTTAAAAAATATGTTTTTATTGATTTCACAGAAGAAGGAAGAGCGAAAGTGAGATAGAAACATCAATGATGAGAGAGAATCCTTAATCAGCTGCCTCCCACGTGCCCCACACTGGGGATCAAACCCTGACCTAGTTCATAGGTTTTAAATATGTTTTATTGATTTTTTTTTTTTTTTTTTTTTTTTTTTTTTTTTACAGAGAGGGAAGGAGAGGGATAGTTAGAAACTCGGTCAGCTGCCTCCTGCACACTCCCCATTGGGTATGTGCCTGCAACCAAAGCACATGCCCTTGACCGGAATCGAACCCGGAACCCTTTAGTCCACAGGCCGACACGATGCTCAACCACTGTCTGGGTGTAGTTAACATCTTGAGAATATTGAAACCATTTTGGCCCCTTGGAACTCTGGCTCTCTAGGCCCACCTGCCTTCCGGATGCCTGCCTGTATGGCTCCCGGCACTCCAACTCAACATGGGATGGTTGTCTTCAGCCAGGCCAGTGGCCAGATGCTTCCCTTGACTCCTCTGTGCCATGAACCGCTCTCAAGTCTGCTGATGTCACTTTATAAGTAGTTCATATCCCCTGGCCTCTACATCTCACCTCTAAGAGAAATCCATTCCCTACTACCTAAGTGGTCATTCTAGCATCTGACCCAATTACAACCAGCCCTACTTCCCAACTCCTGAGAGCTCCAGTGGCCCAGAATGAAAATCAGGTCACAGTGACCTGGTCACTCCCTCAGGTCCAGATCAAGTCACCTTTTGGAGTGGGGTGATCCGATTTGATTCTCAGTATTTGGTGACTGGAGCATGTCTGCTGAGGGCTTTGGAAAGAGCCTGCACAGTTGGGGATCACAGCCCCCGATATGGAAGGAGAACCCTCCATCTCCTGTACTGCACAAGAGCAGGGCCTGGGGCTTAGGGAAAAGACCCCTCCCTGGGGCCCAGTCTCCAGGGCCTTCCTGTCTGGCCCCAGCATCTCACCTCCCAGTTCCGGTCCTGTGCTGTACACCCTGGTTTCATGGACCTTGATGTATGGCACCTTCAAGCCTCTGTTCCTATTCCGTTGGCCAGGACAGCCCCTCGTCTCCTTTCTGTGTGAGTTTGATCTCCACTTTTCCTGAGCATCCTGTCTTCTGGATACCTGCCCTTACCGGGACCGGCTCGGCAATCTGCCTGCAGTTTTTTTTTAGGGCCTGACCCCTTTTGCCCTGAGTGATCCCTCCCCTGGGATATAGCCCCTCATCTATAGCAACCGGGGCTTAGAGTGCCTGTTGACTAACGCTGATGCCTGAGGCAGCGGAAGGGGAGCGAGGTTGGGACAGAGTGTTATGTGGGTGAGGTGATGTGGCTCCCAGGCTGGTGACCAGCTGGGTTTCTGCAGAGGGCCCTGGTCCCTACCCTCTTGGCATGGCTGAGCTGTTCCAGCAGGCTGGGGCAGCTGCAGGAGATACAGACCAGGTTTACTCTCTACTCACCCCCAACTCATCCTTTTCTTTGGCAGCAAAGAGTTGAAATTCATAAGCTTCGTCAAGGTGAGAATTTAATCCTGGGCTTCAGCATTGGAGGTGGAATTGACCAGGATCCCTCCCAGAATCCTTTCTCAGAAGACAAGACGGATAAGGTGAGGACCGGAGTCCTGGGGCCTCTCCATGCAGCAGAGGGCTGAGATGGTGGGTCTCTCGCCAGCAGTCCCCTCTAAGAAGGTCTAAGAAATGATCCGGTGGAAATAAATAGGGGTTGGGGGTGAGGAGTGTGGGCCTCTAGAAAGGCCAGTTTAGACAGAGCACAGGAGCAGCAGGGGCTGGAGCATCCCTGGGGCAGCCAGCTGTCCCCTTGGCTGTCTTGGCACAACCTGTGCCTGGGGTGGGGGCTGGAGAGAGGCTCAGTGCAGACAGATGGCCACTGGACAGATGGCCAGCTGGGCGTATGCCCTTACTGGACTTTGCTCTGTGGATAAGGGGCCAGTCCGGTGAACCCAGGGCTTGACGTGGACTGTCTGTTTCCAGGGCATCTATGTCACACGGGTATCGGAAGGAGGCCCTGCTGAAATTGCTGGGCTACAGATTGGAGACAAGATCATGCAGGTAACGGAAGTCCCAAAGGAGGAACAAGGCTTGGGTTGGAGGGGCTGAAGCATTTGGGAGTGGGGCTCAGGCGGCCCCTGCCTCCTGGGAGACTCACCCAAGCCATTTTGGAGCCCATGCTGGCCTTGCCCCCAGAGGAAGCTGGTCCTCTTCTGTGTGTGGTAACTGGTGCTTGGCATCCCCTCTCCAGGGGAGTAACCCAGGCTCCCCAAAGCCCATTCTACTTCCAGATCCCAGAGGGTGGGGAGCTAAGGTGGCTGTATTTTCTCCCTGGGTCAGGTGAACGGCTGGGACATGACCATGGTCACCCACGACCAGGCCCGGAAGCGGCTCACCAAGCGCTCGGAGGAGGTGGTGCGCCTGCTGGTGACGCGGCAGTCGCTGCAGAAGGCCGTGCAGCAGTCCATGCTGTCCTAGCAGCCCGCCGAGGTCCCGACTCGTGCCTGCCACCTCTTTGTGCAGTGACACTACTTCCACAGTCTGCCCCTTGTCCTGGCTTTGCCGAGTGCTGGGCTCCCACTCAGCCGCGCAAGAGCTGGTCCCAGAGGCCTGACTGGCCTGCCTTGCCCCCCTCACCAGTGGCCTGAGGCTCTGGGACCAGCCCTCCCTTGGACACCGAGGACTGGAAACAATGGCCTGGAGCTGAGTTGTAGTCAGTCTGTAGGGACCACAAGCTCAGCCCCCAGACCTGCTGCCTGGTCTCAGCAATGCCCAGGTGAGCAGGGGCCCCACTTCCTGAGAGCGGCAAAGCGGAACAACGCCTGGTGGGCCGGCCCTGCCCTCTGTCTCAGCTCCAAAGTGCCTGTGTCCCACGCGTTCCCGATGCTCAGAGGGGATCTGACACTCCAGAGGCAGGAGTCTACCAGGACGGAAGCCAGCAGCTCAGTTCACCCATCGCTCCCCAGCTCCTCCGAGGGTGCTAGCCTTCCACGTTCGCCAGCTCACGGGATTTAGGCGGGTTTGAGGCTGACCCTCAGGGCAGCTGTCAGATCACACCTCTCCTTTATGCCTGTGCGCCGAACTTTTGTACTTTTTTAATCACTTTGATACAAAGGGTTTTTATCTTACTATTTGGAGATGCCAATTCTACTTTGAATTTAGCTTACTAATTCAACCTGGGAATGACTCTTAGCCAATCAGAAAACCTTATTTTGGTCACTGTGGAAATGGGGCAGTATGAAGCGCCCCCCTCCCCCTCCCCCCTATCCTGTGCCCAATAAACAGTGCGCGGTCTTTGCAGGGCTGGGGTACTTTGGGGTGGATTATGGGGACAGCTTTGTTTGTAAGGCCGGCTGACCTGGCCCTGGTTGCTCTGGGAAGAAGCCCCACTGTTCCTAGGCCCAGCGGACATGTGCTTGGCCTGGCCACATCCACCTTCACCCAACTTCTCTTGTGGGGGTCTCACCCCCACCCAGGAGGAGCCTCATGGAGACCAAGGGGTTCATGGGAAAAATACCCTCCATCTAAGGCTCTGAAGAGCACTCAGTTGATCACAGCCAGGGATGCAACCCCAAATGTTTCCAGAGGCTGGAAATGGGGTGATTGGTGCCATCCAGGCCTCTGGCTGGCCCGCCATGGGCTGCACCACCAGCTCTGGGAATTGTTGCCACTCATGGACCCACTGACAAATCAGATTTTTAAAACCTCCCACTTTTAAAATGTGGCACCTGGTAACATACTGGGTGGCCCAAATAAAACAGGTGTGCATACTTGGTCAGGCTGCAATTTCTGCTTTGGGGAAACAAGAGCCTAAACTATGTTATTTTTACACCTAGATTGATGAATCTGGAAAGATCAGACATCCCTCCACTCCCAGTGGTAGCGTGTCCTTTAAGACCTCATCCAAACCCTTACAACCACAGCGTGAGCAGCGTGCCCTTGGGAATGCAGGCGTGGGACCTGTGGGCCCTACCTGGCCCTGGCCCTGGGCCTGAGCGGGGTCCCCTGGTGAAGTGCGAGTTCGGCACGCAGTCACCTTGGGAGGCCATCTCCCTAAGCCCCAAGGACTTGGTACTGAAGCCAACACACCTGCCTCCTGCATCTGGCAAATGCTCAGCGCACAAAAGGAAACAGGTTTTAATCCAGGATACAGGCCCCTCATTGAAGTTGTAGTCAAAGTTGGAGAGTGGATAGACTATCACAAGGCATGTACAAGGCACGTTTCCAGAGGCTGCCGTCCAGTGTCAGCTGGTTGGGATGGCAGGGAAGGGGTTTTGGGATCAGGGTTGGCCCGTAGGTCCTACGTGAGGTGGTTACAAGTCCTTCTCTGCAGCTACTGAACAGCCCCAAACTGGCGAGTCTCGGGTCTGGGGGGAGTGAGGGGAGCTCACCCTCTGGCGGGCCCAACAGGCCTCTAAGGCACGGAGTGAGAGAGTGTATGTGTCATGTACCCAGACATAGGGTAAGGAGCAGCTAAGGGTTTCAGGGGGGCCCTGACTGGAAAGTGGAGGTAGGAAGACAGCCACTCACTTCCAAAACATCCCTCCAAAAAACCCAAAAGGGGCGTTAGTGTGATAAAGTGCCACAGGGTATTGGGAGGGAGCCCAGTTCAGAACCAATCTAGGCACCTCAAGACCCAGAAATACCGTTTAACTAGGCGCTGGCCTGGGCCACCCGGGCCTGCAGTCGTGGAAGTTGGGTTATGTAGAGTAAGTGTCAGGAAGGGGAGTGTTCAGACTCAGAGAAGGGACCCCAAAGCCTAATCCCCAAAGTCATAGCCCCTCTGCCACCAGCACCAGCACCTCTCAGTCCACTGGCCATAGCACCTGGCTGCTTGGTCTCTGGGAACAGCAGTGGCACCAAAGCTGCAAGTTCAGTTCTTCAAGCTGCTCCCAGAAACACTGACTGCTCGAGGCAAGGCCTGCTCCCAGCTCCGCTTCCAGTCCTGCTTGGCATGCTGTCAACCTGTGAGTGCTGCCTGAAGCCTTAAAGAAAATAGAAATGGCAGCATCAAGTTGCAGGGGGGCCAGATGACTGGCCAGAGAGACCCCAGAGGGGCTGCCAGCAGTCAGCCTTTTAATCTCGGAGCAGCGTCAGGCGTCTGTCTCAGGGAGATTTCTCCCGGGCCCTGGAAAGTCCTGGACGAAGGCAGGCTGGTTCCTGTTTAAGGCGTTTGGCCCTGAGGAAGAGAACGCTTCTCCGATGTTGCACACGGAGCCAGCCCTGCACTCCAGCCTCCTGGTTGGGCACAGGGCCCGGGCCACTGACACCGGGGCCCTGGGTACTAGTTCACCTGCTCATACCCGGGTTTCCTTCTGTACAAGCAGAAGTGCTGGATGAAGAAGACAATGTCGAAGAGGATGGAGAAGATGCCGAGTCCAAACTTGGTTGGGTCTCCAAAGATCAGTGTCCATTGGTCTGTTAACAGCCAGAGGGGACAGGTCTGGTTTTAGGTTGACAGCTCTTGGGGTTGTGGAGGTGGGGGAAGGGGGGGGAGTCCTCCCTGTCCAGGAAACCACCAACCCTGCCCTTGCAGATGCCCCTGGGGAAGTAGGGGCTGGGACCGCTTGGATTCCCAAGCCATGGGGCGGGCGTGGGGGAGGGGAGGGCTAGTCCAGCCCACCGCCATGGACTCACCATTGTTGTAGGACTGGAGGAACATCTGCAGGAGGCTGAAGCAGCCCCCAGTGAAGTCCAGAAGCACGTTGCCAATGCTCCAGCCCTCGGTGCTTTTGTAGACGAAGTTCATGTAGGCCTGGGCAGCCAGACAAGACATGGAGGGCGGTGAGGGGGCTGGGTGGCTGCCTCATGAGCCTCGTGACTCACTCCAAACAAGAGCGGCTCTAATTCCTCCCACTCATGTGCTCCGGCCTCGGCTCCAAGAACACGGTGACCTTTGGGCTCTGACAAGGCTTGGCGAACAGCTTGGGTGGTCCTGGGGTCTCATCCGCACGCACAGTGAACGGGCCCTCTGCCTCCCCTCCCTGCACCACCCAGCCCCTATGGAGGGAGGCTGGCATGCTGCTTCTCCATCTTCCGCCCTCCCTGTTCCAGGACAGAGCCCTCCCGTGGTTTTCCAGCCACTCGGATTTTCCTCCTCGTCGCCCATGAAGACTCCCCACTCAGCCTGGACTTGGTGCTGTGCTTGGGCCCCGGGCTGGGAGAACCACCTGGTGTGGAACACCAGCTCCACCACTGGCGCCACTGCCTTGGACGTTCTCCTAGCCTTGCTTTCTCCAGTGGCAGACTGGGCTTACCTCCCGCCTCACCCCTGCTGGGGCGCCGGGGTCTCTGTCTCAGGCTTCCCAGCTCTAGTGTGCGGACCTACTGGACACCCCCTCCTGCTGCCAGTGCTGTGCCTCCTCCCTCCAATGCCAGCATCCTCTGGGTTCCTCTGGGTAGACCCCTGGAGGGGTCTTCTCCCAGTCAGCCATCAGCCAGGTCCCCTTTTTTTGTCCTCTCCCACCCTCTCCATACTTTCTATCACCTCTCCAGTCTTGGGACAGTTTCAAACGT
Organism: Antrozous pallidus; assembly: GCA_027563665.1. Taxonomy (NCBI): domain Eukaryota; kingdom Metazoa; phylum Chordata; class Mammalia; order Chiroptera; family Vespertilionidae; genus Antrozous; species Antrozous pallidus. The sequence continues at coordinate 16,227,449 of CM050526.1, forward strand.
CTCCAAATTAGGACTCCGGCCTCCCAGGTTTCCCAGCTCCAAGCTTCCCCACATTCAGGGACCGAGGCCCCACTTCCCTCAAGACCGGCACCCACCCCAAAGCCTTCTTCTCAAGCCCCTGATGCCTGGCCCTGCCTTCCTTTAGCTCAACCCTGCTCGGCCAACCAGGTGTCCTTGCTACATCCACGCTTTTCTGCCTACGCTCTGTAACCTGCCACTAGCCTGGAATTCCCCCTCCTCTCGTGTCCACAGAACTGAGTCTTGTTTATCCTTCAGGGTCTGGCTGTGCTTCAAAGCCCCTGTGGAGAGTGGCCTTGACTCTGGCCAGAACGTTCTGTTCTCTTTCCTGAGCCCAGAGGCATGAGGTTCCTTGTGCTGGGGAAGCTGAAAAGGGGCTTCTCCACAGAGAACGAGGTGAGAACGAGGCCTCCACTCATAAATGGAGTCTGCAGTTGGCACTTACGTCATAAGCGATGCTGTCTGGGCCACTCTGTCAATGGGGCCGGCATGCTTGACTCTAAGTCCCTGGGTCTGCATAGGCCTGAGTGCTCGAGGGAGGCTGCTGAGGGCCCACAAGGAAGGCCTGGATGGGAGTGGGGCTCACAATAGTGGATTCCCTACTCCCACCTGATCTTTCAGGGCTGTTGGCTATGGTAATGGGGCAGAACTGAAGCCGCTAGGAAAGGTGGGATGGAGACCTGCAGCACTGCTGACTCTCAGAGCCGAGTGTGAGCTCAGAGTCTCTGCTGAAGTCTTCATGAGATTTTGGTGCCAGGGAAGAGCAGGCGGCAGTGTGGCCAGCTTTTTCCCAGTCCTGTCCTGCTGGGCCCACGGCTTCCACTATGGCTTCCCATGTCTGCTCCTTGCCCCAACCAGGACAGGGCCCGGGGCCTGTATCTCACCCCCCTCGCCCCAGTGGCTATATGGCAAGTAAGGAAGGCCCCAGAATTACCTGTGGAAAATACTTGACCAGTGTCACCGCGAGCTTGATGTAGGAGAAGCAGAAGAGAAATTGCAGCCATGTGGTTGCCCCAACTGCAGCAATAATCATGATGATGAGCGCGAAGAGCCACGAGAGCACCAGGAAGCCGATGGTGGGCCAGGACACCCGCTGGTCACCGCGCTGGGGATGAGAGGGGGAAAGGGGTGGGAGGTGGGCATGGTGGGAGCAATGCTCCCACTATCAATAATGCTTCTGACACTATTGGGGCCTCTAGTTTAGTCCTTCTTGAGACTTTCCAGAGCCCAATTGCTTCTTGTTTCCACAATGCAGAACTGGGTGCCTTCAAAGCCTCCCAGGAGCGAAGAATGTTGGGATGGAACCCAACCCCATCCCAGCCCAGGCTGGTTCCATGATACAGAGGAGCCTGATCACTCCGGAACCTGTCCCCACCCCTTCCGTTCCCCAGAGAAGGCTCCTTCACCCAAGCTCCTCAGCAAAGAGTAAGAAAACCTGGAAGGTGGGGCCCTCGCCATGTGCCTGGCCTTGCGTGTGCAAAGGGAACTCCCTGAGGGAAGTGGTGCACCCGCAGGGAAGTGAAAGAAAATGCCACGTCAGCGGCCAAACACCCGGCCCAACATGGCTGAGTCCAGACCCCTCAGGCCCTCTCGGGGCCCTCATGAGCCTCCTCCTCACACTGAACCCCAGCTACCGGCTCACAGCTGCTCTCACTGCCCCTTGGCCTTCACAGTCGGTGCCCCAGCTGGGGGTGCCCCACCCTGTCCTTCCCCACGGTCACAGGAACGTTCCTCATGCCACGAACCACACTAAACACCAATTCCTTGATGCCCTCCTGCCCCCTCCTCGCTGGCTGGGCCACGCTCTCCCCTCCCCGCAGCTCTCCGCCTGCTGGGGCATCATGCCTCTCTCTGTCTCCCACTCCAGACCTGGGGGAAGGGGGCAAGAACTTTGGCTCGTGGTGTGGTCCCGGTACCCAGCACAGGGCTGGCCTATTATCTTGGCCCAGTAATCAATCGGATGCTGAGTGATCAAATGCGTGTCCTCTCTGAGGGGCTGTCTCTAGTAAAACAGCAGGTGTGGGTAGCGGGGGGTGGGGGGTGGGTGCTGCCTGGCAGCCACAGGGGCGGGCGCCATTCCATCTCTCACCTCGTACAGGAGGCACTGCGCCAGGACCACCAGGGTGAGGGCCACGGCGTGCAGGCTGAAGAAGACATCGTTACTCTCCACGGGGTTCACTCCGTTCGGGTATTTGAGGAAAAACTGCTCCTGTTGGGGTGGGGGAGTGTGACGCAGCTGAGCGAGGGGCAGCCGGGCCGTGAACTGCTTGGGCTGGGCTGTGGTGGGCGCGCAGGGCCATACCTTGATGTGTGGCACCCAGAAGAGGCCAACGTTGAACACGCTGTAGGCCACGAAGCCCGTCAGGTTCAGGGTGACGAAGTCGAAGCTCAGACCAACAACGCTGTGGGCGGGGAGATGGAGACAGGGCAGGTGAGCGGGCCAGTGAAGGCATGGGAGGGGAGGGGAAGGAGGGCCCGAATCCCCCAAAGCAGTGGCCTTGGGTCCCCCTTCATGCCCCTGTCGATGTCACTCAATCCCACCCTCTTGGGAGCCAGTTTCCTCCTGCCTCAAGTCCTGGCCCCTGAGGGAAGCTTGGGGCCTCCTGCAGAAAGGAGGTGTCTCCCCTCCCTGGCTCCCTGCTCAGCAGCCCCGCAGGAGGCCCACATGGCGAGGGTGATTGTGGGAAAGCTTGTGTTCTTGCTGCGTGAAGATGCATTCGCAGGCACGCTTTGTCCTCCTTTCCTCCCAGGGATGTGTAACTGTCATACAGTATCCTATTATTTCAGAAGTAGACCATAGTGATTTGATATTTATATACGTTACAAAATGATCCTCTGTACAGTTATTACAATATTGCTGACTATATTCCCTGTGCTATATACCACATCCTCATGAGTTATTTATTTTATGCCTGGAAGTCTGTACCTCTTAATTCTATTCACCTATGGCACCTACTTCCCCGTATCTCCCCATTACCCTGGCTCTGCTAACCACCAGTTTGTTACCTATACCAATGAGTCTGTTTCTGTTTTATTTTCAGATTTCATATTATAAATAAAATCATCCAATATTTCTTTTTTAAATATATATTTTATTGAATTTTTTTTTTTTTTTTAAGAGAGGAAGGGAGAGGAATAGAGTTAGAAACATCAATGACAGAAAAACATCAATCACCTGCCTCTTGCACACCCCCTACTGGGGATGTGCTCACAACCAAGGTATATGTCCTTGACCAGAATCGAACCTGGGACCCTACAGTCTGCAGGCCAACGCTCTATCCACTGAGCCAAACCAGTTAGAACCAGTATTTCCTTTTTTTCTATTTCACTTAGCATACACCATCTAGGTCCATCCATGTTGTTGAAAATAGCACGATTTCATTCTTTATTATGGCTGATTAATATTCCATTGTATATATGTACCCCATCTTCTTTATCCATTTGTCTATCAGTGGACACTCGGGTTGCTTTCATTTTGCAAATAATACTGCAATGAACCCAGGGGTGCATATATCTTTTTCAAATTGGTGTTTCTGTCATCTTTGGATGAATCCCCAGTAGAATTGCTGGGTCATATGGTAGTCCTATTTTTAATGTTTCGAGGAACCGCCATACTATTTTCCACAGTGGCTTCATCATTTTAAATTGCCACCAGTGTATGAGGGTTCCCTTTTCTCCACATCCTTTACAACACTTGTTACTTTTTGTCTTTTGAATGACCACCATTCTCACAGGTGTGAGGTAGTATCTCGGGATTTTAAACTGCATTTCCCTGGTAATTAGTGATGTTGAGCATCTTTTCATGTGCCTGTTGGCCATCTGTATGCCTTCTTTTGAAAAAAGGTCTGTTCAAGTCCTCTACCCACTTTTTAACCGAGTAGCTTACTTTAAAAAAAAAAATATATATATATATATATTTGATTGATTTTTATAGAAAGGAAGGGAGGTTAGAGAGTTAGAGACATCGATTAGCTGCCTCCTGCACCCCCACCTCCCTCCAGGGATATGCCTGCAACAAAGGTACATGCTTTTGACTGGAATCGAACCTGAGACCCTTCAGTCTGCAGGCCGACACTCTATCCACTGAGCCAAACCAGTTAGGGCAAGCTTACTTTCCTTGATACTTACTTATACATGTATAAGTTCTTTGTATAATTTTGGCTATTAACCCCTATTAGATATATGACTTGCAAATATCTTCTCCCCTTCAGTAGGTTGTCTTTTTGTTTTGTTGGTTTCCTTTGCTATGCAAGAAGCTTTTTAGTTGGATGGGATTCCATTTGTTTATTTTTGCTTTTGTTGCCCTTGTCTGAGATGACATATTCAAAAAAATGTTGTTGGGACTGATATCAAAGAGCTTACGGCCCAGGTTTTTTCTAGTTTTATGGTTTCAGGTCTTACATTCAAGTCTTTAATCAAAGTGCTGTAAGATAGTGGTCCAGTTTCATTCTTTTGCAGGTAGGTGTCCAGTTTCCCTAACGTCATTTATTGAAGAGACTGTCTTTACCCCATTGCATATTTTTAACTTCTTTGTTATAGATTGATTGTATACACGTGAGCTTATTTCTGGGCTCTCTATTCTATTCCATTGATCTCTGTGTCTGTGTTTTATGCCGGACGATGCTGTTTTGATTACTATAGCCTTGTAGTATAGTTTGATATCAGGGAATATGGTATCTTTTCTTTTTCAAGATTGCTTTGGCTATTTGGGGTCTTTTTGGTTTTTATACCAATTTTAGGATTCTTTGATGTAGTTCTGTGAAAAATGCCTTTGGTAATTTGATGGGGATTGCATTGAATCTGCTATTGCTTTGGGTAAGTGTGAACATTTAAACAATATTAATTCTTCCAATCTGTGAGCATGGTATATCTTTCTATTATTTGTATCTTTGTCAATTTATTTTATTGGTGTCTGTTTTCAGAATACAGGCTTTCACCTCCTTAAATTTATTCCTAGGTATTTTACTTTTTTAGATGCAACTAACTGTAAATAGGATTTTCTTCATTTCTCTTTCTGAAATGTTGTTATTCGTGTATAGAAATGCAATTTAAATGGATTTCCTCCACATATAGTCTAGGTGCCTTTAAAACGAGTTTTGCTGTGCCCCAGGGTGGGTGAGTCCTTGCACTGGCCCTCATAATATCCCTCCCTGCTGCAGGCCTCTGCGTGGGAGATGGACGCCCTTCATTACCATGTCTCCATCTCTCCTGCCGTTCCGTATGTGGTCCCTCTATTTGTTGTGCAGAAGCTATTCAGCAGGCCCTCAGTTCTCTCTTTCTTTTTTTCAAAACATATTTTTATTGATTTCAGAGAGGAAGGGGAGGAAGAGATAGAAACATCAATGATGAGAGAGAATCATTGATGGGCTGCCTCCTGCACACCCCCTACTGGGAACTGAGCTTGAAACCAAGCATGTGCCCTCGATTGGAATTGAACCCTGGGCCCTTCAGGCCACAGGCCAATGCTTTATCCACTGAGTCAAACCAGCTAGGGCTCGGCCCCCAGTTCTTTAGCAGGAACTGCTCTATATGTAGCGAACAGAATATTCCGTCTGTTTGTGGGAGGAGGTGAGTTCAGGGTCTTCCTACACCCATATCCTGGCCTCGCCGCCTCCCTCTTTGTTTTTATAATCAAGGTGGGAAGTTTTAATCTCCAAGGCTGAACGAAGGCTCCACCTCTGGTACCAGAGCACAACTTGACATTAATTCCTCCAGGGCTGGACGGACCGAGATATGAGAATATTTGGGTGGATTTCCCCGCACCCAGCCCGTTTGTTCTCCACTTCTCTGAGAAGCCCCACTGTGTTGCTTTCACAGGGAGGAGCTAAACTGGGCCAGAGACCAACAGCCCAGCAGTACAAGTGCCACCACAGGCTCTTAGAGCTCTCACCTCAACAACTTTCTAAAAAGGGTGGGAAAGGAGATGAGAGGGGAAAGGCTGAACCCATGCTACCTACTGCCTCGTGGGAATGCCACCACAGGCACCAAACGAACCTGGACAACAGCTCAGCAGGTTACCTTTTCCGCCTCCAGTTCATGATCACCTGCGGGTAGAAGGAGACGGACCAGGCCGCAAAGTAGATCCAGCCAATCACCTGGTTTATGACACTGACGACGCTGCTGCGGATCACCAAGAAGTGTATCCTTGGGCTGGAAAGGATTTAGAGACCAGGATGAGCTGAAATGGGGCTCCCGAGAGAAACCCCCACGTGCCAGCACTGCCCGCTTCTCAGCATTTAAACCCCAGCTTACCCGGTTTGGTTGGAATGATTTTTGTGCAGAAAAACAGTCATTTGTCCCACATTTCGAGATGTCACTTGAAAAGAGGACTCTGTCACTCTGGGAGGCACCACAACCTACAGGAAAATGTAGGGACAGATCCAGTGCCATGTACTGGTTGGAACCTGAGTGCCCTGCTGCAGGCTAGGTACCAAGAAACATAGGGACAGATCACACAGGGTCCATTCCTTCCGGGAGCTTACTCACAAAAGGGAGAAACACAACCAGCCGGCCAACCAGAACCCCCCACACCTGTGTGTTATGGCAGACTCTCTGAGCAGAACTTGGTTCTGCCCTTGGGCCTACCCCTGGCTCATCTCTGAGGGAAGGTTGGACGGCTCCCTTCCTCTCACCAGCCATGCGATCCATCTGTGGATCAAGCCAGACCTCAGAGAGCCGAATGCCAGGACCTGCTGTTAGAACCACTGGCTTTTCTTAGCCTGGGGCAGGAGACACTCTGGGGCAGGAGAAGTGGTGTCTAATGATGCGTGATGTTCACTATGGGATGAGCTGAGATTCCCTTCTCACAGGAAGCCCATGCTTCCACCCAGGCTGCTTGCTGAGGGCTCAGAGCCAGTCTGCAGCCCATTTCTACACCCCAGGGCCTGGTGGCATGCCTGATGGGCATCAGTTTCATCCCTGTATTCGTCTTGTCTGTTTTTTGTTAAAACCCTCGTTTATAAAGTAAACTGCTCTACTGATTTTTTTTAAAAATCTAATTTATCAGTAATTGGCTCAAATCCTTAGTAAGGCAGCAGCAGGGTATATATTAACAAATGCGTAAGGGCTATGGAGAGTTATTGCTGTAATATCAGACAGACTCTGGCACTGGGTTTTGAAAATCACACTCGACCAGTGGGATCTCAGAACAGTGCTTTGCAGACCTTAACGTGGACCCAAATCATCCAGAGGTCATGCTCAGGTGCGGATTCTGAAGCAGTGGATCTGGAGCGGGGCCTGGGAGTCTGCATTTCTAAAAGGTTTCCAGCAGGGACGATGCTGCTAGGCCTTGAACACCCTTTGAGTGGCAAATTCTTAGAAAACTACCTCAAGAATTTCTTCTACATGCACAGAACCATTTTCTGCCTTACATTTCTTAGTATCGCCTTCCTAATTCCATCTCCATGGCATAAGACGCCCGTCCTCAAGGAGACCAAGAAAGCCAAAATCAGAGGTTTCTAGAGGGATGGGGCCGGGGCAGCCCACGGCATGAAGACAAGGTGGCCTACTTCCAGAAGCACTTAGTTAAAATGTGTTTTGTTTCCCAGCAGTTCTCTACCCGCCAGTTAAGGTTCACTACTTACTTCATCCGGCAGCTCAAGGATAGTGATATTTTTTGAATGAAATGTGATTTCAAAAGTGATCACCAAGGTTGCATTCAGCGGATGCCTGTGGGGGACAAGAGTCTGATTACTCCTGAGGACTGGGACACTGTGCGGTCCCAACCCCCCTCTGGATTTCACACGGCCTGTCATTTCTCAAGTGGTTAGCGTGAGGAAGTGCTATGGGCTCAGTCTGAGGGGAGAGAAGGTGGGTTCCCTGCTTCTTAGTTTTCTACCTTTTTTTTTTAAAAAAAAATTATTTGTATTGATTTCAGAGAGGAAGAGAGGAAGGGAGAGGGAGTTACAAACATCAATGATGAGAGAGAATCACTGACAGGCGACCTCCTGCACACCCCCTACGGAGGGACGGAGCCCACAAACCAGGCGCTGAACCGTGACTAGCTGGTCAGTGCTCAACCACCGAGCCATACCGGCCAGGCAGGACTTTTCTGTCTTTATCAGCGGAGATATATCCCTACCGGGCCTGACTGAGAACACGAGAGGATGTGAGACTGGCTGTGAATGCCAAATACGGTGTCCAGCGGCCGACTGGACCATGACACCTGCTCTAGTGGGAGAGGCGTCGCAGAGGACTCAGGTCTGAGCAGGGAGCATTGTGTCCCCAGAAAGCCACGAGACATGTCTGAGCAGCCCATGGGGTCTCAGGTCTGCACCGAGAGGCCCGGCGTGAATGTGGGAGGCTGTGGGAAGCCACTCCAGGGCTCTGGAGAGGGGAGAGCTGCGGTGAGGGGATGACATGTCAGAGTCATGAGGTATCCGGGCGCAAGTGGCTGGGCTAGAGACAGAATGTAGGTCTGTTGGGGAGCCTTCGTACCAAAGCTTTGGTTTGAGAACAAACTTCCCAGGAGGGATGAGGAAAGGGTGGGGGCGGGGGGAGAGGACAGGGCTCCAGACCTCCCTCTACAGGACCCATGTGCCTGGGGGGCAGGTGCACGGAGAAGGACACAGCAGAAGGAGGCTCTCGGCACAGTCCGAACGAGTCGGACCCTCATGCTGAACCAGCAGGGTCAGCCAGAAAGACCCCTGGTCAAGGTAAAGTGTGAGGGTCACACTAACAAGGTCCGCCAGACGGAGTCACTTCCGCTTTTGGAAGTGATCCAATAAGCGCTCAGCTCCTTACCCGGATCTCAGGGCTCTCCTCAAAGACTTAGGGCTTTGGAAAGGGCCACTCTGAAGTCTGGCCTCAACTACTGGTCACTCAAGGACTCTTTTCAGCTGGGGAAAAGGCTCATGACTGGGGAGAAGCCCCCTTCCTGCTCCTCCCACCGGAAACAAGGGTTCTGTGAGTGGGGGAAGAGAGGCTCTGGGACCTCGGTCTGCAGCCCACAGCTAGTGCCCCTCTTCCTCTGGCTTCTCTGAAAGTGACGAGGCACGAACATCACACCTGAAATATGAAGAGACGGAGCCCGTCGTGGGGTGACGAGCTGGGCTGAGGGCAGCTGTGGCCCGGGAACTTACTGGAGGGTGATGCTGACATTGGTTGAGCTCCCCTTCTCCAGCTTCACAGTGGGAGGAACAGCAAGGTTGACCGTCGACTCTGGAAGGATCCGAATCAGTAGCATTAGTCATGAGGTCAGAGACTTAAGCCCACAAGGAGAGACGGACAAGGGCCCCTGCCATCTGAACTCAGGAACGATGCCTCATGCTGACCCCTATCTTCTAGGTGAAGACACGGAGGTTCTGAGGAACTAAGTGATGTGACTGGAAACCAAAGCCCTCACTATGCTCTTTCACCTCCTGCTGCCATTGGAGGGAGGGAGACACAGGTCTGAGCAGGAGACCCTGCCGCTTCCTCCTCCCAACATCACAGGCTCGGAGGGCACGCAGCCGAGTTATCCACAGACAGTTTTAGAAACTAAAGGAATTCAAGCCACAACCCGGGACTGGAAAACGTGGACTTGAACCACCTCTTCAGATGGCAATCACAGGAGTCTCTTCTGATTGCGGAGCTTCAGTGCCCTGCAGAATGGGTCCAGCCTCTCCTTGAGCATTTCTTTGACTATTGTCAGCCGAGTCCAGTGGCATCGGCAGAGCCACGTCCTGGAAACATCCTGTGCCAGGTGTGTTGTCAGCCTGACCCTTAGCTCAGGTGCCAGGGGGTGGGTTTCATTATCTAAGTTCAGGCAGGTGCAAGGGACAGACACAATATACGAGCTCAGCCAGGAGTGACAATTTACAGAGAAGCCATGAAGAATTACAGCTTGATCTTTAACCATGACTTCACATAATTCCTTCGTCTTAAACTCTAGTAAAACTTCCTGGAATCATATTGTATAAAATAAACGTGCTGCACTGGGTCTGCGTCACTGTCTCTCCATCAGAGGGCCAGCTGTCCCACCCGGTCCCAGCTTTCCCTACTATCTCTGTGTCTGTCTCTTTTTCTTTCTCAATCCCCTGTCGCCCCTGCTCAGGACTTGTGTCCGCTCTCTAGCTGTGCTGGTCGTGGTCCAAGAGAGAAATACTTATACTCAGACACTTGGGCCCAGCTAACCTGTTTCTCAAAAAACCCTGTTGGGTTCCCAAATAAACCTGAACCCAGCTCAACCCATTCACTGATCCCCTTCCTGAGGCTGACTCTGCTGGGGACTGGGGGGAGACTGATTTCTTCTTGGCTTTGAGGTGTTAGCTTAGGAGATAGACAAGCAGGTGTCCAGGGTGAGGGGAGAAGCAGGTTGGGGAGGTAAAATACCCCAGGGCAACTTGGTTACAGAACATGAGTGAGTCAGCCTCTCTGACCTCTTCCTTTGTACTTAGGGCCGCATCCCCCCACCCCAATCCCAGGTACGCTCACAGATCCAGGCGCCTGTCCACCTCCCCTCCCTCACCTCCAGGCCTTCAGGATTACGCAGAGCATAAAGTGTGGGCATGAATCCAGAATGGAAGTGGAAGGGGGCCCACAATGGGAAAGCAAACGCTCATTTTGATGAAGGTGGTCCTTGCTGAGGTAGCAGCCGCAGGCAGGGCCCAGGTCTCTCTCTCCCCAGACCATGAAAGGCCGAAGGTAAAGAACTGAGTTTGGGCGCCCAGGTGGGAAGCGCATTTAGAAGTTCTCCAATGTCTGATCCCCCTTCTCAGCACTCCTATGTGGCAGTTTCTCTTCCTCTGCCTGGACACCCAGGAGTAAGTCCATCCCCTCCAAGGGAATGGGCCAGCCTGGAACTTGCACTCCAGGGCCTGGCTCTGCTACCCGGGACCTCTCAGACCCTATCTGAGCCACCTTCCTCATGCTGATCCTGCATGTGGGAATGCAGGCACAGGCTTTGTCCCGTGTCTGCAAGTCTCCCGCAGACTCCCACCAGGATCGCTCTGAATGGGATGCCTCAACCCTCCGCACCTTCCCCCCAATCCCCGGCCTGCAAAGGCCAAGCTGCACAGAGTGGGAAGGTCCCTCCCATACGTGTAGCCTTGGGGCTTGGAGGCAGCTTTGACAACTCCACCTCTTCACTCCTGCTCCCAGAAACAACCTGTGGCTTTGTTCTGGGCTTGCACAGCTGGGGTAGGTCCTCGCTGTTACTTTCCACCTAGAGCTGAGGACCACACCAGGTAAGCAATACTGTGACAAGACGGTACCCAGGTCAGGGATACTGAAAGTGATGCCAGGCAGCCACCAACACCACGGGTGCTCAGGGCTCCGACAGGACTGTAATCAGGGTGAGTGGGAGATCCCCACGGCCTCTGTCTGCTCTTCCACCATCTTTATATTTTAAAAGCGGATTCTGTGAATGCTCACAGAACCAGATCAAGGGATGTTTACTTTCCTCTCAATGCCACGAAGACAGCATTGCTCAGCAGCCGAGAGACCGGGCTCTGAGGTCAAACAGATCCATTCTGGCTCTGTCACCTCCCAGCTGTGTGACCCTGGGTGTACTTAAGCCTGGTTCCTTACCTGTAAAATGGGGAGAATAGTACTACCCATCTCACAGGGCACTGTAAAGAGAAAGCGACGTCTGTGATTTTCCACATTAAGTGCTGAACAATTGCTGTTGACTATTCTTAACATCATGTAAACAAGTCAGGACGTTTTTTTTTTTTGTTTTTTTTTAAAGTGGGAGGCAGTTAGAAAACTGGCACCAGCCGAAACCGGTTTGGCTCAGTGGATAGAGCGTCAGCCTGTGGACTGAAAGGTCCCGGGTTCGATTCCGGTCAACGTATGTATCTTGGCTGCGGGCACATCCCCAGTAGGGGGTGTGCAAGAGGCAGCTGATCGATGTTTCTCTCTCATCGATGTTTCTGACTCTATCCCTCTCCCTTCCTCTCTGTAATAAATCAATAAAATATATACATGTATATGTATGTGTGTGTGTGTATACTGGGGCCTCAGTCCCAGAGCATGTGACTCAGCAGGTCTGGAGTGGGGCTCTGGGAATTGTACCAAGAAACAACAGGCTGCACGTGGAAAAACTGCTTATCCACAAGGTGTGACTATAAAGTAACATGGCTAACTCTTTAACAAACCTGGAAGAGGTGGTCAGGTACTTATGTTCTCAGAGATTTAAGAGGCTGGATAACTGGAATGGTGCAGCCACTGTGCCGGGCTCTTGACAAGCTTGCATAGGCTTTGTATTGTTTGAACAAATTTCATTCTATCTAATAAAAGAGTAATATGCAAAGTTGACCGTACCTTTGCTACACCCACAAGCCACCCCACAGCCATGCCCACCAGCCAATCAGGAGCAGATTATGCAAATAAACCCCAACCAAGATGGCTGCCGCCACTAAGAGCAGGAGGGAGGCTTGGGTTTCCCTGGCAACAGAGGAAGCCAAGCTTTCCGCCTGCCATTGCCTCCCTAGGCCTCCATTCAATGCTACAAAGTTTCAATTATAAAAGATACAGAAATGGCGGCATCCACTGAGCTGGAGAGAACAGAGGCTTGGGTTTCCCCGGCAACGGAGGAAGCCAAGCTTTCTGCCTGCCGTTGCTGGCCTAGGCCTCCACTCCAGGCTACAAAGTTTCAATTGTAGGCATAAATTAATCCCAGATCCCAGGGCCTCTGCTTGGGTCGCTGGGGATTGTGGACGGCAAACCTCCACAGGCCCCTCGCCCAGGCCGCCCCTCACCCCAAGGGAACCCCCAACCTAATCCAGGACACTCTTCAGGGCAAACCAGCTGGCACCCATCCATGCACCAGGCCTCTATCCTATCTAATAAAAGAGTAATACTCAGATTGACCATCACTCCAACACACAAGAGGTCTGCCCCCATGTGGTCAAAGATCCTGCCCCCATGTGAACATAAGATGGCCACCACAAGATGGCCAGCAGAGGAGGGCAGTTGGGAGGAACCAGGTCTGCAAGGGAGGGCAGTTGTGGGCAATCAGGCCAGCAGGAGAGGGCAGTTAGAGGTGACCAGGCCGGCAGAGGAGGGAAGTTGGGGGCAAACAGGCTGGCAGGGGAGCAGTTATATATTAATTAGGCTGGCAGCGTAGTGTTTAGCAGGTGATCAGGCTGGCAGGCAGAAGAGGTTAGGGGCAATCAGGAAGGCAGGCAGGTGAGCAGTTTGGAGCCAGCAGTCCTGGATTGTGAGAAGGATGTCTGACTGCCCTCGAGGAGTCCCAGATGGAGAGGGTGCAGGCTGGGCTAAGGGTCATCCCCCGTCCCCCGTGCACGAATTTTGTGCAACGGGCTTCTAGTTTGAAATATTTGGTCAGGGATTTAAAGGGATTTTTGACAATAGCCAAATTAATGGGTCTGGGGTCCTAGAAGTGCTCAGCATAAATTCCTTTTGTGGAAGGAATTTCAGCCATGTTTTGGGCAGTGGGAGAATTAATAGAATGATACAGGCCTCTAAGAGCCCTGCACTAAAAGTCATGCCCTATAAGGATGTAGATACCCTGATGTGTTTTTTGGACAATGAGCTAGTGTTCTGCGAAGCTCCTAGCCCTGTTTCTTGGTCCCTCTGGAACGGAACAGTTTTCTCATCTTATGAGGGGAGGCTGGGCAGACTATGTTTTAAATATATATTTTATTGATTTTTTTTGCAGAGAGGCAGGGGGAGGGATAGAGAGTTAGAAACATTGATGAGAGAGAAAAATCGATCAGCTGCCTCCTGCATGTTCCCTAAATGGGTATGTGCCCACAACCAAGGTACATGCCCCTGACCGGAATTGAACCAGGGACCCTTCAGTCTGCAGGCCAACACTCTATCCACTGAACCAAACCGGTTAGGATGTGGGCAGGCTCTTCAGGAGTCTGTGGCCTGGAAGACCCAGGCACAGCAAGGTGGCCACATCATGCTTCTGCAGCATCTCCCAGAACCCAGAACCCGCTCTGTGAGGTCCTAGGGCAGTAACACAAGCCCTTCCTTACATACATTATCCCAGATTGTCGGAGCTCCAACTTTGATTTTGGCAATACAGATAAGGTAATAGGGATCCCAGCGCAGAAGGCCAATTATGTATTTATTATCTTTAAAAAAAGCACACAAGAATGTATTGACTGCAATAAGAATACACACACACACACACACACACATACATATTTGAGGGGTATAAGAATATATTTAAGACAATGAAACAAGGTCCATTTCTCCCCTGGTTGCAAGACTCATGGGGTCCTTAGAAGTTAGGGGATATGTGCCCATAGGGGAGAGAGGGGAGGAGGGGAATGGCATGGGTGTGCTCCCTGAAAGGAGAGTGCCAGCAGGCCAATTATTTATGGAATCATCTGACACCATGTAAAACTCCTGGACCCCAGACCTGGGTCTGCTCCACCACCCCACCCTGTGGCTGCTTGACCAAGGCCAGGCAAGCCCAAGCAGTCTGGACAGAACTAAATCCATGGCTACAAACAGGTCAGGCTATTTACTCTATTTCCCTCTTTACAAAGTTAATGACCCATTTCTTAACTTACCACATTTCTCTATGAGCTTCAGGGGAAAAAGGATAAAAATAATCAGCCAACTCCTTATCATGGTTCCTCAATTTCAAAGAACTAGTGAGAAAAACAAAGAGCAAGAGAAGTTCAGGTTAAAGTTGGATCAGCTCAGCAGCAATATGCCTCTTGGGGTAGTGGCCACAGAAGTGCAATATGCCATGGCATGAACTGTTCATAAAGGACTTTCACTTCACGCCTGTGGCCTTCTGGGCTTTGCATCACCAGCTTGGAGAACAGGACTCCAGGGAGGCTTATCTTTAATATACACAGGGAAATGGGCCCAGAGAGACTAACTGCGTTGTGTAAGGGCCCGCTCTGAGGAAGTAGGCAAATACTAAAATTTTCTCCTCTTTAACTGCTTCCTGCAACTTAACAAAAAGAAAGAATGCAGTTTTACTGTTTTAGAGTTCTTTTTCCCTCCAAATTATTAAGACTGTGGTCAAGCAAATTGATTTCATTCCCTATCTTCGGATAAGAGCGTAAAGGTTGTAATTTTCCTCAAAGCTGTCGAAAAAGGCAAAGCCCAGCTGTTCTTCCCCTCTTCTGCCTGAAAGCCCCCGGAGGGCGGGGTGGGGTGGGGCGGGGCCTGCTCCTGCCCACTGCCCTGCAGCCCAGCCCAGAGCTCAGCACTTACTTCCACAGGAGTTTCCCTTCTCCAAAGCAACCTGTCAACTCCGAGACTCAGACTGAGGCGGCAACTAAGCGGAAGGCGGGGAGGGGGCTCGGACCACCCACACCACCTAGACAGCACGGGGAACCCTACCTCCGCCCACCACCACCCGGGCCCTCGAACATGGGGACTGTCCGGTGAAGCCAGGACGGGACCAGTGGCAAGGGATGGAACCCCGGCGCCGCTGAGCGGGCTGGATTTGCGGCAGGCTGCCAACCGGCTTGCACCAGCCCCCGGGCCTCAGGGGGTCCACATGGGGAATGGGGAGGAGGCTGTCGGGGCGTCCGGCTCTCACCTGAGATCTTCTGAGTCTCTGGGACCGATCCACAAGACGTAGGAGATGCTTTGAGCTGCACCCGCTTTCCCGGTCCGGCTAGATCTGCGTGAGGGCGGGCCCGAAGTCACCTGACCCCAGTCACCTGACTCGCGGAGTAACTAGGTCCCCGCTATGCAGTCTGGGAGCGGTAGTTTTGACGAGTCTTAAGCAGAGCTGGGGCGGAGCGGAGGCACTTTGGCAGGGATGGCGGCTCGGTGTGAGGGAGTCTTCAGCCACTTTTAGGGGCCAGAGGCTCTCCGAGTCCCGAGCGCCTGTCCGCGGACTCTGCACTCGTTCTGAGAGTGAGGCCGGGGCTGTGCGGGGAGGCAGTCGCCGCCGTGGTCCGAGAACCCCAGCCCGCCTTCCGCCGCCTCTCCGCCCACCGCCGGGTCCGCCGTGCGGGGCTCCCCCTTCCTCGGCCAATGGGGAGACGATCAGCCTTCACTTGGCGTGTGCCCGACACCTTGGCCGGCGAGGCCCCGCCCCCTCGCCTCGGTCCTGGGCTTAGGGCGCCGGAGGGAGCACCGCCCAGCGGCCAAACCCTACGCTGATCCCCACGGCCATGGCTGCTCCGTCGGTTACGCTCGGCATCGACCTGGGCACCACGTCTGTGAAGGCGGCCGTGGTGGAGGCGGCGCCCGACGACCCATCGGGGTTCGTGGTCCTGGCCAGCTGTGTCCGGGCTGCGCGGGCCGAGGCGGCGGCCCAGAGCGCGGCGGCCGGGCCCCAGGTGAGGCAGTGTCTTGGAGCTGCGCCGCCTCCAGGGCCCCCTTACCCCCTCTTTTCCCTCTAGGGAGCCACCCCAACACGCCCTTTCTCGGAGAAGTCTCCCTGACTGCTCCAGCCTGCCTGACCTCCACCTGCCTGTTGCACCGTCTCCCCCCCCCCTCCCCCAGCCCCCCATGGTTAAGGTCTGGCACCCATCTCCCCACTCTCTGGCCTCCTCTGGGGGCTTGCCCGTAGTGCTTGTTCCCGTGCTCTGCCCTCCACTTTCTGTACCCTGACCCGCGGGGAATCCCTCTCCTTGTGTAATTCTCCGCACACCTGCCTGTGTCCTCAAGTTTAGGATTCAGTTTGTTCCCCAGGGCAGAGTTTGGGTTTTCCTCTGGAAATCAGATGCAGAATCAGGCCTAACAGAGCAAAATGTGGACTGAACAACTCAAACACCTGGTCAGCACAAGTCCCCGTCCCCCTCATCCCCCCACACATCCCAAGGGAAAACAGGTAGAAGGACAGATAGAAGACAGAAAGACTTTGGAAGAAAGACAGACAGATAGAAAGATACTGAAAGAGCTGTCATTAGAAAAGTTCAGATTGATAATAATCCACCACAACGGTTTATCTTGTGAAATGTGGGAATAACGCACTACAGCTAGTCTTGAGAAAGCTGCAAGAGAGAATTGGAGGATTTTACCACAGCGGGCCCTGCTGTGAGATGTGGCTTCAGAAAAGGTGCCAATCCTCAGAGCTGGATTCCATTAAGGCGCTGAAAAATGTGGCTCTATGTTTAGTTACTTGACAATGGAAATTAATATCAGGGAACTTTGAGTAACCTTTTTTCTGGATCTCGGCTTGTTCTTCTCTGACCGGAAGTAGGTGGCCTCTGGCCCCATCCGGCCACTGACCTCCATTTCTGAGCCAAACACCGCTCCCAGGAGCTGTTTTCCCAACTCTTGCCACATATCTGGACTCAGTACTTTAGGGTTCAGAGTCCGTCTTGCTCAGAAGCATTTCAGAGGATTAAGATTTCAGGAACACTTTGCATTTTTATAGAGGCTTTCAAAGTCAGCTCGGCTAGGAGGGCATCAGAGCACTTTAGAATGATTTCACTTCAGGCCTCTGGCTCTGTGGGAGTGAGCTGCAGAGCCGGGGTCACTGGGAGTGGGTTTAGGCAGTGCCCTATTCTGAAATGGGCCACTTCTTGAACATTACGTTCCCCACCATTGCAGGCACCTCTGTGTTTACAGACACACCCAGTACACCGCACCTGCCTAATGAGGGGTTTAGGGGAGGCCAGTGATAGCCCCCTGGCAAGCCCCACATGTGTGTTGTGCTCTAGGACAGACAGCATTCCTGTAATTTCATCTATGGCAGGACTTCTCCAGGCTTGGCACTGTTGATTTTTCTGAGCTAGGTGACTCTTTGCTGTGGGGCTCTGCCCTGTGCCTTGTGGGGTGTCTAGCAGCATCCCTGGCCTCGACATGCTGAGAGAATTCTCCTCCCCAGTTGTGATACCTCCAAAACATTCCCATATGGCCATATGCCCCCCAGGGACAGAAACCACTGGGGTGAGAACCACTGATTGATGGAATAGCTGATGGTTCTGTTCTTTCCTCATAACCACACTTCTTAGTCTTTAGAAGTATTGTGTACACCATGGTCAAGCTTGGCAGCTATGTGGAAGGTCAGGCTTTTCCGTATTTGCAGCCAGGTTTTTTTGAGGGAAGCTCTGTGACCCTTTCTGCATTATTAATTTTTTCTCTCTGGGCCTCAGTTTCCTCAACTGTAAAAAGAGGCGTAAAGGAGGGTTGCCTGAGTTTCTAAGTTATTTTTTTCAACTCTAAAGTTCTAGGATTTGATCTGGATGCAGACCAGTTGATAATCTGAGCCAAGGAATGAGGACTTTCCTGTCACATGTGGGCATGCCCATTGTCTGTTCCCCATCACACCCCTACGACTGGAACGAACTGCTTGCTGAACACTGTCTCCTTGTTTTCACTGCCATCTGGCCTGTTTCCCTCCTCCAGGATCCCTACCCACACAGCTCACCCACCCTGGGCCCATTGTAAACAGCAGCTCCTCTGTCCTGGGTTGATTCTCCATCTGATTGCCATGTGCAAACTCTTTAAACCAGGGCTGTCCAATAGAAACTTGAGCCAGAAATGTGAGTGACACCTGTAATTTTCTCTTTTTCAATTAAATTTTATTAAAAGTTTTTTTTTATTGTTGACAGTATTACAGATATGTCCCATTTCTCCCTTCTTTCTCCTCTGACACCTGTAATTTTCAGTTTTCTAGTACCCATATTTTAAAAAGTACAAAATAATAGGGGCAATGATCTTTTTAAATGGACTTTATTGGATAAAATTGATTAATAAAATGATATAGGTTTCAGGTCTATAATACATCATCTATATGTGGTAGTGTGTGTTCCCCACCCCAAGTCAAGTCTCCTTCCATCACCATTTATGCCCTCTATACCCTCTTCTATCTTCCCCAACCCCTGATATGAATTCTAACTGCATATTTTATTTAACTCAATGTTCTCAACATAGTATAATTCCAATATATAACAATATAAAACTATTGATGACATTGTGCATTCTTTCTTTCCATACTAACTCTGAAATTTGGTCTGAATTTTACATTGACAGTACATCTTAATTCAGGTTAGCCACCTGTGACTAATGACTGCCATATTGGACAGTGCAGGTCTAAACAAATGCCTTTCCTGCTTTTCTTCCTTCCCCTTCTGTCTTCTTTCTTCCCTCCTCCAGGGGTTGTGAACAGCCACACACCTCCTCTTTGCCTGTCTTTACTGCCAAGTCAGTTCTGCTGCAGTGTCTCCTATACATAAAGAGTCTTGTTGCCCCAGCAGGTTTGGCTCAGTGGACAGAGCATTGGCCTGCGGACCAAAGGGTCCCCAGTTTGATCCCAGTCAAGGACAAGTGCCTTGGTTGCAGGTTCCTCCCCAGCCTGGGCTCAAGTCAGCGTGCATACAGGAGGCAACCAATCGATCTATTTCTCTCACATTGATATTTCTCTCTGTCTTTCCCTCTCTCTAAAAACCAATGGGGACATATCTTCAGGTGAGGATTAATTAAAAGAAGAAAGAAAGAGTCTTGTTAGGCTCTGGAGTTGTCTCCTCAGGGGAATGCTTTGTGCTCCCTCTCTACTCCTTCCCATCCTTCCCCTCTTCACCTTTCTTTCTACTCCTTTGTTCATACTTATTAGAAGCCCAGAGTTGCCTTTAACCAAGGCCAGGAGGCTGACAGGGGACAAGGGAGGGGTTTGTTCCTAGGAGGGGAGGGCTGTACTCCCCCGAAGGGAAGCAAGGGGCCTGACTGCTCAGTCTTCAGATGCTTTTTTCTAGACCATAAGCTCTTGCAGTTCCCCAATGAACAGACTACATTTGTTAAGAGCCAAGCCACATTTCTCTTCTTGTCTCCTGAATTTTCCATGGAGGCTCCTAGGTGTTAAATACAAGTTTATTTTGTGCCTTTGTTAGGTGCAAAAATAGAATATTGGGGACGAGCTATGGTTATGGGAAATATTAATCATGCTCTGTTAACCGTGATTGCCTTATTCTGATTAAAGAAAGGACATTTTAACCTGGCTTGGATTTGTATGCCCCAGGACCTGGGAGTCCACCTTGGACCTGGGAGTCAACCTTGGAATTTGGTCCATTCTCATTCAAGAACTGGCTATTGCCCAGGCTGGCATGGCTCAGAGGTTGAGCATCAACCTATGAACCAGAAGGTCATGGTTTGATTCCCGGTCAGGGGACATTGCCTGAGGTGCAGACTCCATCCCACTTGGGGGAGCATATAGGAAGCAGCCAATCAATGATTCTTTCTCATCATTGATATTTCTCTCTCTCTCTCTCTCTCTCTCTCTCTCTCTCTCTCTCTCTCCATTCCTTTCTGAAATCAATAACAATATATAAAAAGGAAAAAATAACTGCCTGTTACCATGGAAAGATGAACAACCTTGTTGCCTAAACAGTGGAGTCCCACCCCAGCCTGCATAGCCTATCTCCCCATGCCTGATATCCCTACTTCCCCACATAATCTATGTCCTACCCAATATAAGCAGCCGGCTTGTGTGGGGCTCAGAGCAGATTTTCGTGGATGACCTGCTATCGCCCATATTCCCGGCAGTATTGGAATGAATGCTCCTGTGTGATTCAATCCTGTCTCTGCTGAATTGGCTCAAGTAGTGACAGGCAGCCCGGACGCATTGGAAGAGCCACTGATTGGGTCCCAGACTCTCCTCTTTTCCATCCTCATCGCCACCACTCCCTTGCATAGCCCATCCCCCCTGGTTCTGTACCAGGTGTTCCCTCGCCTTCCTCCTGCCTGCCTTCGGTAGGTGGGTTTTTGTTTCTAAGTCCAGGGCCTGGCCCTCAGGGCACTTAGGAAATGTTCCTTGCTGCTGTGTTTCATCCTTCTGGTACTCCAACACTCTGTGCCTTGGGAGTGACCCTTACCTTATTCCTTCTGACAGCATGGTTTGTCTTTTGCTTTCCTGCCCTTCCTGCTAGATGGCGACTACTTGTAGGGCAAGGGCAGTGCTCTCCTCAGCTCACTGCACCCACAGTGAAGTGGCGGGCAGGGCCTGGGCCACCTTAGTCTGCAGCCATGCCTCCTTGTAAAGGGAGGAAGTGCAACCTTGCTCACATTCCTGCACCAAGTCAGGGGGAGGTGGGGAGAACCCTCAGTCTCACACCTCTTCCCTGAGGCCAGTGAGCACATGGTGGCCCCGGTGGAATTAGCTGAGCAGCCACCAGCCAGGAAATCCCCCCAGGCCCTTGCCCGCTATGTCTGTTCTGTTTCCAGGCGAGGGAGCAGGACGTGAGGAGAATCATCCAAGCCGTAAATGAGTGCCTTGCTGCTCTTCCCCGGCAGCAGCTCCGCAGAGTCTGTGGCATCGGGGTGTCGGGACAGATGCATGGAGTCCTGTTTTGGAAAACGGGCCAAGGTATGCTGGGCTCCGGGGGTGATCACGTGCTGTGAAGAGTCGCCGTGGACAGTGCTGTCTGGAGGGTCAGCGGTGGGGATGCAGTGGCACACGCTGCCTCGTATCTTGTGTGCGTCCTGACTTGTACAGGTGTGTTTAATGAATGCGAACTATCCATTCGTTTGACATCATCAGCCCATTAGCCAGGAGCAGGAGAGGGAAGTCTCTCTGGTTCTCTGTAGGATTCCGTGCAGGGGGTTTTCGTAGCTTTCTCTGTATGCCAGTGTCTCGGAGTGTCACTGCTGGCAGCCAGGAGGTCGTCCAGCTATAGGAGATGCCAACACACAGGGGAAACGCTTCTGTTTATTTAAATTATTATTAATATAATCACAGATGTTTGTGATTTTGAAATTCCAGGGTGTGTCCTTTCTATGGCTCAGTTGCTAGCCAAGCATTTTTTAGTTGATCATCGTATGTCAGGAGGTCTGCCCTACTGCCGAGATGGGCGACTTGTTTTGTTTGGCCTCCAGGAGGAGAATTAAGCCAGTGAAATAGCAATGAGCAATTTACACGTCAAGTGCTAGGCAAAGAATGCTACCTGCATGATCTCATCGGACTTCCCCAATACCCTGTGATGTGGGCTACATTACTGCCCCCCGCCGTGCACTGGACAAGTTGAGATTCTGAGAAATTAAAATATATGCTTGGGGATCCTGGCTGGTTTGGCTCACTGGATAGAGTGTTGGCCTGTGGACTGAAAGGTCCCAGGTTTGATTCCGGGTCGCGGGCTCGATCCCCAGTGGGGGCACGCAGGAGGCAGCTGATCAGTGATTCTCTCTCATCATGGATGTTTCTGTCTCTCTCTCCCTCTCCCTCGCTCTCTGAAATCAGTAGAAGTATATTTAAAAAAAATATGCTTGGGGTCATATGGCAGCAAGTGGCAAATCCGGCTTTTGAGCCCAAGAATGTCTGAGTACAGGTGCTGGGCTTTGAAAGGCCTCTGGGAGGACTTGAGCTACAGGGGGCACAACAGCTTAATGAGGGGAGAACTTCCCAACAGAATGTCCAAGGAGGGATTAGACTCCATAGGAAGTTGTGTGTTCCTGGTTATGGAAAGCATATAAAATATTTTGTCAAATATAAAAAATTCTATATTGATGTAAAAGGAGAATAGTTTTAGGCAACAATGCCCCCATCACCCAACTTTAAAAATACCAACATTTTACTGCAGGTGTTCTAAGCAGAGGCTGGATGGCTACTTTGGGGGGCTGTAGTTAAGGGCATTTGAACGTTGGATTCATCCCAGAGTCAGCAATTCTGATTCCCCTGGGCCAAGTGAGTGTGACTTGCCTCTCAGCAGCGTGACTGGCGTCTAGGGCTGCATCCTTGGATGGGCTGGGTACCCAGAAGAGCCAGTGCGGGCTCCCTCCCGCCTTCCTCCCTCTCAGCTGCCTGCCGGGGGACAGCTGGGACCACAGGCGCTGCTCGGCTCCGTCGGTAGCGGGACCAGAGGCCGATTGGTGTTAGAACTGACCTCTCAGAGGGAGTCTAGGTTGTAAAAGCCTTTTAAACTCCTTAATTTTGCATTAACGAGAATAAATGCCCTTTTAATACTAAAACCCTTTCCAAAGAGGACAGCAGAGATGTAATGATTGTGGTCTGGCCCCACGCTTTCCTTTCTGCCCGTCTGCTGGACTCCCACAGCCACACAAGCCATCGCTCTCGTTGGAGAGGCTGTTGAATATTTCATCGAGCCAGCCCACATGCCTTTTTGTCTTGTTTTCAGTTTCTGGGAAGGAGGAGAGCCACTGTTTGACGATGATGATGCCTGCTTAGCAGAGTTAGGTGAAATCAATTTAGGATCAGGTTGTCCCGCTTTTAACGGTGGCTGTAATTCAGTGTGGGTATAGTACCTACAGTATATAAGGCTCTATGCTGGGCCCCGCGGGAGCCACAGAAAGGAGTGGATGAAGCCCCCACCTCGCAGGGCACACACATTAGATGGGGACCGTAACCTGTGCAGAGCGCTAAGTGCCTCCGTGAGGGTACAGTTGAGGCAGTTGGAGGAGAGGAGAGAGAATGACTAGCATCTTCTGCGAGGCCTGTGGTTACGCCTGTTTCCAGACTCCACTTTCAGGCGTAGTAAGAGCAGGAGAGAAGTGGGGATCATAAAACCAAGCTAAGAGGCAAGCGGCAGATGGGGAGGAGAGATTTGCTGGTGCATAGTAGACAGAGGACGCATATGGGTACATATAAAGAACAAATAACAGAAAGGACAATGTCATTAGTAATTAGAAGAGCTCAGATGAAAACAACCATGAGACATCACTTCCATCCACTGGGCTACAAGAAGTCAAAATGCCATAAATTGGCAAAGGGGTGGAAAATTGGTTCTTTTAAATACCGCCGTTGGGAGTGTCAATCAGCAGAGCCATTTTGGCAGGGCCTGTTAAAAACAAGATAGCTTCTACTAAAAGGAAAAATAAATAAGACAGCTGCTATGAGTCCACAGCGCTATTACTGGGAGTCTATTCAGGAAAAGTGCTTTAACACGGCTGTGCGTGGGGAGGCATAATCATGGCCGCCCACTGCATCCTTGTTTATGGCAGTGAACACTGTGACACTTCATCCCAGGGGAATGGTTAAGTGATGTTTGGATGCCCACGCTGTAGAGTGATAGGCAGTAGTTAAAAAGAATAAGGTTCTTTCAGGTATACGGACACGAAAAGAACTCTAGAACATGTTGGGTGATAAACACAACCCCTGGAAAAATAAATGCAGTAGAGTACTATTTTTAAAAAAATAGACAAAAACAAAATAAAACCCAAAATCCAACTCAAACCAACCAAACCAACCAAAATATGTGTGAGTGTCAACTTTGGGTGGTTACTCGGCAAGTGCTGACAGTGACAAGGGGGCTGGACTCTAGGGGAGTCATCAAGCCGGCCTTTTGCTTGATCTGTAATGTTTGGACATTTTATATTGAGAATGCATTCACTTGGCATGTGTGCAATTAAAATATCAGTTCTTTACAAAAAAAGAAAAGAAAAGAAAAAAAAGAAGAAAGAATAAACAGAAGAAAGAATTAGATTCTGTAATTGGCAAATGATTTTTAACTTCTCTGTTCTTCATTTTTCTTATGTGTAAAATGAGGCTAACATAACATCTATGTTATAAGGCTGTTATGTATATTAAATGAATTAATATTTTTGAAGTGCTTTGACTAATACCAGGTACTCCAAATTTGTTTTATAATACAAAACAAAAGAAATATGATAGTCTAAAAATATCAAAAGAATTTTGGAAGCAGATAACGGGGTTGAAGAAAAGTGCAGAGATCCAGCTTTAGGGCTGGGTAGGAGCCCAGCTTCAGGTGGAGGCAGGACTGTGTGTGAGGGTGGAGGACCCTGACGAGGAGCCACCCATCCCCCAGGAGGAGCATGCTCTGCTTCAGGTGCAGGCCTCTGTTACACGCCTCCCTGTCCTCTGGGTACCAACCCGAGATTGACAAGATCTCTGAGTTCTATCTGTCACACACATCCCCAGATATTCTTTATATATATATATATATGCTTCTATTTATTTGATTAGAGAGTGAGAAAGGGAGAGGGAGAGAGGGAAACATTGATGCCTCCCACACACTCCAACTGGGGGCCAAACTAGCCCTCACTGGGCATCAAACCAACCAGGACTCCCCAGGTATTCTTATGGCTCTCTCCCTTACTCCTTTCAGGCCCCTGCTCATGGCACCTTAGAGAGACTTCCTTGATCACTCTCCAATACTCTATCACTCTATCCTTTTATCCTGCTGTATATTTTCATAGCAACTAAAAGTACCTGGTATTGTGTATTTACTCTTATGTCCTATATCCTTAGTATCCAAGTCTAGATAATCTCATTATGATGCGGGTTCAAAGGACGGAGGTTAGGGGACAGGAGAGTGCTACACTTATTTTCTTACTTGGAGGAGGGGTTATGATATAAAATTTTAAAAATGAATAAAAAGGAACATAGGAAAAGTGGGACAAATGGAGGGAGGGAGTGACCTGCCCAGAGTCCCATGGCTGTCGAGGGGGCGCCAGGTGCTAACCCAGGTGCTGTGATGGAACCATGTGTACGAGTGAAGCGTTCTCATAAACGACACCGTCTGCTGGAACCTCACTGGCCGAGCGTCTCAAGGACATGCTGCTGCTGCCCTCCTCTCTGACTTCGCTCATCTCCTTTGTTCCAGGCTGTGAGTGGACAGAGGGAGGGGCTGCCCCTGCCTTCACACCCAGAGCTGTGAGCCACCTGGTCACATGGCAGGATGGCCGATGTGGCAGTGAGTTCCTGGCTTCTCTGCCCCGCCCAGAGTCCCATCTCAGTGTGGCCACGGGGTTTGGCTGTGCAACCATCTTCTGGCTTTTGAAAAATAGGTACAGACAACTGTTTTCTGATGCGGGTGCTGTGTTCCCAGGGGGCTGCTCCTCTGCCTGGTCAGCAACACTCCATCCCTCAGTGAGCGCGATCTAGACTTGGTCTAGAGCTGCTTCACTTCCCAGAGGGCTTTCTGTTGGTTATCCTGTTCTATCCAGTGCGGAGAGAAGGGGCTAGAGAGGACAAGGGACTTACCAAGGGTCATGTGGTGAGCTCATGGTGGGGTCAGAGCTGCTGAGAATGGCCCATGTTCCCTACCCTAAAGGCAGCTTTGCTTGGAGGGCTACACCTGAGGAGGTCCATTTGGGGGAGCCAAACACATGGGGTTTTGGCTGCCACTCAGCTCTGCCTTGTCTGGTCCACACTGCCCGCCGCTGGGTGCAGCCCGGGCTTTTAAGTCACCGTGAGACCGTGTTGAATTATTTTTCGTATGAAACCAGCCCCGAATTCCTGAAGTGCTACGACGCAGCTGGCACCATCCATGACTATGTGGTTGCCATGCTGTGCGGCTTGCCAAGACCCCTGATGTCTGACCAGAATGCTGCCAGCTGGGGATATTTCAACACCCAGAGCCAAAGCTGGAACTTGGAGATGTGAGTATAGCCTTGTGGGCTGGCTCCAGCCGAAGGGCAGGATCCCTGGAGCGGAGATTCATTGGGCTTTCCCATCTGGGAGCAGTGGGCATTCCAGTCGCTGGGCATGGGTGGGCCTGGTGGTAAGTGAAGCCCTTGGGGAGGGCTGCCCTGCTCCCCCACAGTGCCCAGTGCCTAGGGTGGGCTCCCCGGTTCTCTGTGACCAGGCCCAACCTATAGATTTCAAAGAACAACTTTCACTCTATAATAAATTTTAAAATAAGGTTAAGAAATGGAAGCAGTAGGTGTAAGAGATGCCTTTTAAGTTCTGTTTAAACAATCATTTGCCTTTCAGGTCCAGAAGTCCCGTGTCCTATAAGTCCACTTCCTTCAGGGCCCCAATTCTGAGCTCTGTAATAAAACAAAAAGCACTTGGTAGTTCAGGTAAAGGACTTGAGCATGCTTTATAACACTGACAGCTCGTTCACTAACCCTGAGTGATCAGTGCATTTGGCATTCAGGAGGCAACGGATGGGTTTGACTTTGGTGTGACCCGTGCTAACCAACCGTGACTTTGCACCGAAACTCCCTTTGCAGGGTGTTTGTGCTCCCTTCAGACACAGGGGCCGGATGCCAATGCCACCTGCTCTGATCTAAACCTGCCCGTCTTCCTCAGCTGGGGATCTAGCCTGCACCCCAGGCTTGTGACCTCCTGGTTCAGAGGTCAACACTCAGCCCCTGAGCCACACCAGCCGGGCCAGTGTTCACTCGTTAAAGAAATCCCAGCCTATGTCTCATAGTTTTCAAAAAGCCAGAGAGACCCCTGTGAAAACACTGGCGTCTCCCCTCCCTTCTCCGAGTTGTGGCCTGTAGCGTTTTCCTTTGTTGTGTTTTCCGGAAACAACCAGAAGCAGAAAGCCAGGCACTGGTAAACGCGCTGTCCGCTCCTTGTTTGCAGACTGAGGGCCTCCGGCTTTCCCGTCCACCTGCTCCCCGACATCGCCGAGCCCGCCAGCGTGGCAGGCAGAACTGCCCATGCGTGGTTTGGAATCCCGAAGGGGACACGGGTGGGCGTGGCCCTGGGTGATTTACAGGCCTCCGTCTATTCCTGTATGGCCCAAAGGACAGATGCAGGTAAGTCTTTTGTCCTCTCCTCAGACTTCTGCTCAGTGTGAGGGTCCAGGAGGCACACGTACCCGGAAGCCTCAGCATGCTTTCCGCCGTTATTCTGTAAACGTGAGCAACACCCTCCCCCCTGCAGGTGAAGCCCCCGCTCAGAGAGCTAACGCTGAGCAGGCCCAGCTCTGACCCTGCCCCCGGTCTGTGCCTTTCCTCCCGAGGGCCAGGGCAGGGAACGGCTCTCTAGTTGGCTGGTTTCTGTGTAACTTCATAACCAAGAAAACAGATGAGGAGACGAGGGTTTTTGTCTTCCTGTATTTGTCAGTGGGAGTTTCGCCCCCTCTGCTTAAAAGTCTCAGGTGCTTTCTGCGTTTGGTGTACGAGAGCCACAGGGAGGTGAAGGCAGCAGTGGAGGGCCGGGGTTGGCAAACCTTTTCTGCAAGGGGCCCGATTGCAAATACGTTCAACTTCGTGGGCCCCGCGGCTTCTGCTGTTGGGGCGGGAGAGCAGCCCCAGCCATTCATAAGGGAGTGGGCGCCGCTGTGTTCCAATACAGCTCGCTATAGCCACCGAGATGTGAATTTCATATAATGTTCATATGTCATGAGATGTCCTTTTGATTTATTTTCGACCATTTGAAAATGTAAGAACATGCTTCTGGGATTGTAAAATAGCGCAGACCCTTTGGAAAACAGTCTAAAACTTAGACATGAATGTTGCCAGCAACGTTACTCAGACTAGGCAAAAAAGGAGGAACAACCCAAATGCCCGTCAACTGATGAACAGATTTAAAAAAACGTGGTGCATCCGCACAGCTGAAATGCCACAACACGTGAGTGAAAGTGAAAGAAAGAAAGAAGCTTGTCACAAAAGGCCACCCATCGTCCGATTCCTCGCCTGTGAAGTGTCCAGGATAGACAAACCCGTAGGGACAGAAAGCAGTTCCGTGGTTGCCAGGGCTGATTGCTGGCAGGTATGGGGTTTCTTTTCGGAGTGATGAAAATGTTCTAAAATTAGATGGTGATGATGGTTGTACAACTCTGTGAGTATTCCAAAAGCCCCTGGATTGTATGCTTAAAACGGGTGTATTTTATGGTGAATTTATGTGAGCTGCACGTCAATTAAGTTATCACACACGAAAAGCAAAAGCGGTTCTTATCTCCTGAGCCAAACCGAAACGGAGGGTGTCCACCCCGGGCCAGGGCGGACTGGGACTGCCTGTCTGAGCAGGGCGGGGGCAGGCTGGCTGAGCTATTCCTCTTTGGGAGCCCCTCCTGGTTATCCAGGGGGACAGAGAATTCCTTCATCTTACCCAGGTTCCCTTTGTCATCACCCCTCCCCCCAGGAGTTAGAACTATCACAATTCAACTCTGCGTTTAAAGATTCTGACTGGCACTAGCCTCTGTATAGTAGTTTATTCCCCATTTCATTACAGTTTAAAGAAATAATTTCAAGTGACTGGTTTTGGTAGTAATTCCTATTAATTCAAGACTAGCTGAGCAGGAAAGGTGAAATTCTGTCCATTTTGCTTGTGATAACAGTCACTTAAGGTCAAAAAGTTCAAACACCTTCTTTTTTCTCCCAAATTTTCAACTAAATTCAATGCCCCAGGAAAGCATGCTGAGTTTATTCTTTGACTTAATTTTCCCCAGTATTCATGCTCATTCTCTCTCTCTCTCCCCCCCCCCCCCCCCCATATATCCCTTCATCTCAAAGCGTGGACGGCAGGGAGCGCAGTGGGCTCTGGAGGCCAGCGCTGAGGCCTGGGTTGGGATGTCAGTCGCTCTGGTGTGACCTGGGCAAGCCGCTTTTCTTCCTGGGCCCTGGTCAGCACCCCTGGGGAGGGGGACGGTGCCTCCCTCCCGGGCAGTTGTGAAGCCCTTTATGGGATGGTGCCCACCTGGTGGTTTTCAAATCTAAGGCTCTTCCCTCCACAGAGGGATGGATGCCAGCGTGCTTGGTGAGCGAGGGACTTGCGGATGGGTAGCAGGTGAGGGTTAGGCTCCGCCTTCACTGAGCAGTTTGTCATCTCTGGCTCCAGATCGGGCTGCTCCTTGTGCTCAGCTGTGCCATATTCACGGGCAAAGTTGGCGGCCCCCATTGTTGACATCGCCACCAGAGGGGACAGGCAGAGGGCACATTGCTTCTGGTTTATGGTGATGGTGGGAGGCTTGATGTGGCAGAAAGCAAGCGTTATTAGCTCTCTGAGGTCTGTCTCTGCTCTCCTCGCTCCTGACCCCGCAGTGCGGGGGGACGGGGAATGCCGCCCTCCGTTAGTCTGGTTCCCAACAGACCGAGAACAGGCTTTTTGGTCAGGTCTTAGGAGAAAGGGAGAAGAGACTCCCGGAGCGGTCTGCAGGCCTGGCCTTGATCTAGAGGAGAAAGTTCGTCCCCTCTGTGCTGGGTCTGGGCGTTTCCCCTGCTCGTGGGGAGGTTAAGAAAAACACCTTGGAAATGAGAGGAAGTGGAAGTGGCTGACCGTGAACGAGCCCTCCGCAGAGAATCACACGTTTCGGCTGAAGTTTTACTCTAAATAGTTGTCCACTGCTGCGTACCAAATCATCCCATGGTGTTTTGTAGCCTGAAAACACCTAACGTTTCTCATCTCACACATTTTCTTTTACGTGTGTGTGCGCGCCTGCGTTTGAAATCATTTTGTAAATGTGTTTAAAACAAATGAAATGTTTCCAAGAGTCAGGAATGTGGGTGCGGCTGGAGAGTCTGGCTCAGGCTTCCTCCTGACAGTGCGGGCAAGCTGTTGGTGCTCGAGACTCTCCTGCCCTGAAGGCTTGACGGGGCCTGGAGGGGCCGCTTCTCAGCGCCCTCTGGTGGCTGTGGCAGGAGGCCTCAGCTCCTTGCCGCATGGGCCTCTCAGCGCCGCTCACAGCGCTGCCTGCTCCTCCCAGAGCGAGCCATGGGGCAGAAGCCCCAAAGTCACAACTGTCACGTCTGCTCTATTCTTTCAATAGAAGCAAGTCACTGAGTCCAGCCCACACTCAGGGGGAGGGCAATTAGGCTCTGCCTCCTGTAGGAAAGAAATAGTATCAAAGAATTTTGGACCTTTAAAAAGATATATTTTATTGATTTCAGAGAGGAAGGGAGAGGGAGAAAGGGATAGAAACATAAACCATGAGAAAGAATAATTGATCGGCTGCCTCCTGCACGCCCCCTACTGGGGATCGAGTCTTCAACCCGAGCATAAGTTCTGATGGGGACTCTAACTGTGACCTCCTGGTTCATAGGTCATAGGCCGACAGGGCTGGGCGAGCTCTCAAAACCAGCACACTCTCCCCTACCCGGTTGGGACTGTGACCTCCAAGTTAGCCCGGCAGACCTAACCTTTGCTTTTCTTGGGCCCCAGTTCTCAACGTCAGCACTTCGGTTCAGTTGGCAGCCTCCATGCCGGCAGGGTTCCAGCCAGCACAGACTCCAGACCCTGCAGCTCCGGTCGCCTACTTCCCCTACTTCGACAGAACCTACCTGGCGGTGGCAGCCTCCCTCAACGGGGGCAATGTGCTGGCCACGTTCGTCCAGATGCTGGTCCAGTGGACGGCGGATCTCGGTGAGATGTGGCCCACGCAGCGCTGCCTCTCTGCTTGTCCTCTCGTCACGGCAGTGAATGTGCCGTGGAAGCTTCTAGATTCACGCCTCAGACCCAGGCAGACCCAGAACTCCTCTTCCTTCCTTAGGAATCTGAGCCTCTGGCTTTCCTCTCATCTCCTGAGCTGCCACCCCCTGCTCTCTCCTCCTGACCTTGACTGCGGAGTGTCAGATAGTCTCCCAGTTCTCCCCTGCCCTGCTGTCTTCCTTTCTTTGTCAGTGACCCCCTGGGTTCCTTGCATTTGGGGTTTTCCTTCTGATGACTACAGACAGCTGAAAATAAAAGGATCAAAGACGAACGAGGGGAAAATCTGGTATTTTATAATATTATAAAATCCTCACAGCACTTAATCCTGGCCAGTAGGGTCCCGATTGCCTGTCTCAGGAAGGTCCCTGGAGACTCGGGGGTCCTCCTGCTCTTGTCTCCAGTTTTCAGGGCAGAATTGGTTCGGCTTTTCCTCTGCTCTGCACTCACAGGGAAACAGGAAACCTTCCCAACCACTTAAGGTAGAAATGACATTTCTGGCCTAGGGAAATCATGTTGATCAGATTCACTGGTCACCAGTAGGAGCTCAAGATCAGGCCATTCCAAGAATCAGGCACCAACAGAGTCGCGGGGGGAGGCTTTTCCCGTCAGTCACCAGACGGTGCTGCGACTCACGTGGGTCTGGGGAGGCCAGAGTTGTGGGCTCTGACCCCCTGGCTGGGGTCTCCTCAGGATGGCTTCATTTAACGACAGGACTTGGATTTTGTTTTACCTGCTTCAGGGGAGGTTTTCAAGATGCAGAACCAGTTTTGAGAACATTCTGGCAATAAGGCACTGGTTTAACTGGCCTGGGTCTCTCAGTTGTTTACTGAGTTGGCCAGTGTGACTTGGGAATATTCACTTTCCCTGTAAGATCCTTTAAAAAAGTCTCTTCGCATTTTCTTGGTTCTTATTTTGAGGAAACAAAGAGTGTTTTGAAGGTTCCTGGATTCCATGTAACTTAACCGTTTATGAAAATTTTACAATTATGTCATTTTATTGAAAAACATATAAATGCAAATACAGTCACATGTACTTAGATAAAAGACACGTTTATTAACCAGAAATGGAAATAGTACAGCATAAAGTACAAAAATAAAACTCTTGCTATATTTAGAATTTTGCTGAATTTGCATTTTGTTCCAGAGGTTAGAATATAGGGAGTTCTATATTCTATTTAGAGCAGGACCCTGGAGCTGGCGGCCTGGGTTTGAATCTCAGCTCTGCCTCCTCCTATGTACCTTTGGGAAGATTACTTAACTCCTCTGCACTTTACTTTCCTTACCTGAGAATGGGGGTCATCCTAGTACTTACCTCAAAGTACTATGAGAATTCCATGAGTCAATATTGGGAAGCACTTAGAACATCGCCTGGCCCGGAGTGATAGTGAGTGTGATATGACACTTATTAAATTAAGGTTTGTGTGGCGAGTTCAATCCAGGGTGTGACCTCGGCTCCCTGCTCTGTCTCCAGGTCACTATGTGGCCTTGGGAAGTCCCTTCCCTTCTCTGTTTTCCCAGCTCCGATGTTCTATGATTCTAGGCCCGTGGAGTGGACATTTGGCAACTCACAGCAGTTAATCTCACCCGTAGACTCGGATGAGGCAGTGAGCCAAGGCACACAGAAACGAGGGCTAGAAGCCAGATCTCCCGGGCCTCCAGCTGCGAGCACCTTCCTGCAGGTGCTCCTCAAGGTCTGCATGGAGCCTAGGTGTTTCCCAGTGAGGAACACAGTAACAGCCCAGCTGGTGTGGCTCGGTTGGTTGGAGTGTCGTTCCATAAACTGAAAGGTCGAGGGTTCAATTCCTGGTGAGGGCACATACCCAGGTTTCGGGTTTAGGGCGTGTATGGGGGACAACCGGTCGATGTTTCTCGATGTTTTTCTCCCTCCCCGCCCTCTTGTATCTCCCTTCCTCTCTCTCTAGAATCAATAAACATATATCTTCAGGTGAGGCTTAAAAAAAGTTTTGAGAATGTGCTATTGCAACAAAGATAGCAATAAAAACATTTTTGAGTTCTTATTAAAGAAATACAAACACATCATTATTATTTTTAAACTGTAGATTTTATTTGTGTTTCAGTGATTTTTCTACTAATGCCCTCTTCCTGTTCCAGGACTCAGTCCAGGATACACATTGCGTTTAGTCATCACATCTCCTTGGTCTCTCTGTCTTCTATTTGATTGATCTGTTTTATTTTTTAATCTCCTTTCCCTTTTTTCCCATTAGTTGATGGCTTTACATTTATATCTGTTCTCTTAGAAGTTTCCAACACACTTTGTTTGCTAGGACATGGAGAGACTTATTCGTACGTGTTGCTGTGCAGTGTAAGTTGGTACAGCTTCTAAGGAGGGAGGGAATGTTATGTATATATCTTTTGACCTAGCAGTTCCCATCCAAGGACTCGGTCCTACAGATGTACATGCTTGTACACCTGTAATAGATTACCCACCAAGCACATGAGTTTTCTGACATTTTAGTAGAATTTCTAGAGGAAAGACACATATTCATTCAGCAGAGCTTAACCAGAGTTCTGCTGATCAAATTTTGGCTGTGCAAATTCAGGGTATTCTTAATACAGCAAGAGTTTTATTTTTGTACTTTATGCTGTAATATTTTCACTTTTGGTTAATAAATGTGTCTTTTGTCTAAGTACATGTGATAGTATTTGCATTCATATGTTTTTCAATAAAATGACATAATTGCAACATTTTCATAAAAGGTTAAATTACGTGTAATCCACAAACCTTCAAAACACTGTTTCCTCAAAATAAGAACCATGAAAATGCAAAAAGATTTTAAAAAAGGATCTCTCTTTCTAGTTCCTGAACATGTACAGTATAGTTTAAAAAAAAACTTTTTTTTTTTTAAATTTTAGAGAGGAAGGAAACAGAAGAGAGAGATAGAAACATCAGTGATGAGAGAGAAATCATTGATTGGCTGCCTCTTGGGCGTCCCCTACTGGAGATCGAGCCTGCAATCCAGACATGTGTCCTTGCCTGGAATGGAACCTGGGATCCTTAGTTTGCAGGCCGACGCTCTATCCACTGGGCCAAACCAGCTAGGGCTATAGTGAAGTTTGTATAAGTTAAATGTGCTGATGACTTTACTCTAGGTTTACTTCCCTTATCTGGACACTGTAATTTTAATAAGATTCCTAAGTGTGAGAAGTACCGGACTAGACTGGTGGTTCTCCACTTCTGCAGGGGACGGCTAGATCATGCTCATCCCTGTCATCCTGGGATTCTGTGATCTGCTGATAAGTTCGGTGGAACCATGATGGTACTTATTGATCAGTGGGGGCATGATGGTCCCCTGGGACCAAGGTGTTTCCCAGTGAGGAAGAACACTGTAACAGCCCAGCTGGTGTGGCTGCATATCAACCTTTACATGACCTCTCCCTGAAGTCTGGGCTGGGGTCTGCAGTGAGAGAGCTGGCTGAGATCTGGGGCCGAACCTGGCTAGTCAGGTTATGCGAGTCCCTGAGCAGGAAGCAGCCAGCCACAGGAGAAGAAGCAGTTACTAGACCGCTCCTTGCCTAGGGAATGCTGTACTGTCTCATCCTGCAGCGAGGGGTGCCTGAGCTCACATGGTCTTCTCTGTTCCTGGCAGGCGTGGAGGTCGAGGAATCCACTGTGTATTCACGCATGATCCAGGCGGCTGCAGAGCAGAGCGACACCTGCCTGACCATCACGCCGACGGTGTTGGGCGAGAGGCATCGGCCAGACCAGCTGGCCTCAGTGACCAGGATCTCCTCCTCGGCTCTCTCGCTGGGGCACGTGACGCGGGCGCTGTGCCGCGGCATCGTTCAGAACCTGCACTCCATGCTTCCCTTCCAGCAGCTCAAGGAGTGGGGCGTGGAGCGGGTGGTCAGCAGTGGGAGTGCGCTGTCCAGGAACGAGGTGCTGAAGCAGGAGGTGCAGCGAGCTTTCCCTTTCCCAGTGTCCTTTGGGCAGGATGTGGACGCAGCCGTGGGGGCAGCACTGGTCATGCTCCAGAGAAACCTCCACCAGGAGGCGTCTTAGTCCGCACACTCCTTGGCCAAAGCACTGTTGCCGGTTTTATCTAATGAACATTCCTCACGTGATCTTGGAGTCATCCTTTTCCTGGACGGCAACGTGGGCAGCTTTTAAACGATGTCTGTTCTAATGCCACTGTCCTGACCAAGAACTTTCTCCAGGGCACACTCTACGAATGCAGCCACCAGGCCCCCAGACAGCGCCTCTGAAAGAGACTCACCTGGGAGCTGGCTGCCGATGTACACGTGGAAAAAAGGAAGAGAGGAGAGTAACCCAGCATCATGGTCAGCAGGCTCACCCGTGATTCGCCTGTAGACAAAGAGAAGATAAATGTGGGCTTCAGACACCAAAAATGCCTGGCGGCTGTGGCTCCGAGTCAGAAGAGACAACGCACCCTCCACCACCTCCAGCTTTTGGATGGGTTGTTTCCAGGGATAGGAAGCTCTGACACGGGTCACATGGACTATCAGAAAAGTCCTTTCCCCTGGACTGTACCACATGACCCCTTTCCAGTCTCAGTCTCCCCTGGCCACAGCTGGCTGTGTGGGGCAGGCGGGCTGAGGTGAAGATGCAGGGGTCTGTGCCTGCCTTCTTGCCATGTACCCCCCCTCACCCCCCCCGCAAGGAGAGGATGTTGTGCTGGGGTGGCCCCAGATCCTCAGAACACAGCTGGCCCGAGGGCAGGGAACAGGGAAGGAGAGTCGGCCAGCATGTCCAGCTGGGGGTGGATGCTGTGTGGTCCCACCACTCACATTGTTCCCATGAGTCTGACCAGGCACTGGAGGGCCTTTTTCTGGGAGTGGGTCTGTGCAGCAGTGTGTTTTTGCCTCTGCACAACCTTGGGAGCCCCCAAGCAGACCCTGAGGCACACAGGCATGTTCCCACCAGAGAGATGGCTGATTTAATCAGAGAGGACCCCTTATCCCAGAGGCCCCAGCTCTTCTTGCTGTTGGCGTGGGCCTTGCTGGCCTACCACATGTTCCTGGCTCGCAGGAACATCCCACTGGAGTCGGCATACTGGCAGGGACCCCGGAGCGTGCATCTTAAACCTTCCCGTGGTCAGCGGGGATGGCCACGGAGTGGCTTCCAGGAGAAGGCCGCCATCGCTGTGTCTGCTCCCAGACTCCCCAGGGCCATTCCAGCCTCAGGCAGACACTGAGGCACCCAAGCAACTCTGTGTTGGGGAAGCAGTCATATCGTCTCTTTGTAAATGTCACGTTGTGAATTACGTGATTGCCTGACACTCTTAGGCGACTCCGCCTGGATGAGCTGATTGAACTTAAGATGCTATACAACTCATTCTTCTCGAGCCTTGTCGCTTGAATAAAAACACCTCTGCTTTGGGGAGACGGATCACTCGGGAAAGTTGTGTGCTTTTCTTCTCAGCCAGAGTGAGGTCAGGTGCCCTCATCCTGGAGCCCTTGGGGGAGAAGGCCCCTCCGGAGAAGCTGAAGGGCAGCTGACAGCCCTGTGGGCCAGGGGAGCTGGCCTCGGACTTGCATCGCCAGGGGGCTGTGGGCGGAGCCTGTAAACATAAGATTGGGAACGGATGGTGTCCTGCAAGCCCAGGCAGCCCAGTGTGGCTGCTTCCTACTCTGCCCCCCGAGGGCTGAACCTCCCATGGCCCAGGCTTGTCCGCAAACAGTCCTGCCGCTGTTTCTATTGCGCGTGGCCTGTAACCTCGCCCCCCTGCCCTCTGCCTCACACATCCTTCCCTGGGAATTGGCTATACGCACATCACGTTCATGTGGTTTCCATGTTCTCCGTCTTCTTCTCAAGTGGACGGAAAAGCTCATGATGGCAGGGTCCCTGTTAGGTGTTCTCTGCCCTGTCCTCTTCCTACATTTAACCCGGGCCGGGGCCCATCTTTGGAATGTTCTCCTCTCAGGGCAGGACCCTGCCCCACCTGCGGCCCAGCTCAGTGCCATCGCCTGCCGCAGTCTCCCTGGCAGCACATTTGCTGCTGGATCACAGCGGCCGCTGGCATCCTGCCGGCCCCTGGCTTGTCCCCTTTCAGGGATCCCCACTCTGTAAGCGTCATAGAGCCTGGCAGGCCTTCCTCACCCGGCCTGGCCTCCTTAAAGGCAGGGACCATCTCATTCACCCCACTCGCTGCCGTGTGCTCACAAGGTGCACAGTGGGCCCGCAGGAAAGAGGGCCGGTGGCACTGACGTCTTTGCAGCCACGGTTATGGACAGGCTAATCAGAAAGTGAGATATTCGTGCTATAGAGATGCTCACCGGGTGACTCATAAAACATTAAGCGAATTTTTTTTAAAATTAAAAAACAATTAGTCCCAACCTCAAGCTAATGGCCGGATAAGCTCTGCAGCTAGCAGATGTGGTTCTCATGCTGAAATAATGAGGATGACAACAACCCTCGTGCCTGCCTAGAGCTCTGCCGGCTCAGACAGCCCGTTCACACCCAGTATCCCTGCTAATCCCCAGCAAAGCCCCGCAAAGCAGGCAGGGCAGGCACTCTCCTGTTGGTGTGGATTAAGAATTAGGCCCAGAGCTTCAGCCGCTGTCCAGGTTCATGCATGCAGTACGTGGCACAGCCCGGCCTTTTCTCCGAGCTTTCATTCCCTGCTCACAACCTTGACCCTGCAGCGGCTTCTCCCTCTTGCTCCAGTCCCGGCCCTGGGTCCCAGCTCAGCAAAGCAGGCTCGGCTGTCAGGTGCAGAGTCAGGCGCTGAGTGAATGCCCGACATCCAGCACAGCCATGAGCCTCCATTCACTTTCGGAGCATGCTGACCCCTGTGCAGAGCCCTGTCCGTCATAGGACCCGGTCTCTCCGTCTCAGTGACACCTGGCAACACTCATGCACAGGCCAAATGCAGAAAGGAAAGTACGTTGCTGTCAGGGTTGTAGTTTGTCATCTGGATCTGGGATCCCAGAAGCCATTCCAAATCTGGGAGGGAAGACACGGAAATCAGGAAGTTAAAACAAGATTCAGAAAGCTCGAGACCAGACAAGCAAGAGTTGTCACTGCCCTGGGGTGGGGGACAGGGGCCTGCAGGGGTGCCTAGTTCCTCTCCCTGGGACTGGGACTGGGCTGGCAGCGCCTGGGTCCTGCCCTCCTGGAGGTGCCAGGCTGACGGTTCCCAGCTGTGGTAATCAGGCTTTTCCTGCACATGGGAGTGTGCAGGTTGCTAGCCGTGCCAGAAAGTCTGGCTTCAAATCTGTGAGCAGCGTCGGTAGATGAGGAAAATGAATTAGGCTCCTATTGCCAGGTTGAGAGCTCCGTGCAAGTGCACATGCCCCCTGGTGGTAAACAAAGTGGGAGAACTGGCCCTTCAAGATGCTGTTTTAATGGAGGTCACATAAGACTTGGCCCACCCTGCCCTCGCCAGTGTGGCTCAGTTCGTTGGAGTATTGTCCCACGCACTGGGAGGCAGGTCATGGGTTCAGCTCTAGTCAGGACACGTACCTGGGTTTCAGGCTTGATGCCCAGCAGGGATGCGAACGGGAGGAAACCTCTCTCTCTCTCTCTCTTCCATCTCTCTAAAATCAATAAAAAAGTTACATATATGTGTATATATGTGTGTGTGTGTGTGTGTGTGTGTGTGTGTATATATATATATATGAATGACTTGGCCCACCCACCTGCACTGCTGCTTGTCCCCATCATACACAGGCTTGGCCAAGCACCCCCAACTGGAAGTCATTATTAAAACATATCTGTTTACAAGGAATTTTAATGGGTACGTCATTACATAAACTCAAGAACACCCTGTTCAAATCATAATCCAGAAAACCACACGGGTGGCGGCTAAGACCAGCCCTGTGGTCTTGTCCCCACCACCATCTCATGAGTTTTAGCAGAGCTGCCACCCGGTGCCAGTGCCACTCAGAGCGGTCACCACGCTCCTTGGTAAGACACGGGGTGAGGCTTGGAGAAGGGAAATGGAGAGCTCGGAGCCCTGCCTCACCCTGGAGCCATTCAAATCTGTGAAGCAAATAGGAACATCAGAGAAATAAGAACTCCATGCAAGCTTTAGGCAGCTCCAGATAAGACCGGTAGGCTTACCAATGTCCTTGGGCAGGTTACATAGCCTGTCTACACTTCATTTCCTTCTCTGAAAATGGGGGCAAAATCATACTCTCATGAAACTCTGTAAGGGCCGATGAGATGGCGCAGATGAAGTGCCACCCCAGAACCCGCACACTGCATGGGCCCAGGGAGTGCTCACTGCCATTATTGCTGCCATTGGGATCACAGGTACCAATGGCCACGGGAAGGCACAGTTGAAGTTTTTGCAGGAACGGGGAGGTGAGCATCTTAGGCCAGGTCCTTGGGGATGGCTGGAGGCTATTTGAAGGAGGTGAGATTTGAATGACTAAATCTCAGCTTCCATCGGTCTCACCTGTCACCTGGCCTTGGGGAAGGGCTGTGACACTGCTTTGTTGAGCTGTTTCCTCAGGACACTCTACCCTGCCTTTGGGGTGGTGGGCTTGGGAGGCCGGAGCAGCGCCCTCCTTCCCTGAGAGCTGAAGTCACAGCTCTGGCTGGTCGGGGCTGTGTGTGCCTAAGTGCACTGCAGCCCTGGCCTGGTTGGAGGAGGGGCAACAGCTAAGTGGTTTCTGAAAAAGGGCAAAAATGATGGGAAAGGCTTTGGGATCCTCTGGGAATCAGAGCCTCGGCAACAGCAGCTGCTGCCATTGCTGAAAACGTTTTCCTTGAGTGCCAGAGCGCGCCCACAGCCCATCCCTGCCAGAGCGGAGCAGCGCGGCCCAGGGAGGGGCCTGGGACCCTCGGAGGCCGGGGAGGCAGCTATCCCCACACCAGCCCAACTCTCCCTTCAAGTAGCAGCGACCTGGAGCTCGCCGCGCCCGCTGAAAGGGGGGCGTGCCTGTGACTAGCTGGTGAGTCCCCTTTTGTTGTTTGATGGCCATTGCAGCTGTTAGCTGTAGAATGGCATAGTGAGCCTTCCAAAGCCGGGCGCCATTTGCCAGCTGTGTGACTATGGGCAGTTCAACTAGCCTCTCGGTGCCTCGGTGATTGCACCTGAAAACTGGGGAGAATAACAGTGTCTGCCTCAAAGGTCGCAGTGAGGCGAAGGGAAGCTGTAGCTGAGGTGCACTCAGCCTGGCTAATCACAGGAGCGTGGTAAGTGGTAGCGGAGGTCACTGTTATCCATGGGGCGGGTGGTGTTTGCACCAGAGTCATCTGGGCGAAGAGCCTGCGGCCGCTGCCAGGGCCAGCGGTTTGTGGCTGGAGGTTTCAGGTGTTGCCCTCTCTGGAGTAAAGGAGGCCAGGGGCCCTGGGTTCTTGTCCCAGCTCCATTCTCTCTTGTGGTATTCGGCAGAGTCCCTCTGGCTCCTCATCCATGGGTTGGTAAGCTCCCAGCTCTCCATCTCTCCTTAGGAGGCCGAGGGGACAAGAATGACCAGGACCTGCAGGGAGCTTGGGGCAGAGAGATGCTTGGGCAAACGGGGCAGCGGGAGAGCCACGCCCTAGGATGTCTCGCTTGGATTGGGGAGAGAAGAGCGGAGGTTTCTCTTGGGGGCTGGGCAGCATCCTTCCAGGTGTGTGCTGGGCAGGGTAATTTTGTGGGGACTGGCCTTTAGTTCAAATGGTGAGTTTGTGAATCTTATATAAATGAGAACAACCATCTCCTTCAGACACCCCAAATCGTTGTTGGAATGAATGCCCTCGTCACTGTAGAAGGTTTGACAGCGACAGGGGGAGTTGCCGATGGGGCTCACCTGCTGGACACATCCCAGGCCCGGCAGTGACAGATTTTCCTGCTCCCATCCACCCTCCCTGCCCAGAGCAAACGACCCCTCAGTCCCTACCCGTGCTCTTTACTCTGGGAGAAGATTGGTTTTTGCAGGGAACCAGGTACAGGGCATGTAGAACAGATCCAGGGTCTGTTGACGGACTGAATGAGGGACTGTGTGGGTTGCTTCATATTTACTGGGTCGGGTTGGATTTGGGTTGGTCAGAGGAAGAGGGGAAGCTGTTAGAAGGAACACTGCCAGAACATTGGTAGGTGCTCTCTTGTGGGCCTGTCCAGATCTGCTAGCCAGGCAGCAGGCTTGGGCTTGGTTTTGTGACCAGCCTTATTCAAGGGGAGACATTCTTGGGAGAGCCAGTCCTGGCATAGGGCCTAGGTGTTATTTATACTTTGTTCGGGTTTTGAGCTTTCTGGGACACTTGTTTGAGCAAGAGGGTGGTGTAGGTTTGGGGCTTTGGAGTGGAAAGGCATTGTCCCCAGCTGGGCCCAGGGAGTGCTGGGGTCTGATTGGCTGAGTTTCCTGGCTGAGAAGGAACCCCAAAGCTGGAGCTGCTCTGGAGCCAGACTGCCTGGGAGCCAACACAGGTTCTGTTTCTTACTGTGTGACCTCAAACAAGTGATGTAACCATTCTGTGCCACAGTGTCCTTCTCCTAGAGCTGTGAGACTGAAGTGAGTGAAGGCCTGTCAGTTAGAACAGTGCTCCCTTTTGCACAGCATGTGTTCAAGCATACCAGTTATTTTCATTCTTTCAGTCGCCTGTGCCTGCTATTTTAGTTTTATTAATTAAAAAAATACTTGTTGTTGTTGCCCTGGCCATTGTCTCAGTGAATAGAGTGTTGGCCCACACACCAAAGGGTTTCGGGTTTGCTTCTCAGACAAGGGCACATGACTGAGGTGCAGGTTTGATCCCCAGCTCCAATCTGGGCATGTGTAGGAGACAACCAGTTGATGTGTCTCTCTCACATGGATGTTTCTCTCCATTTCTCTCTCGCCCTCCCTCCCTCCCACTTTTTCTAAAAAAGAAAATAAAATCGATGGGGAAAATATCCTCAGATGAAGAATAG
Source organism: Antrozous pallidus (assembly GCA_027563665.1). Taxonomy (NCBI): domain Eukaryota; kingdom Metazoa; phylum Chordata; class Mammalia; order Chiroptera; family Vespertilionidae; genus Antrozous; species Antrozous pallidus. Next base: position 16,269,181 of record CM050526.1, read on the forward strand.
CAACAACAACAAAAAAGGGTTTTTTAAATTGATTTAAAAAAAATATATTTTATTGATTTTTTTACAGAGCGGAAGGGAGAGGGATAGAAAGTCAGAAACATTGATGAGAGAGAAACATCGATCAGCTGCCTCCTGCACGCCCCCTACTGGGGATGTGCTCGCAGCCAAGGTACATGCCCTTGACTGGAATCGAACCCGGGACCCTTCAGTCCGCAGTCTGACGTTCTATCCACTGAGCCAAACCGGTTTTGGCTTTAATTGATTTTTAGAGAGAGAGAAAAGGAGAGAGAAAGGGAGAGAAACATTGATGTGAGAGCGAAACACGATCTAGCCACACTGAGCCACAGTAGCCAGAGCCTCCTGTGCCGATTAAATGGTGACAGGCTCCCCATACAGTGAACAGTCCTTGACAGAAAGTTATCTTCTGGAAGCACAGACTAGTGATCAGGGTCAGCCTTCTGGAGCTTTTCATGGATTCCTACCATCCACACAATAATACACACATACTGTGTTCTTGGCATTCAAAGTCAACAGCTATCTGGTTCTGACCTCACTGCTTATCCTCCAGTCCCACTGGATTATTTTTCATTGGCTGTAGGGGTCCCCTCTCTCCCCCCGAGTCCCAGCCCAACCCTACTCCCCTAGGCCCAGCTCATCAGCCACCTCCTCCATCCAGCCTTCTTCAGCACCCTGGTCCCTCCAGCACCCCCAAGCCACACCTGGTTTCTGTCTCAGATGGGGTCTGAGTCCTCTGGGTTTCCCCAGCACAGGGCCAGGCACTCAGCAGGACTCAGTATGTGGGTGTTGAATGATGGCTGAATGAGTGTGTGAGTGGTTGGAAGTGGGGTTTCTTGTGGCCAGGAGCACTTCCTGCTGCAAGGTTTCTACCTGATGGATGAATCAGAGAAAGACTCTGGACCTCTGGAAAGTAGAATAACAGGCAGGAGGGGAAATAGGCCGGCAGCCAGCGAGCTGTCTGTCCTGTTCCCGGGTACAGAGCTATGAGACTGCCTCACTCCCTCCAGGGATCAGGGCATTGGATCACAGCTGATTTATTGCATAAACCTGCCATGTGCTCTGGGTTTTCACTGCCTAAACTTTTACTGGAAAATGCTTGTCTCAACACTAAGAGCTGGAGGTGGGATTTGAATCAGGATATGCATGGTTTCAAGGCCTGTAGTCCTACTCATCCCCTTTTTCAACATACTGCAAGCGAAAAAAAGAAAATGCATGTCTCATGACCTAGAACCTAGGAAGTGGGAACCAGAAGGGACCATGAGAAGAAGGCCTTCAGGGACAGATGGCCACTGAGCTGGGCCACTCTGGAGGGGGAGGGAGCATGACCAGTGCAAGGATTAGGGAGTGTGGAGGAGACTGGACCCCGAGGGAGGTGGCATCTGAAGAAAAGGAGGAGAAAGCACCCCAAGGGGAGGCACAGCAGGAGCAAAGGCCATTGAGATGTGGGCAGCACTGGTCCCAGGGTGTTGGGATGCCCAGCCAGATGGAAGGAAGAGCAGGAGGTGAGGCTAGGAAGAGAGTGAAAAACAGTATCTACACACATTTATGGCCACATGTGCTGGCACTCACTGTCAGCTTAGCTCCAGGTGCTCAGGCCCGAAGGCCCATCAGCCCCTTAAGGTAGAAAAGTTCAGGGCCAGGATGCTGGCCTATTATAATTTCACAAAAGTGACCAAGAGTGCAAAAGAAGCAAACAAAAAACACACCCCACAACAAAAACAAAACACACAAAAAACCCCTCTGCAGACTCAATGGTTGCAGCAGCCAGGTGGAAGAGCAATGGCAGGGGAGAGCGTGGCTGAGGATGGGATGCCTAGGGCAGGAGGGCCTGTGCAGACTGGAATGTGAATGTGTGCGCCAGCCACTCTGTTTCCATGACAAGACTCCTCGCTCTTTGGGGCTGAGCTGGCCCTCTGGCCTGTATGCACAGCCAGAGAAAGCCACTCCCCCTGTTTCCCTTATCTGATCTTGGAGGGATGTAGAGCAGTGGTAGCATCCGCATTCAGAGTGATCTATCCAGTCTTTCAGAGCCTGCTGACTCCAAGCTGCAGGCCCATCCACTCCTAGAGGCTAATGCCCCTGGGGCTGTTACTGGGTCTCTGGGGTGGGAGGTACAGCACCCCTGACAGCTTCCGTTTTGGGGGCCCGGGGCAGCAGCGTTGGACCTCTGGGATGTCCTGCTTCACGGGAGGCCTTTGCAAGGAGGGTAGTTAGGGGGTAGCGTCCTACAGTCCTTGAGTTGGGAACAAACCCGATCTTGGTGGTTGCCCACAGGCTGCCTCTTGGACAAGGATGAAGAAATGGGGGAGCTCGGACTCAGGGGAGTCTGAGGACCTGCCACAAGAAGACTCCCGCCCAAACCCCTTGGAGGGAGACCCTAACTCCAGGCCAGCTCCGGCCAAGCCCAGCATCTTTCCCACAGCCAAGAGCCGCAGCCGGCTCTTTGGGAAGGGCGACTCGGAGGAGGCCTCTCCTATGGACTGCTCTTACGAGGAAGGGCACCCGGCTTCCTGCCCGGCCATCACAGTCAGTCCTGTTGTCGTTGTCCAGAAGACGGGAGATGGCCCCACCTGTGCCAGGTAAGCATCAGCTGGAGCCCGGCTCCCTCCCCATCAGGAGCTAACTGGCTCAGCTGGCTAAGGCCCCAGCCCTGGAGACACCATGTGGTGCTCCAGCTAATGGGCTGAGCGTCATAGAGCTTGGGGAGCCTGGGAGCCTTCAGAGATCTATTGCAGCATCTGCACTCCTAGGACCTTATGTGGTCACCAGCGGGGTGCTGGTATATATGCGGATCCCTAGCTGCCGGCTGATCTCAGGTGTCCAGGCCTGGAATGCTCACTGGCCCTAAACCCCTAGATTTCCAGTCAAAAAGCTTAAGGACAGAATGTGCTTTTAGACAGAGTACAAAACAGCTCCAGCGAGGAGCCCATTAGCCCTCCGCCTCCTCCAAGGCCAGGGTGAGGATGGTTTCTGAGTTAGTTGGAGCCAGCCACACCCTGTACCCAGCTCCCTCTAGGCAACTGCCTTCTAAGCCCTAGCTCCTGAGCAGGCAGAGAAGCGAGGGGCCTGCCTGTTGGAGGAAGCGGTGGTAGCAAAGACATTCTAGATTAAGCATTCAAATTCGCAGCCGGTGGGCCACAGGCTGTGAGTTTGACATGGGAGGATGGGGACAGATGTAACAGAATGTTCCTGTTACATCTGCTTCCTGGACAGTTGCCTCGATGGAGAGGTGGGTTTATATCACATGTCTTCTCCTTTTGGAGTGCCTTGGGGTTTCGTCCGGCTCCCTGACAAGCTCTGAAGGCCTCAGGCCTCAGGCCCCAGGATGCCCAGTGTAGGAGACCAGGGTGTTTCTGGCCCACAGGCAATCATCCCAGGACTCCATCCCAGCTGGCACCGAGAGGAAGCTCAAGCTCTACGACCGCAGGAAGATCTTTGAAGCTGTCGCCCAGAATAACTGCGAGGAGCTGGAGAGCCTGCTGCTCTTCCTGCAGAAGAGCAAGAAGCACCTTATGGACAGCGAGTTCAAAGGTGGCCCCGGAGGCATGGGTTCTGGGCACCCCCTCCCCCCGCTGCCTCCTGCTCTGACCCTCACTTTATCTTGCAGACCCAGAGACGGGGAAGACCTGTCTGCTGAAGGCCATGCTCAACCTGCACGACGGGCAGAACAGCACCATCCCCCTGCTCCTGGAGATTGCCCGGCAGACGGACAGCCTGAAAGAGCTGGTCAATGCCAGTTACACAGACAGCTACTACAAGGGTGAGGGGCGGGGGCAGCACAGCTCCCACCAGCATTCCTGGGGCCAGGAGGGCACAGATATGCCTCAGCCAATATCTGAGCAGCTTACTCCCTGTCCCAGCCACCAAACTGGCATCTCCTGCTCCTGGGGTCCCTGCCCCCTAGCTGCTGCTTGGTTCCTCCTGGTGCTCAGGGTCCCAACCCTACTCTGTGGGCCTGCTGCTCCTGGCCTCTGGACCTGGGGGCTTCCTTCTCTGCTGCTGTTCTCATCCTTGGGTAGTTGTGACTCCTCCAACTTCCAGTCTGGTGTCCCCATTCCCGAAGGTCTCTAGTTGTGCCTCAGGGATTCCCTCAGGGGATCCTGGCCCAGCTTCCTCTACTGAGGGGCGGGGGGCGGGCATCTGCCACTCTCTGCTCAGGCCTCCCCAGCAGCTGTCTGGGCACCCCCTCCAGGACATGAGCACAAAGCCAACAGCACGAATCCTCCACAGGCCAGACAGCACTGCACATCGCCATTGAGAGGCGGAATATGGCTCTGGTGACCCTCCTGGTGGAGAACGGGGCAGACGTCCAGGCTGCAGCCAATGGGGACTTCTTTAAGAAAACCAAAGGGCGGCCTGGCTTCTACTTTGGTAGGGAGACCATGTGGCAGTCCGGTGACTTAGTGATGATTGCGGAGGGGAGGTTTGGGGTGGAGCCTGAGGGAGGGGCAGGCTGGATGGTGCAGGGTGCAGGGTCCAGGCTGTCTGTTCCCGAGGCCCACTCTGTGCCTGTGTTGGCTGCAGGCGAGCTGCCCCTCTCCCTGGCCGCATGCACCAACCAGCTGGGCATCGTGAAGTTCCTGCTGCAGAACTCCTGGCAGCCGGCAGACATCAGTGCCCGGGACTCAGTGGGCAACACAGTGCTGCACGCGCTGGTGGAAGTGGCCGACAACACGGCCGACAATACCAAGTTTGTGACGAGCATGTACAATGAGATTCTGATCCTGGGGGCCAAGCTCCACCCGACGCTGAAGCTGGAGGAGCTCATCAACAAGAAGGGGCTGACGCCGCTGGCCCTGGCTGCCAGCAGCGGGAAGATTGGGGTAGGGAGGGGGCTTCGTGTGGAGCTGGGGGTGCTGTTGGAGTGGACTGCCTGCCTCACTGTGCATGCCTGTGATCACACACACACACACACACACACACACACACACACACACGGTGTGAGTCCTGATGCTGTCACAGCGGCTGGCAGGGTCGGGGTGAGCTGGTAGAATAAGCCAGGGGAAATGTGAGAGCCGAGCGGAACCCAGCATTGCGCATGTGGCCATTTTTTTATGGTTTTAAATCAAATTTATTGAGCTGTGATTTACATCAAACAAATGGAAACATTTAAAGCATTTGGTCTGGCCCTAGCTGGTTCGGCTCAGTGGATAGGGCCTCGGCCTGTGGGCCGAAGGACATGTGTGGGAGGCAATCGATTGATGTGTCTCTCTCACATCGATGTTTCTCTCTCTCTGTCTCTCCCCCTCCCTTCCTTTCTATCTAAAAATCAATGGAATAAAAAAAAATTAATGGAAAAATATACTTGGATGAGGATTAACAACAACAACAACATAAAGTATTCTGTCTGATGAGTTTTGATGTGTATACAAGCTGCAACCACCACCCAATCAACATACAGAGCACTGTTGTTGCCCAGTAGCTCTCTCTTGCTCTTTGCAGTTAGTCTTCCTACCCCTGTGCCTCCCCACTCTACACAGCTACTAATTTGCTTTTTCTCACTGCAAATGTTTTGTTTTTTAAGTTCTCTATTCTTAGACTCATTTGCTGTCTCACAGAAGCAAACCTAAATGTAAACATAAGCATTTAATCTAATTTAATTATCACAAGAGGTGCTTTTATTTAAACTACTGGCTCTTATGAACTTTATTTTTATTTTTGTTTTTAAATTGAATTTTTTTTGGGTGACATTGGCTAATAAAGTTATACAGGCTTCAGGTGTACAGTTTTATAATACCTTATCTGTATGTTGTATTGTGTGTTTATTACCCTAAGTCCACATGTGGCCATTTCTTTCTTTTTTTTTTTTTTTAATCTTCATATAGGGACATTTATCGCTGATTTTTTAAACAGAAGGGAAGAGAGAGAGAGAGAGAGAGAGAGAGAGAGAGAGAGAGAGAGAGAGAGAGAGAGGGGAGAAACATGCTCTGATGGGGTATTGAACCTGCAGCCTAAGTATGTGCCCTGACTGGAATCAAACCCATGTCCTTTAGGTGTACAGGATGACACTCCTACCAACTGAGCCACACCAGCCAGGGCACCATTTCTGATTTCTAACCCTGAGTATCACCAGCAAGACACAGGGAGAGGGTGGGGTGCTGGGACCTGGGCATAGGGGTTAAAATGGATGTGACCAGCCAGGTGTAATCACTTGCTGTGGCTGCAGGATGCTGCTGGGGTGGGGTCTCCAGCTGGGCTGGGAAGCAGAATTATTCCTGAAGCAGAGCTGGTGCCCAGTGGGGACACAGCCTGTGGCGGGCACCAGGCTGGTCTCTAACAGGTTCTTGTATTCCCATGGCAGGTCTTGGCCTATATTCTCCAGAGGGAGATCCAGGAGCCAGAGTGCAGGCACCTGTCACGGAAGTTCACTGAGTGGGCCTACGGGCCCGTGCACTCCTCCCTCTATGACCTGTCCTGCATCGACACCTGCGAGAAGAACTCGGTGCTGGAGGTGATCGCCTATAGCAGCAGTGAGACCCCTGTGAGTGGGCCGGGGCTGGGACCAGGGAGGACCTCCAGTCTCACCACACCCTAGCCCTCAGCCCGCCCGGGGCCGGCTTGCTGCGTTCTCATCAATGAAAACCCGCTGCCCAGGGGTCTAGATCCTGCAGCCTCATCAACCCATTCATTCCCCCTGAATATTTTCCTTCATCACCCACACACTATACAATGACATTCCCTTAACAAGTTAAATCAGAAGTACATAGACAGAAAGAATCCTCCTTTATCACATACAGACAGGTAGCTTCATTTTGTTTATACAAATGGGGTCATCTTATACATGATGTAGAGCAACCAATATTTTCCCTTACTGATGTGTCTTGCAGCCAATTTCATATCAGCCCACAGGGGTATGCTGCATTTAAAAACAGTGCTGCATAGTATTCCACAGCAGGGATGGGGAGAAATGGGCATAGAAGGACATTCGAGTTATTTCCAGTTTTTGTTACTACAATGCTACAAGCCATTTGGCATGAGTTTGGGATTTTTTTCTGTGAAGAATATCTGGAATTGAAATTGCCAAGTCAAAGAGTATGTACATTTTAACATTTTAATAGCTATTGTGAAATTATCCTCCAAATATTTGTTTCAAAGCATTTGGCCACTGCCAATGGGTACACAGTTGCCCTTGGCCCTGCCAACCTGAGTATTATCATTTTTTAAATTGTTTTAAGACTACTTTAAGAGAATGGAGCAAAACATTTTTCTCTTTGATGTATTTTTTTAATTGAATTTATTGGGGTGACACAGGCTTCTTGAGGCAGCAAGTAGCTTCTCATTCCCAAAAGCACTCAAGAAGATGCCGAGCAAGGATCTTGTTGGAGGAGCTCAACTTCGGGCTGTGGGGTTGGGCTCGATAGTCTGAAGAGGCTGGGATGACCTGATTTTGGCTCCTCCATCTTGGGGATATTTGAATTTTAACAGAGATCTGGGTACCAGACTTTTGCCCCAAAGCACACATGTAATGATGATGTCCTAGGCACAGGCACACCCACAGAGAAAAGGCTGTCTAGTTGCCTTCAGTCCCATGCATCAGTCATGCCTGGATAGCCCTCGTGATCCAGGGCTGGAGATGTGAGAATCCAGAGGCCTCTTCATACCTGCCCTCAGCCCCTCCCCAAGCAGCCTCATGCCAGATGCTGTGCTAGCCTCTCCCCATGACTGTGGGAATAATAAGGATGTAGGCACTCAGCAGTGAGTTATTAAAGGTAATGGGCATAGAATGTCGGGCAACACTTGCTAGTTTTGAGGTGTCGGGCCACTTAGGGTCACATGTGTAATTTCACCCCTCATTCACTGTACACATAGGAGCACGAGGCCCAGAGGGGCCTGCTGGTGCAGGTCTGTAATCTCAGCGGCTCTGTGGGCCGAGGGCATGGTCATGGTGGGTCCTGTGCAGAGATGTGGGTGTATGGAGTGCCTTCGGCTGCTGAAGGCTTGAGGTGGTTCCTGGTGGGGAGTGAGTCTCACTTCTCTTTGCTTTTCCTAGAATCGCCACGACATGCTCTTGGTGGAGCCGCTGAACCGACTCCTGCAGGACAAGTGGGACAGATTTGTCAAGCGCATCTTCTACTTCAACTTTTTCGTCTACTGCTTGTACATGATCATCTTCACTACCGCCGCCTACTACAGGCCTGTGGACGGCTTGGTGCGGCCTGGGCTCGGGCCTCGGTGTGGGGTGTGGGGATAGGGGATGGGCATTCCCATAAGACCCCCGAGACCCCAGACCCAGGCTGGGCCTTGTACCCCTCTCTTGCTCTCTGGGCTGTCCTGGAAACCTGCCCTCTCTCTCCCATTCCCTGCTGCTCCCTTAGCCTCCTGGTTCCGTGCAGCTGAGGTTCCTGATTGCAGACGGGGAATCCTAGGTTAAAAAGGATGCAGGAATTAGGGCTCAAGAAGTAGCTCTCCCCGAAGCTAGGTGTCATGATGGGATGGGATGACATAAGCCCTAAGCCCACTGCCAGCACCAGCAGTAGGACCTCACAACCTTGATTCACTTGTTGCTCATTATCCATTCCCTGGACATATACTTTTGAGCACTTCTTCTGTGCTAGGCCCTGGGCCGTCCATCAGATCAGCTTAAGGCCAGATTTTTTTCCCCTGTTGCAGGAAATGTAGACTCCCTTGAGTTTCTGAATTAATACCCAAACACTTAATTTTGTTGCTTTTATTTCCAGGGTGCCTTGCTTGCAGATTTGATTTAGAAACTCAACTTCCTAGTTGGGTGAAACCTGATCTCTACTTACCTATTAAGGCCATTTAATGACTTCATTTTAAGAGAAAAGAGGAGTGAAAATAAGATAGATCGTGAGCCAGTGCTTATGAAACATTGATAGGAGGCTATAAGGAAATGGAGGCTGAAACACAAGGCCAACACACCCATGTGGGATGTTTCTCTCTACCTTCCTTGGGAAACCTTGACAGTTCTGGGAGACCAAGGCTCACCCTAACCCTCAGGAGGGATGGGAAGCTGGTGGCATTGGGTCTGTCAGAGTGCCTTCACCTATGCCATCACCCTCCTCCCAGCGGGACTCTGAGCTGCAACTTGTCTGAGAGACAGCATGACACCGTAAGGATGCTGTGCTTGGCACCTGGAACTGCCACTTTGGGAATCAGTTTCCACAGAGGAGCGTCCATATGGGTGTCCCCATAAGAGGACGTTGTTTTTATATGCGTCTCTGTCCTTGTGGAGGCTGAGCCTCTTGGGCAGGGGCTGGGTTTTAATCACAGAGCTTGGCATCTGGTAAATGTTTGTCGAATAGATGAATACATGAATGAATAAGCGAGTGAATGAGTGAATGGAGTCACTAACTTCTCTGCACCTTGCAGCCTCCCTTTAAGCTGCGATACACTGTTGGCGACTATTTCCGAGTCACCGGAGAGATTCTTTCTGTATCAGGGGGAGTCTACTTTTTTTTCCGAGGGGTAAGCATTCTTTTCCACTCTGTGAATTTCCATTGCCACCAGAACAAAAAAGCCAGGAGAACCACTCAGTGCTTGCTCAACGTTTAATTCATTGGACAGGAAATAATCTTGCTGCAGAGCCCAGGGAAGCAGGGGTGAAGATAAAAGCCGACCACGCATTCAGGGCTGGGGGGTGGGCATCCATAGGGGGCTCCCCACAGGCTGTCAGTTTTGGATACAGATAGTCAGGGATCACTACTGAATGTAATATTTAATTACAGAAGTAGAGAGGAAGCCTCTTAAGAGATAGATCATGATTGGTAGTTGCTTCATTAATCAAAATAGTCCACTAAAGCTCAAACTAATGAGAGAAATCTACCAGTATCCTGGAACCATTTTATTTTAACTGAAAGCTCATAGATGCACATTTCTTGGCCATTCTTTGATTAGATGAGCAGTCTTTGACTGTAGAATCACTGTTACATGTACAAAGAATTGGATATTATTGTGATTTTCCCCCTTAATCTAAGCTACATCCATTTTTTAAAAGTAACCTTTAAAGAATCTTTCCAAATTGCCAGACTCTGTCCTCATGGAAACAATTACCTTTATTTTCACTTTCATAGTTTATCCTATCTAATGAAAGAGTAATATGCAAATTGACCATACCTTCGCTACACCCAATAAGCCATGCCCAAAAGCCACACCCACCAGCCACTCAGGAGTGATATGCAAATTAACACCCAACCAAGATGGCTGCTGCTCATGCAGGACAATAACTGGGTTCCCAAGTCCAGAAAAAGCCTCGCCAAGAGGCTTTTCCAGCCTTGGGCAGGCAGGCCAGGGCTGGGGCAAAGCCAGCCAACGATCAGCTGGATCACAGGGTGATTGCTGGCTGCGGTCCCCTGGCCAAGGTCCCCTGGCCAAGGATGAAAGCCTCGGCCAGAGGCTTTTGGCCTTGGGCAGGCTGGGGTGATCCATCAGTAGGACATCCCCTGAGGGCTTCCAGTATGTGAGGGGGGCAGGTTGGGCTGAGGGACCCCCCCGCCCAGTGCACGGATTTCATGCACTGGGCCCCTAGTATTATAATAAAATACAAAACCACCGCAGTAGATGCAACAGGCAAAAGTACACGTGGCACACATGGGCTCAACAGGTGGGAGGGTGGGGAGGGTGTGGGTGCCCTGGGGAGGGTCTTCTAGCCACCAGCATTCAGCAGGGCGATGGGCATCAGTCAATGTTTTCAGGGAGGGGAGAGCACTGGTTAACCTGCTTAAGGACTTTTTGCTGTAATGCACACTTAAAGAAAATTAGGAAAAAAGCACAAATTTACAAGAAGAAAAGAATTGCCCAACCTCATCACTCAAGCAATACAGTTGATAACTTTTGGTGATGTTCTTTCCTGTCTTTACTTCTAGCTATCGCTGCACTCTATTTGTGCAAATCGCTCCTGACTGAGTCACCTAACATCACCCCATGCTCTCCCCCTCCCTTGAAAACCTCTGTTTTTTTTGTTTTTGCAATAGCATAGAACCTTTATTACAAGCCGGGGCTTGACCCTCTGCCCCCGCCGTTGCAGTGGCAGGAAGCAAAAGCGAAAACCTCTGCTTTGACAAGTTCCCCTGGTCCATGTGGTGCTGTTTAGGAAGAAGTCTGGTGCGCACCACCGAGCCACATCTAACCTTTCCTGGGATCTTACTCTCTATTTACCTGCAGATTCAATATTTCCTGCAGAGGCGGCCGTCACTGAAGTCCTTGTTTGTGGACAGCTACAGTGAGATACTTTTGTAAGTGACCCTTTGGCTCTAATGCCTCAGTAGCAGACAACAGCTTTTGGCCCAGTCTCAAGGTTACAGCAATCAGCTCTCACTCATCCTCTCACATACACTCAGCCTGGAACATAGTAGGACCTCACAACCTGTTGAATGAATGATGGAAGGCACTTCATAAACATTTTGGGGTGAATGAATACCAAGGGTCCCCTCTGTGCCGGGTATGAAGCAGGTGCTAGGGGATGCTAGACCTGTTTCACAGGCTCATGTGGTTTATAGTCTGAGTGAGGTGTACCCTTGTTCATTTCCCCCATCCTTTTGCTTTTCACTGGTATTTGATTAAACTGGGTCCAAAAACCCTCTCTTTGGCAACAAAAGCTCCACTCTTTCTTATTTTAGGTACCTTATTATTGCCCCTCCAGAGGCCCCTAAGCTTTTTGAGGCTGCTTTGTTAAAAGAGTTGGTTGCCAGCTTCCACTATGATTCAGATTTGGCTTTCTTGGATCTATTAAGTGAGTTTCCATTTGTCCACTGCTTCCCAGCTTCCAAAATCCATATATGGGGCAACCCTTTACCTACTTCAGCTAGCACCAGTTCTTATTTGGCCAAGGTTCTGCAAATGCAAGGTTTCCCTTTTTAGCCAAACTTCAGTTGAGGGGCCTGTTTACTGACATCAGTTTCTAATAGACTTCCATCAGGACAGTGGCAGCGGTTTGCTGGGTTCTCTCACACAATGGGAGTGAGGTGCTCGCTGTGGTCTACAGTGTTAGTGCACCTGGGGGAGCTCTCAGGAGGAGGTCATGGTGAGCAAGGAATCCTGGGATGAATAAATAAAGAAGGGACCACTGAGCAGATTCTGCCATAGGATCACTCAGATGTCCACCCTGTCCAGGGCTTTGATGTGGGCACTCCCATTAGCCTAAGGGGGCTGAGAGACGTTTCCCGGCTCTGCTCTTGTGTTTGTGAATGTGACCATCAGACTCTACCTGTGGTTTCCAAAGAGAGCATGGCCTGTCCCTTCTCATGGGCCTAGGAACCTCCTAGGTTCTCTGTTATCCATGAGGCTGTTTTCCTGGGGACTGGGCAGGAAGCTTGTTGGGGCTAAAGCAGTGTTTCCCGACCCTTTTAGATAATATTTTTACAATTGCCCCTCCCATAAAATTTTAATATACTGTACAGTAGTTCACATACTATATTTATATCTGTGCGTCATGTATAAAAAGCATACGATTTTACTCTCCAACCCACCCCAAACCAACATTTGTCCCCTCCAGGGCAATACTGCTCCCCCTGAGAATCATGCTCTCCAGGAGGCAGGGCAGCCAGCCCTACCTCCCACCATGGCCTGTGCTTTGTGCCTCTGAGGAGAGAGCCAGGCACCTGGGGTCTTCCTATCTGTGGGGGTGCCAGGCCTCCTGGGTGCCTGTAGACAGAGCTTCCTGTCGCTCCACCCTCAGCTTTGTGCAGTCACTGTTCATGCTGGGGACTGTGGTGCTGTACTTCTGCCGTCGCAAGGAGTACGTGGCCTCCATGGTGTTCTCCTTGGCCATGGGCTGGACCAACATGCTCTACTATACCCGTGGCTTCCAGCAGATGGGCATCTATGCTGTCATGATTGAAAAGGTGGGTGCCAGGGCCCAAGGGGGTTCTCCACAGAGCCCCTTTCCCTCATGGATATGTGGGGCCCGGTCCCACAAACTTCACCTATCCTCTCTGTATTGTCTGAGGAGAGGTGATTGGCTGAAAGCCCCCTCCCCCAGCAATTACACCCCAATCAGGCAATCTGGACTTGACCTAGGTTTGGGAGCTTCCCTAAAACTTGATCCTCTGCCTACCAGACAGACCCCCTTTGCCACCAGAACAAAGGTGGGGGGGGAGGGCGGGGGGGGGGGGAGGCTGTGGATGATTCCTAAATGACATCTGAGCTACAACCCACCAAACACACTTCCTACATATGCTCAGATTCCACTTGGGGTGAACATTAACCCCTCGGCCCTGCCTGGCCTGGACCCGATTCTGACAAGCCGCTCTCTCCTGCAGATGATCCTGAGGGACCTGTGTCGCTTCATGTTTGTCTACCTTGTTTTCTTGTTCGGGTTTTCCACAGGTAACAGGCTTGGTCAGGGCTTGGGGAGGGGAAAGGTGAGCGCAGGGGAAAGGACTCTTTCTTACCTCAGCCCCTTGAGGACTCTGCAGGGGCTGGGTGGGAGGGACCCAGTGGAATGTGTGTTTACAGATGACAGAATGGATGGACAAAGAACATACTAAAATGAGCAGGAGAACCTGGAAATGTTACTCAGAAAATGTTTTAAGTAATTTTTGAGGTAGCAAGTGCTACTTACCTGTAGGATAACTACATTTTTGCCAAGTTTTTTTTTTTTAAGAAAATAAAAATTTTTAAAGAATAGTGTGAATAATGCTCTATACTCTATCCTGATTCCTCAAAACATGCCACTCTTTTTTATCACTTTCTCTCCCTACTACACACACACACACACACACACACACACCACTTAAAAATATTGAGAGCAAGTTTTTTATGATCAGACAAGATCAGCCATTACCACAATTATAGCATTTTCTAAACAACAGGACATTCTCTTCTATAAGCACAGTATAATGATCAGAATTAGGAAATTAACATTGCTACAGTACTATTAGCTAATCTACTAGCCTTATTCAGATTTCACTAATTGCCTTAATTACTTCTTTCACAGAAATGAAAATCCCAGATCATGCACTCCATTCAATTGTCACGTCTCTTTAGTCTCCTTCAATCTGCGGCACTTACTCAAATCTTCCTTGTCTTGTGTGACCTTAGCATTTTTGATGAGTAAAGGCCAGTTTTTACAATGTCTCCCGATTTGGGTCTGTCTGACGTTTCCTCATGGTCAGATCCAGGGGTGCATTCTTGGTCAGACTATCAAGGAAGTGAGGTGTGTCTTCCTCTGCCTTGTATTGGGGAGCCCACGATGTCTGTGTCCCATTCCTGATGATGTTAACCTTGATTGTTTTGTTTTGGTGGGTCTGCCAGATTCTCCCATGGTCAGGTTATCATCTTTCCCCTGGTGATCGAGGAATAATTTACGAGGATGGGCTTTGAAGCTATGTAAATATTCTCATCAAACTTTCATCCCATTCTTTTAGCACCCACTGATCTATTCACACCCGAGTCACCTAATCCCAGTGGTTGTCAAAATAATAGTTTTCTAACTCCACCATTCCTTCTACATTTATTTGCTGGAATTATATGGTAAGGAAGAACTTCCCATTTACCCACATTTATTTACTCACCTAAGTATAGCCTCATAGGTTCTTTCTTCTTATGGATTCTCACTTTCTAAAATGGCTTATAACTCCTCACCATTACCATCTAGTTTGATGCTGAAATAGTCTGAGAAATTGTCATAGTTGCCCCTTCAAGCTGGGAACCCTTTTGACACACTCTCATAATTTTTTGATCCTCATCTGAGTCCTGCTATCACATGATTCACACATAACTGTCCCTGCCCTGCAGCCCATTTCGAAATCTTTGTTTGGGAGTCATGGGCAGCTTTATTATTATTATTTTACTTATTTACTTTTAAATCCTCACTCGAGCATATTTTTCCATTGATTTTTAGAGAGAGGGAAAGACAGAGAAATATCAATGTGAGAGAAACACATCGATTGGTTGCCCTCCTGCACACACCCTGACCAGAGCCAGGGCTGGAGAGGAGCCTGCAACTGTGGTATGTGCCATTGGCTGGAACTGAACCCAAGACCCTTTGGTCTGCAGGCCGATGCTCTATGCACCGAGTCAAGAAAGCTAGAGCATGGGCAGCTTTAACTAGGAGCTTGGACTGACAGGGGTTGGTGTGGGCTCCCAGCCCTGATCTGAAGGCCCTGTTTATCAGTAGTCTCAGGTAGGAATTAAGCCACGTGGGTCAGATACTAGTTATGGGTCAGATACTGGTTATGGGTGAGACACTGGTTATGGGTTAGACACTGGTTATGCGGTAACCGCGGGCACAACTGCTACAGAAGCTCTCGGGCTCTGGACTACTGTTCCCACAGAAGCGTGCAGAGTGTGGCTGCTTAGTCCCGTGGTTCTCCGAGGCACAGGCAGACGGTGTGGCTGAGACAGTGGGTGTGGGTCCAGGGCTGCCATGTCAGGTTCAGCAGGTGGTGCACTGCACAAAGCTGACTGTATTTATACTGTACAGATAGGTTTGTATATTTATTTTAACAAATGTTTTCATAGCAGATGATCGAGTTCTTTTAAAAATATTATTATTGATTTTAGAGAGAGAGAGGAAGGGAGAGAGAAACATTGATTTGTTCTACTTTTCATGCATTCATTGGTTGTTTCTTGTACATGTCCTGACCGGGGATTGAACCCAAAACTTTGGCATATTGGTTGGACGCTCTAGCCAACTGAGCAACCTGGCCAGAGTAATAAAGTTCTTGTTGTAACCAAATAGTATAGTATGGCCATTTTCTGATAGTTTTGAAGAAGGGGTTGCTTTTTAAAACATTTAAACAAAGGTGTGTGCCTGACCAGTATGGCTCAGTAGCTGAGCATTGACCCAGGAACAAAGAGGTCACTGGCTCAGTTCCTGATGAGGGGACATGCCCAGGTTCAGGCTGGATCCCCAGTAGGGGGCATGCAAGAGGCAGCCGATCAATGATGTTTCTCATCATTGATGCTTCTATCTCTCTATCCTTCTCTCTCTAAAAAATAAAAATAAATAAATATGTATATGTATCTATGTATTTAGGTATATGTATATAGGTATATATGTATATATGTATATTTATATTTTCTAGAGGCCCTATGCATGAAATCATGCATGGGTAGGGTCCTTAAGGCTGGCCTGTGATCAGGGCCAATCTTCCCCAGCTGCAGGCAGCTGGCCCCACGCCCTGCTACTGCTGTGGTTGCCCTCTGTGTGTGGGGACCAGCGGGGCTATGGTAGGGGAAAACCCTGGTACCCCTGCATCAACCACCACCCACTCCAGGTTCCCAGTTCCCCATTGGGTGATCAAACCTGTTGGGGAAGGACCAGAAGTTGGCTGGCAGCCCCAACCAGGTGATCTGGGCCTGCAGGCTGGGGGCAGCTCCTGTGTTGAACATCTGCCCTGGTGGTCAGTGTGTGTCATAGCCAACTGGTCATTCAGCCATCTGGTTGATTTGCATATTATAAATGTACTAGAGGCCCAGTGCACAAATTTGTGCACAGGTAGGGGCCAGCTAGCCTGCCCCATTAGGGCCGATTGGGCTGGGCTGGCTGGGCAGAGGAGCTGCAGGAGGTTGGCTGGCCAGCCCCACCCCCAAGTGGGTTGGGGCTGGCCTTGAGAAGGGGCCATGGGTGGTTGGCTGGCTGGCCCCACCCCCTGGTCAAACTCCTGGTTGAACTCTCAGTTGAACTCCTGGTTGAGGGGAATATATATATATCTCAAAAACAACTAAGCAAACAAAGGTGTGCTGAATAGCCAAACAGTGTCCTCACTGGAGATCCACCTGGGGAAGTGGGTATATATGTTGGGGGGCCTGAGGTCTTGGCTTGCATCCAGCTGCACCCCTCCCTCCCCATGGCCCGCAGCGGTGGTGACACTGATTGAAGATGGAAAGAATGACTCTGTGGCTGAGACCTCATCGCACAGGTGGCGGGGGCCTGGCTGCCGGCCGCCCGACAGCTCCTACAACAGCCTGTACTCCACATGTCTGGAGCTGTTCAAGTTCACCATCGGGATGGGCGACCTGGAATTCACTGAGAACTACGACTTCAAGGCTGTCTTCATCATCCTGCTGCTGGCCTATGTGATTCTCACCTACATCCTCCTGCTCAACATGCTCATCGCCCTCATGGGGGAGACTGTCAATAAGATCGCACAGGAGAGCAAGAACATCTGGAAGCTGCAGGTGGGCAGGTTGGTGGGGTGTGTGTGTAGCAGGCGGGCATCAGCTGGGCGCATAGGCCTTGCAGGGTTTGAGGAAGAGCAGAAAGCTCAGCCAGGTCCCTGTACCAGGCAGCAGCTTCTCCCTCAGTCACCTCCCTCTGGCTCCTCCTGAGGGTTCCCCTGCTCACTGTCATTAGCTTGTGTTCATAGACTTGATACTTCCTGTGGACTGGGGGCCCCTGAGGAAAGGAGACAGAGGGCTTAGCCTCACTCCTGTGATGCCCATCTCAGGGGAACTTGGTCGAGGGTGGGCACCAGAGATCATACTCTGAAGGAGCAGCTACTATGGGGCAGGCCCCAACAGTGACACTTTTGAGACCCCTGGTCCATGCTTGTCTTCCCATAATAGCAGCATCATTCTTATTGAGTAGCCCTGACTCTGCGCCGGGCACATACATGCTCTCATTTAATCCTCACAATGATGCTCTGAAGTGGGTACTCACTATCCCCACTTTTTGGATGAAGGCACTGAGGCACAGAAAAGTTAGCTCTTTGTGTCCAGAGCAACTGGTAAGTAGCCCAGGCAGGAGCCAGCCTGGCAGTCTCTCACTCGAGGCTCTGCTCTTAACCTCTACTATCCCTTCCCGGGTTCCACAGAGAAGGGTCTGGGGCTGGGCCACTCCACTTCACTCATGGGCTCACCACTGACTAGCAGGGCCTGGCAGGATGGGGGCTGTGCAGGCTGAGCTCCTTCTGTGGAGGGGCAACCACAAGGCTTTGGACACAAGCCTGTGCAGAGGGTATAGGTCCTGCTCCAAGGTGCCGGGTCCGGGAGAGACCCAGGGGAGGGTGACCTTGGCAGCATGGTCAGCCAGGTTGGCCTGTGGATGAGCCCTCTGCCCCTTTGTTCCTGTGTCTTCCTGCAGAGAGCCATCACCATCCTGGACACTGAGAAGAGCTTCCTTAAGTGTATGCGGAAGGCCTTCCGCTCAGGCAAGCTGTTGCAGGTGGGGTACACGCCTGATGGCAAGGATGATTACAGATGGTGTTTCAGGTAAAGCCCAAGCAGGGAATCACAGCTGGGAGGCTCAGACCAGCTGTGGATGTTGGGGACCCGCCTAGAGCCAACTGAGGGTCCAGGGGTATAGAAGTCTGCCTTGGAGCTCACTTGTAGACATGGGGCTCACCCAGAGCCAGCTGTGAGTACAGGGGTATAGAGGCCTGCTTCAGGGCTCATCTGTGGGCATGGGGGCTCACCCAGAGCCAGCTGTGAGTACAGGGATGTAGAGGCCTGCTTCAGGCTCACCTGTGGGCATGGGGGCTCACCCAGAGCCAGCTGTGAGTACAGGGATGTAGAGGCCTGCTTCAGGCCTCTCCTGTGGGCATGGGGGCTCACCTAGAGCCAGCTATGGTCCAGGAGATGCCCCTGTGCTCAGCTGTGGGCATACTGGACCCACCTTAAATCTCAGCTGGTGAGACCCAGACATTAAATTCTGGAAAATGAGGTGCCCAGAAGAGGTAATTTGGTAATTAGAGACCAAACCAAGAATCCGATATTTAAAGTCCCTGGAGCCCATGGTATGGTCTGAGGACATATTTCCAGGGTGGTGCCCAAAAAGCAGGCCTGTCTCCCCTCCCCCACCAGCTGTCTCCCCATCCTGATTGCTGGGCTTCTTGGGTTTGGCCTATGAGGCCAAGCCCTCCACCTGGGAAGCTGGCCAATGCCTTAGGCCGCCAGCTCCCTGCTCTCCCATCTCCTCACCCTGCAGGGTGGATGAGGTGAACTGGACCACCTGGAACACCAACGTGGGCATCATCAATGAAGACCCGGGCAACTGCGAGGGCATCAAACGCACCTTGAGCTTCTCCCTGCGCTCGGGCAGAGGTGAGTGTGTGTGTGTGTGTGTGTGTGTGTGTGTGTGTGTGTGTTGGGGGGATGCTGTGGCATGCTGTAGGTGGAATCTTGGCTGCCCCCACTCCTTGCAGGCCTTCCTCACCCCGAAGGTGAGGCGCTGGAATTGCTTCAGGTGTCAATCACCCTCAGACACAGTCACAGGCACTTTTTCGTGCTCTCATGTGTCCCTGCACTGCTGAGTGCTCCCCGTGCCCAGGCACCCGGCTCAGGTACTTGGCCCAGCCACCTGTCCTCAGTGCCTCAGAGGAAGCAGCTCAGCCCACATCCGCCACCTGGATGGCTGAGCTCGAGTGGGCTGTCCTGTTTTTTCTGCCCCGGCCTCACCCCCAGGGTCTGCACTCAGCTCTGTGAGGCCTATGGCCACAAACAGGGCCACACAAACACTCGCCTTGTGTGGCTACCTCCAGGTAGGCAGGGGAGGGAAGGGTATCCCGTGAGCAGAAAATCCCTACCAGGAAAAAAGTCCTTTAACTGTGAATGGTAGACATTTAACAGTAGACATTAAAGGTCTAATTGAAGATATTTACTTAAAAAGGAAGCTAACTTACTTTACATTGAGCACATTTTGAGTTATAAATACAACTCCTCACTAATTCTTTGTTTTTAGTTTTTAAAAAATTGTAATATATATATATATATATATATATATATATATAAAATAAAAATTTCCATTTCTACTATTTAAAAGTGTACAATTAGGTGCTAATAATGATATCTACAATGTTGTGCAACCATCACCACTATATATTTCCAGAAATTTTTTATTATCCCAAATCCCAATTCTGTACCCATTAAGCAATTACTCCCCATTGACACCTCACTCTTATCCTTGGTAACCTCTCTTCTGCTTCTGTCTCAGTGAATTGGCCTATTCTAGGTACCTCATATAATTGGAATTATAGCATATATGTCTTTTTGTGCCTGACTGAATAATACTCCATTGTATGTATATGGCACACCATATTTTATTATTTGTTTATTTGTTGGTGGACATTAGGATTGTTTCAACCTTCTTGGCTATTGTAAATAATGCTATGAATAGTGGTGCACACATTTTTAGTTTTATTTATTTTGTTATTATTGACAGTATTATAGATGTCTCTCATTTTTTTCTTTTTTTCCTCCCCTCCACACAAATCTGCCCCACCCAGGCCTTCTCCATGCTATTGTCCGTGTCCTGTGGGTTATGCACACACATATATGTATATACATTATATGCATATATATGTGTACTAGAGGCCCGGTGCACAAAATTCATGCGGGCTTGGGGGGTGTCCCTCAGCCCAACCTGCACCCTCTCCAATCTTGGACATCCCTCTCACAATCCAGGACTGCTGGTTCCCAACTGCTCACCTGCCTGCCTTCCTGATTGCCCCTAACTACTTCTGCCTGCCAGCCTGATCACCCCCTAACTATTTCCCTGCCAGCCTGATTGATGTCTAACTGCTCCCCTGCCAGCCTGTTTGCCCTCAACTTCCCTCCTCTGCTGGCCTGGTCACCCCTAACTGCCCTCCCCTGCAGGATTGATCACCCCCAACTGCCCTCCCTTGCAGGCCTGGTCCTTCCCAACTGCCCCCCCCCCCCCCCCCCCGTTGATCTGGTCCCTCCCAACTGCCCTCCTCTGCTGGCCATCTTGTGGTGGCTATCTTATGTTCACATGGGGGCAGCCATCTTGTGTGTTGGAGTGATGGTAAATCTGCATATTACTCTTTTATTAGATAGAATAGAGGTTTGGTGCATTCGTAGGGGCTAGTTGGCTTGCCCTGAAGGGTGTCCCAGATCAGGGTGGGGATTCCCTTGGGGCATTGAGCGGCCTGGGCAAGGGGCCTGTGGTGGTTTGCAGGCCAGCAAACCCCTCCTCCCCCAGCAACCCAAGCAGAGGCTTTGGGATCTAGAATTTATTTATCTTCTACAATTGCAACTTTGTAGCCTGAAGTGGAGCCACACCTTCTGCTCACTGAGTGGCAGCAGCCATTTCTGTTGGAGTTTATTTACCTTCTATAATTGAAACTTTGTAGCCTGGAGTGGAGGTCTAGGCTGCAGAAGCTTGGCTTCCTCCATCACTGGGGGCAACCCTAGCTTCTGCTCTCTCCAGCTCCATGGCTGCTGCCATTTCTGTTGGGATTTATGTATCTTCTATAATTAAAACTTTGTAGCACTGAGTGGAATCCTAGGCTGGCAAGGGCAGGAGGAAAGCTTGGCTTCCTCCTTTGCTGGAATACCCAAGCCTCCCTCCTGCTCTCAGTGGTCGCAGCCATTTTGGTTGGGGTTTATTTGCATATTCACTCCTGATTGGCTGGTGGGTGTGGCTTGTGGGAGTAGCAGAGGTCTGGTCAATTTGCATATTACTCTTTCATTAGATAGCATATATATATATTTTTCCCCTTTGGTTAATCTCTGTATGTCACCCCCTTTCCCCACTGAGATCTGTTATTCTGTTCCATGCATCCATACCTCTGGATCTATTTTGTTTTTCACTTTATTTTGTTCATTACATTCTACATATAAGTGAGATCATGTGATATTTCACTTAGCAAAGTAGTGTCCAGGTCCATCCATGCTGTCTCAGAGCGTAAGAGTTCCTTTTTTTTTAACTGCATAGTGTTCCATTGTGTGAATGTACCACAGCTTTTAAAAAATAAATATTTTTATTGATTTCAGAGAGGAAGAAAGAGGGAAAGAGAGAGAAACATCAACGATGAGAGAGAATCATTGATCAGTTGCCTCCTGCAAACTCCATACTGAGGATTGAGCCTGCAACCTGAGGATGTGCCGTGACTGGGAATCGAACCATGACCTCCTGGTCCATAGGTCCATGCTCAACCACTGATCCACACCAGCTAGGATGTACCACAGTTTTTTTTAGCCACTCATCTACTGATGGGCAATTGGGCTGTTTCCAGATATTAGCTACTGTAGATAATGTTGCCATGAGCAGAGGGGTGCATATAGTCTTCCTGGTTGTTGTTTTGGGATTCTTAGGATATATTCCCAGAAGTGCGATCACTGGGTCAAAGAGCAGTTTCCTTTTTAATTTTTTGAGGAAACTTTATTCTGTTTTACACAGTGGTTGCACTAGTCTGTATTTCCACTAATCCAATATACTAGGTTCCCTTTTCTCTAAATCCTCACCAACACTTGTCATTTGTTGATTTGTTGATGGCAGCCATTCTGACAGGTGTGAGGTGACACCTCATTGTAGTTTTAATTTGCATCTCTCTGATGATTAGTGATGCTGAGCATTTTTTTTTTTCATATGTTGGTAGGTCATCTGTTTGTCCTCTTTGAAGAAGTATCTATTCAGGTCCTTTGCCCATTTTTTAATTAGATTTTTTGTCTTCCTGGTGTTGAGTTGTATGAGTTCTTTGTACAGTTTGGAAGTTAACCCTTTATCAGGTGTATCATTTTCAAATATGTCTTCTCATTTAGCAGGTTCCCTTTTCAGTTTGTTGGCGGTTTCTGTTGTTGTGCAGAAACTGTAGTTTAATGCAGTCCCATTTGTTTATTTTTTTTAAATTTGTTTCCCTTGTTCTAGGTGATGTATCATTGAAAATACTGCTATGTGAGATGTCTGAGATTTTACTTGGTATATACATTTTTGTTTGAATCCTTGCTTTTAATTCTTTTGGGTAGGAGTGGATTTGCTGGATTACATAACCATATGTTTACCTTTTTGAGGAACTTCCAAATATTTTCCAAAGCAGCTGCATCTTTTATATTCCCACCGGTAATGCATGAAGGTTCCACATCCTTACCATTTTTCTTTCTTTCTTTTTTTTTTTAGTTATAGCCATCCCCAATGGATGTGAAGTTATATTTCACTGCACTTTTTATTTACATTTCTCTAATTACTAATGGATTTGAACTTCTTCTATGTTCTTATTTGCCATTTATAGATATTCTTTAGGGAAATGCCTACTCAAGTCTTTTGCTCATTTTAAAAATTGTGTTTTATTGTTGTTCAACTACAGGGATTTTTTGTTTTTACCTACTCAGGATATTAATCCTTTATCAGCTATATGATTTGCAAATATTTTCTCCTATTCTGTGAGTTTTCTTTTTACTCTCTCAATAGAATCCTTTGACGTACAAAAGTTTTAATTTTGAAGAAGCCCAATTAATCTTTTTATTTTGTTGCCTATTATTTTGATGTCATAGTTGAGAAATTATTGCCAAACCCAGTATTACAGGAACTTAACTTTTAGATATATCAATTAGCCTATGGTAAAATTGTTTTCATTATATGTTGTTTCACTTAAAGTCACAGATGACCATGTTAAGTGAGGACTTACTGTGTAGATTAGTTTTCTTTTTCTGTGACATAATGCTTTTTATTTTTTTAGATTAGTTTTATATCAGCTTTTATTTAGCTGAAAATGTCAATTTCATCTTTACGTTTGAAAGATATTTTCACTGGGTGTAGAATTCTGGGTTAGCAGTTTCCTTTTTCTTTTAAACATTAGAATGCTTTAAGTATGTTTCTCTTCTGTAGTCTGGCCTCCGTTGTTTCTGATGAAAAGCCACCCATTATTTGCATTGTTATTCTCCTACTGTAATATGTTATTTTCCCTCTGACTGCTTTCAAAATATACTTTTCATTTTTGATTTTCAGGAGTTTGATAAGGTGTGTATAGGTGTGTTTTTTTTTTTATCTTGCTCAGGGTTCTTTTTTATAATTTCAATTTCTTTCCTGACATTTCCTCATTAATATCATTTTTTTTTCTTCTATGAACATATTTATACAGGGTAAGGAAACAGTAGGTTTATAGTTAGTTGTGAGTATGTGAAACACAGTTTATTCTTGTATTATTCTTTATTAATTATTGAATTATTTTCCATATGAACAACTGCAAACCTACTTTTGCCAACCCTATAATAGCTTTTTTAAATGATCTGTTTGCTAAATTCAACATCTTGGCCATTTTAAGGTAGATTTCTATTGATAGCTAACTGTGGGTCACATTTCCCTGTATCTCTCTCTTTCTTTTTAAAATCCTTATCCGAGGATATGTTTTTATTGAAGAGAGAGAAAGAGAGGGAGGGAGAGAGAGAGAGAGAGAGAGGGAGGGAGAGATAGATCTCAATGTGAGAGAAAAACATTGATCAGTTGCCTCTTGTACACGTGAAATCTGGGGATTGAATCTGCAAGCTAGGTATGTGCCCTGATGGGAAATTGAACCCCCAACCTTTTTGGTGTACAGTATGATGCTCCAACCAACTGAGCCACCTGGCCAGGGCTCCCTGTTTCTTTTTATATCTAGTAACTTTAAATTGTATACTGGGCACTGTAGATAATATGTTGCAGAGACTTATCATTGGATTTTTGTTCTAGTTGGCAGTTCAGTTACTCATGAATCACCTGGAATTTTTGTTGGGTTAGACATTTTCCAATTCCACAAATCTTGTGGGACTGGGCATCCAAACTTCCCACTGAGGAGCTTGTAAGGGCTTAGTTTTAGCTTTGTTGGGTGGGTCTTGGGTAGACCTTACACTACAGGTCATGTGGAGTAAGTCGGGCATTTCTGTTAGCTTAATTCTCAGAGTAGAGAAAGGGTGTGAGGAGGTCTCTTCACTCTGGTTCGGCTAGGCCTCCGCTATCCCTTAGTACTGCTCAGCTTCTAGCATCCCTGTCCCACTTTCAACCTCATTGTGGTAAGACCAGTGCAGTCTCACCCTGTGCAATCACAACTCAGCTCTAAGCCAAGGACTATGGACCTCCATACACAAGTTCCCTTCTTCCTCTTTGTACCCTGTCCCACATATTCTAGCTGCTTCAGCAAGAGGCACTGCTCTGCTCTGCTTGGACTCCAACTCACTGTACAACAGTCAGAGAACTTGTCCCTAAGCAAAATATCATGGGGCTCACCTTGTGAATTTCATTTCTCTCAGTATTCAGTTTTTCACTTATGTTGTCCAATGCATGACTGAAAACATAAGGTATGCATTTGCTGCATATATTTTGTTCAGTTTTATGGTTGTTTACAACAGGATGTCTGGCTCAGATTGGACACAATCAGAACTGGAAGTGCAAATCTATATTATCAAGATGCTTACTTTTGGAAAACCACTTAAGGGCTTCATTAGTTTTCCCAAGAGCCTTCTGCAATCCTGTAATTTTCCCATGAGTCTCATTGGAAGCACTCCCTGCGTCATTTCATAATACTTGATGATCTTGCCTTCAATTTTTTAAAAAAATATAGTTTATTAATTTCAGAGAGGAAGGGAGAAGGAGAGAGAGATAGAAACGTCCATGATGAGAGGGAATCATTGATTGGCTGCCTCCTGCATGTCCCACACTGGGGATTGAGCCCACAACCCAAGCATATGCCCTGATTGTGGAGCGAACCATGACCTCCTGGTTCATAGGTCAATGCTCAACCACTGAGTTATGCTGGCCAGGCTTGTCTTTAATTGTTAATTGGTCTATTTGTCACAGAGGCATAGAAGAAAAGTGGTCTGTAACTGAGCTACGGTGAGCACATGAGGGGTTCTTGGCATCAGGACTGTGGGAAGTGGGCACTGGAAAACCCGTATCTCCTTTGAGGGCCCTGGAGCTGGAGTTGGGCCAAGCAATCCCTGAGGCAGGGTTTTCCTACCACCTAGTCAGCCAGAAGGTGGTGTCTCAGTGAGCATCTGGCCTGTCTCCCAATAATGCTATCTTGCTTCTATCCCTGGGTTCCCCAAGGGATTGTCTTTCAGCGAATGGTGCTTAGTGTCAAACTTGGGTTCAGAGACAGGTCAGTGGCAGCCCGTGGGCCCGAGGGAAACACCAGGACCTGAAGTATTAAGCTGGAGTAGTCACAAAAGACCCAGCCTCCGTCATTCCTGATGCCGTTGAGATGTGGCCAGTGTTGGACTCCCGCAGAAGGACCTGAATTGTGGTCTGGGAGTGGGAGGCATGGCCACCAGAGGGCTTGGCTGACCAGGGCTCTGGCAAGTGGAAGGAGTGCACACACAGCTTTCTCGCCTGCCTGTCATTTCTCTCAGGTGGCAGAGTTGGAGGAGGCTATGAGGGTGGGTCCTCTTCAGGAGCTTCCTGGAATTACAGGCCACATGTGGATCCCCTGCCAGGCCCAGGGTCACCATGGTTCCCTTGGCATTGTTCCCAATCTGCCATGGCCAGGTGGAGCCTCGACTCAAACCTTGATTCTTTGGCTGGTGTTTATCACCCTTTACCTGACCTAGTGTGGAGCAGGGCATGGGGCAGGCCTCAGCATTGCTCTGTGGAGATCTGCTTTCCCTCCCACATGGGCAGAAGGAGATGGTGGCAAGAGAAGTAAGCAGCAGACACTCATGAAGCAAGTCAGGGTGAGGTGGAGGGAGCCAATATAAGGAACTTCCAGAGTGGTATAAGGCCCCTGGAGCAGCTGAGGCAAGAGGAACTGGCTCCAATCCGGGCACCTCAGGAAGCACCAGCACACCTGGGCCCCCTTTTATCTGGAGATTGGTAATAATTGGTTTACTGTTGTTTTGCTGCATTCAAGGCAATAATGATGCTTTACCCTTTAGTTTCAGGGAGAAACTGGAAGAACTTTGCTCTGGTTCCCCTCTTAAGAGATGCAAGCACTCGAGAAAGGCATCCTGCTCAGCAAGAGGAGGTCCATCTGAGGCACTTTGCAGGGTCCCTCAAGCCAGAAGATGCAGAGGTCTTCAAGGATCCTGCTGTTTTAGGGGAAAAGTGAGGGCCTCCCCAGAGGGCTCTCAACACTGGGCCTTAGGATAGCACACAGTCGCTAGGGTGTATGTGGGGAACACCTGTGCCCTCTCAGCAGCCTGGCCCCTCTGCACATGCCCAAGCACCTTCCTCGGCTGCACCGGATGAGCTGTGAGAAGCGCTGCTGGGTGCGTGGGAAGAGAGACCCATCCAACCCTCCCCGTCCCCCAAGTGGATCTCTTAACAGGAAAAGATCTTGCTTTCAAGGTTTTACTGACTCTGTTAAACATCACGCGTGATAAACCTCTTGGCCATATGTGGTGCCCTCTTTTCTTTGATTTTGGGTTGCTGGGAGTAAAGGTCCATGAAGCCCAGAAAAACACCGTTTAGAGCAAAATGCTTCCCTTGGTGTAAAATGCTGACTCTGCATTGTGCTTACTCTCTCTCCGCTCCCCCCTGTCCCCCTGGCCCGAGTGGTCTTGGAGGTAATGTCATTTACTCCTCCTCAGAGAAGGTGGGGAAGGCTGGTCCCATTCCCGGCTCTGCCAGAATCAGGTTTCTTTCAGAGTGACTTCATCTTGCTAGGAGACATCCCAGTTCCAAACCTCTTAGCTCTATTGCTGTTCAAATGAAAGTGAAGAACCACATCCCAAAGCCTCGTGGCAAGAATTTTTTAATGATCTTCCATTTGTAGTGATCTTACCCCTGCCTCCTGCAGTGGTACATGCTTCCATCTCCATCCCTCCTGTCATCCATCGAATCAATAAACATATATCAAGTGTGAACTTTATGCTGGCCGTCGGCTCTGTGCAGTTTGTGTGTGTGTGTGCCTGCATGTGCCTGTGTATGTGTGTGTTCTCTATGTCCATGTGTTTACCTCATAGGGCTGGGAGCCTCCGGGACCCTTTCATTATTACCTGTGGGAGAGGGCACTTCTTCATGCGTACAGCTACCATGTGCAGCAAAACCATGGGCCGTGGGCCAAATCCAGCCTGTCAGCCGTTTTTGTAAACACACTTTCATGGGGACACAGCATGGCCTTTCACTTCTGTACTGTCCCTGGTGGCTTCCAATGCAGGATGGGCAGTTGCCACGGAGACCAACGAGGCTGCAACACCTGAAATAGTCACCTCTGGTCCTTTGCATGAAAGTGTGCTGCCTCCCGCTTTTACGAAACAGAACTCAGCCAGCAGTGATCCAGAGGAGCTGCCCCACTCGGCGGGGTGGTATGAATGTCTGTGGGGTGTGGGATGAGCTGCCTAGGCATGGAATTGTTGGATGTCGGTTCATGAAAACAGGGCTGGCATTAGCTGAGGCTGGGGCTTCCGCCTCCTGTGAGAGAGATATCTGGAGGAAACAATGGGGTTCTTTTACCTCGTTCTCCAGCGTCATATCTGTCTCCACACATGAGGCCTGATAGTGGTGCATAGGGCTGCTGACAAGATGTGAGGTGAGCCATGGCAAATGGACTTAGAGGAGGAATACTGGTGGCCAGCACGTGTTGAGTGTTTATACAAAGAGCATTAGTCTTCAAGCTTCCTAACAGCCTAGGAAAAGCTATCATTTTATAGGTGAGAACAATGAGGCTGGGACAGTTAGTAAAATTACACGCCCAGTAAACAGCACTGCCTGGGTCTGAGCCCAGGCTGTCTGACTCCAAAGCCCAGAACTGAACTCCGGAGCTGGGTTGCCTGGCAGGGCAGGAGTGGGGATGGGAAGGGGTGGTGTGCCAGCCACGTGAGGGCTTCTCACTTCTGTTTTGGGTGTGGGACCCCCTGCTTCACCCTGTAGGTCTTCCTCAGAAAAAAATGTCGTGTACATGTGAGCTATCCACACATTTTTGCAAATTGGATCAACTTTTTAAAAAGTATATTTTTATTGATTTCAGAGAGGAAAAAAGAAGGAGAGAGAGAGAAACATCAACGATGAAAGAGAATCATTGATCGGCTACTTCTGCAGGTTCCCTACTGGGAATCAAGCCCGAAACCCGGGCATATGTCCTTGACCGGAATCGAACCTGAGACCCTTCAGTTCACAGGCCAATGTTCTAACCACTGAGTCAAACCAGCTAGGGCTGGATCAACTTTTGAACTGACTTGTTGGTGCTCTTTTATAAAATGAAGGCTCGAAACCTTTTGCTGTGAAGCTGGGCAATTTGTGGAGGACATACCTGCAGCTAGCCTTCTTCTTCTTCTTTTTTTAATCTGTTGCTGTCTCTTTTCTAATTAAAATTTTTTTTCAATTACTCTTTACATTCAATATTATGTTATGTTAGTTTCAGGTGTATAGCTTAATGGTTGGACAGCCATATACCTACAGTGTTCCCCCAACATTTCCAGTGCCCACCTGGCACCTTACACAGTTATCACAATCTCATTGAGTCTGTCCCCTAAGCTGTACTTCACATCCTCATGAATCTTCTGTAACCACCGATCTGTACTTCTCAATCGTTCACCTTTGTCATCAGTCTTCCAACCTCCCTCTTCTCTGGCAACCATCAGTCTGTTCTCTGTATCTGTAGTCTATTTCTGTTTTGTTTGTTCCCGTCGCTGTCTCTTTATCTCTCTGTCCCCACGTGCCCCCCTCCATCACTTGGAGGCAGGGTGAGCCACAACCCAGAATCAGCGATAGGGAGGCTGCCCAGCTCAGCCCAAGGACAGCTGGGGCTGCCAGGACGCTGACCACCATGGAGTGGGCCTAAGGCTGTCGATGGAGCTCTGCCTGGTCTCTTCCTCAGGCACCAAGTAGGGTGTTTTCTAGAGTGGGTCAAGGAGTCAGCCCTCCCTGGCTGCACCCACCCACAGAAACCTCTTCTCTCATTTTTCCCTCTCTGGGGGGATCTTGTGGACCTGCCTGGGGCCTGATGTCTGTAAGACAGGAGGTGCAGGAACAGGGGGAGGGGCATCTGGTGTGTCATCTGTCTGTGGGCATTTAAATTCCACAGCAGACAGACGTGGTGCAGACACACACTGCTGACGGAGGCTTCCGCTCTGATCTCAGGCTGGAGAGGAGGAGGCGGGCACGGGGTGTGCTGGCAGATGTCTAGGGCCGCTTGCAGTCCAGGTCTCTGGTTGGGGGGTAGCAGGACTGGGTCAGGAATATGCAGAAATGGCCATTTTCCTCCTGCAGCCTGCCTCCCACCCCGGCCTCTGGCCCCATGTCCCCTGATGTTTCACTCCACGGGCACAGCCAGCTTGAAAGGTCCCTCCTGGGACCGTATCTCATTAGGCTCTGCTTGAAAATTCACACTCAGAGAGGGAGCGCAGGCCACTGATAAAGGGTACGCACAGGGTGGCTCACAGCTGCACCAAGGAATGAGGAGCTGGATTGTGGGGACAGCTTGTTACTCCCCCTCCCCTAGCAAGGCTCTCTGGTTCCCAGGTGCTGGGCTGCTGTGAATGAGCATTCAAGGGCACCCACATGGCAATGGAGGCAGAGTGGATAACACGTGCTTCTGCGGGGGGCCAGGCTTGGCAGGAAGAGGCAGGACTCCAGGCTCCACAGGCCTGCTGCTGGGCTGTGTGGGCCCTAACACAGGTCAGGACTCCCACTGGGCAGGCAGCAGCTGGAGGTTAAGATGGGCAGAGGCACTGCCTTCGGTATGAGGTGCTGGCTCAGCCCCGCTGGTCAATTCCCTGCCAGGTCAGTTGGTGATAGCATCCCTAGCCTCAGCCCTTTGTGCCAGGGGCCAGGGCTGACCTGGTGGCCTGGGGTCACTCTGTGGGCTGCAGCTGGACTCAGCAGAGCATCTCTGACACCCCACCCAGTTCAAATATCACCCAAGCTCATCACCGCTCCTCGAATGTGGTCTCCAGCCTCTGAGTCCCTGTTTCTGTGGCTCTCCCTGTGGAGACTGTCCTCCCTCCTTCCACACCCAACCCAAACTCCCCCTTCTCTCCTGAACCCACCTCCTGCCTCCCCATCAGAAGGACTTCATCCCTCCTTGGTGCTTGAGTCCTTTTGTCCTTACAACCTGCCGGGTGGGGTTAGGGGTCCACATTCCTTCTCCATTTCTGAACCTCACCCTGGCCCCTGGCTTCCCTGCCTTGCCTGTCCCCCTGCACTGTCGCTGTGAGTGGGATTAAATGGGATTGAGTGTCAACAGCCCAAGCGCTGAAGCTGCTGGCTCCATGTGCTTGAGGTGGGCACGGAGGGAGGGGGGCGGCTGGCTCTGACTCTGACTGGGACCTGGGATGTGGCCCCTGATCCCGCACCCAGCAGAGTGGATTCGCCTCTATCCTTGCTGAGCGCAGAGCATGCCTTTTGGGTGGGAGACGGGGCCTTCTTAACCAGTTCCAGCCTGGCCTCTGAGAAATGTGCTGACACCAGGCAAAACATAAACACTGAAATTTGGTGACAGCCTTGCCCCCAGGGTTTTCAGGCAGACAGAAGCCGGCTAGGAAGGGTGAGGGACTCAGTCAGGAGGGGCAATTAACTGAGTAATAGAGGCTTGGTCCCAGACGGGGCTTTCATGTGGAATTCCAGGCAGTGATGAGTTTTGAATTGTGTCCATGGGAATCCGAGACCCCCTTGACTTAAACAACAAACGCAGCTCCTGCATCACGCACACTGGAGGCCTGCTGGCCCCAAGCTAGGTTTTCTGGGCCTTCCTGGGCACAGGGCCTGCTGTCCCATATCAGAAGCCTCCTGCCCCTCCCCAGGCTGGCAGGCTGTGGCGATGAGAGATCAAGGGGAAGTCCCTGCTGCATCCGTCCCCAGTGCTATCCCTGTCACCAGAGACTTCCTGCTCCTTCCCAGTTCCAACTTGCCTGTGGGAACTGGTGTGCAATTCCTGAGAGACATGGGGACAGGCAGGGCCAGCCAGCCTTGCTCCGCCCCCTTCCCAGCTGTGGTTAGAATCTTCCCTGATGCTCTGGTCTTGGAGGCCGGTGTCCAGGGCAGTTGCTGGGAGAATGAATCAGCATGACAAAAGCAATAGTAGCTAATAGCTGTCACCATTTTTGAGTTATTTCTGTTCTCTCTGGGCCTTGTATTGTGTGGTCTCCCATTTAATCCCCACAGGAACTCAGTGACGGGGGAAGGTGGTTTATTAAGCACATGTCACAGGCGAGGAAACCGAGGCTGGGGAGAATGACTTGTCCGGCCGTACAATAAGAAATGGGTGAGGTTGCCTGACACCAAGGTCTGTGGTGCATAACTGCTAGTGGGACCACTGAATGGGGACTTCTGTCTCTCGCGGGACCTGGTTCCAGACTTTGAAAGACTGATACCAAGTCTTGGGCTGGCTGCCTTGAGCTCACTCAGTCCATCCCTCAGCTGTGGCCTTGCCTGGAGGGGCCAGGACCGAGCACGACTGTGCATTAGGCCCTCCCACCAGCAGAGTCTCTGACTCCTCACAGCATCCTTGGGAAGTAGGCAGTATGGTTGAGGCTCATAATGGGAAGAGTTGGGACCAGAACTTTGGCCTTGACACTTGCTGCTTCCTCACCTTCTCCTGGGTCAGGGTGAGGCTGCCATGTGGGCGTGGAGGTGACTCAGGCATGGCACGTGGGCGGGCGGGCACTGCAGCTGGGGCTGGTGGGTGTGGCCTGCCTGGCGCCAAGGGCAGGTGGCCCAGCCAGTTCTGCCTCTGAAGCCTCATTCCAGCCATCTCTCCACCTGTGATGAGAGCCTCCTGCCGCCTCAGCCACTGCCCCACCGGGGGGCCCCGGGCCCCGGACATGCCGTGATCTCAGAGCAAGGGCAGCCACTGCCACCCGACCTCACCAGGTGAGTGGCCACACAGGCAGCAGTGCCCTTTGAAGCCCGGGGAGCCCAGAAGTAGCCCAGTGAGAGGACCTAAGGGGTCCTTTGGGCCACGTCTACCCTTTGTTGCTAGGCCTCAGGGGAGTGTTGGAGGGAGTGTGAGCCTCTAGCAGGGGAAACAACATTAGACTCCAGCTGAGCTCTTGGCCATGGGGAGTGTGCCAGAGCACAGGGTCTGATGGAGCCAGGATCCTTTCCCCGAGGGCCGGGGATCCAGGGCAGGAGAACCTTCACAGCTTCCAGGGCCAAGAGAGGCGCCTGTTTTTCTAGCAGACCCTGGGATGTGGCTCTGTGGGCAGGAGTGATGGGACTTCAGGATTGGGGAGGCGGCTCTGAGCTGAGAGGGACAGGGCCCAGGCATTCATTCCACAGGTACTGGGCCAGAGGCATGGGGCTCCTGTGCCTGTGGACAGTGTCGGGGCTGGGGAGGCACAACCTTCTGCTTTCCAGGTGGAAGCCTGATCCAGAGAGAGGGATGCTGTGGCACTGAGAGAGCCTGGCTGGTGAGAACGCAGGGCCACCGGGGTGACTCAGGGAGCTAATTACAGCTGCCAATGTCCCAGTCCAGAGTTTTCCTGAACCACTTTGCTTAGCTGCCTCGTACTGCCCACACCCATGGCAGGCCCAGGGCAGAGAGGATGGACCAGGCAGCTGCATGCATAGAGATACAGGGTCTTTGGGGACCATTCAGCCCATTTCTCAGAGTAGAAAACAGAGGCTAAAGGAGGTGTGAGAAACAAGCCTTTCATCCCTCTTCTTTACACTTGGCCTTCACTTCCGTGCATCTGGCTACTTACAATGGTTTCTCAATGGGCTGCTGCACCTGGTTGGCCTTGAGGCCCTTCCTCAGAGCTCCCTGCCCGAGGTGCCTGAGGTGCCCGTACTCTGGGTCAAAGGCATCCTCTCCCCAGGGTTCTCATCTTTAGTGTGTGTGTAGGGGGCTGTGACATTTGTTTTTTGTTTTTTTAAAATATATTTTATTGATTTTTCATAGAGAGGAAGGGAGAGGGATAGAAAGTCAGAAACATCGATGAGAGAGAAACATCGATCAGCTGCCTCTTGCACACGCCCTACTGGGGATGTGTCTGCAACCAAGGTACATGCTCTTGACCGGAATCGAACCTGGGACCTTTCAGTTCGCAGACCGATGCTCTGTCCACTGAGCCAAACCGGTTTCAGCGGGGGCTGTGACATTTGTAAACCACACTCCAGTCTAACGACAGCCTGCTCCAGACACCTCCTCCAGGAAGCTTTCTTCTTTGGGGCAGGATCATCAGTGGCTCCAGTTTCACTCCACCCAATGGGGCTCTTACCGAAATCTATCCCTCACCCTCATCTCCCTGACTCCGAAGGAGTTCCCTCAGTGCTGCTCAAACTGAGAATGGCCCCCATTAACTACAGAGTCACCTACTGTCCACACAACCCTTTCCCATGGCCAGCCCACCCTTCCCATCCTGATGGCCCCCACAGCAGCCTCTCCTGTCCCCCCTGCCTCTGGTCTCCCCGTCCCACATGAAGCTTGCTCTCTCTAATGTGGCTGTCTTTTATGTAACCTGGGGCCTTCCCATGTCCCCCGCTGCCCTGGGGATCTACCACAGCACCTGACTGGCGTCCAGGTCCTCACAACTTGGCCCATCCTGCTCCCAAGCTTCTTGATGTCGGGGCTCCCCATGAACAACCACACCAGCTCCTTACCACACGCTCAACTTTTTGACCCCTAATCTTGGCTTAGGCTGTCCCATCTGCTTGGATTGCCCTTCCTCCAGTCTCCTTAGAAGATGTATTGGTCCCTCTTTCCAGCATCTCCCTCCCACCAGCACGCAATACAGCCACACCGAGTGTCAATAAAGCAGGTCTGGATGGAGAGGCTGCCTCCTCAGTTGCTTCCTCCAGGCGAACAGACAGACACAAAGCTGGTTGCACTGTGCTTGGTGTGGGTAAGAGAGAGATGGTCAGTGTGCTAGCAACAGAGACCACCAGGGTGCTGAGATATCCAGAAACCAGTGGGGCTGAAGCTGTGTCATTAGGAGCATAGTGTCTAGAGCAAAGGAGGTGACAAGTCTTGTTCTATCACAGAGAACACTGAACACAAAATACGAGATGAACGTTGAGAAAACAGCACTTGGCCTGGCTGGTGTTCTCAGTGGTTAGTGCACTGCCCTGCAGACCAAAGGGTCTCGGGTTTGATTTCCTATCAGGGCATGCACCTGTGTTGCAGATTCGATCCCCAGCCTAGTCGAGCATGAGCAGGAGTCCTGGCAATCAGTTGAATGTCTCTCCACATGATTTTCTCACTCACTCTCTCTCTCTCTCCTCTCTCTCCTCTCTCCTCTCTCTCTCTCTCCACTCTCATCTTCCCACCCCTCTCCTTCCTTTCCACTCTATCTAAAACAAAATCAATGGAAAAACATCTTCAGGTGAGGAATAACAAACACACACACAAACAAGAGAAAGTAGAGCTTATTTTCAGCAGTCCACCCGGAGATTGGCAGAGCTGGACATGAGCAGGGGTGCCGGAGCTGGGAGCAGGGGAAGCTTCGGGGAAAGTCTCCCTGTCTCTGAGAGGGGTTGGTGGACTGGAAAGGGAGAGTAAGTTCCCCATCTTAGGGGTATAAGCATGGGCCCCAGGGAATCTGAAGCCCCCTGAAGCTCCTCCATGCCCCTGAATCAACCCGAGCATCTGTGCTGTGATTGTGTTCTAGCCATGAATGCCCACCCCAAGGAGATGGTGCCCCTCATGGGAAGAAAAGCCCCCGTCACCAGTGGGAACCAAGTCGTCCTACAGGAGAAGAGGCCAGCGGAGATCACCCCCACTAAGAAGAGGTAGGATGGGCAGGCTTGGGCCTGGGTGCTGTGCGGGAGTCCTGGTGCTCACTCTCAGGGAGCCCTTGCCTGGACCAGACTGGAGAGGTTTAGCCTCATCTGTGGTGCCCTGGTGCCCAACTAAGTATAACCGGCTGGGCAGGGACACCATATTGTAGACTCAGGGGGCCGAGCAGGGGTGACTGGAATCATTAGGGAGGTGTCAGGGGCCACTGAGGCCGGAACCTTTAGGAAGACTCCTAGGGAAGGTAAGGGATTGCTGGAGCCATCTGGAGGCAAGGAGCAAAAGGTGGGTGGACATTATAGGGAGTCGGGACCCCATACTGGGTACTATTTTCATGCACATCCATTGTGTGCCCAGTCAGGTCAGTCACCCTAACGCCACCTGTGTAATGGGGACACCAGCAATGGCACCAACACATAGGATGATGGTTAATTGGGATCGTGCCATCCAAGTACTCAGCACGGTGCCTGACCCGCAGTCAGTGTCCAGCATATGGTGACATTGATAGTATTTTTGTAACCTTGAGATTCTTCTTCATCATCATCATCATTGTCATTATCACTCCATAGGGCCCTTGGGAACCTAGAGCAGGGAAAGTACTTCTCTAGGGTCACACCTGGCCCCTGAGCTGTCTCCACTGTTGTCCCCCCACCCCCTCAGCCTATTTGGTGCCCCTAAAGACGGAATGCCCCTCCTCCACCCCAGCTGTGCTCTCCTGGACCTGGGGTGGGCCCACTGGTCTAGGCCCATTTGTCTTGCCTCCTCTGCCTCTGTCCCAGGCCCACTCTTGGCCAGAAGTGAGCTTGGTACTTTCCCTTATATTTGTTTGAGTAATAATCACTGAGGTCTTCTATGTATCAGGTCTGGGGCAGGGACCAATGAGGAAAACCATGTGGTTGAAGTGCTGAATGTGTGGGGGAGTTTGAGGAGATGAGTTCCACTGGGGCTGGGTCTTGGTGGTCAGTTAAGGAGCGTGGACAAAACTGAGTGGGGAGCCATAGAGGGTTTTGTGTGAAAGGAAGAACATGGTGAGATTTGCATTTTGGAAAGGATACTCTGAGTGATATGCATGGATGGCAGATTGGAGGAGAGACTGTTGGGAAGTCCAGGTGGTGAGGTCTGAGCCTGGGTGGTTAGGGGTAGAAAAAGGGAACCAATCAGAGAGGTATTATGATCATAGGGTCCGCAGGATCAACTATGGAAGAGGGGGAGAATGATGAACAAAAGATATCCCCTTCTTCTGGTGGGAGGACCTGGAGGAATGATGGGACCATCTCTGACATGGGCATGTTAGAGGAGAAGGAGCAAGATCAGCAGGAATAAGCCAAGTTTAGGTGTGGAATGTTGGCTGAGAGGTGCCCATGGAACCTCCAGATGGAAGCTCCATCCTAGAGCACAGGAGAGAAAGTTCAGAGATCAGACAGGTCTCAGTAGGACCGTGGAGCGGCCTGGATCTCAGGGGGCATGTCTGAGTAAGAGCCGAGAGATCCTTGAGCTAAGCCCCCAACCATCACCCTCCTGCCTCTTTTCTCCTCCTCCTCCCCTCCCCCTCATGTTCCCAGGGGAGGTTTGAGTTTCAAGAAAGGATTGAGGACAGGTTTTCAGGAAAATCCCAGGTTCTTCCAGCAGTCAAGCTGTGATTTTGAGCCCATGCCTGTTCATGAACTTAATTTTAGGCTCCACTCTGCCTATGGCCTTAATCATCCAAGGACCTGGATGTGGGATGTGACCTTTTTCTCAGGAAGTGGTGGCCTCTTCTCCTTCTGAAAGGCCTTTTAAGAGCCTTTATATGTGCCTGCTTCTCCCAAGACCCTGAAAATGTGGGCATTTCCCTCAGAACTAAGTATAGAGCTCCTCAGGTCTAGAAAGAAAAAGAAAAGTTATATGTAAATAAAGATGGCAATTGTGACCACTAAGCAAATATGAACTAAGTGATGGAATTGAAGGCATCAAGAAACCTAGATCGGGAAGAGATTTATTCCTGAACCATCACCCACTCCTGTGAGTAGCTGGCACGGTGACCATATTACTGGGCAAGGGGAGGCCCAGGGACAGAGATGAGGCTAATAAAGGCTATGGAGGAGTTGGCCTCCTGGCGCTGAGAGCACTTGGGCATTTATTGGGACAAAGCAGGGAGACAGGCTCCTCCCTAACCCTGGGGCTACTTGAGGGAGTAGCTCTTTGCCTTCAAAGAGACAGAAATGCAGAATAAATAATACAGAGCTGTCTGCTCACCTGTGTTAACAGCATCCAGGTGGTGCCCTTTGGTCTGGGCCAAAGGTAGAAATAAGCAAGCAGCATCTGGTGCATGTCAGGAGCCAGGATGTCACAAGACCTTGCCATCTGCTTGTGATGGAGGGTGAGAGGTGGCAGGTGCAGTAGCAAGTAGGATGGGCATGGGACAGGCCTTCATGGTCCAGCAGCTCCCTGCCCCAGGAGTTAGATCCTTGCCCACTGTTGGGTCCTCTCCACACTGGCTCTTACCACTCTCCTTCCAAGCCCCCCAAAACTTCCTTTCTCAGGAACTCTTACCATTTGCAACAGCATGGATGGACCTGGAGAGCATTATGCTAAGTGAAATAAGCCAGTCAGTGAAAGAAAAATACCACATGATCTCACTCGTTTATGGATCATAAAGAACATTATAAACTGACGGACAAAAATAGATACAGAGGCAGAGAAGCATCGAACAGATGGTCAAACTACCTTGAGAAGGTTGGGGATGGTTGGGGGCTGGATGGAGGTAAGAGATCAACCAAAGGACTTGTATGCATGCATATAAGCATAACCAATGGACACAAGACACTGGGGAAGGGGAATAAGGGCATGTGCAGGGCGGGGTGTAAGGAAGGCCAGGGGAATGTCAATGTACTACATGTACTACTATTTGTAATACTTTAAATAATAAAATACAATTTAACAATAAAAAAGATCCCCTTTCTCAGACATAGCCCCTACCTCCCTTCCAGGTACTTCTCTCATGCTACTTTTTCTGCTTCCAGGGCTTTTCCCAAACCACAGGTCCATTTCAAGATCCTGCCCAAATCTCACCCAACAGATCACAGAACCTTCCCCATCCCTGTCCTCAACTGGGAGGACCTTCTCCTCCCCTGAGCTCCTATAGTCTCTCTGAACAGATAGCACAGTTAGTTACCAGGACAAGGTCTTAGCTCTGGTTGAGATCTCTGAGGTCAGGGCCTCTGGAGAGGTCATCTCTTCCCTCCCTGCCCCCAGGTTTCCTATACAGAGCACACTCATAGTTATGGAGTAAGTGGGTGAGTCATCGAAGGAGCAGGCAGGACAACGAGAGGAGTGGGAGTGCGTGGGTTGGTGAGTAAGCAGCCTGGTGGCTCAGCACAGTCCCTCAGCATCAGTGAGAACACATCATGGTGAGATGAGGACACACTTCTTCCTTGCCCTTGGGCCTTCAGTCTCCAGGCCTGGAGTGGATAGATACGTTCATGATTTGATTTTCTGGACCATTTTTAAGACCATTGTGGGTTCTTGGAGGAGGCCCTGAGAAGGAGGATAAGTAGAAGAGAGGCAAAGAACCCCTCCTCAACTTCTTGTGCAAAACTGGGAATGAGAGGTGAGGACTTGGGGCAACTGAGAGCCCAGTGGGAGCCACTTGAGGGATGCAACCTCCAAACAGCATTTGCAGTGTAAGGTTGTGTTGGTCTGTTTGCTTATTAGTCTAGTTCACCAGTCTCTCTATCTGCTCACATATTTATGCACCCAACTAAGTCCTCAGCTAGCCTTCCTCCCTTGCTTCCTTGCTTCCTTGCTTCCTTGTTTCCTTCCTTCCTTCCTTCCTTCCTTCCTTCCTTCCTTCCTTCCTTCCTTCCTTCTCCCTCCCTTCCCCCTTCTTCCCTCCTTTCCTTTTCCTTCCTTCTTTCCTTCCTTTATTCCTTCTTTCCTCCCTCCCTTCCTTCTTCCTCCCTTTCTTCTTCTTTCCTTCTTTCCTTCTTTTCTTCCTTTTTAAACTTCCTTCTTTTCTTCCCTCCGTTCCCTTTCCTTCCTTCCTTCCTTCCTTCCCTTTCATCCATTCATGAATTCATCATCTATCCATCTATTCATCCATCCACTCATCTGTCCGTCTATCCCACCAGCCATTATTCTTTTCATTCATTTATCTTTCACTCATCGCCTATCCATCTCTCTGTTCATCCATTTAGTTTCTTCTGAGTGTCAGGACCAGTGTTGGGTTCTGGTGAATCAAGGATAAAACAATTGTAGTTTCTGCATTGAGAAACTTGTAGCTGAAGGACAGTGTATGTTAGAGCAAGAAAAGCAATGGCTGCCTGGCTGGTGTTTCCCAGTGGTTGACCCAAGAACCAAGTGGTCACCAGTTTGATTCCCAGTCAGGGCACATGCTGATCCCTGGTGGGAGGCAGCCAATCGATGTTTCTCTCCCATCAATGTGTCTATCTCTTTATCCTTCTCCCCTCCTTTCTAAAAGTCAATTAAAAAAAAAAAAAAGCAATGACCTCATTGCGCTGTGCCCTGGTCTGATCATTGGGGCCAGTTTTGGCCAACCCACTAGAACAGTAACTGTGAGGAGAGAGATTTTGCACAAGTGTTCACCACTGTATCTCCAGTCCCTAGAACAGTGCCTGGCACATTGTAGGTGCTCAACAAATATTTGTTGAGTAAATGTACTACTGAGGATCCCAGACAGGTAGGGAGAGCTTTGGGGTGGCTATTGTGAGGACACTCAGAGGGCAGGGGAATGGTGGCTGGATTACATGACCTCTGATGCCATTTCATCTGGACAGTCCATAAATGATTATCCCAGCATTCCTCTGCTCCAGAATCCAAACCCTGGGGGTCATCTGACCCTGGCCATTCTCTATCCAGGTGAAGACACTTGGCCCTGCGATGGCAAGAGACCACCTGAGACACATAGGGAGGCAAGATGCAGAGCAGAGAGCAGAGCAGAGAGGCAAGGCAGAGGCAAGGCCAGAGCAGAAGGCTAGAGCAGAGGCCTAGCAGAGGCAGATAGACCCAGGCCTTCGAAAAAAAAAAATCCCAGCCAGGGGTTTACTCCTTCCTTTGTCTTCTGTTCTAGAAGAAGGATCTGATTTTAGGTCAGGTCAGAAAGATCCTCAAGTTGGTTCAGGAGACAGGAAGGTGAGGGCCTATGTATCAGCCAACACAGTCCCCACCCCACTTATGCCCATTTCTGGGTTAGTTGAGCCTTCCAGGCTTGTCTGTGGCTGGAGGAGAGGAGAGGAGAGGGATTCGCCAGGCTAGGCCTGGGTCTCCCTCCTCCCTGCCCCACTCCAGGGGTAGCTGTGTTGGGTGGCCTCCCTCCGCAGCTAATTCCTGGAGCTGGTTTGGCTTTTATGCTCAGGGGTGACTGTGGATGAGTGGTTTCTCCATACTGGGCCTTGGTTCCCCCTTCTATAGAATGGGGCCACCATCCCTTTCCTCTGCTCTCCCCTCTTGAACTTGAAATGACTGGGACTGTACTTTGGGAGCTCTTCTTTGGTCTTGGCCTTGGGTATTGATCCTCTAGGCCTGAGAGGGAGGCAGGCAGCAAAGATGCTTAGGAGAGTGGCCACCTGGTCAGGAGGCCCAGTCCAGGCCAGGTCACGGAGCCAGGTCACAGCCAGCACTTACACCGCAGCTGCCATGGGTGCGGGTGCTGCTGCCACCGAGGTCATCCTCAGCCTGATCCGCACCATCCTGGTTGTCATGAGAAGGCGTGTCGCGGAGTGTGTGATTGTGGATTCTGAGAGCATGGGTGTCTGCATTTGTGGGTGTGTCTGAAGGCAGACCCCTCCCTCATCCCTCCACTGCTCCTCACCTCCACTTCCAAAGTGCTTCCCTGAGTTTTCCTTCCTGACAAGGATTCCAAGCATGAGACATGATAGAAGGGGGTGGCGTGTGGGGGTGGGGACTGTATCTGAGCAGCCAGTGTAACTCCAAGGAAGGCCCCTGTAGATCTCAGGGTCTTGGGACTTCTCTGGAAGGTTCAGCTTCAGACCTGAGGTGGGAGAGGCGATGGGGGATGGGGGATGGGAATGGAGGAATTTAGCTCCTGTTGGCATGTTCCCCATCCCTGCTGAGTCCTTTGCACCTGGAGAAGCTGCAGACAGGAAACCCCCCTTAGGTGGTAGGCCACCCCCAGCAGAGACCACTAGATTCATCCAGCCAGTATTTCTAGTGAGAAGTCACCCAGAGCAGCTTTGAATCTAGGCTCTGCCACCTACCTGTTGTGTGACCTCAGAGCCTTCACATGCCCACCTATGAAACGTGGGTGAGAAGGACAATACCCACCTCTCAGGGCTGCTGTGAGGGTTAAGCAAGACCACGCAGAGTCCAGCATGGAGCTGGTGGAGTGGGTGGCACCCTTGGCAGCAGGGCTGCAGGACACACAGAGGGAAAGGCCCTGCCCCTGCTCTAATGGCCTTGCTTGGTTGTCCCCTTAGCGCACACTTCTTCCTGGAGATAGAAGGGTTTGAGCCCAACCCCACTGTCGCCAAGACCTCTCCTCCCATCTTCTCCAAGCCGATGGATTCCAACATCCGGCAGTGGTGAGTATCACCTGCTGCCCAACCCCCTGCCCTGGCTGGCCCAGTTCCAGAGGATGGTAGTGACTAGCCCTGGGCCACATGTCCAGGGCTGGTTGTGGCATGCTATCACGGTTCATTTTTAAAGCCATCCCTTTTTCTTCTCTCCCCTCTCCCCTCCAGCCTCTCTGGCAACTGTGATGACATGGACTCCCCACAATCTCCTCAGGATGATGTGACAGAGACCCCATCCAATCCCAACAGTCCCAGGTGAGCCTGCCCTTCCCCTCCTCCCAGTGCCCACCAGGCAGTTAGTTGCTGGGAGGACAGGCACTGGAACCCTGAAGAAAAGAGAAAGAAGCTGCCATTTGTGGGGGCTGGGACAAATGTCTGGGCCCATGGCTGTGATGTGTAGGAAAATTTTTAGGGGAGGGGAGTGTTACATTTAATAAGCTCTAAAAGTAATACCCATCCATTACAGTAGGCAGCACAGTGGGAACTTAATGCAATACCATGTATGTAAATTTAAAATGCATGGTCTGCCTATTGCCTGGAGGATGGTGATGAAACACCAAACAAGTGTACATTTTGCAAGAACACACACAAACATAGGATACACGTCAACACATTGCCATGGTTGCCTATTTGGCATCTGGGGGCAGGGAGAGATAGATAAAAACATTCAAACACAAAATATAAAAATGAAATTTTCCTTCCCCTAATCCCATACTTTCAAGGTATGTATCCTTCCTATTCATTACTATGTGTATCCAAATATGCCTTTTGACAAATGTGGTTGCTTTTGGATTTGAAGGGGAGACTGCGTAGGCTGCCTTGGATCCCAGGAGTGTGAATGGAGGGCCTATTAGGCACTGTGACAGGCACACAGAGATGTTGGGGGTGCAGTGTCCTATAGGCACAACAGCTCTGGTGGGAAACAAGAAGAGGGTAGAGTTGGGAGTGCAAGTGTGGTGAGTTGGAAAATTTTTCTGGCTTCAGTGCAAACCTGGCTAAAGAAGAGCAGAGGCGGAAAAAGAAGAGGCTGAAGAAGTGCCTCTTT
This sequence comes from Antrozous pallidus, assembly GCA_027563665.1. Classification (NCBI taxonomy): domain Eukaryota; kingdom Metazoa; phylum Chordata; class Mammalia; order Chiroptera; family Vespertilionidae; genus Antrozous; species Antrozous pallidus. Next base: position 16,311,996 of record CM050526.1, read on the forward strand.
GTGGCTGTGTCTGAGGGCTGTGTGGAGGAGCTGGTGGAGTTGCTGGTGGAGCTGCAGGAGCTTTGCAAAAGGCGCCGTAACCTGGATGTGTCCGGTCAGTGCCAGGCCCTGGCAGAGGGTGCAAGGCTGTCCACCTTCCCTCCCACCAACCCATGGGGCTGGTGTGTGAGGAGCCTTGAGTGATGGGTTAGGGACTTTGAACCTGACTCTGAGGGCAATGGGGAGCGATGGAGGGGCTTAGACAGGTGAGGGTCGTGGGCTGGCTACTCCCTGGAGGATGGGGGTGAAGCTGGAGGAGGCTGCTATCCAGGTAGAGTTAGGGATCCCAGAGGAGGCTGAGGGAGGAGAACAGCATTCAGGCAGCAACACTGTCAGGACTCAAGGACGTGGGCAGTGAGGGAGAGGAAGGAGTTGGGTGGTGCCATTGGTGACTTGGTGGATGCTGGAGCCCAAGCTGTCTAGGGGATGGGGGAGTAGCAGTTTAGGGCGAGTCGTTGAGCTCTATTTGTAGGCTACCAGGAGGGCACAGGCTGCAAACCTCAGGGTGTCTGTCTACTTCTAGACAGTGGGAAGCCCTGGTGAGATTGCCTCCTGCCAGGGAGAGGGTGAAGAAGCCAAAGAGTGAAAGATGAGGCTCTCCTGGGCCTCTGGGAAAGGGGAGCCAGCAAAGGAGCTGGAGTGGTGTGTAGGCTCAGGGAGGCCAGCAGGGGCCGTGCACAAGGTCTTGAGGTCTGAGGCTGCAGCTCCCACACCCTGGGCTCCTCTCCTCTGGGGGCCCCTCCTGCAGCTCCACCTGGTGATCTTGTCTGCAGACTTCCTCATGCACAAGCTGACGGCCTCAGACACAGGGAAGACCTGCCTGATGAAGGCCTTGCTGAACATCAACCCCAACACCAAGGAGATCGTGCGGATCCTGCTCGCCTTTGCCGATGAGAACGACATTCTGGACCGGTTCATCAACGCCGAGTATACCGAGGAGGCCTACGAAGGTACCTGCCTGGGGCAGCGGTGTGCACAGTGGGTGACGGCCAGGCCACACAGATCATTGAAAGCCCAAAGCACATAGGTGGCTCTCCTCTCTCCCTTCCTTCATTTATTAAATAATTTAGAGCACCGACCACACGCCCGGCGTTGTTCTTGGCGCCGGGGTGCAGTGGAGGACACGACAGATGAAGGCCCTGGCTCTAAAGAAGGCAATTTTATATGGAAAATGCTTTGCAAATAAAATGAAAGAAGTCAATGTGACCCAAAGTAACTGGGGATGGGCAACCTCAGGGAGGATGGTCAGAGAGGTGACCTTTGACCTGAGGTCTGTCTGATGAGAAGGGCCCGGAACAAGGCAAGGGCATTGGCTTGAGATAGGAAGGAACTAAGTACATTTGAGTGATGGAGAAAGAAAGCTAGAGATGAGGTTAGAGACTGGGCGGGGCCAACACATGGCAACTACTGGTATCGCCACTGCCATTATTATCAACTGCCCCATTCGGGTCTCAATTTTGTGGCTTCTCTCTCAGGTGGACCAGGGAGGAGCCAGGAGACCCCCTGGGATAGTGTTTCCCTGCCCAGGACATATGTTGTGAATGATCAGTAAGGTGCATCCTCATTTGCATTTTTGGAGTCCATAAATATCCCTTTAGGATCTAATGAGATGCTTGTGGCAAAAATGCTGGGCTCAAGGGTTACCGATGCCGCCTTAATGACATGCCAGGGGCACGAAACGTGTCAGCTTTTTACAGGCGGGGGGTCTAGGTTGGGCCCTTACCTTTTCTCATGGGATAAAGTCATTTCATTTTAATTTATTTATTTAAACTCGGTAGAGCTTCATAAGAGTTTTTGTTATATATATAAAAAAGTCAAGGATTATGAAAATCTAAAGGCTACCAATTGGAAGAGAGGAAAGTCGGGGAATATGGTTGCAACTGAGTGTAGAACTGCACATTGAGTTCCCTGTGAGCCAAAGCAAAGAGAGAAATGGGATGAGCTACATAATGTTCAGCCTGTCCCTGGGAGTTGATACTAGCCCTGTAGCCAAGGAGGGCTAGGCCAGTGCCTCGAGCTTCGCTGTCCTGACCCTTCTCCCTTTTCAGGCCCTTTCTTCCCGCTCTTTTCTTCCTGTTAGTCTGTAGGGACTTACGGACTCCTTTTCTAGCAGCATGTTCTCCTTGGGGTCAGGGATGGACGTTCTCTTCCCCATAGTGGATCCTTTGATGCGCTTGGGGCCTCACATAAGAGGTCCTTATATTTAATAAATATGTTTTGAATGAACAAATCAATGAAGATTAGTGACTCTACCAAGGCTTTGCGGTCCTGGCTGCAAATCCTACTTTTCTCCTTTCTCAGCCTCCCCTTGTCCTTTCCTTCCGTCATGAATCTATGTCTTGCTGGTGGGTTAGTGGGGGGAGGGGGGGCGGCTGTGGGCACCCAGTCTTTCTCTGCATGTTGGGAAGAACCATTTATCCCTGTCTTCCCAGACACAACCCTCTCCCCCACTCTTCTTTCTGATGGTATCTGCTGATACCTTCCTTTCCCTGTTCTAGGCACTTCTTGCACCAGGGACCACAAGAGAATCACTTTTCCTTACCTTGGGCAATCAACTGGTCTTTCTGAGCCTCAGTTTCCCAACCTGGCAGAGGCTGATATTTCCTCTCTATACTGCTAAGAGGATATAATGACAACTTTTAAAATATTATTTTTAGCATTTCCTCAGAGGCCTTTGATCAGACCATCAAACCTCGGAGGGAAGGTAGGGAAGAGTGGGGGTAAGGGGGAGAGATCAACAAAAGAACTTGTGTGCATGCATATAAGCCTAACCAATGGACACCAGGGAGGTGAGGGCATGAGTGGGGGGAGGGAATGGGATGATAAGGACACACACTTTAATCAATAAAGAAAAAAAAGGGGGACTAACTTTTTAAAAAACAATTTAATTAAAATTTGTATTGAAAAATTTAAACATACGTTTGAAATATTGGCATAATAAACCTCTAGATATTCATCATTGAGATTCAGCCTACTTATTTTTAATTATATAAATAGTACATGAATAGAATTTCATTGCAAACATTCGAATATTTTAATTAAGTTAAAGAGGAACTTTGATTGTTTCTCACTCTCATCACCAGAGATGATTACTATAGGGTGAATGCTTTGAGGACTTTCCTAGGTTTTTGTCATATGTGTGTATGTACACATAGAAATAATAGCTTTATTTATTCATTTATTTAGAGGCCTGATGCATGAAATTTGTGCAAGAGTAGGCCTTCCTTCCCTTGGCTGCCAGCACCAGCTTCCCTCTGGCACCCAGGACCTGGGCTTCCCTTGCAGTCCTGGCTTCATCTGGAAGGTCATCCAGAAGGATGTCTGGTCTAATTAACATATTATGCTTTTATTATTGTAGACTAGAGGCCCCGAGCATGAGATTCGTGCACTTGGGGCAGAGGGCCCCTCAGCCTGGCCTGCAAGAGGCCTGTGCCCTCTCGCAGTCCAGGAGCCCTCAGGGGATTTCTGACTGACAGCTTAGGCCCGCTCCACACAGTAGGACATCCTTAGTGTGGTTGCAGAGGTGGGAGAGGCGCCCACAACCACCACTGCTGTGCTCACCAGCCATCAGCTTGGCTTGTGGCTGAGCGGCACTCCCCCTGTGGGAGCACACTGACCACTAGGGGGCAGCTCCTGCATTAAGTGTCTGCCCTCTGGTGGTCAGTGCGTGTCATAGTGATGGGTTGTTCTGCTGTTCAGTTGATTTCCATATTACCCTTTTATTATATAGGACTAGAGGCCTGGTGCATGAAATTCGTGCATGGGAGGTGGGGGATGTCCCTCAGCCCAGTCTGCACCCTCTGCAATCTGGGACCTCTCGAGGGATGTCTGATTGCCCATTGAGGCCCGATCCAGTCAGACATTCTTCTCACAATCCAGGACTGCTGACTCCAAACTGCTGCCCTCCCCTGTAGGCTTGATTGCCCACAACTGCCCTCCCTTGCAGGCCTGAAACCTCCCAATGGCCCTCCCCTGCTGGCCATCTTGTGGTGGCCATCTTGTATCCACATGGGGGCAGGATCTTTGACCACATGGGGGCAGCCCTCTTGTGTGTTGTAGTGATGGTCAATCTGCAAATTACTCTTTTATTAGATAGGATAGAGGCCTGGTGCATGGGTGGGGACCAGCTGGTTTGCCCTGAAGTATGTCTCAGATCAGGGTGGGGGTTCCCTTGGGGTGAGGGGCGGCCTGGGCGAGGGGCCTGTGATGGTTTGCAGGCTGGCCACGCCCCCAGTGACCCAAGTGGAGGCCCTGGGATCTGGGATTAATTTATGTTCTACAATTGAAACTTTGTTGCCTGGAGCAGAGCCAAGCCTTCTGCTTGCTCTGTGGCAGAAGCCATTTCTGTTGGGACATTTACTTTCAATAATTGAAACTTTGTAGCCTAGAATGGAGGCATAGGCTGGCCAGGGCTGCAGAAGCTTGGCTTCCTCCAACCCTAGCCTCTGTTCTCTGGCTGCCACTATTTCTATTGGGATATATTCTATAATTGAAACTTTGTAGCATTGAGTGGAGGCCTGGGCTAGCAAGGGCAGGCAGAAAGCTTGGCTTCCTCCATTGTGGGGGAAACCCAAGCCTCCCTCCTGCGCTCAGTGGCCACAGTCATCTTGTTTGGGGTTTATTTGTATAATTTGGTCCTGATTGACTGATGGGTGTGGCTGTGAGCATGGTTTGATCAGAGGTACAGTTAATTTGCATATTACTCTTTTATTAGATAGGATAGAGCAGTATTGTACTGTTCTACAATTTACTTTTTTTGCAGATTAACTATACATCTTAGACAGCTTCTCATGTCAGAATATTGAAGTCTGCCTCCTCTTGACCTGCTTAGTCTGAGTATAATTATACTGTGGCTCATTTTACCGTTTCCCCCTGGACAGACATCCAGGTCATTTCCAATATTTTGTATGACAACATCTTGATGCACACTCTTTTCTATAACTATGCACACAGTGTGCACGTATTTTAGGGAAAGACTTTGAATTGGCCTTTCTGGATCCAGAGGCATGCACATTTAAAATTAGAGTGGTTATTGCCCTGGCTAGTGTGGCTCAATTGCCTGCGTGTCATCCTGTGCCCTGAAAGGTTGCTGGTTTGAGTCCTAGTCAGGGCACATGCTTGAGTTTTGGGCTCGATCCCTGGTAAAGGGCGTGCAAGAGGCAGCCAATTTTTGTTTTGCTCTCACACTGATGTTTCTCTCTCTCTCCCTCCCTTTCCCTTCCTTTCTCTTTAAAAATAAAAAATAAAATTAGAATGCTTGACAAATTTGCCACCAGGAAATATTACTTTACTCCCCCCCTCACAAAAGAGTATAAAGGTACTCCTTCCCCCTACTCTTCACTAGTCCTTCTTTCTTTAAGTCTTTAATTCATTAGGTTCAAATGTAATTCATTAGGTTCAAATGTTCATTTTCCTGATTACCAGTGATTCTGAATATCTTTCAGTTTCTTTATTGGCGATGTGTATTTTCTTCTCTGAGGGGTTCTTAATATTCTTTTCTTGTTTCCTTTTAGGTTGTTTGTCTTTTTTATTGATTTGTAGGGCTCTTAATATATTATGGACTTTAAAAAAATACATTGTCTATTTTATATGTCTCAAATATTTCCCCTGGCCTACCAATTGCCTTTTAACTTTCTTTAAGATGTCTTTCAAAATACAGAAATATTTAATTTTCATGTAAGCAAACGTCAGTTTTTTATTTATGGTTTCTGCATTTTGGATATTGCTTAAGAAGGTTTTCTATACAAACTTTTTAAAGAACTTTTCTTTCAGGACTAGAATTAGAATAGTTACTCTCCATCCACGCACCGTCGTTATGTGTACATTCTCCTTGCTGTTGTGATCATAGAGAGTTTTATTTATTTTTAAGCCAGCCTATATTGTGAGCACAAATTTAGTCAGTTTGGGTTTCCTCGATCCGTTATGCTCGTCTTTGAAACATATTTCACATACCCGAGGTTTGTAGTTGAAAAGTTTATCGTAAAAAAAAAAAAGAAAGAAAGAAAGAAAAAAGAAGGAAAAAATGTATTGTTTTTACAGAATAAATCTATTGGAATGTGTTGCGGGAGTAAAGTTTGGGGTTGTAAACCACTAAGTTGGGTGTAAGTTGGCTTCATACATGTAATGTGAGGTATTGATGTAATTCACATATTAAAGCGAAGTTTGTTGGCAGCAAAAAAAAAAAGGTTAGTTATAAATAAGTTTTCCAATTAAAAAAAAAAAAGACGTAGTTCTTTAACCCACCAGGAATTTATTTTTATGTATGGCAAGACAGCAGCTCTTTGGGAAATACTGTTTCTGGTGGGACATTCTGAGATACCCACCCCCCCTCCTCCCATACACACACACAGGAAGGTTCTGAAGTCTCTACCAACAGGATTAATGTTCCTTCTGGATCCACCTCCCTGCTCCTTGACCCCTGTTGGGTCCTCAGTCCCCAGCACCAGGCACCCAGCTCCCAGGCCAGACACCAGGACCTAACCTGAGACCCTGCTTCTTCCCCAAGCCCCACAGACCGTCCTGAGGGATCTCTCTCCAGGGGTCCTCCCTCCACCGGAGCAGAGTTCCAAATGAGTCTGGGATCTGGTTAAGCCCTCCTACCAGTCTGCAGCCAGAGCGGTCTAAAAATGCACGAACCCCCAAACTCTGGTCACGTCGCTTTCCTGCTTCAGCACCTGCTGCCTCCCCTGGCCCTTGGGCTCGGGTTCTAAGGTTCGCCGGGCTTATCAGGCCTTGAGCTGGCCCACCCATGGCGTACCCATGGCGGCCTGGAGGCCACGCCGGGAAGGCCCTCGGCCGCGGGGTCGGGGTGCAGAGCCCCTGCCCCGGTCCCGGAGCGCCCCCTCCTGGGTGGTAGCGAGAGTGTGCTGCTGCGGAACCAGAAGCAAAACTGCATTCCGTGGGCACTGCGTCCCCAGCTGGCGACACCGAGACCAGGCAGGCGGCTTACTTCGCTGTAATTCCGTGGAGGGTGGGCAAGAGGCCAGACAGGGGGTCCCCAGGGTCTCAGCCGCCCCCCACCCCACCTTGTCCGCAGGGCAGACGGCGCTGAACATCGCCATCGAGCGGCGGCAGCGAGACATCACAGCGCTGCTCATCGCGGCCGGCGCCGACGTCAACGCCCACGCCAAGGGGGTCTTCTTCAACCCCAAGTACCAGCACGAGGGCTTCTACTTCGGTGGGTGCCGCCGGGGCGGGGCGGGTCCGGAAGGAGGGCCCGGTCCAGTATGGGGGCAGGGGCGACCCTTCTGAATTGGGCCAGAGAGGGCGGGCCTGGGGGTGGCGAGCCTGCAGAGAGGGAGTGTCTAAAGAAGGCACCCCCTGGTCTAAGGGGAACAGTGACCTGGGAGGGAGAAGCAAGCAGAGCCCTGGGTCACAGGCGGAGAGAAGGCTCTGAGCAGCGGGGTGAGCTGCCCGTGTGGTAGGACTGGTGTGGCGTCCTGGCTGCCAGCTCTGGCCTCTGGCCTCTGTGCTCAGTGCCTCAGGGCTGCAGACGGAGTCAAAAGTGTGAGTATGAAAACTCTGACTGACAGGTTATAGGGAGTCCAAAAGCAATTGGGGTTGGTGTGTCCTAGGACTGAACAATATTTGTTTTTGGTGTGTAATTTAGACAGAGTGAAACTCCCCCATTTTAATCTGCAGTTCTGTTCGTTTGCCACAAATGCACACTGCCAGGCTGGGGCAGGGAACACACAGCTCCATCACACCAAACATTTTCCTGGTACAACTTTGTAGTCAACCTTGCTTCTCACCCCACCCCAGTCTTGACTGACTGACAGCCACTGACCTCTTTTCTCTTCTGGGTGGTTTCTGCATCAGCAGGGCTAGCTGGGTCTGGGTGGCCTTGAGGACAGGTCTTGTCCAGTCCATTGCCCAGTATCAGTCTGGTTGAAGCTGGCGTTGGGAAACGTGTGTTGGGTGGGATGAAGAAAGGGGACAGGATGGCGTTTGGGAGGTGAGCCCCAGGAGACCTGCTATCCAGTCCTGGTTCCGCCTCGGGCTTGCTGTGTGACCAGGTGTGTGTCACCTGCCTTCATTCTTAAATATTTCTCCAGCACTCACTATATACAGAAGGTACTGCTCTAGGTGTTTGAAATGTATCAGTGAGCAAAACAAAGGTCCTTTCCCTCATGGAGATTAACATTCTAGATGGGAAAGAGAACATCAGTGATAAACACAGTAAAAATGTTAATTAACATGTTAGAAAATGATAAATGCTATTGAAAAAAAAGTAAAGCAGGAGAAGTAGAGTTCTAGGGAAGCAAGGATGTGGGTTCCCATTTTAAACAGGACAGTTAGGGTGACTCATTGAAAAGGTGACCTTTGAACAAAGGCTTGAAGGAAGTGAGGGAGGGGGTGATGCAGAGGTCTGAGAAACAGCATTATAGGTAGGGGAACAGCCTGTGCAAAGGCCCTGAGGTAGGAAAATGCTTGGTGCGTTTTAAAGAAGGGGTTATTGCAATGGTCTAGCTTCAGTTTCTTCTCAGACAAGGGGAGCTGGGGAGAAGGACAGGAAGCCTCAGGGGTCAATCCTACTGCGATGGTCAGGATATGGGCTTCAGTCCTGGGACCTGGGGAACACTTACTCTGGTCCATTAGAGAACTGAACCCCCGTGTTCCCCCTCCCCCAGGCGAGACACCCCTTGCCTTGGCAGCATGTACCAACCAGCCCGAGATCGTGCAGCTGCTGATGGAGAACGAGCAGACAGACATCACCTCGCAGGACTCACGGGGCAACAACATCCTACATGCCCTGGTGACGGTGGCCGAGGACTTTAAGACACAGAATGACTTCGTTAAGCGCATGTATGACATGATCTTGCTGAGGAGTGGCAACTGGGAGCTGGAGACCATGCGCAACAATGACGGCCTCACCCCGCTGCAGCTGGCCGCCAAGATGGGCAAGGCCGAGGTGGGGCTTGGGGGCAGGTGGGAGGGCAGGAGGCACCCTACCATCTGCCAGCCTGAGGCCCATAGGTCCCGCCTCGGCCAGGGGAACTTCTCAGGCGCAGCCGTGCAGTTGTGGCCGAGCTGGGTGTATTCTGATGACCACACAGAGCTACTGAGATGCAGCGTGCAGGCCCACCCGCTGGATTTAGTTCCTTACACCCTATGTTTCTTCTGTCTCCTGCCCCGGGAGTCCCTTTCCTGTGCCAGAGTGGGGGAACCTTAAGGCCGTATGACCTAATCTCAAATGCCTGTGGCTGAGGATTCATGGGGGGTGGGTGCTGAGAGTGGCTGACCGTCTGACCCTGACCGTCTGACCCTTGAGGGCTTTTAGCCTCTCATGAGGACAGGAGCCCCAGAATGGCTGCTCTGGATGCAGAGCCAATGGGCTCCTAGTTCCGACTCTGGAGAGATCCCAGCCTACCCCTCAGGTTGAAACTCTGAGCCAAGAGCCCAGCAGGGCAGTTACTGCTCTGGCCCTTTGTGCTCTTGTGATGCCACCATGGAACTCAAGGCCAACCCGGGAGCCTTGGTGGAGCCTCGAGCTGGAGTGGGCTCACACCTCCTGGTGGTTGGAGCCACGCTTGCTCTGAGATCAAGGTGGGGAGTGGGGAACGGGTGCCCCAAGGGCCTTGGGTCCTGGTTCAGTGGTCAGGGCTGACTCCACAAGGGACCTTTTCATTGTCTTGTTGGGGGAGGAGGGAATGGAGAACAGCTTCGACAAAGGAGGGATTGTGTCTCTCCCCTCCCCCATTGCTTCCTCTCTTTCTGTGCTTAAGGCACAGACACTGACTTTGGGGAGACTGTCCTGTCCCTAGGAGCTCACTGCCTGGGCTGTGCAGACAAGGCTTCTGCGTGAGATGAGATGGGAACCCCACTGACTCACGTGAGATCAGGGCTCTGACACTGTTGTCTTGAACAGGTCCCTCCTCCCGAGCCTTGGAAAGCCCTGGCCCCCAGGGTGCTAGGGTACCCAAAAACTCAGCTTTTGGGACATAGTGAGCTGGAGAGCAGGCTACCCATCTGGCCTGTCCTTTGGAACCACCCAGGAAGCTTTACAAGTTACAGATGCCTGGGCTCCGTCCTGAGTTTGGATTGAGTCAGTCAGTTTGGATTGAGTCAGTCAGTTATTTACTGGAGGCCCGATGCATGAAATTCGTGCAAAAGTAGGCCTTCCTTCCCCTGCCTGCTGGCACTGCTTCCCTCTAGCACCCAGGACCCAGGCTTCCCTCGCAGAGGGAGGCCCCGTCCACCTACTGCAATCTGCCAGTTTGTGGCCTGGGCCTCCCTCTTTGGGGCGATCGTGGAGCCCCTGGATTCATCGCCCCACAGGCTCATGGCCTGGGCTTCCCACTGCAGGGTGATCATGGGGGGATGGCTGGGCCCCTGACCAATTGCATCGCACCCACCTGGCTGGCCTGGTGCCAGTGGGTGACCTAGCGTGGTCCGAGATGGTTGTTGGGATGGTCATCTGGTTGGTCATTCCACTGTTCAGCCGTTCAGTCGATTTGCATTTTATGCTATTATTATATAGGATTTTTGGAGAGAGTGGGAGGGGGAGAGACACAGAGAGAGAAACATCAGTGTGAGAGAGACCCATTGATTGGTAGCCTCCCAACCGGGCCAGGGATTGAGCCTGCAACTGAGGTACATGTCCGTGACTGGAATAGAACCTGGGACCCTTCCGTCCACAGGCCGATGCTCTATCCACTGAGCCAAGCCAGCCAGGATGGAGTGAGACTTCTTAATGTTCTCCAGTGGCCTAATGTGCAGCAGAGTTCGAGGATCACTGACTCAGAGGAGTACCCCGCCTCCCTGTAAGGCTGGTGTCTTACATCTCTGTGTGTCTGGCCAGGGCAGTGAGCCTCAGCTGGCAGGTCTTGAGTGACAGTAGGATGGGGAAGCTGGAAGAATTCTAGTTTCTTCTCAGATCCAGGCCAAACAGAAATTACCTCTCATAATTATCAGTTCCCAGATTCTTCACTGACCTGGGTTTTAAGAGCCTTTTCCTGGCTCTATTCTGTGGCTGACAGTTGTCCCACTTCCTGTCCCCAGATCCTGAAGTACATCCTCAGCCGTGAGATCAAGGAGAAGCCACTCCGGAGCTTGTCCAGGAAGTTCACCGACTGGGCATATGGGCCTGTATCATCCTCGCTCTACGACCTCACCAACGTAGACACCACAACAGACAACTCGGTGCTGGAAATCATTGTCTACAATACCAACATTGATGTGGGTCTCCTAGGGGACTGGGGAAGGGCCAGGGGGGAGGGGCGGGCTCTGGGGACACTGGGAAGACCCTATGCCACTAGCTGGACATGTCTGCAATCCCCCATTTCTTTGCCTTAATGGGCAGAGTTGGCACAATATGGCAGGGCCTGTATGGGGTTCGCTTGTTCCCAGGGCTCCTTGGCTGAGGGTCTCCTGGCTCCAGAGTCCTGGGCAGTGTCTGGCTATGGTGGTGGGAGTGGGGATGGCTGGTGTTGGTCTTCTCCCCACCCCGCTACTCATTCTCTCTGGCCATGCTTAGAATCCCCTTTCCTCCCAAACCTGGCCCCAAGTGAGGGACAGGGAGTGCATAGTTGCGACAACTAGGGAGGCCTCCCTGGAGGAGGCAAGAAGGGGTGGTGAGGGGAAGAGATAGGATCAGCAGTGAGAACTTTTTGGCTTTGGGGGGAAATGAATCTTCAGTCTTTATATTTTACCAAGAATCATGCTTCCCAGAGCTTGCCTTGTCTGGGTTCTTCATGGTCCTCCGGGCAGCCTCGTGGGTGGGGCAGTCTGATTGATATCAGTTGTATAGATGAGGAGATGCAAGACCAGAAAGGTCAGGGGCTTCCTAAGGTTACACAGTGAAGGGGAGCTAAGTTGGAGCCAGACCCCAGTCATACTCCTCCTCCCGGCTAGCCCTTGCTTCCCACGGAGCAGCACATGCTCCTGCTGGGAGCCCAGCTCCTGTGGCATTTGCCTGCTGCCTGGACCCGCCCACTGGTAAGGAGCCTCAGGAGGTGGAAATTACTCTCCTGACATTTCCTGCCGAACCGTCCATTGGACATAATTACTGCCCCCTGCTGGGCAGTGCTGTCTCAGAACGTCCTTTGAAATGGGGCCTTTGACAATGGTTCCTCTCCCCGGTCTCCGTGGTAACTGTGGTGGTGTACCCCCAGAACCGGCATGAGATGCTGACCCTGGAGCCCCTGCACACGCTGCTGCGTATAAAGTGGAAGAAGTTTGCCAAGTACATGTTCTTCCTGTCCTTCTTCTTTTATTTCTTCTACAACATCACCCTGACTCTCATCTCCTACTACCGACCCCGGGAGGAGGAGGTACGTGAGCCCCTAGATGGGGAGGATGGGGTGGTCAGGGCTGCAGAAGCTTGGAGCTGCCCCATGTGCAGATGGGGAAACTGAGGCCCAGAGAGGCCAAGAGATTTTCCTGGGCTTCCCTAATTGTCGTCCTTCACAGTTCCTAGGGAACTGATTATGTCTCTGGAGTCTAGCTGGGCTAAGCCCCAGATGCTCAGCCTCAGGCTGACCCATGTTGGGAGGAGAACTAGAGAATTAGGAGACCCAGGGCCCAGGCTCTGTCTAAATCTCGAGCTGATTGGTTGTTTCTGGTGTGAGGGCCACAGGATATGGGAGTGGGGTGGGGAGGGGGGCGGGTAAGTCACTTATACAAGATTCCCCACCACTCAGGGCCTTTGTTTCCATCCATTATCCCGGACACAGAGTTTCAGCTTTATTTGACTGTGATGTGGTCCTGTGAGTGTCTGAATATGGATGGGTTCCTGTAAGGAGGTGTGAGGGTTGTTAGCATGTTCCTTGCTGTGGAGATCTGGATTCCCAGCGTGGGTGGGGATAGCAGGGCTGGGGTCTGCCATTCCTCCTCTAGCCCTGTACAGAGATCGGGCTCCCTGCTGGCTCTGGCCCAGCCTGAAGGTTCTGCAAGGTCCCTCCAGAGCTGGCACTGTCCCTGCCCTCCTTACTCCCCATCCTGCACCTTCCATTCCTCCCCTTCTTCCCAGGCCCTGCCACATCCCTTGGCCCTGACACACAAGATGGGGTGGCTGCAGCTCTTGGGAAGGATGTTCGTGCTCATCTGGGCCATGTGCATTTCTGTGAAGGAGGTGAGTGGGCCACTAAACCCTCGGGACTGGCCTGCGATGCAGGCAGGTGACAGCAGGCTTGGTTTTGACCCCATCCTGCTCAGCCATTACTGCTGGGGGACTATGAGGAGCCATTCCTCTTCTAAACTTTAGATTTCTTAGTTACAAAGTGGAAATAAATTATTAAGCAGGTTTATCTTACCTACTTCAGTACCCCTCCATCCATCTGTCCATCTATTTGCCATTTATCTACCCATCCCAGCCACTCAGTAACCCATCTTCCTCTCCTCTGTTCACTCATTTAATCACCTGCCCTCTCTCAGTGACCCAGCCACTCACTCATCCATCTGAATCCCCATTCATCCTTATCCTCTGTCCTTCCATCCTCCCATCTGTTTATCAATTAATCACTTGATGGGTCCATCCATCCATCCAACCAATGAGTCAACAGGTAAGTTCTGAAAATCGTCTAATATGGGGTCCTGGGGGAGGTGACAGGGAGAGAAGAGTTGTCTTCTTTGAGCTCACAGTCCAGTAGGGGATTTCTCAGGGACACAAACTTCTAGACTTTGTGATAGACTGTGAAAAGGCCCTGCATTTGGGTTCAGACCAGTGCTCAGAGGAAAAGAGATGACCTTTACTGGGGGCAGGGGAAGGAAGGAAGGCTTGAGTGCACAGATGGCACTTACCATGGTAGGAGTGGGCCTGAGGACATGGCGGAGAAGGTCATTCCCAAGCGGGCATGGGGAACAGTCTGAACAAGGCTCCAACGTGGCAAGCTAGACTATACAGGGGTGGGCAAAAGTAGGTCCACAGTTGTGGGTACTTGAAACACAGAGCTGATTCTTGTATCATTATTTGTTAATTATTGTATTCTTCATTATTATTATTCACCTACTTTTTTTTTCTTTTTTTTCCACCAATTGACTTTATTTATTTATTTTTTTAAATCTTTATTGTTCAGTTTATTAATTACATTGTTTCCCCTTTTTATCCCCCTATAGCTCCCCTCCACCCTGTACCTATCCCACCCTCCACCCTCACCTCCTCCTCCCCACTGTCCTCTCCCATTGTTGCTAGATTTTTGTCCAGTCTTTTGCTGCACTTCCCACAACCCTTTTCTCCCCAAGAATTGTCAGTCCATTCCCTCTCTATGTCCATGTCTCTGTTATATTCACCAGTCTATCCTGTTCAACAGCCTATCAATTCACTTGATTTTTATGTTCATTTGTTGATAGATGTGTATTTGTTGTTCATAATTTTCATCTTTACCTTTTTCTTCTTCCTCTTCTTAAAGAATATCTTTCAGCATTTCGTATAATGTTGGTTTGGTGGTGATGAATTCTTTTAGCTTTTGCTTATCTGCGAAGCACTTCATCTGACCTTCAATTCTGAATGATAGCTTTGCTGGATAGAGTAATCTTGGTTGTAGATTCTTGCTGTTCATCACTTTGAATATTTCTTGCCACTCCCGTCTGACCTGCATCGTTTCTGTTGAGAAATCCGCTGACAGTCGTATGGGTGCTCCCTTATAGGTAACCAACTGTTTCTCTCTTGCTGCTTTTAATATTCTCTCTTTGTCTTTTGCTCTTGGCATTTTAATTATGATGTGCCTCGGTGTGGTCCTCTTAGGGTTCCTATATTTTGGGGTTCGGTGCACTTCTTGGACTCCTAAGTCAATTTCTTTCACCAGGTGTGGGAAGTTTTCAGTCACTATTTCTTCAAATAGGTTTTCATTGTCTTGGTCTCTCTCTTTTTCTGGCACCCCTATAATTCGGATGTTGGTATGCTTGAGGTTGTCCCAGAGGCCCCTTACACTATCTTCAATTTTTTGGATTCTTTTGGTTTCTTGCTTTTTCAGCTGAGTGGATTTTACCTCTTTGTATTTCAAATCTTTAACTTGGTTCTTGGGGTGCTCCAGGGCACTTTTAGGTCTTTGTATAATATTTTTTGTTTCAGTCAGTGTATGCTTAATTTCTGGTTGGTCCTTTTTCATATCCTTGAGAGTCTGCTTTATATCCTTGAGGGTTTCTTTCATTTCTTTGTAGGACTCATTCATTTCCACTTTGGTCTTGATAATTTCCACGTTGGTCTTGATAATTTCTTTGTAGCTCTCGTTTATATCCTTGAGGGTGTTGTTCATTTTCTTGTAGGACTCATTCATTTCCTTTGTGGTCTTGCTTATTTCCTTATAGGCCTTGATCTTTTGTTGGAGCCTCTTAAAAAACCCTATAACCGTGGTTCTGAATTCCATGTCCAGTCGTTTTTTTTCCTCCATTTCTTTCACATCTGATTTCCTTCCATGTTGCTGCATGGTGGCTGCTTCCCTGAGTTGGTCAATTAGCTTTGTGTGGTAGACTTCCTACTAGGGATAGTGGCTCAGCCTCCCGGTTACCTGAGGTGGATATGGGCTGCACAGTCTTGCTGAAGTTAAGCTCAGTTAATCGTTGTTAGCACTTGGAGGGTTGACCTCCAGGCCAATTGTCTGTGAAGCTCAGCTGTGCTCAGTTTGGATGGGCGGAGTCTCCGGGCCAAGCAGACAGCGTTAGCTCCACCCTCTGCAGCCCCAGGGACTCTGTGCTGGGGGCAATGGCCACCAGCACCTCTGAGAGAGAGCCGCTGGGGAGCTCCACCGGCTGCCGGTTGCCGGGGAATTCAGACTTTCCCAAAATGAGTCTGCATGCGCAATGTCTCACCCAGGGCCGTAAAACAAAGCAGTCTGACGGTTTTCCGAATGAGAGGCAAGTCGCGGTGCGCTCTCTGAGCCGTCACGTAGCTGAGCTGTTCGCGCAAGCTGCCTTCTCCACAAGCCGGGAGACCCCGCAGCACCCGAGCTTCGGCGTGCCCTCCCACTGTCCAGTTTTCACCCCGTGTGATAGTGGGTTCTCTGGACTTTGCCCAGAGCTGGAGAATCAGTCCAGTGGGACGCCTTTGTCTCCCCGTTCAAGAAAACTGGCCGGTTTTCAGCCGCCCGCCCTCTCCGCAGCGCGCACTCCAAACCTCTCTCCGTGCGAATCTTTCAACGCTGTCCACCGCCGCTCCTCCGAGTCACAGTGTCTTATCTTCACTTTTATTTGTGGAATTTTCACTCGGCGAGCTTTCTGGTGATTCTGGAAGGTGTTTGTTCTTTCTTTAAGTTGTAGTATTAAAATTGCTGATTATGATGGCAAGATAGGTGTTTTACCTTTGCCACCATCTTAGTTCTTTATTCACCTACTTTTGCCATCCCTGTATTTGGGGGATGGCAGGTAGCTAGCTACATGTTATGCTGCCTTGCAGGTTCTGGGGTGAGAGTGAGGGTGAGAGAGAGACACACCAAGATCGGAGGAGCCTGCACCCTGGGCTCACCTCTGTCCTCCAGGCACAGGGCTCTGGCGGGGCCTTCACACACTGAGTCTCAGTCCTGGGGAGACACCCCCGTCCTCAGACACCCCCTCCCCCCCTCCACTGAGAGACAGGAAGAAGCTGAAGCCTTCCTTTCCTTTCTGGCCTCAGGGCATCGCGATCTTCCTGCTGAGACCTTCAGATCTGCAGTCCATCCTCTCGGATGCCTGGTTTCACTTTGTCTTGTAAGTAGGCCCGTCCCCTGGCCACCACCTCACAGGCAGGGCTGAGGTCCTATATGGTGGTTGCCGTGTCCCTCTGAAACAAGTGCCCCACCATGTCGCCCTGACCCAGCCATTCTGCTACACTCCCATGACTAGGGACCACCTCTCTCACTTCTGGTAAGAGAGATACATGGAAGCCGAGAGAGAGGTCCTGAAAACGCTAGGACAAGGCCCCCCCATCGGGCTGCAGGGATGGTTGACCACCCTGCCACAGAGCTCCAGGTGGCAGGCAGCTCGGGAGGGCATGGAGAGACTCAGCACTGCTGTTTCCCTTCTTAGGAAGGGTTCCAGCCCAGTTCCTTCAAGTTGCATGGGGTCTGGAAGTACCATCTTGTACCCTGGCAGATCAGAGCTGGAAAGTATTTGAGGAATCACTGAGTCTCATCTGCTGGTACGGAAACTGAGGCCCAGAGCAGGGAAGTGAGTTCCTCACAGTCACTCAGAACGTCAGTGATACCGAAGCCAGGCCCACTCCATCGTCTTCTCCTCATGCCAGTGCAGGCTTGGCTATCACTGGGCTCTTTCCAGAAAGCCTAGCCCAGAGCTGTCTGAAGGAGGTCGTGTGCAGCTGACCTCAGAGGACCTGTCTCTGAATGAGAGAGGCTGATGGAACCTGCAGCATGCGTTGAAGAATGTTGGCTTCATAACTGTGTGGATGCCCCTGAAGTTCCTGTTCTGAGTTCTTTGGGAGGTTGGGTCTGTAAGACACGGAAGCTTTTTTATTAGGTGTTTTATTAAGGATGTACCTGCCTGCCAGAGGCATGAACCGAGTTCTTCATCCCTGTGGGCAAGTGGGGCCCCCAGACACTGCAGTGAAGGATTGGCGGGGGGTGGGGAGGTGAGGGCAGCAGCGCTGCTCCACGATGCAAGTCACATGGGAGTTTGTCACCTTTGAGAAAGTATGGTGATTCCAGATAAAAATCACTTATATAGCCAATGGTTTCAGTGCAGACACATGCACCAATGCAGTGTCATGCTCTTCTGCTTGTTGGCTGTTTTGTTAGTGTAGGAAAAGGTGTAGATGTGCTTTTTCCCTCCAGTCCCAAGTGCACCCATCACTGCACAAGAAAAACAAGGTGGCCCAGGCCCTAACTTCAACCAGTTATTTCCTAACGGTGGGGACTGTCTGATGTTATAAGCCAGAGAAGATTTTTATCCAGATGTCTGAATTACTGATAGTGTACACACTGTGTACGAGTAGATTTTGATCTTGTATATTTGGTATATATGGTACTTTAAGTTGTGGGAAAATGCACATTACATAAAAGGTACCACCTTAACCATTCTGTGCAGCCTGTCTCTAGATTTCTTTTCATCTGGCAAAACTGAAACCATACCCATTAAACACCATCTTCCTATTCCCCTCCCTCACTTCTTGGTGACCTCTATTCTACTTTCTGTCTCCATGAATTTGAATAGACCACTCGAAGGACATCATATCAGTGAAATCATATGGTATTTATTTATTTTTTGTGACTGGCTTATTTCACTTAGCATAATCATCTCCAGGTCTGTCCAGGCTATTAAAAGATAAAAAAAAAAAAGTAGGTTTGAGAATACCTTTGTTATGATTGGGTTATAAGTATAGATGTTTTCAGCTTTTATCATTTTGATTACAAATGCAATTATCCATTGCATCCTTTTCCTACCCCAGTGGTTCCCAAGTCTAGGTAAGAATCATAGAGGGGTTTAAAAAGGAAATCGTGGGTGCTTTAAAAACATACAGCCTCTGGGATGCGCTCCAGGTCTTCTGAACCAGAATCTGGTGGGGCCTTGGGGATCTGTGCTTTTAAAAAGTCCATTGCTCCAGCTCCCTGCTGGCCCCGGACTGCGCCGTCTAACAGGTCTGGGCAGCCTTATCCATCTCTTCAGCGTCAGCCACGAGGGTGCCGGTTTAGGGTTTGAAGGGAATTTGGGGGTTTGACTGTCTGCCCTGATGCTGAGTAGTAAGTAAGGCCCTTGTCTCCTGTGTCTCCTGAACAGTTTTGTCCAAGCTGTGCTTGTGATACTGTCTGTCTTCTTGTACTTGTTTGCCTACAAAGAGTACCTCGCCTGCCTCGTGCTGGCCATGGCCCTGGGCTGGGCGAACATGCTCTACTACACGCGGGGGTTCCAGTCCATGGGCATGTACAGCGTCATGATCCAGAAGGTTGGTTTGGGGCCTCCGGGCATCAGGGATGTGTAGAGGCCCCAGAGGATGTTCGCTTTTCAGATGGGGAAACTGAGTTCTGGAGAGCAAAGGGGACTTGCCCACAGGGCAGACTGCTGCTCTTTATTCTGAATGCCGCCGTCTCCATTTGCCTTTGGTCAGCTTTCAGTGTCCAGACCCTAAAATGCATGGGCTTGTTGGGCATTGAGAAGGGATACACTTGGGGAAGGAATGTTCTCATCTCCAGGCAGTGGTGTGCTGGTAAGTATTTAACAACTGGCTCTCTGGGAAACACACACACACACACACACACACACACACACACACACACGCACATACCCATACACACACACAGATACATAAATGTTTATTATAAAATTTACTATGTAAAGGATGTAAGACATAATTCCCTTTCTAATAAAACTTACAATACTATCTATAGTAAATTCCACATAGCTAGTAGAATCTCACTGAATAAGTTGTTGATTTTGAAAAAATATTTTTTATTGATTTTTTATAGAGGGAAAGGGAGAAGGAGAGGGAGAGTTAGAAACATCACTGAGAGAGAAACATCAATCAGCTGCCTCCTGCACACTCCCCACTGGGTATGTGCTCGCAACCAAGTACATACCCCTGTCCGGAATCAAATTTGGTATCCTTGAGTCCATAGGCCGATGCTCTATCCACTGAGCCAAAACATTTAGGGCAAATTTTTTAATTTTTGTTGAATGCTTACATCTGTTGCTAACCAAATGGTCTTAACTGACAAACGAATGTTCTTCCAACATAAGTGTTGGTTGATGTTTTTCTTTAAGGAATAAAATGAAGGTGAAAATGAAGACATGGTAGAACTTCAGTTGTTTGTCAATGATGTGAGCCACTTCTTTGTTGAGTTGGATAATAGTGTTCAAATACTAGAAGACTATTTCATTATTATTGTTTTCCTCACAATGTAGCAGCTATAGATAGGACACATTTCAAAGTTTAATTTGCTTTAACATTTTCTCCATGGTTGTATTACATCTAGATGTAGGAAATTAACAAAACAATGAGTCAATCTCTGATTTGTAGCACGTACCAATTTCTTTAAAAATATTTATTTAATTGATTTCAAAGAGAGGAAGGAAGAGAGGGATAGAAACATTGATGGTGAGAGAGAATCATTGATCGGCTGCCTCTCACATGCGATCGAGCCCACAACCCGGGCATGCGCCCTGACCAGGAATCGAACCATGACTTCCTGGTTCGTGAGTCGATGCTCAACCACTGAGCCACACTGGCCGAACACATTTACCAATTTCTATGGTATAATCACTCCTACCCTAGTGGTTCCAGTTACCAACATGACGTCTTTGAATACGGAGCTGGGGAGAGATGCACAGTAACACTATGAATAGTACCAGTATTTCCACCATATATCTACAATAAATGGAAATAACCGTGAGAGCATAGATAATTCTAAAATGTAGCAAAATAACTAAGAAGTGATGAGTTTTGACTATTATCTCTATTTTTTATATAATATATTTACTTGTAAGTTGATATGATTTAATTTTTATTAGTGGTCATGTTTAACAACCAGCTCACACAATTCAGGAAACTGTAATAGACAGCTCTTGAGCTGGTAGGAGCTGGCTCCAGCACACCACTGTCCCGGGAAGAGGGGGGATCCCCGATGTGAGACTGTGAAAAAAGGTGCTCATGGAAAGGGCGGATCAGCAGGAACCGTGACTGACTGTCTTCCAGGAGGGAGAGGGGAGGAGGGAGGAGAGCAGGAACAGAGGTTTCTTGGAGAAGGTGGGATCCAGAGCTGAGCCAAGGGTAAGGGAGGCCATGGCTAGGTTGGGAATCTGGGAGAGCTTGGGAAGCAGTGAGATCGGTGTACAGTGATTATGTCCTCAGATCTTGCCTTCAAATCATTCTTTTTTCTTTGTAGGTCATTTTGCATGATGTTCTGAAGTTCTTGTTTGTATATATTGTGTTCTTACTTGGATTCGGAGTAGGTAATTGATTTATAAATAATAGTAACTCCCACATTTGTAAAGTACTTTATACAAATGTCAGAATGACAAAGCACAGAGCAGCCTCAACAGCAATTACATCAGCCAGCCACAGAGCCTTGCTGTGCTTAGCATTTTCCAATCATCATCGTTTTTCTTCTCTGGAGTCTCAATCAAGGGGGAATCACATCCCTGATCATAAGGCTTAGACTCTAGAATGTGACTAGGCCTGTTACTCTTGTCCCTCCCCACTGTGGGATGTGCCTCCCACTTTCACAGCCACCCATGTGACCCTCACAACCTGAGAGAGGCTGGGCAGGTGTTTTTGGCCCCATTTTACAGATGGGGAAGTGTATTCACAGAAATTTAATTGCTGGCCTTTGAAAACTAGGTGGGAAGTAATGAATTGAAGTAATCCCATTTGGCCCTCCACATTATGTATTCTCAGGGTTCGTTTCAGACAGACCTGTGAGAATCTGGTCTGCTGGGGACCAGGGATGGGGAGCCTCCTCTTAAAACTTCTCCATTTACAACAGACGGGAACAGCACAACCTGGTTTTATTTCTGACCTCTGCATGGGGAGATTAGGTTTTATATTTCCACTAGAGGCCCCGTGCATGAAATTTGTGCACTGGGGGAGGGGGTGGGTAGGGAGGGTAGTCCCTGAGCATGGCATGCACCCTCTTGCAGTCCAGGACCCCTGGGGGGGGGTTGTCGACAGTCAGACATCCCTCTCACAGTCTGGGACCCCTTTCTCCTTACTGCCTGCCTACTCGCTCCTTACCACTTGGCTCACTGCTCCTTAGCACTGTCAGGGAGGCGGGAGAGGCTCCTGCCACCACTGTTTTTTGCCAGCCATGAGCCTGGCTTCTGGCTGACCGATGTTCCCCTTATGGGAGCACACTGACCACAAGGGGGCAGCTCCTGCATTGAGCATCTGCCTCTGGGTGGTCAGTGCGCTTCATAGTGATTGTTATGGCTGTTTTGCCATAACAGTTGTTCAGGCTTTTTTTATATAGATGTCATTCCCCCCCCCCCCCCCCCCCCCAGTAGTCACTGACATTTGAAGTTAAGCAGCTGTTTCCATCTGCCTGGTACCCTTTCTGTGTCATAATTTGCTTATTTATTTGGTCTTTCACTATATTATTTACTCATCCATATATTTACTCATTAATTTGACCATCTACCCACGCACCCAGCCAGCCAGCCAGCCAGCAAAGAGCTACTGCTGTAGTGTGTTGGAAAGAAGAGAAGAAAAGGCTTCAGGCCTTGGCCAGGGGGTCTCACTACAGAGCATTGGGAGGACACTCAGGACCTCACAGTCTTGTGGAGATGATCTGGGCTACAGGAAGTCAGGAGTCAAAGCCTGGATGGGGAGCTAGGGCCAAACATAGATTATAATTAGCAACCCTGCAAGGCTGCGTGCGATCAAGGGCCGGACCGTGGGTTAGAGGGGGCACAGGAGGGTATGGGCTTTGTTAGGCAAGAAGGGCTTTCTGCAGAGAATCAGCTCTTCTGGAAGAGCTGGGGCTGAAGATGGAACCGAAAGGGCCAGAGGAAGTGGGCAGGAGGCAGGCCTGCAGTGTGTGGGGGCATGTGTGTACTTGCAAGTAGGCATGAGCTTGTTGGGTAACTGACGAGAGCACCCTGCTATGTCCTCCCAGCCCTGGCCTCGCTGATTGAGAAGTGTCCCGAGGACAAGAAGGACTGCAGCTCCTATGGCAGCTTCAGCGACGCTGTGCTGGAACTCTTCAAACTCACCATAGGCCTGGGTGACCTGAACATCCAGCAGAACTCCAAGTACCCCATCCTCTTCCTGTTTCTGCTCATCACCTACGTCATCCTCACCTTCGTCCTCCTCCTCAACATGCTCATCGCCCTCATGGGAGAGACCGTTGAGAACGTCTCCAAGGAGAGTGAGCGCATCTGGCGCCTGCAGGTGAGGCTGGTGGAGGCCTTGGTGCGGGAGCCTTCACGGGGACTCCGTTCACTACACGCTGTTGAGCATCAGCACCAGTGGAGCTGAGGTGGGGCCTGGGAATCTGAACAGGATTCATGTGCTTGGCCAGGTTTGAGGAAGCATTGAGCATAGGGTCAACAGCAGGTGTGAGAACAACTCAGGCTTATGGGAGTGCTCTGCTCAGAGTCATGGTGTGATATGTGGATGTTGAAATGTGACCTTAGGTTGCATTAAGAGGAGTATAAGGGCATAGCACAATGGAGGTGTTAATTCTGCTCTCTTCCATCTGGCCTCAACAGTCCTCATCTACTATAGGCCTTACATGCTGAGGACGCTACTACAGTAATGGCCAGTAATGGCTTTGGAGAGGCCGGGAAAACATGCCTCATGAGAAATGGCACTGAAGCGAGGCTTGAAGAAGGTGTTATTTCTTCAGATACCTGCAGAGCTTGTGAAAGAGGGAGCAATTTCCCTCTATGACCCCAGAAGGCAGCACTGAAGTATGTGGGGCAACTATAAGAAAAAAGCTTTGATTTGAAAACAAGGAAGTTTCTAGTTGTTAGGGCCTTCTTCATTGGCTTGTTGATAATATTTAGGAGAGATTGGACAAATTATTGCCAGGAAAGCTGCCGAGGGGATTCCAAGCCTGGGGTGGAAATGGGACCACATGACACCTGCACTTCCCGTCATTGTGGGACCCAGGATCCTAACATTTTCAGTTAAGAAGCTCCAGGACTTCCAAAAACATTGTTTATGTCATGTTTAAAGCAATTTGGACACCTTCCCCAAGCTTTCTGGTTTTTCATTTTTGAATTCTGTAGATTAGCTGAACCTCAGGATTTATAAACTAAGCTTCCAGTGGGGTTGGAGCGGGCTGTACACATGCACTTGTGTGTTTGTGCATGCACTTATGTGTACATGTGTTTGTGTGTGCACTTGTGTATGTGTGCA
This sequence comes from Antrozous pallidus, assembly GCA_027563665.1. Lineage (NCBI taxonomy): Eukaryota > Metazoa > Chordata > Mammalia > Chiroptera > Vespertilionidae > Antrozous > Antrozous pallidus. The sequence continues at coordinate 16,335,754 of CM050526.1, forward strand.
TGGACTTGTGCGTGCACTTTGTGTGGACACATATTTTGTGTACATGCACTTGTGGGTGTGATTGTGTGTGTACATATGCATGCACTTATGTGTACTGTACTTGTGTGTGTGCTTATGTATGCATGCACTTGTGTGCAGATGTGTGCATGTACTTGTATGTGTGTACTTTGTGTGTGCACACTTTGTGTGTATGTGTATGTGGGTGTGTGCATGTATGCACATTCACACACAACTGTGCTCCTGGGCTAGCTCCTCAGCGATGTGCTTAGGCTGGTTTCTGTCCCCAGAGAGCCAGGACGATTTTGGAGTTTGAGAAGATGTTGCCAGAATGGCTGCGGAGCAGGTTCCGGACCGGAGAGCTGTGTAAAGTGGCAGAGGAAGATTTCCGGCTGTGTCTGCGGTAACAGAGGGAGAGGCCCTTTGGGGCGGTCTTTGGTGGGTCAGGAGGGCCCGGTCGGCGAATGCTGGAGAAGCAGTGCTGCCCCTGTGTGCTGCCCACAGCTATGCTCTGTTCTGGACCCTCTAGAAAGCGCATGTGCCCTTCTGGGGTCGCTGGTCTGGGTCGAGGTTTCCTGAGCTGCAGGAGGGACAGGAAGGGAGACTCTGCTGCCTCGGTCTCCTCTCTGAGGGGGTGAAGGGGCTTCCACAGCCTCTCTCTTTCCAGTGGAGGGTTTAGGAAAGGGTTTCCAAGTGGCACCCTGTCCTTCTGTCCGCCCTGTGGGTTCAGTGACACTGGGGGATCTGAGGCACACTGTCAACGGCGATGGAGAGTGAGACAACTACTTTTGACAAATATCAAGTTTTTTTATTTTAAAAAAGTGCTTGCACCTGCCATGGCTGTCTTTCCTGCTCAGTCCATCTCTTCCTACCTCATCTGACTGCCTGACCCTACAGACCACCTTCCTTTCTACTTCTCTGACTGAAATTGCCCCCCGCCCGCCATGATTTCCAACTGTAATTGTCTCTGATTCTGACACACTCACTCCACAAATGGTTTCTGAGTGTGAACTTGAGCCAAAGTGCCGCTGCCAGCTGTGATCCAGCACCATAGACACTGCTCACTCTTTGGGGGTTTGAATCCCAGCCACCTTAACCCTAGCTAACCGTCTATGCTTTTCATCCTCACACCCTCACATCCTCTCAGCTGGGGCTCCAACCCCTCCCCCCTCCTCCTTTACTCCCCTCCCTCTTTCCCCAAGAAGCCCCTCACCAGTCAGGCACATTGCTGCTGTCTGAAGATGTCCCTGGTATGCCTCTCTGAGTTTAGGGGGCTCACACACTGGGAGGAGACTGAGCCCTGGAGGCCTGGGAAAATGGGGACTTGGGCAGGCTTCAAACCCTGATCCCTGGGACAGACAGAGGGGAGCTGTCTAGAACCCCCCAAATGCCATGCTATTTGTTTGTGTTTAATGCATGTGAGCTGTGAAATAGTGTGAATGATTATTACACTCGCAGGATCAATGAGGTGAAGTGGACTGAATGGAAAACACATGTCTCCTTCCTCAACGAAGATCCCGGATCCCTGAGACGGACAGGTAGGAAGTGTGACAGCCGTTCCCGTCTGGCCGCGTGACCTTGGGCAAACTGAATCTGAGGGCCCTGATTTTCCTCATCTGTGAAATGGGAGGACTGAGTTCAATTGGTTCTCTGGGCCCTTCCAATTCTGGTGTTTTAGAACCCTAGTTGGAATAACTTCTAAAAGCCGGGCAGCGGCAAACTGCTGGTGCACTAAGACATGGAATTACCGACCTTGTGTTATGCCCAGATTTCAAGATCCCCAGAGACCACCAGGGAGCCAATACCGATGCAAAAGCAAAAGAGCCTTCATTCAAGCTCAGGCTTGGCCCTCCGCCTCTACGGTCTCAGCGGCAGGAAGCAAAGGGGCGGGATATCCAACAACATGGAGATTTTATAGGGAGGTGGGGCCAGACACAAACCACTGAGTTGGCCGATTCCAATTGGTTGGGTGAGGGCTGGGGCTAGTGACGCAAATAACCCCTGACGCATGTGACCTGTCCTGTCCTTTGCTCTTGAATGGAGCTCAAGCGCACAGTCTTTCTTGATTGGCTAACTCAAAGGGAGTTAATCACAAAGTTGGTCTTTGTGATTTCAAGATGGCAGCCCCCAGGCAAGTCCACATATCACGCAGCCCACATGGTGGCTGCCGAGCCACACAAACCAGAATGGCAACTGTCCTTGCAGTCCCGCTCTGCCCTTTCACTTGCTGTATTTCTAAATTAGTGTTGTTGTCTTTTAAAGCAGATTTCAACAAAATCCAAGATTCTTCCAGGAGCAACAGCAAAACCACCCTCAATGCGTTCGATGAAATAGATGAGTTTCCGGAAACTTCAGTGTAGCACAGAATCCGGGGCTGGTGTGCGCATGGGCACTGCAGGCTGCCCGGGACTGTGTGCTGAAGGCTTGGCCTGGTGATGGAGCCTGGCTCTGCCCGCCTGGAAGCAGAAGGCACCCTCAGGCTGAACTGAGAGGCAGCGGTCAGTTTTGCTGAGTGGAAAACACCTTGGATTTTGTTACTTGGTGAAGAGTTTGTGTAGATGTGTGGCCAGCAGTCCTGAACCTGGGGTTCCTGAAGCCCCTGGGTTCACCAGCTGGTGACCAGGTCAGCTTGGCTGGGAGAGGAGTCACAGGGGAGGGGAGGGGCCCGAGGACCAGAACTTTCTTCCTGCCAGCAACTCCGTGGGAGCCCAGCCGCACCCACACATTCCTCCTCTTCCCTGCTGTGACTGGGGCTTCTGAGTGGAAGGGACTCTTGGTCCCATCTCAGGACATACAGGGGACTGAGCAAGTCCGATCTCCTGGAGTGGGGAGGGGGAGGTGTGAGTTAGGAACTGTCCTCCAGAACCTTCAGGGAACAGGAAACTGCCTTTGGAATGAGTGCCCATTGGCACCTCAAGGCTCAAACTGTCTCAAAATGAGAGACATTTTTCGTAGTGTAATTAACACTTAAAAAAAATCATTATTTTATTTTCAATAGAAAAAGGACATTTCAGTTTTAAATGAAAATTACTTCAGATGAAGTACATGATTTTATTTTATTTTATTTTATTTTTTTTAAAATATATTTTATTGATTTTTTACAGAGAGGAAGGGAGAGGGATAGAAAGTCAGAAACATCGATGAGAGAAAAACATCGATCAGCTGCCTCTTGCACACCCCCTACTGGGGATGTGCCCGCAGCCAAGGTACATGCCCTTGCCGGAATCGAACCCGGGACCCTTCAGTCCGCAGTCCGAAGCTCTATCCACTGAGCCAAACCGGTCTCGGCTGAAGTACATGATTTTAAAAGTAGAGAAGTAGACTTTGGGACTTGGGACTGGATGTAAGTATTATATACTAGGCCTCAGGGTGGCCAGAGCAAAACAAAAAACTTTTCTTTGCACACACACAAGTCCAGATGAGACGTGCAGTGTGAGGCGGCCCGGCACGTCCAGCTGACAGGAGCCAGCTGGAGGCTGTGGTGGGGAGAGAGGCCTGGCTCTCTTCCTCGCCCGGCTCTGCAGTAGTGCCCGCCTCTGAGCGGGGTCCCAGCTTTGTCTGAGACAGAAACAGCAGCTGCTCTATTTATATGGCCGGACACCCCAGAGGTTACTCTTACACATCAGTGTTTCTCATTGGAGGAATTCAACAAAATATCTGAAATGCCCTGGCACTAAATAATTTTGCTAACTGTGAATGAGGAAAATGTGTGTGAGAAAGGCGCATTTGCCAGGATGAGTTACTTGCTTTTAGATTCTCCCTCGGACTCCCTCTCCGTGAAATCACCCGGAGCCAGTTTGGGGGCAGAAATGAAGTAGAGATGAAAGAAATGTTCCAGATGTCTGGAGCCACTCCACTTGGTTGTCTGGTACAAGGATTCATGTGGGAGTTGTTGAGGCGGAATGCTAACTATTAACCCTAAATTTAATTTGAAATGGCACAAAAATGAATTTGACCTTTAGACAATGCGGCAATTGGCTAGTTGATTTGACTTGCGGCCAATGGAGAAGTGCAAACCAAGCAGCCACTATGGGCTGTTCTGTGTGCCAGCAGCTGGGTGAGTAGAAACTTGGCATTGATGCCCCTGATGGGCAGGGCCAGGGAGAGATGGGACGGGTCAAGGATGCAGTCTGAGAGCCACACAATCTGCAGCAGCTGACTCAGGCGCCAAGCATGCTCTGCACTGCAATGGTCAGACCAGGCTCAGGTGTGAGCAGGGATTAGGTATGTCCTCTGGAAAAGGGAAGGCAGTCATAGAGGCAGGAGGAGCAGATGTTTTCCAGATGTGGGCAGAACTAGTGCCAAAGGTGGAAAATTTCAGGGGAGAGATTTTGGTTCCATTCAGTCCTACAACTGCTCTAGATATTGGAGATGTTTAAGCGGAAGCTGGTGGAGAACCTATTAAGGACAATGTTAAAGATCACAGTCAGGTGAACTTTAAGGTCCTTTTAGCCTGCAGATCAGCATCCTGTATCTAGAGTTACCCATTTACATACATCGAGAAACAGGTGTCTTGGTCTGAAGGGCAGCCATTTGGGTCCATGGCACCATGCTCTCCACGATGGAGCTGGGAATTCCAGAAATCGCTTTGATTCCCATATGCATGGATTAAGCCATTTCCATTTCTTGCTTGAAGAAGAGCTGGGAGGTTAGGGAAGTAGAAATCAGTAATGGGACCTTTTTCTTCTCACCTGTACGGAAAGCTGGGGGGTTGGATAGATGGAATTCCATTGGCTGGACCACTGCTGTACTGGATAGTCATCCCCAGAAGGCTTTCAGCCTGGCTAGTCTGAGCCTAGATGGGTTTTCTTAGGTGAAGGGAAGCAGTGGGCCAAAGAGCATCAGGTTAAAAGGATAAGTCCCCTTATTTTACAACTAAGACTAAAGCTCAGAAAGGAAAGTGCACTTGTTCATAGTCAGGCAGGAAGTTATAGCAGAGCTGCTGAAACTGGAGTGTTCGGATTTCTGGACCACAGATGTCCCCCTGCACCATCGTTTTAAAAAGCATTTAGTAAATTTGAGTCTGCCTTTGTGGCTGTGGCTTTTTGCTCAGGTGATTCATGTTGATGGTCTACATGGTCCCTACGATCTTATGACAGATATGAAAAGCAAGTGTGCACACAGATGTGCATAAAACAACACACACACACAATCACACACACACACACACACACACACACACACACACACACACACACACACACACACGTGAGTATATTAGGGCATGTTAAAATGCCATGATTTACATTTCAGCATTTTAAGGGGAAGACATTTTCCAGGGATGGAATCTCCCATGCTCAGGTAATGGTTTGAGTTGGAAATTTTCCATTCGCTAAACTCTGCCTCAGGAAGAATCCATTATTCTAGACATCATGTGTTGTATCTATTTGGAATAAAAATGGTGCTTACCTTCCTCCCTGGGGTGTGGGAGAAGGTGTGTGAGGTTGTACTGTGAAGTCATTAAGCTCTTGGAAGGCTCCTGCCTGAGAGAGCCCAGTATTATTGACGTTCCTTTCCTTCCTCAAGGCCTGGTGAACTGTGTGTCCTGTTGCTTTGGGCGGGACCCAGGCAGAGGGACCATCATCCTGGCCTGTAAGCCATACTTGATGATTTACATGTTTTTTACTGTGATCTCGGTTCCAAATGCAGATTTATCATCTTGTTCTCATTAAATGTGCCGTATCATTGTTAATTCTAATTTACATACTTGTTCTTAGTATTGTGTGTGTGAGACTCTGTTCAAGAAAGAAGTTATAAATAGAGTAAGAACATTTTAGTGTCTTTGAAGAAATGCTTTTATGGTTTCTAATAAATATTTATTTTGCCTTGTTATAATTGTGTTTTATTCTTGTATTAAGTGTGCCCATGTAAAGACTTCCTAGGAACCCTAGAGTGTTACTCAACGGGAGCGAATAAAGGGAAAGCCACCTTTTGGACCTGAAGCATTATCACTGGTCCCAGCTCAGGGACAGAGCCAGCACAATACACAGGTCATCTTTGTACAGTGTGGACCTCTCAGAGTGCATTCACCACCAGTGCCTCAGTGAAACCCCTCAACAACTTTGGAAGGAGTTTGAGTAAATGAGACCCAGGGAGTTGAATGACATGCCCAAGGAATCACAGCCAGAAAACGCTAGTGGTTCGGGACGTATGACCCCCAGGCCGTGCTCTACCCATTGTGCCCTGCTGGCTCCCCAACTGGTTCTCAACTTGTTTTGAGCGAATAGGAAACTGTGGCTCCACCTGGAGACCAGAAAGGATAAATCCTTTCTTTCTTCCTCACAGGACCTTTGTGAGGAGGCAACGAGGAAATTGATATGAAAGAGCTCATGTTATCACCGTCATTATTACCCAACTCATATGTATGTGCACTTTTTCATTCTTTCATAATGATGTCAGTTCTTAACTTAAATGCCAAGACACTGCTGTGTCTTGATAGGTTGCAGAACCTCCAAATAATTTATTAATAAGTGATATGCTGCTTTTGGTGAATTATTTACTTAATTCAATTTATTCCCAGAATAACATCTTTTAATGGAATGTGTTTTCTTTAGTGGCAAGAAATGGGAATTGTACATAATCCCCATTTTAGATCAAATAGGCTTTAGCTATAATCTAGGAATGGATGTGCCATCTGTGGGAACATTCTGGATGGACTGATATAAAAAAGGGTGGAAATCCCTGTTATTGGATATATTCTGAAAGTGTGATGCCTAAATCAGTGAGTGTGAACAGTTTGATGGCTTTTGACATTATGAAAATTACATTCCAAAGATATTTTGTAATTTTTTTAGCCTTTGATATTGTATGATTCCCATTTATAAAACTGAAGTTTACTGGTGCTAGTCTAGTAGTGTCAGTGAGCTTGTATAACACATTTAAGAATAAGTGTCATTGCCCTGGCGTGTGTGGCTCAGTTGGTTGGAGCATCATCCCATGCACCAAAGGGCTGCCCGTTTGATTCCCAGGCAGGGCACATATCGAGCTGTAGGTTGGATCCCCAGTCGGGGCATGTACAGAGGCAACATTTTTCACTTGCATTGATGTCTCTCTCTCTCCCTCTCCCCTCCTTTCTCTAAAATCAGTAATAATAATAATCAAAAAGAGTAAGTGTCATCCAGATAAAGGGAGTGTAGGGGTGGAATAGGGTTTCAAGAAGAGGAAATAATATGGGCAAAGACCTCAGAGTAGTAGGGAGCTCAGGGTAGTTGAGTGTGGGAACCCCTTTCACATCCCGTGTGGTTTGAATAGAGACTTAGAAATACATTAATTTGGGAAGATGGGGGCCAGGCAGTAGCCCAACTCTAGTGGGAGGACTACGCCTTGCTTTTTGGCCTTGCCATTCTTTTTATTTAGGTTTGGGATACATCCATTGCCTTTAGTCAGGAAATAAACAAATTATTTTATCAGTAAGAATTTACATGATTATTTGGTGGGGAAGTTGCTTCAGCTACCCTTGACTCAGTTAGATAGGGCGTGGTTGGCTCTGATCTTTCCGAGCTTCAAAGTTGACCAGCCTTTCGGGTTCCTTGTCCGCACCTTTCTATTAGTGAGGCAATGAATCCCTTTGAGGATGGAGAACTCCGTGTGGCCAAATTGCTGGGAGCAAGGGGGTAAGTGACATGAAATTGGACTGGAGAGGAGGGTAGAGGCCAGAACACAAAAGACCTGTCTGGCGCAGGTGAGGTTTTGAGATTTCATATCAAGGGTTAGGGGAAGCCACGAAAGTTTTTGTACAGGGGGAATTGTTGAATGTGAATACTTACCTGTTTTCGTAGTGGGTTGCAAGCTTAAAAGATGTATTTTCTTCCCTGCCATTCTTTAGAACAAAGTAACAGTCTGAAAGGTGTGGAATGGAGTGAACTTCACTTGGGAGATGGGAATAGTCAGGAAGCGACTGAGAAAGAGAAGGCAAAGAGGAGGCACAGACATGGGTGTGATAGGAAGACTTTCAGTAGAGAAGGAATGTTTGAGCACACTCATTTATTCAACTAAACTTTATTTGGCACTTAATAGGTTGCACACACCAAAAAATGATATTGGTTATATCCTCGAGACGGGATGGAAGCAGAAAGAGGAAAGGCGCAGGGCAAGAAGGCTTTATGGATGAAATGAGAGTTGAGTTGCTTGCTTGCTTATTTATTTATTTATTTATTTATTTATTTATTTATTTATGTTAATTCTCACCCCAGGGCATTTTCCCATTGATTTTTAGAGAGAGTGGAAGGGAGAGGGAAGAGGAGAGAGAGAGAGGGAGAGAGGGAGAGAGAGAAAGAATGAGAGAGTGAGAGAGAGAGAGAAAGAGAGAAGTGAGAGAGACACATCAATTGGTTGCCTCCCACATGCACCCTAGGTTTCAAGCCTGCACCTGAGGTACATGACTTTCACTGCAATCGAACTCAAAAATCCTTCAGTCCACAGACCAACACTATCCACGGAGTCAAATCGTTGAGGGTGAGTTGAGTTGCATTTTCAAGGGAAAATAAGAATTAGCTAGAGTGAGGTCTGAGAGGGGAAAGGTGGAGAAAGGAGGAAGAAAATTCGAGGTGGAAGGACCATTTTCTGTGAAGGAATAAGAAATAACTGACACAAAGCAGACTGGAACGGAGAGGACCTGAAAGGACATGAGTCTAGAGAGATGGTGGGGGAAGGAGGAGCTGGTCATAAAGTGCCTTTTGTGTTAGATATTTAAACTTGAATAATTTATTATTCTGTGCTAGGCACTGTGCTGAGTGCATTAGCTCACTTACTCTTCACGACTCTATGAGAGGGGCATTGATGTTATGATTATTCCCATTTAATAAATGAGAAAACCAAGTCTGCAGACTTAGAAATAACCAAAAATATACTAAAACTAAAGTGACTAAAGCCACACAGCAATATGTAATAGATTAAAAAAAAAATCACAATTAGTTACTCTGAAGACTGTGAGCCGCACCGCCCTGGGGACTGGAAGGTCCCGGAATGTAGGGAGTGGAAGATTTTGAGACAAACAGGCCCGTCCATAAACGGCCAGGTGTGAGCAGATGGTAGATACGGATAAACTTTAGCAGAGACCGGCTTCCCGGAATGTAGACCAGACCTGACTGCGGAGTGTTATTTTGAAATATACTTTGCAAATGTGACCTTTAGCTGCATCAAGACAGAACAAAGAAGTAGTTAAGGTTTTTAGCTTTGTATTAGCCAAGCCAACCTTCACCACCTGCACGGGGTGTAAAATATCGGCTTGACTGAAGATCGGGGCTCTCAACCACGATTTGTGTTTGGACGGTGGAGGCCCTGGTTCGAATCAGCAAATAAATGTTCCAAAACTTCAAATTTGTGTGGTGGTCTGTCTCGTGGTGGGCTGCGCTCTGTAACAAAGACTATAAGGTTTGAGTCGGAGGAAATTAGATTTGGTGGAGATAATCAGTACAAAAACTGAAACCACAGGGGCTTACACTGAACCTTGCAAATTTTAATATAAAGTCCTTAATTTTTTCTTTTGTTAACATAAAAAAAAACATTGAAACCTGTAAAAAATTTTTGTGAGTTTGAGCCAAACTGTTGACATATGTGGGGAAGCAGAACCTCAACGAATTGAGATAATGCTTCGAAGAATGGCAGGTTACATTTGTATTTATACATTGCAATCAAAGGAGGGACATAGGTGGGTTACAAGAAATTCATTGGTGATAGATTAAGGAGGTGGGATAAAGCAGAGGTGGGGACGGCAGGGAACCCCTGGGATTGGATAAAATGATAGACACATACTTAGGCGGGTGCAGGAATAATTAACATGATAATGAAAGAATTTGTGGTATCGGTCCTGGTGCCCTGCACATTTGGTTGTGCCCCAGGGGTTGTGCCCCAGGGGCTCCAGAAAAAGGGAAGTTACAAGTTACCTGGATGTTTCAAGGGTTTGTTATCGCAGATGCAAAAAGACAGATAGGCTCAGTTAAGATAAAGGTTGACCCTGTCAGTGAAGATATTGTAAGGCAGCAGGGTTGGAAGCAGTGACCGGTAAACTGCAGGCTGTAAGGCGACTAGATTAGTAGCAAAGATTACAGAAACATTAACCAGTAAATTACATCCTGCCCCTCTTGCAGAGTGGGAGAGCCCAGGGGTAATGATAAGGGAACTGGAGAACAGGATGCTTGACCAAGAATGTGAAACTGAGATTGTGAAACTAAGATTAATGTAAATGTCACGGTTTTGGGAAAAACAGACTGTAACAAGCCCCCCTGACGACATCTGTGTGACCCTGTTGTTTGTTGCAGGGTATTTAAGCCCTGGCTCTGCCCTGTCTCGGGGCTCTCAGCCTCTACTCTGACTTCAGGGTATGTTGTGAGCCCCAGCATGCTTGGTGAATAAACCCTTTGCTGTTTGCATGAGAACGTCTCTTGGTGCCTTTGTGAGAGCGGCGGGCGTCCCGGGCTTAACAATATTGGCCTAGGACGTAACTACCCACCACTACTGCTTTTAATTAAAGTTTAATTTCAGACCATCCTTTGTGGTTACTTTAGTCTCTGAGTTTGCAAGTTTGCCATGCAGGCCTTCCCTGGGCTTGTCCGGTCAGCATGTGGCCCCTTTTATCTACACTTTCCTTTTAAAATCTTTATTGTTGAAAGTATTACATTTGTCCCCTTTCCCCCATTGATCCTCTCCAGGCCAGGCCTTTACACCCTGTTGTCTGTGTCCATGGGTTATGCATCTATATATCTGCATACAATGAGCCTTGTAAATATATAAATAACTAAAATTTGATGGAAGAATAAGGCATACTTGCTAAAATTTACACCTGGAAAAAACTGACCCAGGAAAATAAAGTGGAAAAAATTAAAGTTTGTGCTCTATTCCATTATGTATGGAAAGAAATTGACTTAATGGAATTTGCTCTGGAAGAATGAAAATGATTATGTATATGTGCTCCACATAATGTTATTATGTTGTTGGTAAATACATTTGAAACCGTAAACATGGGTTCCATGGGGTCCAAATCTTGGGATAACAATGTTCTTCACTTGGCGGCTGTGACTAAGGGCAGAGAGAGGGGAGGCTCCTGGAGGGGCTGGAGAGGAGGGAAGCAGAATTCCAGCCTGAAGATCTTTGAAGAATCATGGAAGGGGAGGGGTGTGGACACTTAGGACGAGGACAATTTCTGGAAAGAATGCATTTTAAGAACCAGAGACTTGGGTCTGGGGACATTTCCACTAGTGTCCACTGTTCTCTGCTATTTCTGTCTTTACTGCCTACGCTGTGGGGACCAAAGACTTCCTCATATGTTGGTTGCAAATGAGGGCAAGTGTGTTCTTTCAAAAGGAGAAGTGACAGCTGTGAGGAATAGGCCTCTCCTGACTTTCCCAAACTGGGAAGGAAGGAACCTTAACTTCTCAAGAAGGAGGCTCTCAGCTCTGAGGTCAGCGCAGAACAAGTGAGCAGCGATGCTTTGTGAGGGTTATTGTCCGTGGACAAAAGAGCATTCAGAGATTTTTATTTATTCATAATGTCTCCTTTACAATCAGCCCTCATTTCTCATTCACATTTAATCTTCAAAAGAGCATTTAAAAATGATATCATTACTAAGGTTCATAGGCTGGATTCTCATTTGTTCAAATATGGAAAATTTAAAAACTGTAAGTCTGAATCATTGGTTTCCAGTACTTGAAATTTCTAGTACATTTCAAATGTACTTGAAAATATACATTTAATTTTATGTTTTTTGTATATAGTATCTATTTCAACTTAAAATTTGAATTTAAAAACTTTAAGAATGTTAATCGAAGTATAATGTACAAAAAGCTTTACAGAAATAAGAAATACACTTCTTTGAATAAGCTATGTACACAATACGCTGTCTTTAAAAGACATTCATTCATTCATTCATCCATTCAAGAATTTGCCCAAATGCCCATGAGTGCAAGGCACTGAAGAGGTGTTAGGGATATGAATAAGGCACATTAAATCCGGAGCAACCCTGCCCTTTGGGGGCTTACAGACTAGTGGAGCTTTTCAAGATATTGCTAACAAGCGAATGAGAAGTGATGTCTAATGTAAAGAGGAGCGAACACTTTTTGCCTTGAGTGTTAGTACAGTTGTCTTGGCAAAAGCTTCTTTTTTTTCATAATATGCGGCCTCATTTACAAACGTCGGGTACACAGTACAGTCTCCACCTAATGGAATTGTCTTTCCGTCAAGAGTTAAAAACACGGGATCCTCAGGGCGCAGCGGTTTCCAGTCTTGATCCTTTCAGGAAACAAAAATACATAAATTACATTCGGTTTCTCTCCTACTTTAAACATCTTTGTGTGAGGCTGTAGACAGCTGAAACACTTAGCACTGGATTCTGTCAAAAGAGGTACTTGAGAGATACATTGAGAGCTTGTGAGTGATCTGACCGAGGAGAAATTTGGCAGCAGTTTTAAGAGTTTCCCTTTTAATATTTGTAACAGAGTTTGCCTTGAATGTTGCCAAAAAGATTGTGATTTGTTATATTAAAAGGCAAATCTCAATGCACGTCTCCCTCAGTGTGTAGTCTACCTCTTGTTGGCTGAAGTTCAATTCTGTTCAGCAAAATTTTAGAAACTATTCATTAAGAGCCTTCTGTGTGCAAGACATCCTACTGTTGGGGACAGAAATGTGAGCAAGGCTGTGCCTGCACTCAAGGAGAGCCTTTCTGGTGGCGCCTGGTGAGAGAAGGGGGGCAGTCTGGGAAGAGTCAAAGGCAAGGTGGATGTTTTTCATACGTGTCCCTACATTATGATAACATAGGAGTTATCTGAAAGGTCCCATACCGACAATTTGTAACTCAAATACCACTGTTGTCACACCACAGGAAGCTGAGAGAAGATCTTCTCAAACTTTGATGTGATTGAGAATCACGCAGGGATTTTGCAAATTCTGATTCTCTAGGTCTGGGGAGGGCCCAAGAGTCAGCATTTCTAACATTTCCCAGCAGCAGCAGCACTGAGTGTAGGCTAGAAAAGCAGAATTCCATTCTCCACTCAGACCCACTCAGCCAAGATCTTCATGTTAACCAATGCCCCAGAGTCACAAGCACAGCATTCAAGTTTGAGAGGTGCTGCCTAACAGAAATTTCCTCAACCCCAGCTGCACGTGGTCATTCCCTGGGGTGTTTAAAAACAGAGAAGTAGAGGGACTGGACCCATTCCAGATATGTCAAACCAGAGTTTCATAATTAAAAAAAATTTACATACAGAAAAATGCATTCATTTTTGTGTATAGTTCTGTTATAGACAGTTAGACATGAGCACAGCAAGGATGCTGGGCCAGGTGTAGAAACTCACAAGGGCAGAAAGGCCCAGATGCCTAGTAAGGGGCAGAACTGGGAAAACAAGGACCTCACCCCCTGGGTAACCTTTTTCTCCCCTGGCATATTACTGACCATGTCATTTAGATTCCTTGACCTTTCCCTCCATAAGGATAACATCTAGGCCTCAGTTGTATTTCAATTCCAGGCTCAGAAAGGCAGCAAAACCAAACAAGTGACTCTGTGGCTGCATCAGGACCAGTTACATTGACTAATGACCCCCTGCCCTGGCTCCGACCAATCAGTGGAGACCAAGACCTTTAAAGGATACACCTGGAAAGCTGATGAATATTCTATTGAGACTCTCCCCTCAGACCTCCCCTAAGATTCCCACCTGCAAGAGAAAGATAAATACTCTCAACACAAAGGACCCAGTGCCAGCTCTCCCCCAGGAGAACATCCCAGCACCATTCCCCTTTCCCCCTTCTTCCCTCTAAAGGACCCAGGAGACTTGCAACCAGGGGAGCAATGGGCAGCGGCAGCTTGTCCTGAGCTTGTCAGTGAGCCAAAGCAGCCCAGCCCCGGCTCTCCTGTTTCACGGTCCTAAGTGTTTTTGGTGCTGCCAATCAACTCTTGCTGCTTTGTTTTACTTTGTCTCTTGATGGAAATCTCTCCTTGAAGAAGACAAGAACTGAGGTCTTGTCGTCTCATCCATAACAGTTGTATGAGTTTTGACACATGCATAGCATAGAGTCATATAACCATTAACTATGTAATCAAAACATAATTCCACGCCCCCCTCCAATTCCCTCAGGCTACTACTCATTTATAGTTCACTGTTTTTCTTTACTTTTAAAAAACCCCAGACAATTCTACAGGATAGCGTGGCCGAGAACTGCTACTCTGGACCAGTTGTTTTAGTCCGAAAGGTGCCCCAGAATAACTGCAGGGAATTCTTTAACACACAGGTGGCTACTCCCACCTGCAGAAAATCCACTGCAGCACAGTGCTACAAACACCTGAGCCACAGAAAAATCAGCTGGTGGACCTCACTGATGTCCTGTCTCCACCTTGATGGATCAAATCAGAGTCTCTGGGGACCTGGGGATCAGGATTTTAAAAGCTCCTCAGGTGGTTCTCCTGTGTTTGAGAAGCACTGCTTTAGTGCTTCTCTCATAGGCTCCAGATATTTGTAGAGACATTCCCTAGATAATTTAAGTGAACAGCCCTAATTAAGAACCATTATTCTTAGAACAAAATCTGAATTTGTACCTAAGCCCCTGCCTGTGTCTCTGGCTCCAGGGTCTACTGTCCTCTCCGTTTTCTCCATTGATTTGGTCTTCGTCCTGTTCAGCAAACACTTCAAGTTTCTTCCAGCCTCCGGACCTTTGCACCTGTTCTCCACGTGGCTGACTTACTTCCCAGGTTCTAGCCTCAATGCTTTAGTCTCAGAGCGGCTTTTTCTGATTATTCCATTGACTAGGAACCCTTTGCTAACCTGCACTTTATCATTCTGTTTAAATTTTTATAGCACTTATTACAATTAGAAATGATCTAGTTTACGTATTGCTTCCTTACTCATAATCTGTTCTGCCTCTATTAGTATGGAAGCTCCCTGAGGACCTTGTCTACCTTGAATCTCAGGGCCCAGAGGAGGCTGGGCCTGAGTTATTTTAATTATTTATTGAAATAACTAACCAATCACTCCCTCCGGAAGAATACTGAGCCATTCCTTATTGTCTATCAAATCAAAGCTGTCCTTCCTAACTTTCAAGACCTACCACTAACCTTGCTCATTGCTGATCTCATTAATCTCACTTCTCTGCCTCCCCAGGATGTCTCTTGTGCTCCTCCTTGAGGAATATAAAACTTAAAAAGTCCCATGTTGCAGCTAGTTATGACATCATTGCTTTGGCCTTTATTGTTCTTGCTGTTTTGGTTACCTGTAGTGCTTCCCTGCCCTCACCCCCAATCTTTATCTTTCTTTCCCAACGCTGCCTAAAGCTCCCTCCTTAGGTTCCTACCTGGATCGAAGGCACAGGGCAGGACTTGCTCACTAGTGTGTATTTTTGAGCAGGTTATGTTATTACACTCTAAGTCTAGATGACTATTATTAGTGTCTTTAATTAGAATTTGAGTGGGATCCATGGTTTTCCACATTGATCACCCAGGTCAGAAATCAGATGACCTCACAGTGGGGTCCTGGCATTGTGTGTGTGTTTTTTTCAAATTTACTTTTATTGTTAAGAGTATTAAAGATGGCTCTCATTTTCCTCTCCACCTGGCTCTCTAGGCAACATGTAGCAGGGCTGAAAGCCCCGGGTGAGGTAATCCACCAGGTGCTTTTCATCTCTGAGGTCTGAGAGTGTTCAGGGTACACTCAGTGGGAACCAGAGGGATTAGCTTTTTGGAATCTGCTCCTTCTGCTTTTACTTTTGCCTTTTCCAGATTCAAACCTCCTAGATTCAAACTCTGCCAAGAGCCTTTCCCCCCTCTTTCACTAGTTATTGATCAAACCGGACAAGCAGCAGATACTGGGGATCCGAGGAGAGTCAGGAAATGGCAGCAAACATTCCAAAGAAAGAGGCTGTGATTGTTTTGCTCTAACCTACTCAGCGGTGATCACAGGGAGGTGGCCGCAGTGTGGTGAGCTGCAGAGAACATTAGCTCTGGATCTGCCACTGATAGCTCGATGGCTCTGGGAAAGCTCTACCTTCTGAGCTTCTGCTTTATTATGTAAATGAATATAATAATTGGCCCACTGCCCTTGGCAAGAATTTTACCTTCTTTGACAGCTCTTGTCTGACCACCCCTCTTTGCCTCATTATTCTCTTAGAGTATCTGGTTTTCTTTATTTTAACCTACACTTTAGACTTTAGTATATCATCTAGACTGTAACGTTCACAAGAATATAGACCATGTTCAATGATGTATATTACAGCCAGTACAGGATGCACTCAGTAAATATTACATGAAGGTATGCACATCTTGCTTACACTGCACTGTATTTGAGAATACAACAAAAACGCCAGCATACATAAAAGATCCTTTATGAACTATAAAACTCTACTCACTGGGGCCGGGGTGGGGAGCAGGGAGAAGAAAGCTCCTATTTTGAGTATTTTAAAGAAACAGAAAATGTTACCTGCAGATTAGGGTGGATAGCAGCAGCAATTTCTCCATTTTCATTCCTGGGATAATCAACTTTCTCCATTATTTTATAGACTTCAATAGCACAAGGAGGAAATTCTTTCCCTATGGCAAAAACAGTGTGTAAAATGGCAACTGAAAAAAGGAAGTTCATACTTTAAGGGAAGAACAATAACTAAAAAGTGATGACATATAGTTGCAGATTGAATGTCAAATGTAATTGGAAAAAGAAGAAGACAGTCACAGGGAGCGCACACCATGTCAGTGGAGGATGTTCATAAACAACACGAAGCCGAAAGACGTTCTCAAATCATTCCTTCCAACACACTGTTCAGTACACTGATGGATAGCGGAAGAAAACACCTTAAAAAGCCAGTGTGAGAGCAAAGAGCCTGGGGCTGGAAGTCAGGACACCAGGGCTTTAATCTCTCACTGTGTAACCCTGAACAAGAGGCTTACCTTCTGGACGCTTATGTTCTTTACCTGTCAAAGGAAGGTTTGAATCAGCTGGTCTTGGAGCTCCCGTCCAGCTCTGACATTCTATGCCTACATATGCTCAGGAGACTTGTAGCAGGTTAGGTGACTTCAGCATCATGCTCCTTCTCTTAACTAAGTACATTAACCGCTGGACAGATCTTGGGATGCAGGCAGTTTGCCACCAGTGGAGTCCAACTTCCAAAGATGTAGCAACATGAAGCAATCCGATGCCCAGAAACTTGGAAAAAGGAGTAGTTGACATGTGCCAGGCAATCAAATGAGGGCCCATAGCGCACTATGGTTGCAACTCAAAGGAAACCTTCCTTTGCCCTTAGAGCAGAAAGGGCAGCCAGGCTTGGGAGGTGGATATCACGTGGTCACTTCTGTATCAGTTAGATTTGGCTGCTTACCACACTATCCCAAAACTTAGTTGTGTAGAACCATGATCCTTTATCTCATGATTCTGTGGGCTGGTTGGGTGGCTCCTCGGGTTTAGGCTGGCTTGGCTAATTTCTAATTGGCTTGGTCATACATTTGTGATGAGCTGGCAGATCAGATGGAGGCTAGGCTGGTGGTCATCAAACTCATTAGTCAGCAGAGCCAAATATCAACAGTACAATGATTGAAATTTCTTTTGAGAACCAAATTTTTTAAACTTAAACTTCTTCTAACGCCACTTCTTCAAAATAGACTCGTCCAGGCCCTGGTATTTTGTGGAAGAGCCACACTCAAGGGCCAAAGAGCTGCATGTGGCTTTTGAGCTGCAGCTTGCTGACCACGGGGCTAGGCGATCTAAGATGGCCTTACTCTCACGTCTGGCATTTGACAGGCATCAGCTGGAGCTGTAGGACTACTGGCTAGGGCGTCAGAGTCCTCTACTTCACAGCTTCCCATTATTGAGAAGGATAAGGTAGACTGATTCATATATGGCAGTGCGAGGTTCCCAAGGGCAGCAAGAGAGCAAGCCCCAAGGTGCAAGTCTTTTTCAAGCCTCTTCTGTGACACAAAATAAGTCACGCGGCCAAGTCAAATTCAGGGGGCGGGGGGTAGAGAAATTGATTCTCTCTCTTAGTAGAAGGATTTAAAACATCACATTGCAAGGACATGGATACAGGGAAGGAAATAATTTGTGGCCATTTTTACAATCTACCAAACCTGTCAAGGTTAAGATGGAAATTTATCAGATGCCACCTTTTTAAACCAGAAGGTCCATTGGGAGGAAAGGAAAAAGAGGCAGGACACAAAGGAGTATGTTTGTTGCTACTTAGAATCTTAGAGTTAGAAGGAGCCTCGAATGCCTGACTTTGTTGATGCTTGGATATTCGCCATATCTTTCTGGCCAAGTGTGGCCCATTCCACTGTTGGTCAGCTTTGTAATTGGAAATTTCTGTCTCTATTTAACTTGATCCCACTGATACTCTTCTTCTCTCTGAGACACAGAAAACATGTCTAACTGCTCTCCAATGTAACACTTCTGAAACTCAAATAAAATCACCCTTAAGCCTTCTTTTGGCCAGTCCCAGTATTCTGAGTTCTATCAATCACCAGTCATATTTTGTAGTTCCGTGAGGATATATGTGAAGGTACTTTATAAACTGAAGTTCTATGTGCATTTGAGGGATTACTTTTATCATAGTTTTCAAACTCTTCAACATTCTCAACTCTCTCCTTGGCTAACCTCTACTTTATAGACTTTCCTCCTGAAATAGGACTCAAAATTTATTCACAATTCTCCAGGTGCTGTTTATACAAGGCAAAAACAAAACAAAACAAAAACAACAACAACAAAACAACAAACATCACTGCCCTCATCCTGGGATTTTTAAAAAGAAACATAAAAGCAAAACTTTGTTCCTGATGTATTTAACCTAAAACATTTGGTTTAGACAATTGTTAAAGATTGTCAGGACTTTTTGGACCCACCTTCTGAACAGAAGTTTTCCTGCAGGCTTCCTGCCACGTGTCACTCATATACAGGCATGTCTCATCCAAGTCACTGATAATAATGCTGAGTAACACAGAGCCAAGGATGGAGCTTTTCTGCACATTTCCAGAGACTTTTCTCCAGGTGATTATGATTAGCATTCTTTGGATAATGGCGCTTTTCCATGTTAGGTAAAAATCCACCAAGATGGATAGTTTAAATTAATAGTGGCTTAAAATGTTCGAATCAACAGAATCCATTGCTTAAAAGAAATATTACAGGGTCAGAGCAACAGAACAGATAGAAGAACTGCCCTGGTTAAAGGGCAGGGGTTTGGCTGTCATGGAGCTACTAGGACAACTACTAGATTCCCCATCCCTCTGATAGGAATCTATGGACTGCGATTCGAAAACCATGTTTTTCCACTCAGGTTTGTGGCCTACTCAGGGCATCACTTCTTAGCATACTATAGCCCCACACTTACTATTTGAATGTGTGAATAAGTGGTGACTTTCCCAATACCAGGCCCAGTATACAATATAGAACTTGTCCTCAGACAAAGGTGGGGATAAACTAATTTTCAGTCTTCATGACTTTGGAGTCAAAGGATTCCCAAGCACAGAAAAAAAATGCCTATGATTGCAGTAAGGTGCAATAAAGTGAACTTAAGAAATTTTACTCCCCACAGGCACTGAACTATGTACCAGCTTTGTCACTGTAATGACCCATTCCTCAACAACAATTTGAATTCAGCCTGTTAGAATAATCTTTTTTTCCAGCCTGTTGGAATAATTATTTACATAGGATGTCTTTTTTATTTTTATTTAAAAAATTAAAGTAAACTTATTTTAAAAATAATTAAATAGGCTACTTGTTTTTGCTATAGCCTATGAATAGTACATAAAATTTCATATATCTACCAATTAAATTATTTCTTTTTAATATTTTTTTTATTGATTTGAACGAGGAAGAGAGAGGGTGAGAGAGAAACACCAATAATGACAGAGAATCATTGATAGGCTGCCTCCTGCACACTGCACACTGGGGATCAAGCCTATAACCCTAACATGTGCTTTGACCATGACTTCCTGGTTTATAGATCAACGCTCCACCACTGAGCCACACCAGTGGTCTTATTTCTTAATTACAATGCATAAATCTTCACCTCATTGGAGAGCCGGCGATCATACAGGGGTTCCTGGGCGATCTCATCTGAAAGTGTTGGCACCTGCCGGGGGGAGGATTGTGAAAATGCCAGTGGCTTTCCCCCAACCCCCGTTTTTTTGTTTTTGTTTTTGTTTTGTTTTGTTGTCTCCACCCCCCACCCCCCACCAGAATTCTGTAAAAAGGCAAAGAACACTGAGTGGTACTTGAGATTGGAGGGTGAGGGTTACCGCAGATCGGAAACATGTCTAGATTTCAGTTCTCCGCTACAAATCAACACGATGCCATTTTCAACTGTACAAAAGAATCTGCTTATTATGGATTTGACATGATCTTAAGGGCAGCATCAAAGGCTGAATTTTTCACCTGTTAATGTTCCTCCACTTCTGTCCTTGAATCTGAGTAATTAGACAGTACGGTCAACTTAACTTCCATCGAGTTTGATGTCCATTCTTGTGAAAAGAGCTCCTGCATGTCACAGACTCCTTAAAGCAACAGCGGCAGGGTACAAAGCTTGCTGGACCCATTCTGGATCCAATAGAAAGTGTCACCTCTCATTTGCCGTCTTCTGTATCAGTTTGACCAGCGACTTCTCAATTTGTACATTATTTGTAAGGAGAAGGGAAACCCTAAGACTTGTCTAACTTAGTGGAGAATGTGTGTGTTGGGTTTAGGGTGCTAGCGGAGTCTTACTGAGCTGTGTTATCTAACTTGTATATAAAACCTTGTAATTAACAGTTTGGATTCACCTGTTACTTGCAGTTTTAAAACCAGTAATTGCAGACTCTGGAAATGTGACTAGTCTTATGATTTAAGGTTGTTCGAAGCGAGTAAGCTCTTCAAGTGCTAAAACGAAAGAATTCTAGTTTTTGGCTCAAATTCAGTTAAGTACTGTTTGTATACCAGGATATGTCAGATTTAAATGTAATAGGTCACTTTCATCCTCGTAGCTAATAAAATGAAAATCTTGTAGGACAGAAATAGCTTGTACTACTGAATTAACAAATTATACTGAAGTATCATGTTTTTAAAACTTTATCTATCTATATATACAGAGTTAAGTTTGTTGCTATTACCCTGTCTGGATTTCATATGTGTGCTGATATATATGTTACACACACACACACACACACACACACACATATATATATATCATATACATGCACACATTGAAAATGGCCTAAAGCAAACATCCATGTAATTACAGTTGCAAAATGAAGACGTTTTGGGAAGAACATTGTATCATAGTTCATTCATCTGCAGTGGCTCTCTGTTCCTCTTTCCTGTGGTAATTTTAGGAACGAGTGTCAAGTTTGAAATTAGCTCTGCTAAGTTGGGGTTTTGCTGCTTGAACTGTGCACTGGGTCCTCAAATAAACCGATGTGAATGTAGTCCCCTTCCTCCCCCCTCCCCACTCCCGCCACGTGTGAAGAAGCAGCCACCCCAACAGAATAGGAGGAAGAATCTAGAACTATTTCAAGTTTTATCTTTTTTTGTATATGAAAATGAAATAAAATAATAATAATATTGAAAAAAAACCAATGCATAATTCTTCTTGGAAACAATTAAAACAAATTTAACTTGTTTTTCCTCATCCCCTCCTCAATAATCACAGTTTGGTGTGTTTTCTTCAAGGACTTTTCCTATACATTAACACATATATGTATACATATTCTAGCAAGTGTTTATTATTATTATTATTATTATTATTATTATTATTATTTTGGGGAAATTGGTATATGGCATGTTTTGGTCTGCAACTTGCTTTCTTTAATTAACAATGTATTTTGAAGCTCCTTCTATGGTAGTTTGACTGTTTACCAACTGGTCAATATTCAGGTTGTTTCTATTGCTTTGTTGGCAGAAGCAATGCTATGTTAGCCACCTCTGTATACGACAGAGCATGTTGTTTTTGTTTCTTTGAGATGTGGAATTGCTGCACATAGGATCTGTACATTTTCAAAAGTGGGTACTATAAAATTATTCTTTAGAATGTCTTTCCCATCCTCCTTTCCTACACCCTTAACAGTACAATATTATCAGGTTTTAATATTTTCCTACTCTAATGGGAGAAAATACTTTCTCATTTTAATTTGCATTTCTCTAATTACTAGTAATATTGAACATCTGTTCATATGCTTTTTAGACATTTGTATTTATTAGTATATCATTGTTTTTTAAAATGGGGTTAATAGGAAAATTAGGAGAGCTTTAATTGGTAGTGGCTTTTCTTGAATGTGTCTATTCTGGTCATTGAGGAATGGCTGAAGTGAATGAAACTTTTAAAAAGCACTTAATATTGAGCATGGCAAATTTGACCTAGGCTATAATTGCTATGTCATTGTTTAGTGGTGAAGTTACAATGTGTGCTAATCTCATCTTCCTTTTCTGATATATTTACACACACACACACACACACACACACACACACACACACACACACGTGCGCACTAACAATTAAGATAACTCCTTCCTACTACTTACCTTCATTGAAATTATGTATAAAATCAAGAGCATATTTAATCATTTTTCTCATCTGATCCAAAATATCAGCTCTCAGAACTCCTTGAGGCTGGGGACCAACTTCTATGCCTAGGTACAGAATGGGAGATAGTCACATTTATGTAAGTATTAGAGCAGTGGTTGGCAAACTCATTAGTCAACAGAGCTGCAGTTTGCCGACCACTGTATTAGAGTATAAAGTTAAGCATTTTAATATATCAAGATATAGAATTCCAATCATGAAAAATTGGTACAAAGTTAGTCCATGTAGCACCATGAAAAATTATTTGAGATATAATATTGGGCAAAGAATAAGGCAGAACATTTACATGTTCAAGTTCTATGCAAAGTGAATGAAGGCTGGGAGAGAACATGAAAAAAATAGTTATGTTTACAGTTAAAAGATTTTAGGTTCTTTTTTTCTTTAAATTTCATTCAATATTGCCACAATTAAAAAAATCATAATATAGTCAAAGGGATAGGAAAATATATACTGCAATATAAAAAGCTGCCAAACATATCAGTGATATGTATTCTCGCTAAGAGCAGCATTGCCTCACAGACATCATACACCAAGGTTATTCTTTCAGTGTTTGGGAATTATATGTTTTATTTGGTGTCACAGAGAAACAGGTTTTTTTTTTATCCCTTATTATTAAACATTGATTTGTTTCAAATAATTACCTAGTCTTGGATATTTAGCTTGCTCTAACTGATCCCTTAATTATGCACCAAAAGTATCACTGATGAAGTAAACAAAATGATTTTAAATTTGCTTAAATTGTTTGACTTTGGTTAAATTAAATACTAGAGGTTTGTGCACGGCTAGGGTCTCTAGGTCTGGCCAGCAATCAGGGCCGATCAGGGCCCTCTGGGCTGCCAGGCTGGGGCCTCCCTTCCCCAGCTGCTGGTCCAGGCCTTCCTTCATTTCGCATAGCCCCCCTGGTGGGCAGTGCACGTCATAGCAAGTGATAGAACTCCCGGTCTCCTGGTCGAACTCCTGCAGGGACTCTTTGCACATTAGCCTTTTAATAGGTATAGATTTTTATTTATTTCATAAAGAAAGGGAGAGGGAAAGAGAGATAGAAACATCAATGATGAGAAAGAATCATTGACTGGCTACCTCCTGAACACCCCCCACTGGGGATTGAGCCAGCATCCCAAGCATATGCCCTTGACTGGAATCAAACCCGGGATTCTTCAGTCCACAGGCCGTTGCTCTATCCACTGAGCCAAACCAGCTAGGGTGACAACTTGCTTTGAAATTAACTTGCTCTTGGTAAGACTACGACAGCAATTTTAACGATTATAGTGTAATCTGCCAATAATTATGCTAATAGGGCATTTAAGAAAGACAGTGGAATATAGAAAAAAAGAGACTGTGTAAGATGGTTATGAGAGTGCTGATAGGGCAAATATGTGAATGATAATAGTTTATGGGACACTCTACTGCAAAGAAGGGGCTAAGTGGGATGTTGGGAGAAGATTTTCCATGGATCTTGTGTTTCTGCACATCTTACCAGCAAATCGCTGGCTGCCTCAGTTCCAAATTATTTTTCCAGAATGTTTATGTAGTGAACAATATTGAAATATAGGGATGATGTCTTCTTTGGAGCAAAAGGCAGGCATGTTTATTGTACATTATAAAAGATTCAAGTTCTCCCAGCTTATTGTTTCCTTAATGAAGTGCAAAAAGTTGTTCAGTGAAATAGAGGAATTATTTTATATAGTTTGAACCTACCCAGAGTGAGTTTGCTTACTACTTGACAATTATAAGTCACAGTGATGAGTTAAGATAGCTATAAATATATTTTAAAAATAATTTTCTCAGATTTTCATGTAGGACATATTTTGTTTAGTTGTGACAATGCGGAATATAACTTACCAACAGGATACTTGGCTATAGAACGAGTGGTTGCATATTTAAGGGAAGGATGCTCAATAAGATAAATGTAGCAGGGTAACGGAGCCAAAGAAGTCTGAAATGAATTGAAAACATCTTTCTCATTATGTCAAGACCTATGTTTTGTTCTCTTTGCTGCTAGAGAGTCAATAATGCCTTCAATGTATTTTACTATATCAACTAAAATTAATAAGACAGTTTTATAAAACACACTCTAAAGTCCAATGTTGTTTTTAAAGCTTTGAAAACATAAAATAAACCATATATAAATTGAATGATGCATAGCTTCCTGGGCAAAATGTACATTAAATTCTCAAGAACCATGATTAACGAATATGAATGGATTTGGTTATTTATTTTTTAAAATAAGTGGTTATACTTACGGTTTAGCTTAGTAATGCTCTTAAAGGATTTTGTTTCTAACCTTGTAGACAGGTCTCTGAATGAGAATTCAAGACAAGCCTCTCAATTTTAATAACAATGTCAGCTATGCTGCTTCCATGCCTGGCAACCAAAGCATTCAGCTTTTCTTCAATGAGCAATGAATAGTTACATTATAATCTACTAGAACTATCTAGTTATTGTCAAAAACTCAAAAGAAACAAAAATAATAGTTAATATGTACTGTCTTCCAGATATTAGGCTAAATGCTCTAAATACTTTATTTCATTTAAGGCTTTTAACAGCCATATAAGTAAATGTTACTATGTCAACTTTATCAATTGAGGAAAACAATGAATCTTGTCCAAGGTTAGTGAATGAGAAAGCCAGGATTTGAACCCAGATTCTCTTGGGTACACGGAACAAACTCTTTCCATTAAACCATACCAACTCTCTGGAAAGAAGGAAGGATATTTATTATACAATAATAAGCATTCAGATGATTATTTGTGTTTTTGCTTGGCTGTTATTTCCTAACAATTTTTCTCTAGCTTAGATGCACTGTATTGCTGAAGTTTTCATCTTGTAGATTTCTGAGCCTTAAAATGATTAGCTATATGAAATACTGAAAGGTCAGATGTATGCTGGGGTATCTGAATCAAATGGAAAGGACAGACTAAAGAGAGACAATATTTTTATCATTGGTCTCTAGTCAAAATTAAATGACTTTTCTGGAGCTTCCTAAAACTGAAATTGAACTACTCCCACGACACCATTTTAAAGTTTGGTATTAATTTTACCAAATAGCCTATGATTTGACAACTGTCTGGATAAAAGCCATTTATTTATTATTTGACTCATTTCCTCTCCCTTTTCTCCTGCTTGTCACCACAACCTCCATTCTGGTGCTCCTCCCACTTCCCCATCTTTCTTAGACCTACTCTCCTGACACTTTTCTGGTTGTGTTATATCTATAATTGACTTAAAAAGTACAGGTCTTATGATAACTTATATATTAGTAATATTGACATTACCTTAATGTAATGAAACATCTGAATTAAAAAGTCATTCCTGGAATCTTCAAGAATAAGAGTGCACCCCATATTAGAAGTAGTATTGTGAAGGTCAAAAATAATGTCATAGGAATCTTCACTGTCTTTTGGACCAAATAAATGATTTATTTCTTGAGCCCTTCTCACTTCATATGGCAAATCCTCTGACATATTTTTGCTGTTATTAGCAAAAAGAAAAAGATTAAAACTATCTATGGCTAATATAACACAAATATACAATAAAAACACAGTGTATAAGGAACCAGTTGCCAAACTTTAATGTGAAAAACTTGTGAGGGAAGTGGAATCTTATTTGAAAACTTTACAAGTGAAAAATTATAATTTTTTATTCATTTGATTCTATGCACTGTTGCATTGGCATGATTGCAAATAATATTTCATTTACGTGGCTGGCAAAGGAAGGACATTTCGAACAGAATTTACCATTTGACTCAACCTCAAACGAAATTTATTCATTAATTTAATCAATATTTTCTTAGTAGTTATGTGCACTGAGATATTCTGAGCCTAGGGGTGGGGAACTTTTTTCTGCCAAGGGCCATTTGGGTATTTATAACATCATTCGCAGACCATACAAAATTATCAACTTAAAAATTAGCCTGCTATATTTGGTTAAACATTTAGTTACTTCACCCCTAATGCTTTGGCAGGGCCAGACCAAATGATTTCCTGGGCCTTATACAGCCCACAGGCTGGATGTTCCCCATCCCTGAGACAGGCAATCAAGTGCAGCTGTTTTTGTTCTATAGCTAATTCCAGTGCTTAAAAACAGTTAAATTTAGATAATGTTCACATTCTTAATTGAGGTCTGGGAACTACTAGTGATCCAGGGATAAACTTTACAGACAAGTTTGAAAAAATGCAAAACTTTTGCAAGCATATGCATATTTTTTTCTGGGATAAAGCTTAGTAGTTTTTATTGAATTCTGAAATGAGTCTCTATTTGTCCCCTTCCCTCTTCCAGCAATGGTTAGGATACACTTTTTTTCTTACTATACATGATAATGATTTAAATTTATTTTCCCGCATTAAACCAACCACTTCTCTATAATTCCATCTACATATTTCTATTTCCTGACTATTTTTTGCTACTATCTTCAAGGGACTTTGCATCTGGGAAATTCCTGCCTGTAATGCAATCAAGAAGACGGAGCAGCTGTGTTTTGGTTAGAAAGCAAAAACTATGAGGACAAAAGTGCGTGCTAAGGATGGTGCAGTGGGAAGACGGGAAGAACCTGTGGTATTTATGACATAATTGAGCTACTGCATCTCTGGGTTTATTATTTGTGAAAAAGAAAATCTTTTTGTTTAAGCCGCTGTCTTACGTTTCTGTTGTATGTAACCACACACAGTTCCTAATGAATATCTGCGGTGTACAGAGGATGTGTTGTGGAATTGTGTACCTAAAATCTGCATAACTTGTTAACCAGTGTCATCCCAATACATTAACTAAAAAGGAAAAATGCAACAAAGAGTTAATTTATGCCCTGGTTGGCATGGCTCAGTTGTTTAAGCAATGGCCTGCATACCAGGAGGTCGTGGTTTTGATTTTGGTAAAGGGCACGCACCTGGGTTACAAGTCTGATCCCTGTCCCTGGCCAGGGGGCCTGTCACATTGATGTTTCTCTCTCTCTCCTCTCTCCCTACTCCTTTCCACTCTCTCTAGAAATCAATG
Organism: Antrozous pallidus; assembly: GCA_027563665.1. NCBI lineage: Eukaryota > Metazoa > Chordata > Mammalia > Chiroptera > Vespertilionidae > Antrozous > Antrozous pallidus. The sequence goes on from CM050526.1 coordinate 16,363,249, forward strand.
GGAAAAATACCCCTGGGTGAGGATTTTAAAAAGTTAGCTCATGAAACATCTCTATTAGATCCTCCCACTCTCACCTGATTTGTTTCTCATTCTCCCACCCAGTTGCTCAGAGTCAAGGCCTGAAGTATTATGCCTGTGTCTGGAGGTCAGATCCTCAGGAAGAGTCCCAATGGAGGAAGCTGAAAGAACAGGCAGGGGAAGATCCTAAAGGGTGCATCATCCAAACTGTTACTGAAATCTATCCTGGGTAAGAGATTTGTGAAGAATTTTCCATAGGGGAGAGACATAACATTTGCATGTTAGGATGGTTCTATGGCAGGAAGGATTGGAGTAGATCAGATGCAGAAAGTTTCTTCAGGAGGCTCCTCCAACTGCCCACAGAACACATAAATTAAGGTAGTGAAAATGCAGAAGAAGATGATATAATTGGGAACACTTAGTGCTCCACTAGACATGGAGGGGTGAGGAATGAGAAGGTTCTAAGATGATTTTCTTTTTCTTTCTTTTTAAAAAAATATGTCTTTATTGATTTCAGAGAGGAAGGGAAAGGAAAAGAGAGAGAGAAACATCAATGATGAGAGAGAATCATTGATTGGCTCCCTCCTACATATCCCCTACACTTCAAACCCACAACCTAGGCATGTGCCCTTGACAAACCTGGGACCCTTCAGTCCACTGAGCCAAACCAGCTAGGGCCTAAGATGATTTTCATAGAGGATTTGGTGAGCAATGGTGAGATCACTGAGATGGAGAACACATGAAAAGTAACTAATTTGGGAGAGGAAGGACAGGAGAGGGTAATTAATTTGTGTATCTCATAAATGTCCATAACCACCCTGAGAGAGAACTGTCTAGCCTCCGAATAGTGTTAAAATGTAAGAAGTAGAGGGCAAATTTAATTTAAAAGACTGCTCTCACTGAAATGCATACTACTGAGCGGTCATAAGAAAACTCATCCTAGTCTATTTAAGAGTTATTGAGAAGTTAACATGTCATCTATAGGAGTTATACTTCAAGAAATTCTTACTTATGAGTCAGTTAACAACTATTTAAGTGAATAGATAAACTTTAATTTGTTGACATAACCTCAGTCATGAAGATAAAGCATTTTTGATATGATAGTAAAAATAGGATTGGATATACAAAGTATGACTGATGTCTAATTGCCCTGAAAAAAATCTGTTCCATAAAGTGAGGCATATTTGTACTAAAATTAGTAACCAACTTTTGATCTGAGGTGAAATTATACTTAAGTAACCCTCTAAACTCAAATGACCATTTATTAGAAAATGAGTACATAAAACAGTGCTGTGTTAGTTGTTTCTGTCTCATCTTATATTTTAGCTACTCGTCTATGAACACCTTAAGGGTAGAAACCATATTCACATATAGCTTTGTACTTCTATAGTACTTGGCACAGTGCCCTGTGAAAAGTAGGCATTTAATATTTTTAGACAAATAAAAGTGGTAAAAAGAAAATACTTAGGAACCTATATATCTACAATAGTAGCTATAATAATGTAAACAGAGGCAAAAATAACTAAACAAAACATACCTGGAGTGTTATGGTTGAATACTTTAATTAAACAAATATTCATCAAAACATAACATTTTTTCTTAACTAGAACTTTATGTACTATCATAAATGTAGTTGCATGAAAACACAGTAGTGAATTACTTAGAAAGCTAAAAAGTACATATGTACCCAAGTACAGTGACCAAATACTAATTTAATACAAAAGACTATTAATTCTGGTCTTTTAAAGATGGATTTAAAAGTAGAACATTTGTTTTTATCTCAGTCTATACAGAATACATTTTTAAAAATTGTGAAGGATAGTCTGATGCTTAAAAAGGTTTATGAAAGAGCATGTGAATGCCCAGTTTAGAGAAATAAATAATTCATAACAGAGTGTCATTAAAGTGAAAATGATCTTATGCACAATAGCTACTATATGTATAGACATGAATAGCACACACATATGTTTTTTCTCCCATATATACCACTTTTCACGTACACACATGCATTCACAATATATAGTCTTACCCAAGATTTACAGGGTCAAAAACTCGATTCAGGTCACAGTCAATATATCTGGTACACTTCTTCACCGCTCTTGGGTTGGTGATAAATGGTTTTACCTCCAGCCCTGTTCTCTGAATCTCAGCGCCATTGTCTAGCCAGTGCTTGACCAGAAATACTCCTGTTAGCTCATTCCCATGAGTTCCTCCAAAGATAGCAACCTTTTTTATGGGATCTTTAACAACATGATAAGTCATTTTATCAAGTAATTTTTTATTTGATTTCTGCAATTCAGAAGAAAGAAGAGCAAAGAAAACTTACTTTCTTAAGAAATGTTTAGAAATCTAAACCTAAATGAGACTTTTACCAAAGTGCAAAGTGCAGAGTTCTCTTGAATGGAGTGTATTCTAATTTTCTGTTGCAAGGCCGAGCCCTGTTTATTATAGGGCACTCCCTTCTTTAGCCCTGCCCTTTACCATATTTGGATCAAAATATGCAGAGATCAACTAGAGTTACAGCTATTTACTTTAACTTCTAACTCCCTCAAATGGTTGGTAGATCTAAATGCAGTGATAAATTAGTATCTCATAATAAGACAAAAATTGTGTTTTCTCTAGAACGCCATCTAATGGTGCTTTCATGACCATTTGTAGTAGTAAAAAGTTTATACTTTTCTAAATATAAAAATATAATATGTATATTATTATTCAATATTTATAATTTCTACTTGTATTTAAAAAGATTTCTTCTCTGAAATGACTTCAGGTACACCTCCTCATCTGAGAGCATTTGAATCTTAGCTCTATAAATAGTTCTACAGGCAGATCCTCAGAGACCTCCTCTGCAATTGCAGCCTTTCTTTCTGAATTCTTTTTTATTGTCAGACACACAAGAACCAAAGCAATGATCACCGAGACTTAAAAAGCTATTTTGAAACATGCCTTTAATGTTATTTCTCATAAAATTTTTGGTAATTCTGTGTCAACTTCTTTTCTCACTTTTTTTGGCTCAATGCTCACTTTTTCTCACTTTTTTTGGCTCAATGCTCACTTTTTTTTTTTTTTTGGTGCAATGCTAAAGAAAAATAACTTAGTAATTTTCAAGTCTTTGTAATGCCTAAAAATGTCTTGGAGCATGCTCTAAGTGCTAACTAGATTATATGAGTTTATGCAGACACAGTCAGCCCAACTTACTGGCACAGAGGCTCTCCACTGGACTATTACTCAAGAGGGGGTCTTATTAGGGAAAGCTAGCCAGAACACTAAGATGGTTATATTCTTTTGGAGATATGATTCTGAACCAAATCTGATTTGATGTCATGCTCCATCATCCAGAAAGTCAAATGTGATCAAGTACTGGAAACCCTGTGTGTACTAGTAATGCCAGATTGTTTGCTAGGGGTGCAACAAGAGGAATCCATTACTGCAGAGCAGTTTAATCTGTCATGTTTTTTAGAATATGTTATCTCAGTTTATTCACATATCCACTTTATAGGATGTGGTAGGTACTCACCCCCCATTACAGGAGTAAAGGAAAGATAAGCAACTTAAGGTTCCTCAGCTCCCATGAGAAAACCAGGCCTGGGACCCAGGTTTTTGGATTTTAAGTTCAAGTTCAGTGTTTTTCCTAGAACAACAGGGTGCTTCCTGTTAATTCCGGCCTTCCCCAAAGTTCTACTTTTGCTCCTTTGGAATTCACAAAAACAGCCACTACAGTGCGCCTCAGAAACAAATAAGCATACAAACAAAATACATGACAGAAATATAAAATGTGAAAACTTCACAACATTTACTCAACCAATTGCTATGTTCTTTCTTTAAAAGATTATAATGTAGAGATAGTGAAAGCAAAATAGTGAAATCTAAATTTACATATTAAAATGACTGGCCTATCCTAACTAAAAGCCCCTGCAGCTTTTGATTTTCTACCCACATCATTGTACATTTGAACACTTCAGTGTACAGAGGCTGAAAACAAGCATAAATACAAACAGATGATAGTCACATTGTGTAGTTACTTTGGTTTTAAGAGCAGTAACTATGGTGAATTATTAACACTTGCTTATATTTTGTTAGGGTTTCTGACGACTTGTGGTTAGTTGTGTCCTTTGCCCTAGTAGTCTTTCTGGAAGTGCTGCTTCAGTTATTTACTTGTAGCTGGCACAGATGACTTGTATTTCGAGACTTGTTTTATGGAATTTTAACAGATCGGCACTTTGAAACCCATTTAACATTCATAAGTAAAGTTTCCCTTATATACAAAATGAATAACTTTTTTTGATAGTTAATAAATTCCTGTAAATCTATCCCATACTTACCTTGTTTAGTGTTAGAGTCTGTCTTCTGTAGAAAGCTGTATTAGAGAAAAGGAAAGCATTTCCTTAGAGCTAGCGCAAGAGGCTTTTCATACTTATACCCAGTTAACTTCCAAAAGATTTTAACTCCCTGTTTCCCAAAGCATACTAAATTTTAGAGCCCCACAAAAAACACATTTAAAAAAATTTTAGTCTAGCCCTAGCCAGTTTGGCTCAGTGTATAGAGTGTCAGGCCACAGACTGAAGGGTCCTGGGTTCGATTCCGGTCAAGGGCATATGCCTGGTTGCAGGCTTGATTCCCAGCCCTGGTCAGGGCACGTCCAGAAGGCAACCAGTTGAGTCTCTCATATCAATGTTTCTCTCGCTCTTTATATTTCCCTCTTCCTTTCACTTTCTCTAAAAATCAGTGAAAAAAATATCCTCCAGTGAGGATTAAAAGAAAATTAATCTAGTTTTTTTAAAGTTCAGAGAATTAATAGTATACTAAGTGGAACCCTTTCTAGTTATCACAATCTCACTATTAGGTTGAATATTTAATGTATGAAGTACTTAAAAGAATAAGCTAGTAACTCCCAGCACTACAATTGTGTGTGTGTGTGTGTGTGTGTGTGTGTGTGTGTGTATGTGTGTGTGTGTGTGGTGGTAGTGGTGTCTGACTTATTGGTAAAATAATGTAGTTTAAAGCAAAGGGAGAGTAAACTTTTTATAGTCTTGGCTGTCCAATAGATTAATGCCAGAAATTTTGTGGAAGTCAAATTTCAGGTGGGGTTGTTTTCAAAATAGTATGATTGAGAGATAAAGAGGATATTTTCTCCAATATTCTATGTAAGGTGTCTCATATATAATGTGGAAGTCCAGCAGTCATGTAACCAAACTATTCTACTTTTTCTTCTTCCCCTAGGACAGTGATCAGCAAACCGTGCCTTGTGTAAGGGATTACACTTACCCAGTAGTTTGGACTTCAGGTTAAAGACATTAGTACATTAATAAAATGTTTTTAAAGTGTTTTTCCCTAAGGCAGTGGTCAGCAAACTCATTAGTCAACAGAGCGGCAAACTGCGGCTCTCAAGCTGCAGCTCGAGAGCCACAGTTTGCTGACCACTGCATAATCCTGTCAGTCACCCATCCTGAATAAATGATAGCCAGGACAAGATAGAGATAAGATTGGTAAGTTTGTAAGTTGCTATCAAAGATTCCACATTGCTAATGTGTATAATTCCTTACAGATATAGTACAGGATGTTGTTATAGTTTTATTTTTTTTAATGTTTTAAAAAATGATTTTAGAGAGAGAAGAAGGGAGAGGGAGAGAGAAACATGGATGAGAGAGAAAAACATCCATTGGATGCCTCCTGCATGCCCCCACTGGGGATTAAACCTGAAATCCAGGCATGTGCCCTGGCCAGGAATTGAACTGGTGACCTCTTGGTGCATGGGATGATGCTCAACCGACTGTGCCACACTGGCCAGGGCTATAGTTTTCTTTTTATTGAGATCTCTATTTTTCGGGGGCATAGGTGGGTGTTGTGTGTATATGTATATACTAGAGGCCCAGTGCATGAAATTCATGCACGGGCAGTGGGGGGAAAGGGTTGGGAGGGGCAAGGGTGTCCTTCAGCCCAGCCTGTACCCTCTCCAATCTGGGACCCCTTGAGGGATGTCCGACTGCCCATTTAGGCCTGATCCCGGTAGGATCGGACCTATTCGGGCAGTTGGACATCCTTCTCACAATCCAGGACTGCTAGCTCCAAACTGCTCACCTGCCTGCTTCCCTGATTGGCCCTAACTGCTTCTGCCTGCCAGCCTGATCACCCCCTAACCATTTTCCTGCCAGCCTAGTTGATGTTTAACTGCTCCCCTGCCAGCCTGTTTGCCCCCAACTTCCCTCCTCTGCCAGCCTGGTCACCTCTCATTGCCCTCCCCTGAAGGCTTGATCGCCAACTGCCCTCCCTTATAGGCCTGGTCCCTCCCAATTGCCTTCTCCTGCTGCCATCTTGTGGTGGCCATCTTGTGTCCACATGGGGGCAGGATCTTTGACCACACGGGGGCAGCCCTTTTGTAGGTTGAAGTGATGGTCAATCTGTGTATTACTTTTATTAGATAGGATAGAGCCTGGTGCACGGGTGGGGACCGGCTGGTTTGCACTGAAGGGCGTCCTGGATCAGGGTACGGGTTCCTTTGAGGTGTGGGGTGGCCTGGGCGAGGGGCCTGTTGTGGTTTGCCATGCCCCACAGTGATCCAAGCAAAGGCCCTGGGATCTGGGATTAATTTATGTTCTACAATTAAAACTTTGTAGCTTACAGCAGAGCCAAGCCTTCTGCTCGCTCCATGGCAACAACCATTTCTGTTTGAAACTTTGTAGCCTAGAGTGAAGGCCTAGGTTCTAGGGGTGCAGAAGTTATGTTTCCTCTATCGCCCGGACAACCCCTAGCCTCGCTCTCTTCAGCTCTATGGCTGCCACCATTTCTGTTGGATTTATGTATCTTTTATAACTGAAACTTTGTAGTATTGAGTGGAGGCCTAGGCCAGCAATAGCAGGTGGAAAGCTTGGCTTCCTCCTGCTCTCAGTGGCAACAGCCATCTTGGTTGGGATTTGCATAATTTGCTCCTGGTTTGGCTGGTGGTCGTGGCTGTGGGCATGATTTGATCGGAGGTATGTCAATTTGCATATTACTCTTTTATTAGATAGGATTATGTCTATATGTATGTATCAGGTTAAAATCGGCTTCCTACTCATTTATTTTTTTTAAAGTCTTCTCTCTGGAACCATGATGAATAACAAGTCTTTTTAGACATGTTTAAAATCTTTTTTTTACAGATTAAATGAAGACTATTTCTTCAGACTTATTCTGAAGTTTAGCATTCAAGGTTCTGTATTAGCTGGTCTCAGTCTACCTCTAACCCTATCTTCTCACATTCTCCTTTGTTGCACTTAATCTTCAAAGAAACCACTATTAGTCTCATAGTGTCATAGTCCTAGGCTTTTACTAACAACCTTTCCTCCATCTCTGTGGACCCTACACCTCTTCCTTTCGCCCATTCCAGACTTCCAGTGGTTGCAACGCATGGTAACAACTAAACCTGGTCTTTGAACCCAGACAGAATAAAATTACTAGCCCTGGCCTATAAGTACTTAGTAAATGGCAGCTTGTTATTCAATAAGAGCTAACATTTATAGAGCATTTACTGTGTCCCAGGACTGTTCATTTTCTCATTTAATACTTTGAGGGCAATTAAGTAAATATTGTATGGCTGGTTCCCAAAGGGTCCCGGAAATGACCGGGAGGGGGTAAATAAACCGCTCCAGGTCAAAGATCCAGAAAGCAGCCACCTGGAGTGCAGGGTCAGCGTTAAGGGTCACTGCACCATTCCGTTCCTTCCCCGGCCCAGATCTGCGAGGCAGGCCCCTCTCCGAGCTCCTGCAGCCCTGGCCCTGCCCAGGGCTGTCACCTAAACCCAGGCCTCAGCTCTCCCACCAGCCGAGCCTCCTGGCGGCCAGTCCCCGGGTTGCTGGGACTGAGAGACTCAGCCAGGCCTAGCAAGATCCTGCGACTGCTTCCTAAGGCCTGCGACCTTTGGGCCATTCTCTTCTAGGCACACGCGGCTGCCAGCAGCATCTTACAGACTGCCGTCTCAGAACCTAGTAAATGACCCCCCCCCCCCCCGGGGGTGGGCAGGGGTAGGGCGACCAGGCCTCGCACACTCTTCCGACAAATCTGGGGCAGAAACCGGCTGGGCAGACCTGCCACCGTCTCACCCGTGACTAGAACAGAATCTTTCTTCTCCGGGCAGGACTCTAAAGAGGTGCCGCGCCTCGTACATGACAGTGTGAGGACAAGAGGGGAGCGTGTGTCAACGTCATGGTTCCTGGGAGAGGCGATTTGTCCTCTTCAGCAGAAAGCCCCGCGCCATTGTGCACGCGCCTAAGGTGGTGGCCTCTGCGCCTGCGCGCGCGCGGGGCGGGGGCGGGGGCGGAGGGGAAGAGGGCAGATGGGAGGGCAGCGGGGTCTGAGGTGCGCCTGCGCAGATTTGAGGCACTCCTGGCAGCGGGGTCTGAGGTGCGCCTGCGCAGGTTCCAGGCACGCCTGCGCAGGGCTGACTTCCCGCGCTTTTTAGGTCTGTGGCAGTCTCCGCGACCGTTGACTGAGGCGGCCGTTGGCCGAGGCGGCGAGGCGGCCAGGCGGCGAAACCTGCGGGTGAAGGTTGGGTATGGTGTTGGTGGGAGGGCCAAGAAGGGAAAGACTGTATTATCGCTAGTTACCAAACTGCCCCAATTCCCGGGTGAGGAGAGGGTGTTGGAAGCGAGCGTGAGTCCTGACTGGAACCTGTCTCGCACGAGGGCTCAAAACAGGCCTCCCGGCCTCCCCGTTGGCAGCGGGCTTCGGAGGTGTTGTGTGTGTGTGGGTGCGCAAACTTTTTGCTTGTCCTCGTCGTCAGCCACCTTAAAGCCCGTTGGAAGCTGGCGTGGGGGGACAACTCAGAGCCTGGCCCAGGGTCGGTGGTCCAGGGGGCGGATGTTGCGCTTTCATTTCGTCTGCGTGAACCTCGCAAACGTCATGGCCCTTGTACCAACCCCCCTCTGGGTTCGGGGGTGAGTTGCGTTGGTATTTTCTGGGCTGAGGAAAAGTCTCCTAACCGCCAGTTTGGCTCCCGGAATGGCATCGGGAATATTTTCTAAAGGGCCTGCGAGATCCGGCTTCACGCCCAAGCGAGGAAAGAAAGCAGAGGCAGTCCCTGCCCTGAGGGTTCCCAGGGTTTATGTCTGTGTTTGGAAGCGAACGTTGGTACCATCTGCCGTTACTTAGTTGTGTTCGTGTCTGGTCTGCCTCACTGGGCCGTGGAAGTTGGTGTCTTGCCTTTTCACACGATAGGTAAGAGCTTGTTGAGTTCAGTTGCGGTTGAACTGTAGTAGGAGGTTAAATATGGGGAAATTGCAGCGGAAATTGTGTTGTAAAAGAAAGAAGCAGGGAGATGTGTTTGTCTTGTTGAAGTTCTGGAGACACCGTTTCCGTCGTTCTGGGTACTGAGTGAGGCCGCAGTCTTTGGAAGGACACAGTCCAGAGACTGCGGAGTCGTGACCGGCCAGGCCGGTGGGGGATGCGGCCCCCGGGCCTTACAAGCATCGGGCTGGCCAGTGTTATTGCCCATTTTGTTCTACCACACCTGGTTCAGCATTATTCTCATTGTGGGCCATTAGTTGTAAAATGAATTACATAGACTGTGTGACATTGCTACGTTTAGGAATCAAGGTTGTAATCACCCTGCTCCTAGCTTATTTAGAACAGAGTGGAGAAAACAGTTTACGTTGCTAATTCTTAGAAATGAAGGACTCCATAAGTGTTAACATGATCAGGTTTGAAACTATAGTTTTAAACCTTAGTTCCAGTAATTATTAGGCTAAGAATTTGGTTTTGTTGTTGATACGGTATGGGTTATAAATCTCTTTCTTTGAAAATTTAGTCCAATAACTTCATGTGCTAAAGAAAAAGGTATAGACTTTGATATTGATGGAAATGAAGAGAAACCTAAATGAAAATTCAACCCGAAGTACGGCAGGTATGAACAACTTTTATTTTAAAATTTTCTATATTTTGTATATACCATGTAAAGCTTGTATAATGTATAGATGGAGCATTTTGGAGGAATTAAAAAAAATGAACTTGTAGTCTAGTCTCTTTACTATTTAGGTCCAAGAAAATAAAATAATTTAAGGCAAAACATTTAGCGGCAGAAGTGGTAGTAAAATCATACTTCCCTGGATTTATGAGTGGTCTTCCTACAAACCCTAATGCTTGAGTTCTGTTTTTATTTGTATTTGACTTATTTAAAATATTTCCAGAAGCACTGTTGTCTCCCTAAAAGCGTATCTTACCATTTCTGCTTCCTCATTTATTAGAGGATAAAAATGAAGAGAACCAGGGAAATGATGATATTGGACAATGAAGATAACAATAGCTATTATTTATTGTAAATGTACTGTATTTCTAGACATTTAGTTATATGTAGTAAAATATTTAATTCTTGCACCAGTCATTTGAGATGGGCATTATCATCCTTGTTTTCTAGGTGAGAAACTAAGGCACAAAGAGGTTGTTAAAAAGTGACTTAGGAAGTGGCAGAAAAAGGTTTTGAACCTTGAAATTCGGCTCTAGAGTTCATACTCTTAATCATTGTATCATCCTGCCTCTCAGTATGTCCTATTGGCATAATGAGTTTAAGAAAATTGCACAAGTTTATACTTTGGAGTTCAATTCAACCCTACTTTGAAGTTGTATCCAAACCCAGGAAGTCAGATGCCAGAGCCCATTATCATTTCATGAATTATCACAGAGTCTGTATTCTCCTGTAGTATAAGTTCTGATTGACCAACTAGAGTATGGTATAGCAATAAGATATGTAAATTGAGTTTGAGGAAGCTTGGGTTGTATCTAGGTTCTCCCCCTGTGGTAGTGTGCAAACTTTTAGGACCTATTTCCCTCTGAGACCCCTTCTAGTTTTACTGTTTATAAATTCTGACTTTTGGCTTGACTTGAGATCCCAGGTCTTTTATATGAAGGGTATGGGAAGTAGTGTTTGTTCTCATTTGGATTGGGTATTATCACTCTAAGGCATTGTCAAAATAATCTACAGAAAATATGCATTGCAGATACCTGGAGTGCTTGTTAAAATTTCAGAGTTTTGGCTTCCAAACTAAATCTATTGAAATAAAATCTGTGAGAGTAGGGTCTAGGAACTGGCATGTTAAGCACAATTCCAGCAAAATCTTAGTCAAGCTAAAGTTTGAGAACCATGGTGCTACAGGGTATGCTACCATAGTCCAAAGAGTGGTTAGGGTTTTTGAAAACATGGGTTAATGTCTGGTTCTCCCTTATCCCTTTTGTACTTGAAAGGCCCATCTAGTTGATATGGTAATAGGCAAGCATAGATGGGAAATAAGGAAAACAAAAAGTAGATTTGGAAAGGGTTGAGAGGGGGTAGGAGGGTAAGGGAGGAGATGGGAATTACTTCCAAACAAGAGGAAATAAGACAGTGTTAACCTAGAACAAGAAAGGAATTTTTACAAAATAAAAGCAGACTCAGATTCAGAGAACAGACTGATGGTTGCCAGAGGAAAGGGAGTTTAGGAGAACCAGGTAAAAAGGTGAAGGGATTAAGAAGTACCAATTGGTAGTTACAAAATAGTCACAGGGATATAAAGTATAGTATAGGCAATATAGTCAATATTTTAATTACTATGTATGGTGCCAGCTGGGTACTTGAAATATCAGGAGGATTACTGGATAAAATATATAATTGTCTAACTACTATGTGCATACTGACACCTGAAACTACTAGAGTTGAATGTAAGCTGTAATTGAAAATAAAATTTAAAATTAGATTTCAGAGGAACAAATGAGATTATTTAAGATCTTAAAAAAGAATGTAAGAATCAATCAAAAGTATAAAATATGTTTATAATAAATATACAATTAACATATAGAAGTAGACAAAGTATTCTATAACTAGATATATTTTCCTATTATATACTAATTTGTTGGAACATTCAATTTAGGCTGTTTGCCTGTACCTTTGTTCAATCAGAAAAAGAGGACTAGACAGCCATTAACTTCCAATCCACTTAAAAATGATCCAGGTATCAGTACTACTTCTGATAGTTATGATTTCCCTCCTCTACCAACAGGTAAGAAAATAAGTTGCAAACTTTTATTTTATAATATATTTTTATTGATTTTTTACAGAGAGGAAGGGACAGGGTTAGAGAATTAGAAGCATCGATGAGAGAGAAACATCCATCAGCTACCTCCTGCACACACCCCACTGGGGATGTGCCCACAACCAAGGTACATACCCCTGATTGGAATCGAACCTGTGACCCTTCAGTCTGCTAGCTGAAGCTCTTATCCACTGAGTCAAACCATTTAGGGCTAGTTGCAAACTTTTAGAAAACAAGAACTTGCATTATAGAAAATTACTATTTCTATTTTATGTTTTTCTTCTTTCCATTATCCAAATATAGGGATTATTTGGCTCTTTCTGAACATTCCAGTACAGTTGTTTACAAGGGTGGCTTAGAATTTTAAATGGAGTATCTTATCTTAGATCTGGAGCCTTTGTTTTAATAAATTGGTAACCTATATTGTAAATAATTTTATATTCTTTTTCATGATAATATGGATATTGTGGTTTAGACATTTGGTGCTAATGAATGAAGAAACTCAAATTGCCTCAAGAATAAAATGTGCATGGGAACACAGAAAGAATTGGAAAAAATGGACCTTAGGAAGGGTAGAAGCTCAGGAATTTCTAGTGTTTAGCCGCAGTCTTTTTCTCTTATAGTATTTTTATCTTTTTAAAAATCTTATCTTTATTTTATTGGTTTCCTTATAGTTTCAACAAGTACATTAACTGAATTGCCGTTGCTGAGAATTAACATAACCTTTTAAGTCTAGTTCGCAGAGCCCATATTGATCTCCTGTATCTCATAATTCAAAATCTAGACCCTGGGAGGTCTTAAACTTTATTGACTTTTTACTTATCTTTGGAAAGCAGGCATGGACAGAAAGACATTTTGAAATATACTTGGTGCATGCTGGTTATATACGTTTACATTTTTCTTAAAAAATAATAGACTTATGCAACTAGAATTTTAAGATCAATCAGTCTCTCTCTTTCTCAATATTTGCATTGTTAATTTTATCCAGTGTTCAACCATAGACCTTAGTCTCCTTCTAAATTTATATTATTCAACACTTGGAATAACAGAGGAATCTGAAGTAAGAATTTCATATTTTCCAATTATTATGGATAAAATATTCACATGAATATGCATAAATGGGCATTTGTCTGGTTATTCTCTGCCATTTAAAAAATTCTGACTCTAGCTGGTTTGGCTCAGCAGATAGAGCATTGGCCTGTAGACTGAAGGATCTTTGGTTTGATTCCTGGTCAAAGGAATGTACCTTGGTTGTAGGCTCAGTCCCCAGCCCTAATCAGGGTGTGTGTGGGAGGCAACCAATAGATGTCTCTCTCTCTCTCACATGGATGCTTTTGTCTCCCCCTCCCTTCCATTCTCTTGAAAAATTAATGCAAAAATATTCTCGGGTGAGGATTAACAAAAATAAAAAATTATCCACTAGTTAAAATATTTTTATAAGTAGCATAATGTTGATCTTATATTAAGAATAATTTGAGCTGCTCTATAGAGAAATTTGTATCCTCCTAAAAAACTGAACTCTACAGGCTCTGACCAGGATAACTGTCAGAGATAAAAGATTCTTATATTAGGTAAGAGAGAAGACTAGATCAGTGTTTTTGAAATTTTGAAAGATTGTATAAGAAACAACCTTAAAAAAAAAAGAAATAGAAGAGAGTGGAGTAGAATAGGGCACACCAGAGTGTATTACACATAGTAAGAATAAGAATTGGTGAAATTTTATGTTCTTCCTCCCCCCGCCCACCACCAGACATACATATGTTCTGAGTTATGATGTCTTTTTTGCTGTGGGTTGGAATAAAAAAGTTTAAGAAACATTGATTATATTGAATTCATGTTACACGGTACAAGGTATTATACTGGGATTGATTGTGGAAAAGATACAGATAGACCTGTTGCTTTTGCATAAAACACAGTGGGGGATAAAGACATCTATAAAAATGAATAAGGCAGGCTGTGAGAGATTCTTCAACAAAGCACTGTTGAAGAACAAGTCCAAATCTTTCTTTTCTTCAAGCTTTCAACCATCAAATAAGTATGAATTTTTTAAAAATGCTACCTATTTTATTTTTCTCTCTGTTATATCTTTTGAGATTGGGCCTGGGAAGCAATGAATCCAGAGCTGCCTCCTTTAACGAAAACAATCAACACAGGGTATGTGGAAACATATACATCAATAAATGTGTGTCTGTTACTGACTGATGTTATTCTTCTATGTATACTTTACATTTTTAAATTTGGAAACAAACTATTAATAAGATATGTTTCCTCGAAAGACAAATACCACATTCAGTTTCTCATCCTTTGAGAAGTCAAGATTCTACGTCTAAGTCTATTCAACCGAGCACTGAAAGGAACAAGAGTGGTTGGAGGTGAGTCTACTTAAGATTTCTTTCTTTTTCTATTCCTTCTCCTCTCCCTCTCTTCTTTATCTTTTCCTCCTTTCTTAGAACTACATTTAGGAAATTTCTATGCTTAACAACAACTATAGCAATATTAGCTACATTTTATAAAAGAAGTTAAAAAGACTTTAGGTAAATTTGGCAGTGATTAGGTTTCCAAAAATTTCTTCACGTTGTAATGAAATTTCTGCCAATATTTATCACTATGATTTTACAATTTTTTCAATGGTTATTAGTGATCTGATTGAAAATAGGCAAAAAGTCAGAAATAATTGTGTCTTAATACTGGGTATATTTAGAAATTGAGAATCAAATAGAATGCCCAATCTTATCATACCTAGTAAGGTAAATAGAATGGAATAATCAAGAAAGGTGGAGATTGAAACTCATATGCATCTGCAGTGGTAGAGCTCAAGAAATGAGGACATCAAGGATGATGGTCATTGCCATAAGGATAAAGTTCAGTGCCTAAATATTGTGAAAAATGAATAGAAAAAAGGGGCATGGATTACTTTTTAGGTTGGATTTTAGTATTCTTGGGTAAGTGGCAACTACTGGAGGAAATAATTTGGGGAACAAAGTATTGGAAAAAGAGCACCAAACATATATTAGTAATTGTTTAGTGCTTTGATATGCTATTTAAATTCTGACAACAACCTTATGAAGTTAATATTACCCTGACTTTTATTAAATATATTTTTAAAAAGGGGAAACTTAATAAAGTTGTTAATAAATACAAAATAATCAAAGTAATATTTATAATCAAAATAATATTTTCACTTTTAAATAATGAGTTTTGATTTTATTGTCATGCTAATTTCCTCAGGACCATTCTGTTACTTTCTTCAGGTCCAGGGCTTGAAACTAGGCCTATTGATAGTTTTGAGATGGTTTTTGGAGGCGTAGTTTCAGCTGAAGGTGCTAGGAGAAAGTCTATTGTGATAGCCATTAGTCAGAGAATTAGGTAACAAATTATAATCTGGACAGTCACCCAATCCTATATAATAAAAGCCTAATATGTTAGGTGTCCAACCATTCGTTCAACCCATCGCTATGATGCACACTGACCACCAGGGGGGAGTCACTCCTACTGGTGGGTTAGCTTGCTGCTGGGGTTGAGCCGATAAGGACTGGGCGAGATGGGCTGGACATTCCCTGGAGCCCTCCCACGGTCCCTCCCTGGCTGGCCAACCTCCCATGGTCTCTCCCCAGCCGGCCAGCCCAAGGGACCCCATTGGTGCACAAATCTGTGCACTGAGCCTCTAGTTCAGAAATAAGAATTAATTACTAATTTTTAAATTAAGAAAATGTAAATGGGAACAACAACTAATAACTAATTTTTAAACTATTACAGCTTCAGAGATGGCAACAAAAATACTTGGGATAGAAGTGATTTTAGGCCTCAGTGCAAAAGAACAAACCTAGCAGCAAATGATGGAATAAATTCTTCTCCAATGAGTTTGGGAGTGCAACAACAGAAACAGTTAGGAGTATCTCAACGTCCTAACTTGTCTCACCAAAGAGAATGTGAAGTACTCAGACAAACACATTCTTCAAAAATACCTGGCTCCACAATGAGAAGTCTAGAAAAAAACAGTACATTACAGGCATTTAAGCCCAATATCCAACAAAATCAATTCAAGAAAAAAATGTTAGGTGATATTCCAGAAGAGAATGCTCACAAGGTAAACTTTTAAATATGAGTTATTTACATTTTTGTATTTACATGTAAAGAATGAGATAAATAAGTATTTAGGAGATTACAGAGATAAGAACATTTGAAGTCAATCCCATGGCATGCAGGTCAATTGGAGCGAATGAATGTTAGTTTCTAAAAATATTTGCATAGAGGTTGTGAACGGCTGCTCCTTTTTATAGTTGCTTTAGAATGTCCTATAAGGTTCTGAATTTCACTGTGTACTATAATAATTGAGATGATGACAGTTTATCTGTTGCTTGCATAAGTTCTCCAAGCTCTCCTCGAAGTGACAAGGGTCAGCAAACTTTTTCTGTAAAGGGCCAGAGGGTAAATATTGTTGGCTTATGGGCCATATGGTCTCTCTTGCAACTACTCAGCTGTACCACTCAACTTTGCCATTGTAGCTTAAAAGCAGCCATAGACGGTACATAAATGGATGAGTGTGGCATGTTCCAATAAAACTTTACAAAAACATAGCAAGTTATATGTGGACTACAAGCTATAGTTTGCTGACCTTTGCTCTATAATCTGGTTTTATTTTACCTCTAACCTCATGTTTCATATTCTACTAATTCTCCAATGCACTTGCCATTTTTAGATATTCACCATTCTCTAAACATGATATACACTATCATACGACTTTGCTTTGGCTTATGTTCTTCCTATATCTGTACTTCCTTCAGCCTTACTTCCTGTTTCCATTCTTTACTGTTACTGTTCTTTGCAAATGTCCATACTAGTAGCTGGTTTGCCATCTTCCCTCCCTTGTTCCTTGGCCCAATAGATTGTTTACCCTCTGCCCTTCTCTGTGGTGTGGAAGGATGAATTGTACTACCTAGTGCATCATCCTAGGATCCCTTGGCTGACTTCTGTTAGGGGTCAGCCAGTGGGAGTCACTTGGCAGGACATAAAAGGGTGAGGAGATAGGTTGGGTTTTTCTATGCCTTCCCTGTGTAAATATAGTGTCATAGGTAGTAAGTACTATGTCCCTGCATTATAGAGCCCTTCATGAGTTTAGCTTTTACAGGTTTGGTAATTTTATTTCCTCCCCTTGTCTTTTCAGCCTAGGAGTGGTAGAAGTTTTATATTGTTGTTAGTTTTGAGTGCTTACGTGCCTTAGATTTGTTTTGCACACATGTCTGTGAGTAGTCTTTTCAGTAAGCCATCTGAGATAAATTCCTTTTCCCTCCTGGAAATCTGACTAAAATAGCATGTTTCATAGTGGTTCTCAACCTTAAGTTTCCTTGTACATAAGAATGACATGACATAGTGACCTGAATAAAAGTGGCTCATTATGGCAGTACTCCTCTATAAGAGACATTCATACCTTAGTTAAGAGGGGAGAGGGAGGAAAGGTAATTATAGTTGGAAAACAATGTCCCTTCAAGTGTTCTTAGATAAGCCTTGCCCTGACAAAGGGAAGTGCCACCACCATCCCCTGAAAATTAGTATCTTAACACATTGTATTCTTAGTTGATCTTTAAAAATGTCAAACACTTTCTATCTCAGGGCCTTTACACTTGCTATTCCCATAGTCCTCACTCAATCTATCCTATCTAATAAAAGAGTAATATGGAAATTTGACCATATCTTCGCTACGCTACCAGCCAATCAGGAACGGGGGGCGGGGCTGGGGGAGTGCAGGTGGCAGCGGCGCCAGGGCACCAGGTACCCTGGCGTTGGGACGGGGGACCTAAGGCTGCACCCTTTGCTCCTGCACCAGGCTAGGGGACCTGAGGCTGTATCCCCTGCCTGGAGGGGCTTGACAGGACACCTGAGGCCACATTCCCCACCTCAGCACTGGGGGACCTGAGGCCAAGCTGGAGGTCCTAAGGCTGCACCCCCTGCCCTGGTGCCAGGGTCGAAGGACATGAGGCCGGGCCAGGAGACCTGAGGTTGCACCCCCTGACTAGTGCCTGGCCAGGGGACCTAAGGCTGTTCTGGGGGACCTGAGGCCATGTTCCCGGCCAATAGGACTTGATGGGGGAACTCAGGCTGTGCCCCCTGCCCTGTGGGGCTTCATGGGGGTGGGGCTGGCCGAGTCTGCGTCTTGCACAATTTCAAGGTGATTTCAAGGTGAACACGGGTGGGCGGAGACTTGATTCTGGGTCTGCGGCATGCCCCAGACTCTGACAGGAATGGAGATTTTCATATATACTTTATTAATTTTCTTTCATCTCTGACACTTCTATTATAGAGAAAGGAAAAATAGCAATATTAAAATATTTCCTCTAATTAATTCCCTTTTAATGTGCATGAATTTTATGAACCGGGCCACTAGTTTAAAATAATTATCTACTTTTAGTCTTCTATCCTGTTTTTCAAATGTATAAGATATATCAATTCCTGACATTCTATTATATATTTATTGTTTATTTTCTGAATTTCCCACTGGATGTCAAAATCTATGAGAGCATATATCATCTGTTTTGTTCACTGTTATTTCCTCATTAGCTATGTTTGGTACATAGTAGTACCAATATGTACTTTTTGAGTGAGCGAATGAATGAATGATACCCCTCCTAGAGTATGAGAACATTAAGGAAAGGAATTGTGTTCTTTTCACCTATACTTAAAACACGTTTGGTACACAATATTTAAAAAAATTCAATGAATGAGTCAATGGATGCCCATATAAATAATTCTCTTCTTGATTGTCTCCAAGTGTACCCTAGTTTCTCCTCCTATAAAGTGCTAATTATGCCTTTAATTTATGGGAGTAACTGGATTAAAATTTTCAATAGTTCTTTTACATATTTTACATATGTGTCTATTATAAATATATAGAATCCTTACAAAGAAAGTGAAAGAGTATTATGGAAAATATGAAATGTTTTTCTAATGCTATCATTTTATGTTTTCAAAAGGATGCCTCACTGTATCAGTTAAAACTTAAGGAAAAAGATAATTCTTTAAGAATTATATCAGCAGTTATTGAAAGCATGAAGTACTGGCATGAACATGCCCCCCAAACTGTACTTCTTTTTGAAATATTGGGTAGGTATAATACTTCAAAAATATTTAAGTAATATTATTACATAATAGTGTTCAATATCAATAGGAATACCTAGGAGATTTTAAAGAAAAAACATTTTGCAAAGAGAGATTTTAGTAAATAGGGATTTTTTTTCAGTTCCTGGGTCTGTCATTGATTTGTGACTTTAGATGTATTTGGTTATTTATGTAGTATTCTTCTGATTCATAATGTTAAAACTGAAAAGGTTATTACAAGTAATCTAATTCAACCTTTGAAATTTGTGAGGAAATGGGGCAAATAAAATAGACTTGCCTGAAATCACAAAGCTAGTCAACAGCAAAAATGGATTTAGAATTGCCTAAGTTCCTTATTCTCAATCTATTGTTATTTCTACTATACTTGCCTAAATCCAGTAATAATTTTGTATGTAAATTAAATCATATTTTAAGTACTCTGAAAGAACACTTGTAAAGAACCCTTTACTGGCCGAGACCGGTTTGGCTCAGTGGATAGAGCATCGGACTGTGGACTGAAGGGTCCCGGGTTCGATTCCGGCAAGGGCATGTACTTTGGCTGCGGGCACATCCCCAGTAGGGGGCATGCAAGAGGCAGCTGATCGATGTTTCTCTCTCATCGATGTTTCTGACTTTCTATCCCTCTCCCTTCCGCTCTGTAAAAAATCAATAAAATATATATATATATAAAAAAAGAACCCTTTACTGATATGAACACCCTATAATGAATGTTCTCTAAATATTTAAAAGGGGAAGAGTTTTATAGAGTGTTTCTGGAATTTGATTTTATCTAGAATGAAGAGATAATCAAATAAAAGTAGAGATTCAGAACATACTTCTTTCAATAGTTTAAGTAAAATAAAAATTTAATTTAAATAA
Organism: Antrozous pallidus; assembly: GCA_027563665.1. Lineage (NCBI taxonomy): Eukaryota > Metazoa > Chordata > Mammalia > Chiroptera > Vespertilionidae > Antrozous > Antrozous pallidus. The sequence goes on from CM050526.1 coordinate 16,383,270, forward strand.
TGAAATATTCTAAACATACAGAAAAATATAGAGAATACCTTCATTCCCATGTTAATAGATTTGAAACTCCTACCCATTTTTCTTCTTCTCTAGAAATAATCACTGTGGTATCTTTCCTGTCCATGCTTTTATAATATTACTATATAATCTAATTTCATAATTTTATGTGGACTTTTAATTGCTTTTTGTGTTTTAAAATACACAGCTTGCATTTTCAGCCAGTATTATGTTTTTGGATTTAACCATTTTCTGTCCTGCCATAATATTGTCTTTATCTTGGAGTTCCAACTGTGGCCTGTTCAGAGCTTTTGACTCTTTCCTTTTGGCATTAAGATGTTTATCAAAGTCATTTATTCCACCCATCCTTATACCACAGTGTCACATTCTTCGATGATTTCTTTTGGTTGCTCTTTTCCAGAAGCTAGCATATGACTCCTTGCATATAATTTCCTGACTGGTAACAAGTCCATCACCTAAACCCTGTCTGTACTCTGAAGCTGGGGAATGGGGTACACCAATTAGTTAAAGTCCATCTCAACTCACTTCTACATCTGGGGTTGGGGACAAATTCCATTCAAATTATGTGGCTAAGAATTGCATAGGAGAACCTAGTTATTAATAGGGGGAATGGAGGTTGACCTCAAAATAGCAAATATTCACTATCAGTTTTCAGAAAGTGGCTGTTAAAGGAGTAAATAATGCTCTCATTTGATACTTTCTTGAAATACACAATTATTTGCATTTTATAGATGAGACAAATTTGAAAGAGTTTAAAACAATTTGCTCAATTTAGTAAGCTGAAGAACTGGGACTCAAATGCATGCCTTTTGATTCTAATTCAGTGTTGTTGTTTTTTTTTTATTAAACCACGATGCTTATTAGTTATATATGTGTATTTCATTATTATAATGTAATAGACTGATCTGGGGTTTTAACCATTCTATATAATACATTCTGAGAAAAAGGTTCAGATGGCCAGCTATTGTCAGTTGCATGAACTTTGGCATGTAACCTGTTCCTAAGTTGGAGAAGGCCAGAAATTTTCTTTTCCTTGGAATATCTTTTCCTCTTTAAATGTTTTCTTTATTATTGTATAAATAAAGCTATGAGAGAGTTGGTATGTGAATAGTTATTTAAATATCAACTTCTCTTTGTTAAATTTTACTTGCATTTTACCATCATTTATTTCCCCCTCCCCTTCTTTAATGTTCCGTAGGTGCTCTCGATTCAGCTGTTACACCTGGACCATATTATTCAAAGACTTTTCTTATGAGAGATGGAAAAAATACTCTGCCTTGTGTATTTTATGAAATAGTGAGTATTTGAGTATTCTTTGCAAAGCCTATGCCAACAAAACATACAAATGTAGACTGTAATTCTACATTGTTTGGTTTTAGTTATGATTTTAAGATTATTTGTTTAACTAATATAGAGAACCTCTCGTGTGCCTGGTCCTGTGCTAGATGCAACAGATACAAACTGGAATATGAATGGTAAATGTCTCTTTCAAAGAGATTATTTCAGTAAAAGACGGTTATATAAATGTTACATTGTGGGATGATAAGTGGTATGCTAGAGGTATGTGCAGGGTGCTATAAAAGTGGATAGGAAGATCAGGAAAAGATTTGAAGAATGTAGTAACCTTATTTTAGATATTTAAGGACTAAACAACCAATGTGTGTTTGGGGGAGAGGAGAGGTAGGAAGGAAAGCATGCTAAATTGAGAGAACATCACATTCAAAGACAAGAAGCTAAGAGAGAGCCTAGATTGTATAGGAAACTGCAAATAGTTTATAGTTATCATGAGTATAGTTATCATGAGTGTAGAGTTAGTAAGTGATGGGGGTAAGGGTAGTAGTCCTGAGCTTGGGGGAAGGTAAAGAGTGGGTTGGGATATAAGGAAGAGGCTTGGTGATGAAGAATGGGGTGACAAAGGAAGTCTGGAGGCCTCATATAACTTACATACTTTGTGAGTTGGGCATTAATTCTGAAATTGACTAATTCTGAAATCAGACATGGATTCTAGTTTTTTAAAAAATATATATTGATTTTTTTTTTTTTTTACAGAAAAGAAGTGAGAGGGATAGAGAGTTAGAAACATTGGTGAGAGAGAAACATCCATCAGCTGCCTTCTGCACACCTCCCACTGGGGATGTGCCCACAATCAAGGTACATGCCCTTGACCAGAATCGAACTTGGGACCCTTCACTCCACAGGCCAATGCTCTATCCACTAAGCCAAACTGGTTAGGGCGGATTCTAGTTTTTATTTCACCATTTATTACTAGATTATGACCTTGAGTAAACTACTTAAACTTTCTGAGCTTCAGTTGTTTTATCTGTAAAATGAGACAAATTTTTACTTTGAAAGGCAGTTTTGGAGATTAGATAATAACACGAGTGTGTAGCATTTCTGACACATAGTATATGATCAAGAAAAAGTAGTTGTCAGGTTATTAATTTCTAAAATATCTTGAGTGTTTATTATTCTCTAGTCTTATGACTTTTTAAAATAAAAAAAACTTTATATAACAAAGTGCACAACTCATAACTGTACAATTCTGTGATGTTTCACAAAGTGAACATTACGAGGTTAAGAAATAGAACATTGTAATTACTCCATGCATCCTTGTGTTTCCTCCCGTTTACTACCTCCTGTCTCCTAACTTTTAATATCATAAATTAATTCTGCCTCTTTTAAAGCTTTATATAAATAGTATTATATGGTATGTTTTATTTTATGTCTGATTTCTTTCATTGAACACAATGTAAGATTTATCTTTATTTTTGTATATAGCTATAGTTCATTTATTTATATTTATACTAGAGGCCTGGTGCATGAGATTCGTGCACGGGGTGAGGGTAGGGGGATGTGTCACTCAGCCCAGCCTGCACCCTCTCTAATCTGGGACCCCTTGAGGGATGTTTGATGGGCAGTCGGACATCCCTCTCACAATCCAGGACAACTGGCTCCCACGTGCTCGCCTGCCTGCCTTCCTGATTGCCCCTAACCGCTTCTGCCTACCAGCCTGATCACCCCCTAACCACTTCCCTGCCAGCCTTATTAATGCCTAACTGCTCCCCTCCCAGCCTGTTTGCTCCTAACTGCCTTTTCCTGCAGGCCTGCTCACCCCTAACTGCCCTCCCTTGCAGGCCTGATCTCCCCCAGCTGCTTTTCTCTGCAGGCCTGGGTCTCCCACAACTGCCCTTTCCTACAGGCCTGGTCACCTCCAACTTCCCTCCTTTGCTGGCCTGGTCACCCCAGCTGCCCTCCCCTGCAGGCTTGATCTCCTCCAACTGCCCTCCCTTGCAGGCCTTGTCCCTCCCAACTGCCCTCCCCTGCTGGCCATCTTGTAGTGGCCATCTTGTGACCACATGGAGGCAGCCATCTTGTGTGTTGGAGTGATGGTCAATTTGCATATTACTCTTTTATTAGGATATACAATGTTCTGTTGTCTGAATATACCATGATTTAGTTTTCCATCCTATTGATGGGCATCTGAATTATTTCCAGATTTCTTGCTATTATGGGTAATGCTCTATGAACATTTTTGTATATGTCTCTTGTACATATGCATGCATTTCTGTTGGGTATACACCTAGGAGTAAAATTGCTGCACCATAGTGCGTGTGTGTGGTATAATACAGTAGTTACTGCTAAAGAATTTTCCAAAGTGTTGTGCCAATTTACACACTCACAATCAGTGAAGGTAAGTATAGTTTCTTTCATTTTTTTCAACACTTAGTATGTCAGACTTTATTTTAGCCCTTCTAGTGATTGTTTAGTGCTATCTCATTTCGCTATAGTTCCCAGTGACTAGTGAAGTTGAGCATCTTATATACTTAGTGGGCATTTAGTTACCTTCTTTTGTAAAGCCTGTTCAGGGCTCATGTTTTTTTCTTTCTTTTTTTGTTGATGTTGTTAATACTCACCCGAGGATATTTTTCCATTGATATTTAGGGAGAGTGGATGAGAGAGGGAAAGACAGATACACATCAGTGTGAGAGAAACACATCGATGGGCTGCCTCCTGCATGCACCCTGACCAGGGCCCGGGCCAGGAAAGAGCCTGCCCTTGACTGGAATCGAACCCGGGGACCCTTTGGTCCGTAGGTTGACGCTTTACTGAGCCAAATAAGCTAGAGCTCATGTTCTTTTTTTCTATTATTTGTCTTTTAGTTACTGATTTATAGGAGATTTAAAAAAGATACTATTCTTGGTACAAAGTTCTTTGCCCGTTATGCATATTGCAAATATTTTCTCATACTTCATGGTTTGCTTTTTAACTTTATATATATATATATATAATTGATTTTTCACAGAGAGGAAGGGAGAGGGATAGAAAGTCAGAAACATCAATGGGAAAGAAACATCGACCAGCTGCCTCCTGCACACCCCTAACTGGGGATGTGCCCGCAGCTAAGGCACATGCTCCTGACCAGAATCGAACCTGGGACCCTTCAGTCTGCAGGCTGACACTCTATCCACTGAGCCATACCGGTTCGGCTGCTTTTTAACTTTTTAAAAAAATATATATTTTATTGATTTTTCACAGAGAGGAAGAGAGAGGGATAGAAAGTCAGAAACATGGATGAGAAACATCGATCAGATGCCTCTTGCACACCCCCTACTGGGGATGTGCCTGCAGCCACGGTACATGCCCTTGACCAGAATCGAACCTGGGACCCTTCAGCCCGCAGGCGGACGCTCTATCCACTGAGCCAAACCGCCTTCGGCTGCTTTTTAACTTTTAATGGTGGCTTTTGAGGAATAGAAATTCTTCACTTTAATATGGCTCCTTTAGCAATAATCAACATCTTTCCTTATAATTAATGCTTTTTATGACAATTTAGTGAAAGCAATCCCAGAATAGTTTAAATTTACTCATGATCAAGAGGCTTTGATGCTGGATGATCTTTTTCTGGTTTGTTAGTCCCATTAAGGCATAGCCCTTTTGGTTCCCAATCCTAAGCCTGGGGTGGGATGGGAGTGGTTACCAGAATCTCTTTTTCTTACGAGCCTCCGATTCTCCTTTTTTTCCTCCTAGCCCTATGAGCCTGTCAAAAGCTCTGCTCAGTTTCTTAGACTCTCACTGCCTTAATTGACAGATACCTCAAGGGGAAAGCATTCCCAAATATCAGGCCCCATTCTTGACTCCTCTCCTTTCCTATATAGAGTCTGTAATTCCTCATTGTCTTAGTATCTCTCTGAAATCTACAAGGAGATTTTTAAGTATTTCACCCAGCTATTCCAGTTGTGCTTAGTTGGAGAGTTGGTATGAACTACCTTTTTGCCATCAACTGAAAGTAGAATTCTGACAGTCTTAGAGAAGTGAATAATTCATGTGCCATTAAATTGAGAATTAGTCTTTTAAGGAGTAGCAGTTTGCTAGCTTGTAAGAAGCCCTGCCCAAGTAAAGGTCTTTCCTCTGTGACAGGGCACTCATGTGTGCCCAGCCGTCATGGTTTTGTCAGCAGCGGGGCCCTGAATTAGGTAAGAGAGTTACAGCATTTTGGGTATTTCATATTTAGTTGCTAATATAGTTGAAATTTAGATGAAGTAATAGATGACTATTGATATTTATCTTTTTAAAAACAGGATCGTGAACTTCCAAGACTGATTAGAGGCCGAGTTCATAGATGTGTTGGACACTATGACCAGAAAAAGAATATTTTCAAATGTGTTTCTGTCAGACCAGCATCTGTTTCTGAACAAAAAACTTTTCAAGCATTTGTCAAAATTGTAGATACTGAGATGAGATATTATACCAATGTAATGAATGAAATTTAAATAGTGAAGTTTAAATACTATAACTTAAAGCACTTTTCTGTTATTGTTTAAATTAGCATCTGCACAGTTTTATAGCTATTGCTTTTCTGTATTTCAGCTGTTGAACTAAAATATTTAAATGCTTTCAAATGTGTAGAGTTTTTGAAAGATAACTTTACTGTGTTTCATAAAAAGAACATATTTGCTAAAATTCAGTAACCATTTCAGATAAAAATGTTCAATATAATGGGAACAGATACGTTTTTAACATGATATAATAATACTACTGAGTTAGCCCCATATCCAACATTAAACTTATTAATGGGGAAATATAGAGACATTCCCACTAAAGTTCAGGAACAAGATGACAAGGGTGCCCACTATTAGTACTGTTACTAAATACTCCTGGAGCTGCTAATTTATGCAGTTTATTTAATTACTTCACTTATTTAGTGAGCACATACTCTGCCAAGCAGTGTTTCAAGTGCTGGGGACAAAGAACAAAGTAACAAAAATCTCTCAACTTATGGCACTTATAATCTGGGACCCAGAGAATACTTTAGATAAAAAAAATGAGATGTAAGAATTTTTGCAACTGGCAGATGATATAATTGTATACATGGAAAACTTAAGAAAATCAACTGAGAAACTACTGCAAAAATGAGATAATTTAGTAAACAATATGCACAAATTATTAGTAGATAGTATTTAAGTGACCCACAAACATTAGAGTGTAAAATGGATAGGAATACAATTTAAAGTAGAAAAAATTCCAATGCTAATTAAGACTAAATGATAAGTATGGAAAATATATGAATAAAACTTTAAAATATGAATGAAGTACAGAATAAAAGACTTGGACAAATGGAAAAATAATTTTCTTGTATAGAAATAAAAGATGTTTTTACTCAAATCAATTTGTAGCATGTGATTTCCTCTATGTACACACACATACACACACACACACACACACACACACACACGCCAAGCTAATAATAAAGGTGTTAAAAAAAAAAAGAATTGCCAAGAAAACTCTGAAAAGAACAACAGACAATAGTTTTATTGTATATTATAAAGCTTTAAATAAATATATTATCTATTGCTGCCAGGCCAATTATACCCACACCTCCAAATTAGTGGCTTAAAACACTAAGTATTTACTTTTCTCACACTTTAAGTGGGCCAGTATTTCAGAAGTAACTTGGCTGGCCATGTGGTCTCTTAGCAGGACCCACTTCATAGGTGGCTGATGCAAATGACTGCCAAGGGGATGCTTTCTGTTGGCAGGAGGCCTGTTTCTTACTATGTGGATCTTTACAAAGGGCTGCTTGAGTGTCCTGATGACACGGTAGCAGACTTCCCTAGGGTGAGTAATCTCATAGTTATCCAGGTGGAAGCTATCCTTTTTATGATCTAGCCTTGGAAATCACATCAGTATATTACAGTCTATTTGTGAGAAGTGAATCTTTTAAGTATTGACCACATTTAAGGAGAGGGGAATTGGGCACCATCATTTGAACGAAAGAGTTCATAGAAATGACATTTTAAAACAGCATGTATTAGAATATATTTGTTCATGAAAAATATGGTACTGGTTTATGGATAGAGAAGAATTTAAAGGAGGAAAGTAGCCTCAAGTATATAGGGAACTTAGTGATAAAAATAGCATCTGAAATCAGTGGAAAAGAGAGACTATTCAATAAGTGATACTGGAACCACTGGAAATGATACGGAAAATATTCAGTTTTTTACGCTAAAGTTTTTAATGTATTTTAAATATTTTTTGTAATCCCATTTTATATATTTTGCTTTTTCATTTATTTTTTGTGAATCCTCAGCTGAGGATTTCCCCCCCCCCCATCTATTTAGAAGTTACCTTTATGTAGATTGCAAACATAGAAGTTTAACTTTTTCTTTTCCAAATAGGTGGCTAATTATTTCAACATCATATCTTGAATAGTATAGCATTTTTATATTGATTTGAAATACCATGTTTATTATAAAATCAAATGTACAAGCATATGTCTAAACACTTTTTGATTGATTAGATATCTCCTCAAAGTCTGTTTTAGAAAATCCTGTTGGTCAACATATATTTAACCACCTTTACCCTTTACTACCCCACCTCCCCTCCCTCTGGTAACCACCATACTATTGTCTGTGCCTATGAATTTTTGTTTTTTATTTGTTCATTTGTTGCTTTCAGTTTTATATCCCACATATGAGTAAAATCATCTGTTTCTTAACTTTTTCTGTCTGACTTATTTTGCTTAGCATGAAATCCATATATGTCATAAATGGCAGTATTTCATCTTTTCTTATGGCTGATTTCCATTATATATTCGTAGCACATCTTTATCCAATGATGAAAGATTTGATTTTGGGTGATGGACACATAATGCAATATACAGATGATGTATTGGAATTGTACACCTTGAAACCCATGTAATCCTATTAACCATTACCCCAATAAATTTAATTTTGATTAGGATTGCATTAAATTTATAAATGACACTGGGGAGAGTGGACAAAGTTTTAATAGTAAATCTTCCCATTAAGGAGTATTTCATGTCTATTTAGATACTAGTGGCCTGGTGCACGAAATTCATGCACATTAAAAGGGTATTAATTAGAGGAAATAATTTAATATTGCTATTTGCTCTTTATAATAGAAGTATCAGAGACTAAAGAAAATTAGTAAATTGTATATGAAAACCTTCCTCCTGTCAGAGTGTGGGGCGCACCACGGGACCCAGAGTCAAGTCCCCACTCACATGTGCCTCAAAATCACGTGAGACCCAGCCCCAGCTGCCGCCCGCATTGGGGTAGATCCATACCCCACCAGTCCCACCCTTGTCAAGCCCCGCAGGGCAGGGGGCGACCTCGGGTCCCCTGGCCCAGCACCAGGACGGGATGTGGCCTGAGGTCCCCCATCAAGTCCCACCAGGTGGGAGACAACCTGAGATCTCCTGTCAAGCTCCGCTGGGTAGGGGGCCTGGCCTGAGGTCCTCCATCAAGCCCCACCAGGCAGAGGAGCACAGCCTCAGGTCCCCCAGCCCAGCACCGGGAGGGAGGTGCAGCCTCAGGTCCCTCGTCAATCCCCACTGGCACAGGGGCGTAGGCTCAGGTCCCCTGTCAAGCTCTGCCAGGTGGAGAGAACAGCCTGAAGTCCTCTAACCCAGCACCAGGATGGGAAGCACACCTTGAGGTCCCCTGTCAAGCCCTGCTGGGTTGGGAGTGTGGCCTGCAGTCCCCTGTCAAGCCACACCAGGTGGGAGGCACGGCCTGAGGTCCCCCTGCCTGGAGCTGGGGCGGGGAGAGCAGCCTGAGGTACCCTAGCCTAGCACCAGGGCAGGAAGCACCCCTTGAGGTCCCCTGTCAAGCCCTGCTGGGCAGGGGAAGCAGCCGGAGGTCCCCTAGCCTAGCACCAGGATGGGCAGTACACTTTGAGGTCCCCCATCAAGCCCCACTAGGTGGATGACCTCAGGTCCCCTGGCCTGGTTCTGGGGCGGGGGTCGAAGTCTGAGGTCCCCTGTCAAGCCCCTCTGGATTGGGGGAGGGTGTAGGCCTCCTATCTCTCGTGACACGGCCACACCCCCTGCCAGCCTCCCGTCCCCCTGCCACAACCACCTCATGCTCTCTGTGAGCAGGTACACATAGAGAAGGCTGGGCCAGGATAATTGGGAGGGGGTGATGGGAGCCAGCATCCTGAGTGAGCTGGGCCTCACAGCCTCTCTGCTTCAGCTCCCAGCATCCCGGACCTAAGGAGTAGTGCTTTCACAGGGTCCTGGCAGGCATTGAATATGGCGATGCCTTAAAAACAGAAGAAGCCCCCTTTTACTCTGGCTGGAAGTGCTTTGGGAACTTATGGTCGGGGGAAGCAGCCCAACATCAGGGCTGAAATAAGACCCCTGGTAGCCTCCGGAGGGGGCAAACCAACAGTGAAAGGCATCTTTGAAACAAAGACATTTGAACGTACAGTGGATATTAGGTGATATTAAGGAATTAGCTTAACTTTTCAAGGCGTGACAATGGCTGAATATTTAAAGATACTCATCAGAGGATATTTAAGTGGGGAACAACTTGTTTTGAAAGTATGGTGTTGTCCTGGCCCAGCCCTCCCCGCACCACGGACACCTCAAGGACCAAGCCTTTCCCGCTCGCTAAGCCTTCGAAAGCGCTGTGCGCAGAGGCGTGGTCCGCTGATGTGAAGCCCGCTGGTGCCGGCATGAAGTGAAGCGTTCGTGAAGGGAAGCATTCCCCACCAGGGACCAGGCGCGCCCCCACTCCTGATGGGCTGGTAGCGTAGCAAAGTTACGGTAATTTGCATGTTTCTCTCTTATTAGATAGGATTCTCTTAGTCTTTTAGTAAAGTTTTATAAATTTGTTTATTAAAATCTTCCACATTTCTTGTTATCTTTAGTAATAAAAGAGTAATATGCTAATTAGACCAGACAGCTGAATGGCCTAATGGACGTCCTTCCAGATAACCTTTCAGACGAAGCCGGGGCTATGAGGGCTGAGCCCCTTGCATGAATTTTGTGCATTGAGCCTCTAGTGTGCATATATGTGCATAATTTCCTTAATTCTCTATTTTCCCAGCCTTGTTCTTCTGAAACATATCTGCACTCTGGCCTTTCTTCTGTACATTCTCTTTCTGCCCTCACTCATTAAATCTGTTGCTCACCGTTCTGTGAATCAACCAAGTACAATCAAGGTGGATGGACCATGAAAGGAGGATGCAGAGGATGAGAGCATGTTCTTTTCTAGTTTTACAGATACTGCCTGTACAGAGGTTCGGTTGTGGTGACAGCTGGGAAATTTCATCCAGAAAGATTGGTGTAAAGTCCTATAGAATATGGTATATACTTTGAACCAGGAACCCATATATGATGCTCTTTTCCCCATAGCCATGATTCATGAGTCTGGGAATTAAGGGATGTGGTAGCAGATCCAATTTCTGTCATCAGATCAAATAATATACTCACAGAATTTTTACTTCTCATGTTCACAATTTTGGGCTCCCCTGGTTTAGAGATCTTAGATTCTGACATAGCTTAGGTTGCCCAAAAAGCAGAGACTGGGATAAAGTCTTATTTGCTAGTAGTTTATTTGGGAATATTATCTCATGGGAGAAGTGACAGATCGAGGTGGTAAATAAGGATGAAGGGAGAACCAATCATGGGGTGGCTTATTGAGTTAGTCACCACCAGAAGTGAATAAGGCTTGATGAAGTGCATAATAGGACCATCCACCTACTCTGTTTTCCCAAAGATAAGACAGTCTCTTATATTAATTTTTGCTCCCAAACCTGTGCTAGGTCTTATTTTCAGGGGATGTCTTATTTTTCCATGAAGAAGAATACGGTACACTTTATTGTTGAACAACAAAAAAAGAAAATTTATTACCTGTATACGTTACGGTAGTAGTTGTCATCACAAACCAGCATAACCAGACAAACTGTGAATCCTACGGTATCAAGAATTTCTTGTTACTACCATTATTTCCATGTGCAACAATCTATTGTACATTTACTGATACCGATGTTTACTGGTATGAACACAAAGTAAGATTTATTCAACGACAGTCATGTCATCATCTTCGGGAACATCATCATAACAATCCAAACCCTGAATTTCCTGGTGAATTTCTTGTGACCCCATTTCTTTCAGAATCAGTGGACCAAATCTCTCATGTTTAGCAATAGCACTGTCCTTAAATGAGTAGCCTGCTCGTAGTACATTTGCAATGCAACTGTCAGTGATTTTCTTCATGAATTCTTCACCGAAGTCACAACCTCTTGCAGTTTAGGTTTCACAGTTTCCACGCTGATTTCTCTCCATTCTATTTTCTTTTTTTTTAAATTATTTTTTATTGATTTTTTGCAGTATAATAGTAGTACATGTTTTCCTTTCCCCCTCCCCCTTATCCTCCCCCCAGCCTCCCCCACCCCCCAGCACATATCCCCAGCTTCCCCCCCTCCCCGCCCCAGTGTCTTTCATTCATTGGTTATGTTCATATGCATGCACACAAGTCCTTCAGTTGATCTTCCCCCGCATCTGCCTCCCATCCACCCAAGCCTCCCCCTGTAGCTTGACAGCCTGTTCAAGGCCATCCTGCCTCTATATCAATCACTCTCCCCTGTTTCTTTTCTTCAAAAATATCTTGCCTCTGCATACTAGAAATAAATGTATAAGAACAAAAAATGTTTCAGTCTCAGTTTCAATGTCCAACTTTTCTGAGTCCCAGTTTAAGTGTCAAATAATTCTTTATGTGTATAGGTCAGCAATGGTAGCCAGATGGTGGACACATCGTGTCAATGCAAGATCCATCCTCTCTGGTTTGGTCCTGGGCTGCCTGCAGACATGCACAGCTGCCGACTGCTAGCATGGCAAGGTGTCGTCAGTGTCCCCCATCTCTGGACCATCCTTGTGACTGGAACAGATCCATCAGTTCCTCATCGTCGCAGGAACCCACATGGTCTTGGAGTTGTTCTCTGAAAACACACAAACACATTCTCGACCAAAAGTTAACAAAGGGATCCTCTATGCAAAATAGACTTGGGATTCTTTTTAATTTTTGCCTAAATGATTTTCCTTTGGCTTATTTTGACACCATGTGTGTTTTTTCATGGGTGTCCTGCAATTGTTTTTACAAATGGAATTTACTTTACTGGAGTAAGAATTTTCTAGATGTATTTTACTTACTTGATATTTCTTTTTCCCTTACATGATATTACCCCGCTGTCCCCTCCCCTTTTTTGATTAATGGGGACTTTTGGAAATTTTATATTGCAGTCTTGGTAATTTTAAATTTTAAATTTTGCACACAAATATGACTGCTTTAGGTTCTTTGGATGTTAGGCAATTTTACAGTGAGATGAACTACTAATAGATTTTTTAGTTAATGTTTTAGGAAAAGCTTTTTGTCCAGTACACTATAATTTTCCTGAGTATTCACATATTTCACTTGGCCAATTTAAATTAATCTGAAAACTTGATTACTATTTTCCTGTCAATTTTAATACTCAAGCAGAAATCTTAGTTTACCCTGTGAATACTAGTGGAAAGGAATATTTTCAATTTTGAGTAGGTCCCGAGCATTCCTGGTAATAGACTGAATTTAGATATAGAGCAGCTATTGCTGGCCGAGTCTCTGTCTGCCACCTGGGTCCCCGTATGTGTTGTGTGTGGGAGGCGAAGCAGCCGTGGGGGTAGGAGACCTCCCTTAGGAGGGTTGAGAATTCAAACCCCTGCAAGGTTTGTGGATGAGGGTCTGTGCCCCACCTCTGTTGACCTTTTAGTTCTCTCCTGTTGGCCCCTCTGCGACTGTGCCTGTCTTAGGTTGTTCCTTCCCTGAGGAATCTTACCCGTCTCTGGCTAACCAGCCATCCTCCGGGGCCAAACAGGGTGATGTGAGGTTCAGTTCTGTCTCCTTTGTAGTCTATGTCCCCCTGTGGCCTCCACGTCCAGTACCTGCCTTGGGGTCCCCTCGCCTGCTGGCGGGGTCCCGGTACTGATCACATATCTCGGGGGACCCAGGTTTCTTCTCCAGAGAGGGCCCAGCTCACACCATTGGTCGAGATACAGATCCATGGTGCCAGCTGCCCAAAGGCTTCAGCCACAGCTGGAACTGAAAACTCTGGCATCAGCTGTGTGTATTTGGATAGTAACAAGAAGGTCCCTCTTGGCAGAAAGGGCAAGAAGGGCCAATATAGAATGCTTGGATGCCTTCCCAGTGCCTTAATTCCTTCTGAAAGGGATTAATTTCTTTCCTATCCTTTTTTAAGTTGCTGCCCAACATTCAAAGAATTAGTTTGTAAGTTTATTTGGGATAATTGTATAATATGCTGTTGTCAAATATCAAATATTATAATGACATTGTAGAATAATATCATGTAAGGGTATTATGGTGTCATGGGAGGTTAAGCAGGGCCTAGCCTAAGGACTGGTCTCCATAGGATATGACAAGCTCTAGGCCATGTCAATTCAATGTCAGACTAGCTGCCATTTTTTTATAATTTTATATAAACTTTGTCAGGGATGTAAAAACACAAATCACTTACCTCAGTTCAAGAGTTCAAGTATATTGACTTTTCCACATACTCCCACCACCTGCCACTTACCCTGAGGTTTGACATTCTGATGGACTTTTCTCAGTCTCTGGATCCATTCTTGTTCATCAGTCTATGTCATTGATTGTATTCCTCAAATGAGTGAGATCATGTGATATTTGTCTTTCTCTGCCTGGCTAATTTCACTTAGCATAATGCTCTCCAAATCCATCCATGTTGTTACAAATGGTAGGAGCTCCTTCTTTTTTTCCGCGGCGTAGTATTCCATTGTGTAAATGTACCATAGTTTTTTAATCCACTCATCTGCTGATGGGCACTTCGGCTGTTTCCAAATCTTAGCTATGGTAAATTGTGCTGCTATGAACATAGGTGTACATATATCCTTTCTAATTCGCCTTTCTAATTTCTTGGGGTATATTCCTAGGAGTGGGATCACTGGGTAGAATGGGAGCTCCATTTTTAGTTTTTTGAGGAATCTCCATACTGTTCTCCACTGTGGCTGTACTAGTCTACAATCCCACCAGCAGTGCACGAGAGTTCCTTTTTCTCTGCATCCTCGCCAGCACTTGTCGTTTGTTGATTTGTTGATGTAAGCCATTCTGATAGGTGTGAGATGGTACCGCATAGTTGTTTTGATTTGCATCTCTTGGATAATTAGTGACTTTGAGCAAGTTTTCATATGTCTCTGGGCCTTCCTTTTGTCTTCTTTCGTGAAGATTCTATTTAGGTCTGTTGCCCATTTTTTTATTGGATCATTTGTCCTCCTTTTATTGAGTTGGGTGAGTTGCCTGTAGATGCTTGAGATTAAACCTTTATCACTAATAACATTTGCAAATATGTTCTCCCATACAGTGGGTTTTCTTGTTGTTTTGTTGATGGTTTCTTTTTTTTTTATTGTTCAGTTTATTAATTACATTGTTTTCCCTTTTTTTATCCCCCTATATCTTCCCTCCACCCTGTACCTATCCCACCCTCTGCCCTCACCTCCCCCTCCCCAATGTCCTCTCCCATTGTTGCAAGATTTTTGTCCAATCTCTTGCTGTACTTCCAACAACACTTTTCTCCCCAAGAATTGTCAGTCCATTCCCTCTCTATGTCCATGTTTCTGTTATAGTCACCAGTTTATCTTGTTCATCAGCCTATCAGTTCACTTGATTTTTATGTTCATTTGTTGATAGATGTGTATTTGTTGTTCATAATTTATATTTTTACCTTTTTCTTCTTCCTCTTCTTAAAGAATATCTTTCAGCATTTCATATAACACTGGTTTGGTGGTGATGAACTCCTTTAGCTTTTTCTTATCTGCGAAGCACTTTATCTGATCCTCAATTCTGAATGATAGCTTTGCTGGATAGAGTAATCTTGGTTGTAGATTCTTGCTATTCATTATTTTGAATATTTCTTGCCACTCGCGTCTGGCCTGCATCGTTTCTGTTGAGAAATCCGCTGACAATCGTATGGGTGCTCCCCTGTAGGTAACCAACTGTTTTTCTCTTGCTGCTTTTAATATTCTCTCTTTATCTTTTGCTCTTGGCATTTTAATTATGATATGTCTTTTTATGGTGTGGTCCTCTTTACATTCCTATATTTTGGGGTTCTGTGTACTTCTTGGGCTTTTAAATCAGTTTCTTTCACCAGGTGGGGAAAGTTTTCAGTCACTATTTCTTCAAGTAGGTTTTCATTAACTTGCTCTCTCTCTTTTTCTGGCACCCCAATAATTCGGATGTTGGCTTGCTTGAGGTTGTCCCAGAGACCCCTTACACTATCTTCAATTATCTGAATTCTTTTTGTTTCTTGCTTTTCCAGCTGAGTGGATTTTGCTTCTTTGTATTTCAAATCTTTGACTTGGTTCTTGTGGCCCTCTGGACTGCTTTTAGGACTTTGTGTAATATTTTTTATTTCAGTCTGTGTATGCTTGATTTCTAGTTGGTCCTTTTTTTTATCTGTGAGGGTCTGGTTCGTATCCTCAGAGGTCTTGTACATTTCCCTGAGGGTCTCATTCATTTATTTGTAAGTATCATTCATCTCCTTGTAAGTCTCATTCATTTGCTGGTTGGTCTTGTTTATTTCCTGGTTGGTCTTGTTTATTTCCTGGTAATTCTCATTAAGTTGATCAGCCTTTTGTAGGAGCCTCTTGAAAAGCCTTATAACCGTGGTTTTGAACTCTATGTTTTGTCGTCTTTTCTCCTCCATTTCTTTCACACCTGATTTCTTTCCATGTCTCTGCATGGTGGCTGCTTTATGTGGTGGTTATCCTCAAAGGGACAGTGGCTCAGTCTCCCCAGTTACCTGAGGTGGGTACTCTTACTGCAATCCTTTATGGGTTGTATTCAGTGTTTTTGAATTTAAACCCAGCTTTTTGTTGTTAGCCCTAGGAGGGTTTGACCTCCAGGCCAATTGTCTGTGAAGCTCAGCTGTGCTCAGGTTGGATGGGCGGAGTCTCCGGGCCAAGCAGACAGCGTTAGCTCCGCCCTATGCAGCCCCAGGGGCTCTGTGCCGGCACCTCTGAGAGAGAGCCGCTGTGGAGCTCCACCGGCTGCCGGGGAATTCAGACTGTCCCCAAATGACTTTGCATGCGCAATGTCTCACCCAGGGTCGTAAAACAAAGCAGACTGACAGTTTTCCGAATGAGAGACAAGTCACAGAGAGCTCCCTGCGCCGTCACGCAGCCGAGCTGTTCGCAGAAGCTGCCGTCTCCACAAGCCGGCAGACCCGGCAGCACCCGAGCTTCGGTGTGCCCTCCCACTGTCCAGTTTTCACCCCGTGTGATAGTGGGTTCCCTGGACTTCGCCCAGAGCTGGAGACTCAGTCCAGTGGGACGCCTTTGTCTCCCCGTTCGAGAAAACTGGCCGGTTTTCAGCCGCCCGCCCTCTCCGCGACGCGCACTCCAAACCTCTCTCTGCACGCGAGTCTTTCAACGCTGTTCGCTGCTGCTCCTCTGAGTCACAGTGTCTTATCTTCACTTTTATTTGTGGAATTTTCACTCGGCGAGCGTTCCGGTGATTCTGGAAAGTGTTTGTTCCTTAGTTAAGTTGTAGTATTAAAATTGCTGATTATGACCGCAAGAGAGGTGTTTCACCTTTGCCGCCATCTTAGTTCTCTCTTTGTTGATGGTTTCTTTAGCTGTGCAAAAGCTTTTGATTTTGATGTAGTCCCATTTGTTTATTTTCTCTTTAGCTTCCATTGCCCTCGGAGCAGTATCATCAAAGAAGTTCTTTTGGCATATGTCTGAGATTTTTCTTCCTGTAGATTCCTCTAATATTTTTATGGTTTCCTGTCTTACGTTTAAGTCCTGTATCCATTTTGAGTTTATTTTTGTGTATGGTGTAAGTTGGTGCTCTAGTTTCATTTTTTTGCATGTATCTGTCCAATTTTCCCAACACCATTTATTGAAGAGACTGTCTTGACTCCATTTTATGTTCCTGCCTCCTTTGTCAAATATTAATTGAGCATAGTGGATTGGGTTGATATCCGGATTCTCTATTCTATTCCATTGATCTATATGTCTGTTCTTGTGCCAGTACCAGGCTGTTTTAAGAACAGTAGCCTTGTAATACAGCTTGAAATCTGGTATGGAAATCCCATCGACTTTGTGCTTCTTTCTCAGGATTGCTGTGGCTATTCGGGGCCTTTTTTTGTTCCAGATGAATTTTTGGAGAGTTTTTTCTAGGTCTGTGAAATATGCCATTGGTATTTTAATGGGGAGTGCATTAAATTTATAGATTGCTTTGGGTAGTATGGACATTTTAATTATGTTGATTCTCCCAATCCATGAACATGGAATGTTCTTCCACCTGTTTACATCTTCCTCTATCTCTTTTTTCAGTGTCCTGTAGTTTTCCACGAATAGATCTTTTACCTCCTTAGTTAAGTTTATTCCTAGGTATCTTAATTTTTTTGGTGTGATGGTAAATGAGATTGCTTTTTTAGTTTCTCTTTCTGTAAGTTCACTATTGGTGTATAGAAATGCCATAGATTTCTTGGCATTAATTTTGTAGCCTGCTACATTGCTGAACTCATTTATTAAGTCTACTAACTTTTTTATGGAGTCTTTCGGGTTTTTTATGTACAATATCATGTCATCTGCAAATAAGGATAGCTTAACTTCTTCTTTTCCAATTTGGATGCCTTTTATTTCTTCTTCTTGTCTAATTGCAGCGGCTAATACTATGTTGAACAGCAGTGGTGAAAGTGGGCAACCCTGTCTTGTTCCTGTTCTTAGGGGAAATGGTCGTAGTTTTTGCCCATTGAGTATGATGTATGCTGTGGGTTTATCATATATGACTTTTATTATGTTGAGGTATGATCCTTCTATTCCTACCTTATTGAGAGTTTTTATTAAGAAAGGATGTTGGATTTTGTCAAATGCTTTTTCTGCATCAATTGATATGACTATGTGATTTTTTATCTCTCAATTTGTTTATGTGATGTATCACATTTATTGGTTTGTGGATATTGTACCATCCTTGCATTCCTGGGATAAATCCTACTTGGTCGTGGTGTATGATCTTTCTGATGTACTGCTGGATCTGATTTGATAGAATTTTATTGAGGATTTTGGCATTTATATTCATGAGGGATATTGGCCTGTAATTCTCTTTCATTGTATCGTCTTTATCTGGTTTTGGTATTAGGGTGATGCTAGCTTCATAGAAGGAGTTTGGAAGTGTTCCATCCTCTTGAATTTTCTGGAATAGTCTGAGGAGTATAGGTTTTAGTTCTTCCTTGAATGTTCGGTAAAACTCCCCTGTGAAGCCGTCTGGCCCTGGGCTTTTGTTTGCTGGAAGCTTTATGATGACTGCTTCAATTTCTTCCACAGTTATTGGTCTATTGAGTTGTTTAGATTCTTCTTGATTGAGTTTTGGGAGGTTATATTTTTCTAGAAACATATCCATTTCCTCCAGGTTGTCCAGTTTGTTGGAGTAGAGTTGTTCATAGTATTTTTTAACAATCCTTTGTATTTCAGTGGGGTCTGTTGTTATTTCACCTCTTTCATTTCTGATTTTATTTATTAGGGTCCTCTCTTTGCTTCTTGGTGAGTCTGGCTAGAGGTTCATCAATCTTGTTTATCCTTTCAAAGAACCAGCTCTTGGTTTCGTTGATCTTCTGTATTGTTTTTTTGGTCTCTATGTCATTTATTTCTGCTCTGATCTTTACTATTTCCTTCCTTCTGCTTACACTGGGCTTTTCTTGTTGCTTTCTTTCTAACTCTTTGAGTTGTTGGGTTAGATAATTTATTGCCGCTGTTCCTAGTTTTTTGCAGTAGGATTGTAGAGCTATGAACTTCCCTCTCAGAACTGCTTTCACTGTGTCCCATAGATTTTGGATTGTTGTGCTATCATTGTCATTTGTTTCCATGATGTTTTCTATCTCTTCCTTAATCTCTCTAGTAACCCAGTCATAGTTTAATAGCATGCTGTTTAGTCTCCATGTGTTCGATTTCTTTGGATTGTTTCTATTGTAGTTGATTTCCAGCTTTATGCCACTGTGATCTGAGAATATACTCGATATGATTTCTATCTTCTTGAATTTGGAGAGACTTTGCCTATGACCCAACACATGGTCTATCTTTGAGAATGACCCATGGGCACTTGAAAAGAATGTATATTCTGTGGCTTTGGGGTGAAATGATCTGAAGATGTCAATTAATTCCATCTGGTCCAGTGAGTCATTGAGAATTGATGTTTCTTTACTGATTTTTTGTTTAGAGGATCTGTCCAATGGTGATAATGGGGTATTAAAGTCTCCTACTATGATTGTATTGCTGTCTATCTCTCCCTTGATGTCCTCTAGGAGTTTTTGTATATATTTGGGTGCTCCTGTATTGGGTGTGTATATGTTTACAAGAGTTATTTCTTCTTGTTGAATTGCTCCCTTTAGTATTATGTAGTGGCCTTCTTTATCTCTTGTTATGTCCTTCACTTTGAGATCTAATTTGTCAGATATAAGTATGGCTACCCCAGCTTTTTTTTCATTTCCATTCGCCTGAATAACTTTTTTCCAACCTTTCATCCTCAGTCTGTGTGCGTCTTTTTTTTGGAGGTGGGTTTCTTATAGACAGCAGATACATGGGTTGTGTTTTCTTATCCAGTCTATTACCCTATGTCTTTTGATTGGAGCATTTAAACCATTTACATTTAAAGTTATTATTGATAGGTGCTTATATGTTGCCATTTTTGTTCTTTACCCCTGTGTTCCTTCTTCGCTTCCTATTTCTTTTTACAGCAGATCCTTTAGCATTTCTTGCATTGCTGGTTTGGTGGTGACGAATTCCCTTAGTCCTTTTTACTCTGTGAAGCTCCTGATTTGACCTTCAATTTTGATTGAGAGCCTTGCTGGGTATAGTATTCTAGGATTCAGACCCTTCCTTTGTATGACTTTGTAGATTTCATTCCACTGCCTTCTGGCCTGATAGGTTTCTGTTGAGAGATCACTTGTTAGTCTGGTGGGTGTTCCTTTGTAGGTGACTTTCTGTCTCTCTCTGGCAGCTTTTAAGATTCTTACTTTGTCATTGGTGTTTGCCAATTTAATTATAATGTGCCTTGGCGTAGGTCTTTTGGGGTTTATTTTGCTTGGGACTCTGTGAGCTTCTTGGATTTGTGTGGGTTTTACCTTTCCTGTACCAGGAAAGTTTTCTGTCATTATTTCTTCCAACAGGTTTTCTATTCCTTGCTCAGTTTCCTGTCCTTCTGGAAGCCCAATTATACAGATGTTGTTTTGTTTCATGTTGTTCCAAAGTTCTCTTAGGCTCTCCTCCTGCTTTTTAATTTTTTTTTCTAGAAGCTGCTCTACTTGGTTATTTTTTCCTACCTGGTCTTCTAGCTCACTGATGCGATCCTCTGCTTCTTCTAGTCTACTCTTAATACTTTCTATTGAGTTCTTTACTTCAGCAATGTCACTTTTCATTTCTTCTTGGCTCCTCTTCATTTTTTCTTGGCTCCTCTTCATTTCTTCATGGCTCTTCATCATTTCTTCCTGGGTCTTCCTCATTTCCTCTTGGTTCTTACTCATATTATCAAATTTGTCTTCCATTCTTTTCAGCCACCTTATGACCATTTCTATGAATTCTTTCTCTGACAGGTTGTTAACTTCCATTTCGTTTACCTCCTTTTCTGGTGAGCCTTGCTTTTCTTTCATATGTGGGCTATTTCTTTGTCTTCCCATGGTCTCTCTTCTCTGTGTATCTGGTTATGTAGTTCTCACTCTCCTGCGTTGATTTAAAGGCACAAAATACAACACAACCAGGTGCCACGCACCAGGCACTGAACCGGAATGTAGTCAAAGTAATTGTAATTCCAAATAAAGGTGACCGCCAGAGAAAGGCAAATTCGGTGGTAGGTGGGAAAAAAGAAAGAGAACCTCCCCCAGACCCACACAGACACTCACACACCCACACTCACACAAAAAAGAAAGAGACCCCTTCACACACATACACTCACAAAAAAGAAAGACAGGAATGCCAAAATGATAATGGGAAAAGGGGGAGAAGAAAAAAAAAGAAATAAAAGGAGTAAATTATAAATGTGGGGTGAAAACTCCTATAGGACAGTCCCTAATCCAAACCAAAACCTGCAACAAGTACTTGGAGATTGATACAAATTACATACAACTACTAATATCAAGAGAGGTGAGGGAACACAGAAGCAAAAATCTATCTCAAAAACAATGCAGATGAGGACAACAAAACAAGAAACAACACCAAAAATAAAAATAACCCCCCCTACAAGACAAACCAAAATAACAGAATAAGCAAATCAATCTCATAAACCTGCTTAAAAAATCAATATAATCAACAGTCAAGTAAACAACAACAGGACAGGGCTAAAAACACTTTAAGATAGTGAAGTCAGAGAAGCTAGAGGTATATATGCACTTGGATTAGGTGGTTAGAGATTAGATATATCAGTGGGGTGAAATTTTAACAGGGGGTAAGGGGAAAGAATTAGGTAAATCTAAAGCGGGAAAAGTGTAAGGGAAACAAGGCACTAAATAGGGAAAGGTTAGCCAGAGAGTGGTGGTATAAAGGTGAAGTTGAGGTAGAGTAAAAGATACTAAAGTGTAGATGAAAATAGACTGTATTCCCAAGGTCGAAGAGAAAATATAATCAATTCCCTGTCACATAAGAGTCAATTTGTGATTTGTCCCCTGGGTGGCAGTGTTTCTAGATTGACTTCTGGGTCTATTGGTCCTCTCTATCCTGAACTAAACAATACTGCCTCTCTAATGGTGACTGCTGTTTTAGCAGCCAGAACCCTCCCAAAATCTTCCGGGCTTCCCCCCTCTGTCAGGTCCAAACCGATTGCGCTCCAGGGATCAACTCTGCCACCAGCTCCAAGGGCCCTCTCCCACGTTTACCAGCTTCAACAGCCACAGATTCTATTTCAGGTGCAGATCTTCAGGTTTTGAGTTCCAAGGTGCAGATCTCCCAGCCTGCCAGCCCCCTCAGTTTCGCGCCCAAAGTACCCCCAGGGAAATCTGACCTTTCCGTGCTGGAGTTTAGAGCTCCCTGGGCTCTGCGCGCCTCCCCGCCAACTGGGCGCAGGTGCTCCGGGAGCCCCAGCGGTCCAGCCGCTACCGGTATGGCAGCTGTATATTTTCAGGCTCCTCTCCTTCAAGATGTCGTGGTCCGCCTCTGCGCGCCTCCTCGCGCAGTTGGCTCAGGGAGAGAACCCAGCAGTACTGGGGCTGCTCAGGCTAGGGAGGCCAGCCCAGCAGTCCTCTATCTTCTCCTGGAGCACAGCTGTCCCCCTAGTTGCCGACAAATGCTCCCTGCGCTACTTTTAGCTGCTCCCTCCCTCTGCCCTGTGAGCAGATTCAGATCGAATCCCTCCGTTCCGCCGCCATTTTCTCAGTTTTCTCCCTCTCCATTCTATTTTCAATGTAGTCATTAATTTCCATGTGCAAATTGTCCTTGAATGGCTTATTTATTGCAATATCAAGAGTCTGGAGATAGGCTGTCATTCCTGCGGGAATCATTATTTGATCCATTTTTCTTTTGTGAAGAAATTTCTTCATGTCTTTAGCGTGGTGAGTGCTGGCTGGATCCCAGACTGGCAGACCTCTTTGGCTCTGTCGCATAACAAGCAGCAGCATTAAATCAACCCACTTCCTTATAACTGCTTGTGTGGCCCAGGCTTTTTCAGTTTCAAGAATGAAAATATTATCAGGGAGGTCTTATTTTTTGGGGGATGCCTTATATTACTGGGAGTAGGTCTTATTTTCGGGGGGTGTCTTACTTTTGGGGAAATGGTATGTGAAAACAGGAGAGGCATATAATAAACATATCTCAGCATCTGTTATTTAAGGTGGATGAGAAGAGATTAACCAAATAATTCATACGCATAACCCATGGACACAGACAATAGTGTGGACTAGAAGGGGTCAATGGGGAAAAAAAGGGAATACCTGTAACACTTTTGTAATACAATAAAGATAAACTAACAACCCTACACTTTCAGGTTGTGTGTGTATGAGAGTTAAGCTGACTTTCCATGATATTCTAGTCCAGGGAATCAGAGAAACCCTATGCTAGGTATGGCAGGGCAAAAGAAGCAGGTATAGCAGGCCTGAGGTAATGCTGTCAAGTTGTAACTGAAGCTGGTTGAATCTGTGCAGAACTGGCTGGAATAAAAATTATGTCGGAGAATCTGAAGTGGTGCACAAGCATCCGATGCAGCTCCTGAGGGAGGAACACTTCTATAAACTGCTCCAGTGATTCTCTTTTACTGGAAGCTGAGACAATCACTTAACCAACACGCAAACAAAGGAGTTACCATATGTCTGAGTAATTCAACCCAAATTAACAAAAGAAAACTGGGTTTCTCTGAGAGAAAACTGGGTTCCTTTCTGAAAAGAAACGACCATGTTGAATACCTGGGAGTTTCTTTGGGGGTACCGCATAGTAAAAGTTAATTTAAAAACCATAACAACTCAAAGGCAATAACATTGAGGATTATAATCTTCCAAGGAATGAATGTAAATAATCCTAGTCAGCTGAGGTGATGACGAAGTAAACATGGAGTAAGTATGGAAGAAGGTTAAACCTTTAGTTAAGGCCTTGTGATCAATTAAAGAGTGAGGAGCTGCTGGAAATGAGGTAATCTGACAGATCAGTAAAGTAGTAGAGATAATGGCAGTGGTGGGGTGCTGTTAAGGTTTTCCTAGAGGGGTAAGAAGCTAGATGTACTTTAATGGAATGCAAATCTAAATTTCTCCTCTGTCTTGGCCTGAGGAAGATTGAACATGATTTGGGAAAGTGTATTCTTGTCCTTTCCATGTGTCTGCACATGGTTAGGAATTAGAAGTCAAATCCTTGTTAGCTGTAGATGTATTTCTCCCCGTGGGTGTATTTATGGGAAATTGGATTATAGTAAGAGGTTCTTCCACCTTGGGAATCTTTCCGAAATATATGTCTTTCATGGCACTTTTCTCTGACCGTCCACCAGATAAAGCCTCTTCACTCCTAAGACATTTCAGGATATTTACTTTCTGGTCCCTGCTCATTGGCTTCTCCAACCATTTTCCTTCACTTCTGGAAACGTAGGCTCCAGACCTACAGACCTAATGACCATCAAACAGAGAGTGTTGCGTCGTCCATACACGAGCTTCTCTCCATCCTTACCTTCCCCCAAACTACAGTCAGGTGTGATCAGTGACTATATCCAGCCACTGTTCCAGGACTCTGAGCGCATTGTGCTAGAGAAGGCTTACATAATTCCTTTGTCTTTAATGAGTTCCTTCAGGATCTAAACCCCTTTGGGATGCAGGGCCCCTTAGGTCTACAGATGTGAAGATGGGAGATGTGAGAAGGGGTGTTGCAGAAACAGATAGTGACTACAGGGGCTGTTACTTCACGTGCCTTAATGAATAAAAGGGAGCAGCATCTCAGGCCAGGGTCCTGTGATCACCCTCAGACAGACTGGGTAAGTTGGACAAAGGATGAATGAGCTGGTTTTGTAGGGTCCTTCTAATCAGAGGGTCTCGTGTTGTTCTGCAGGATAGTTTTTCAAGTGTAATACTCATTCTCCACATCGCAGGCGTTCAAGATTTGTTCATATTCTAGACATTTTTGATTGATGTTCACCAGTTTTAATGATAGCATTCATAAATGTTACTAGGTAATCTGTCTCTTAAGATTGTATCATTTCAACAAAAGACATCTGTGTGAGGCAAGTGTCTAAATACAGAGGTCCTTAATCTTTGACTGACTATATATATATAGTGTCCCCAAAATCCATACACACACTTTGAATACTTACAAAGGCAGTGTTTATTAAGATACATTTCATTCAAAATTGAGTTGTCAGCTGTTAAAGTGTGTATATAAATTTTTGAGATGCCTGGTATTGGAATTACATAAGGAATTACACTAAGATATTTTGGATTGGCTCTCCTTCCCCAGAGATTCTGATTACATTTATTGGGGAGGGTGCAGTAATCTGTATTTTAAAATGTGTTGCATGTTCATGCTACTGAGTGTTGTGCACAGACCAGCAGAATTGGCATCACCAAATATAAAATTTGTGCTTATAAAATGTAGAATTTTAGGCACCACCACAGACTCACTAAATCAAAACCAGCATTTAACAGGTAGTTTATATGCATATTTCATTTTTAGAAGCACTACTCTCATGTGCAGTTAACTACTGCTTCATCAGGTTAAGAGGACGAGGATCATTGATTGAGCAGCCAAAGCTCGGAAGCCAGCTGCAAGTGCTGGCTCTCTGGCTTGTGGTTCCTCGTGAGACTCTTGATGCCAGAGGTGGGTCCCACTTGTTTTACAGGGGTGTAAAATTCTGAGACATGAGGTGTATGAAACTTCACTTGATGATTTTCTTTATTGCGAAACCAACACATTACGTCTATATGTAAAAAATTATTCATGTGGCTCAATTAAACATCACCAGTAGGATGGAAATCCCAGCAGTTCCACTCAGCCCATATCCCTTAATGCTCCTCAGTTTCGTCAGCTCTGAAGCACACTCTGAGGTATGGATATCTAGAAGAGAACTAGAGGTCCCGAGGGTAGAAATTATCTTTATTCCTTCCTTTTCTCCCCAATTACAAAACCTCTCCATCAGGTTTATTTTTCACAGGAATGTCATCATATCCTGCGTGTATCAGCACAAGCAGGGAGTGACTGTGTGGATGTATATACTGGGTTCTCAATTCCTGATAAAGAGTAGTGTGGCTGAAGTAGTCTAATCTTTTCTAGAAGTCTGAGATTACATCTGGGAATTTTGTAATAGAGTGGCTAAAACTAGTCAGCTCTTATTCTGAGAGGATTTAGTGGGAGTAGGTATTCTAACTTAACAGGAGTTTGCTGTCTTTAAGTTGGAGGGATGCATGTCTCAGACTGAAGCATAGCCAATAAATATTTATGAAACACCAGCTACATTGAGGCACGGTGCCAGGTGCAGTTTATGGCCTTTCTTGCAAGGAGTTTATGACCCAGTAGGAAAGACAGCCATAAGTAAATAATCCTAATGGGACTGTGTGCTGTGAGGATATAGCAGTGGGTTCTCATCTTATCTGGGGATACTGGGGAGGTTGATGACTTGAGT
This sequence comes from Antrozous pallidus, assembly GCA_027563665.1. NCBI lineage: Eukaryota > Metazoa > Chordata > Mammalia > Chiroptera > Vespertilionidae > Antrozous > Antrozous pallidus. The sequence continues at coordinate 16,409,675 of CM050526.1, forward strand.
CTGAGTTTCTTTTACTGAGATGTGGGAGACTTGGAGGAGTGGGTCCGGAGAGGGGCAGGGTGATATGAGTTTCATTTGGGATCTGTTGAGCTGAAGATGCTTTTGATATTACATGGGGAGATAATCACTTATGCAGTTCTGAAGGTAGCAGAATTTTACCCATGAGATTTATATGGCAATTGATGCCATGGGATATACACGCTCTTTAGGGCTGTATATGGAGAGTTAGAAAAGAATAGTGTTTAAGAAAAAGCCCAAGGAAACACCAATTTATAGTACATTTACACAATGGAATACTACATGGCTGTAAAAGGAGCTCTTTTGCAAAAGCATGGATGGACTTGGAGAGTATAACGCTAAGCAAAATAAGCCATTCAGAGAAAGACAAATACCATATGATCTCACTTATATCTGGAATCTAATGAACAAAAATACACTGATGAACAAAATAGAACCAGAGGCATGGATACATGGACTAGACTGACAGCTGTAGAGGGAAGGTGGGTGAGGGAGGGACTCGATGAAAGAAAGAGAAGAGATTAGCCAAAGAACATATATGCATAGCTCATGGACACAGGCAACAGAGTGGTGATGGCCAGGGAGAAGGGGGAGCCAGAGCTGGGGGAAGGTGGATAAAAGGGGGGAGAAGAGGGACATCTATAATACTGTCAACAATAAAAATAAAAAGAATTGAGTACCAGCTAATGTTCTCAATAGAAAAAAATAAAAGACTGCTAGAGCCCTAGCCAGTTTGGTTCAATGGATAGAGCATCAGTCTGTGGACCAAAGGGTCCTGGGTTTGATTCTTGTCAAGGGCATGTACCTCGGTTTCAGGCTCAATCCCTGGCTCTGGTTGGGGTGTTTGCGGGAGGCAACTAATCTCTCTCACATTGATGTCTCCCTCTCTCTGTCTCTTCCTTTCCCATTCACTCTCTCTCTGAAAAAGAAAAAGAAAAAATCAATTGAAAAATATTCTTAGGTGAGGATTAATAAAACAACAACAACAAACAAACAAATACATCCAAAAAGCAAAAGAAAAACAAAACCTGTTAGAGTAGAAACCAATCACAGCTTCTGAGAATAAGTGCCCAGGAAAGTATCAGATGAACCAGTGTGATAACATAGAAGAGATAAGAGTGTTTTAGAAGGGAGGAACATTGTTATATGTTAATTAATGAGAAATGAGAAAATAAGTTTGAAAAGTGGCTTAGATTTGGTGAAAATGTGTTGCATGTTCATGCTACTGAGTGTTTTATCTGTGGTAACAGAAAGTGTTGTTACAAATAATGAGAATGAAATAAATTATTGTAGAACAACTAACAGACTATATATCATAGAAATATGTTCATTTTAATTCAGATTTTTAATGGACACTTATTTTTTTTAAAGATACTGGACACAGAACATGTCAGGAAGAAATCAAACTGTCATCTCATACTTCTTCCTTCAGGGCCTGCCGGTTGAGCCAGAGCAGCAAAACCTGTTCTATGCCCTGTTCCTGGTCATGTATCTTACCACCGTCCTGGGGAACCTCCTCATCATTTTCCTGATTCGCCTGGACTCTCAGCTCCACACACCCATGTATTTGTTTCTCAGTAACTTGTCCTTCTCTGACCTCTGCTTCTCCTCTGTCACAATGCCCAAGCTGCTGCAGAACATGCAGAGCCAAGACCCATCCATCCCCTATGCAGGCTGCCTGACCCAGATGTACTTCTTCCTGTTTTTTGCAGACCTGGAGAGCTTCCTCCTTGTGGCCATGGCCTATGACCGCTATGTGGCCATCTGCTTCCCCCTGCACTACACCACCATCATGAGCCCCAAGCTCTGCCTCTCTCTGGTGGCGCTGTCCTGGGGGGTGACCACATTGCATGCCATGTTACACACTCTGCTCATGGCCAGGTTGTCTTTTTGTGCTGACAATGTGATTCCTCACTTTTTCTGTGACATGTCTGCTCTGCTGAAGCTGTCCTGCTCTGACACTCGAATCAATGAGTTGGTGATATTTATCATGGGAGGGCTCATTCTTGTCATCCCGTTCCTACTCATCATCACGTCCTATGCACGAATTGTATCATCCATCCTCAAGGTCCCTTCTGCTAGAGGTATCCGCAAGGCCTTCTCCACCTGTGGCTCCCACCTGGCTGTGGTGTCGCTGTTCTATGGGACAGTTATTGGTCTCTATTTATGCCCATCAACCGATAATTCTATTGTGAAGGAGATGGTCATGGCTATGATGTACACTGTGGTGACACCCATGCTGAACCCTTTCATCTACAGCCTGAGGAACAGAGACATGAAGGCAGCCCTGGGGAGAGTCTTTTGTAAAAAGAAAACTTCCTTCTTTATATGATGGTGACACTTGGATTTTTATTTATTTATTAAATTTATTGGGGTGCCATTGGTTCATACAATTTTATAGGTTTCAAGTGTACTTTTCTATGATACATGAGATAAGATGAAATACTGCCATTTGCAACAGTACAGATGGGCCTTTAGATATCATGCTAAGTGAAGTAAGTCAGACAGAAAAAGTTAAGAACCACGATTTCATTCATATGTGGGATATAAAATGGAATTCTTGCATAATTATATCCAGTGAATATATTGATATTATTATTAAGATATTAACTATTCTCCTTTTTTAATATTGATATTTAAAAAAATCTTTATGGTTGACAATATTACAGATGTCCCCCTCCCTCTCCCCGTTACCCCTTTACACCTAGTTCCTGCCGTGCCTCGGGCCTTCACCACCCTGTTGTCTATGTCGATAGGTAATGCATATAAATTCTTTGGTTAATCTCTTCCTGTCCCCCCATTCCCTCTTGAGATTTGTCAGTCATGTTCCCATGCCTCTAGTTCTATTTTATTGGTCAATTTATTTTCAATAGATCCCTTGTTCATTTATCTTGATTTTTAGATTCAATTGTTGATAGGTATGTATTTATTGCCATTTTATTGAAGAACTAGCTCTGAGTTTTAGTTTTCTTTTTCTGTTGTTTTCTGGCTCTATTTCATTCATTTCTGATTTTGGCTGTTTCCTTACTTTTCTCACTTTGGATTTAGTTGGTTTCTTTATTATGTTAAGGCATATTCCCTCTAAGTCACTTTGATGAGACTTTTATTATTTTTATTTTTTACTCCTCACCCAAAGATATTTTTCCATTGATTTTTTTAGAGAGAGTGGAAGAGAGGGAAAATATTGATGTGAGAGAAACACATCGATTGGTTACCTCCTACATGTCATCGGGTGGTGAAGGCTTGAGGCAGGGCCCAAGCCAAGGAGGAGTCTGGAACTGAGGTATATTCCCTTGACCAGAATCGAACCCGTGACCTTTTGGTCCACAGGCTGACCTCTATCCACTGAGCCAAACCAACCAGAGTGGAGTGAGACTTTTTAATGTTCCCCAGTGACCTAATATGCAGCAGAGTTTGAGGATCATTGACTTAGAGTGGGTCCCCCGCCTCTCTTAAGGCTGGTGTCTTGCATCTCCATGTGTCTCGCCAGAGCAGTGAGCCTCAGCTGGCAGGGTCTTGATTGAGGGTGGGTTTTGTTTGTTATTATTTTTCTAGTTGTTTTAGGTGTAAAGTTAGATTGCTTTTTTAGGATTTTCCTTGTTTCTTGAGATGGGCATATATTGCTCTGTACTTCCTTCTTAGAACTATTTTGATTGCAACCCATAGATTTTGGAAACTTCTGTTTACATGTTCATTTGACTAAATGTAATTTATGATTTTCTCTTTGATCCATTTGTTATTTAGTGGTATGTTGTTTGTGTTTTTTTTCCAATTAACTTCCTGTAGTTGATTTCTAGTTTTAGTCAGACAAGATGCTTGATATGATTTCAAACTTCTCGAATTTATTGAGACTTGTTTTGTGGCCTAATATCTGATCTATGCTAGGGAATGTTTTATGTACACTTGAAAATAATATGTATTAAGCTGTTTTTATAAAGTTAAATTAAGTTTATCTGGTCTAATGTGATGTTTAAGGCCATTGTTTCCTTATTGATTTTCTCTCATCTTCTCCCTTTATATCTGTTAAAGAAAATGACTGTGATTGGATTTTTATTACATTTTATAACTATGTTGAAGTTCTTACTGACATCCTCTATTCTACTCCCAAGTTTGGTAAGCATTTTTATGACTATTACTTTGAATTCTTTTTGGGAAAATAACTTATTCGTTAAGGTTTTTTATTCTTTCTTCATTTAGAACATATTCCTATGTTTTCTCATTTTGTGTGACTATTTATATTAATTTTTATAAATTAGATGAAATAGCTATCTTTCCCAATCTTAAAAAAGTGACCTAGTATATGAACAACCTCTGTGTAGACTCTGTATGTTGGGTGATTTTGTCAGGCCCATTGTAGCCAAGGTCAGCATGTGTGGCACCTGGGGCACTGGCTGCTGGGCTGGAGCTGGTTTCAGGAGGGTGGCCTTGTGCACAGGCACATACATCCATGTCGTGACTATCCAAGGCCAAAGTGGGCTCAGGGCACAGTGGCAAGGAATGTGCAGGTCTGCCAGAACCTTTACAAGAGTCTCCTGTCGGCACTATCTAGGTGGAGGGAGAATGTAAAAAAAGGGCACTTGCACATCCTAAAGAGCTTCTGAAGTTCAACCTTTTTATGTGGTGTCATCTCTTGTGTGTTGTACAAAAGCTGGTCAGTCAGCCCTCAGTTGTCTCTCAGTAGGAATTATTCTTTATGTAACTGTATATTTAGTGTGTTCACAGGAGGGATGAGTTAAATAACCTTCTATGCCACCATTTAGGACAGTGGTTCTCAACCTTTCTAATGCCATTACCCTTTAATACAGTTCCTCATGTTGTGGTGACCCCCAACCATAAAATTATTTTTGTTGCTACTTCATAACTGTAATTTTGCTACTGTTAATGAATTGTAATGTAAATATCTGTGTTTTCCCATGGTCTTAGGCTCTACAGTAGCGACCCATAGGTTGAGAACCACTAGCAGGGTCGCCTAAGACCAACAGAAAACATAGGCATTTACATTATGATTCATAACAGTAGCAAAATTAGTTATGAAGTAGCAACAAAAATAATTTTATGGTTGGTGGGTTATCACATGAGGAACTGTATTAAAGGGTCGCGGCATTAGAAAGGTTGAGAACCACTGATCTAGGACATACCACAGAAAAAATACTTTCAAGTACCATTTACAATATCACCAAACTGCTAAACATTTACATATGAATCTCACACAATATATAAACATATATATATATATATATATATATATATATAAAATCTTGAAGATAATAAAATACTGATTAAAGAAATCATAGGTATAACATGTACAGAGATTGGAAGACTCAATATTATTAAGATGTTGACTATATGAAGCTGATATAAAGATTCAATGTAATACCAATCAAAATTCCCAAAGAGACTGATCAGTGTTGCTCAATGGTTTAAGTGCTGACTCATGCAGCAAAAGGCCAACTGTTTGATGCCCTATCAGGGCACATGCCTGGGTTGCAGGCTCGATCCCCAGTGTGGGACACGCAGGAGGCAGCCAATGTTGATGTTTCTCTCCTCATCAATATAAGTCTGTCTTTCCCTCTTACTTCCTCTCTCTCTAAAAATCAGTGAAAACATTTTTAAAAATTTTAGAAAGATTTTTTTGGGGTTATAAATTTATATTTCAATTGTAAAATTTATATGTAAAGGCAAAAAACTAAAATATCAAATTTAACTTTGGAAATGAAGAACAAAATCTGTTGACTAACATTGCCTACTTTCCAGACTCACTAATGGTGATAAATATAATCAGGGAAGTGTTGTATGAGAGAAAAAAATAGAAATAGAGATCAGTATAGAAAGCATATAATAACATATAGAACCCAGAAATATATTCACTCATGTGTCATCAATTGACTTTTGACAAAGGTACAAAGACAGTTCAGTGGAAAACAATCTTTTCAACTATCAGTGCTTGAAAAATTGGAGTTCCATATGCAAAACACTCTCAATCAAGAGCTCACACTCTATAATAAAGGATGATGTACCTAAATATTTGTCTGAGTACTGAGATAGATTTCCCTAAAACCTTGTTTCATGAAGCTAGGGAAGGCTGAGAGCAGAAATAGAGGAGCATGTGCAGCAGAATTGAGACGAGGCGCTATTAGGTTGCATCCATTTACTTATTTATTTTTATATATTTTTTATTGACTAAGGTATTGCATATGTGTCCATATCTCCATTTGCCCCCGCTCCCACTCCACTCCCATATATGCCTTCACCCACTTGCTGTCTCTGTCCCTTGAGCTTGCATTTATTAAAGGTGTTTGAAGCCAGTGCAAAGTTGGTTACTGCAGCTGTGGCTGGATTTTAAGAGGTGAGGCTCGATTGAGAATGGTGCATAAGAAGTGTCTCGAGAGTGCTTCCCCCAAAGGATGTAACAATGGTTTCACTGAATCAGAAGTTCAGCCTACCACCTGTATGAATTTGCAGTTCTTCTGTGAGCCAATAGACAAAGATCATGATTGTCATTCTGTCGAGGCAGTGATATTGATTACGGAGGGAAAACAAGAATGTTCTACACAACTGGATCAAAGAGGACCATGTTTGAAATCCTGTGGAATTCTTTTGCTGCAGCTTAGTATTGTCATCTCTAATAATGAATATTAGTGAAAACTATAACAACCCAATAAAGGCCAGGGCAATGAAAATGCATGTTCCCTAGAAATGAAGGTTTGCATAATATCACTATGTGAAGAACTCCATCCAGCTGAGATGATGGTCAAGGCGAAGATGGAATGTGTGGTGAAAGGAGTTACAAATGTCAACCCTGGTATTGTGATCAACTGCAACATAAGGAAAAGCTGGAGACTAGGAGTCAATCTGACACATATGTAGAGTGGTAGAGAAGATGGCGGTGGTGAGTGCATTAAGGTTTTCTTAGGTAAGGAGATAGAAGTACCTCAGTGGGATTCAAACTAATTTCCTTTGTAATCTTGGATTGAGGAAATTGAGTATGATCTGGGAGAGTTTATCTTTTACTCAAGTCTTTTCCATATACTTGCATGTGGTTGGGTAATAGAGGTCTAATCTTGTTAGCTGCAGCTGTATCTCTCCCCTTGGGAATGCTTATGAGGACTTGGGTTGGAGTGAGATATTCTACCACCCTGAGAATAATTCCAAAATATATGTTTTTGATGGCATTTTGCTCAAAAAACACTGATTGCTTCTAATTGTCTACTCCTCAGATATTTTAGGATATTCACATTCTCATCCCTACTAGTTATGGCTTCTCCATCTTCCTTCACCTCCAAAAATGTAGGCTCAAGCCCCACAGGACTACTGTCTACTAAACAGGTAGTGTTTAAACATCCAGTCATGAACTTTTCTCTATTCCACCTTCTGCCTAGGTATAGTCAGGTGTTATGGGTGATTATAATCCATCACTTCTTTAAGACTCAGAATTTTCCTGAAAGGCCCTGAGTAATTACTTTGCCTTTAATGAATTCCTCCAGGATTTAGCATCCTTTGGGATGCAAGGCTAGTTAGATCCAAGGATGTGCAGAGTGGAAGATGTGAGAAGGGTTGTTGCAGACAAAGGTGACAACTACAGAAGCTGTTACTTCACATGCCTTAGTGAATGAAGGGGAACAGGATCTCAAGCCAGGGTCCTGGAATCACCCTCGATAGACTGGGTAAGTTGGACAAATGACCCTTTTAACTGGATTTCTCAGTTGTGTGATGTTCTGCTAGAGAGTTTACAGGTGTGATGACCCTCCTTTTCTCCAGCTCTCAGTCTCCCATGACTTCCCCAGGTTCTAGAATATTTTGATTAATATTCATCAATGCAATTGTTTAGTTAATGGCAGCATTCATAAATGTTATCTACTGCATAAATGTATTTGCACAAGATTGTATCATTCCAAAATAATGGTAGCTTTTGAGATAGACTTTAATGCAATAGTTCTCATCCCTTGCTTTATTGTAGAACCACATGGGAGCTTTATAGAATTTTGCACAGGCTCTCTCTCTGAGATTGTGATTAATTTATCTGAGGGCCTCAGTAATCCTTATTTTTAAAAGCATCATGTATCTTTTCAACTCCTTGTGTAGTCCACAGACAATAGCATTGGTATTAGCTGGGTACTCATTAAAGTAGCCTCTTGCCTACTGAATAAAAAAAATCAGTGATTTACTTGAACTCCAGGGTAATTGTGTAGACATTAATTTCAGAACTACTGCCCTAGATTTTTTTTAAAATGTGAAATCCAAGCTGATAACTACAGAGTTAATGGGCAAAGAAGATGAGAGGCTTATTGTATTATCAGTGGTAGCATCTGCAAGTTCTGTCTCCTATTTGTCATCTCCAGCATGCTATCGGCACAAGAGTCAGGTCCCATGAATTTACTGGGAAACGAAATTCAGATAAGCCAGGTGTGTGATTTTGCCTGGATGTTTCCCCCACTGTATTGTCAGTGCAGAGTGTCTAAGTGTAAAAACTGTCTATGTGGCTGGATCAAACAGCATCAAGGGGCAACAATCCCAGCAACTGGACTCAGTTATATCTTTATGAAGGAGCTTCCCATGTCTATGAGTGCTTCTTCTCTGCTTTCTTTGTTTTTTTAAAGGCACGTTAAGGTGTCTTAGCCATGGTGCTCCACAGAAATAAAATGAATAGACTATCTATATCTATCTATCTATCTATCTATCTATCTATCTATCTATCTATCATCTATCTATCATCTGTCATCTATCTATCTATCCATCTACCTATACCCATTATCTTTATCATCAGTATGAATGACAATAGTGAACCTGAGGTGTGGGTAGAGCACAGGAGATTTACCTCAGTGCTGTGGCTGATGCATTGGTGTGAGCACACTCCACCATAACAAGCTTCCTCGGCACACCAGGGAGTGGCAATGCCCGCCTGAGTACCCTCCTTGAGCCACTACACAGTATCCTAACCCTTATTCCTATTTGCTGCCTTAGATAGCGTGTTAATAGCTGATTGGCTCCTTAAGCTTTAAATACTCCTGTACTTCCTGAATAAAGTAGATCTGCGTCACTGAACCTGGTCTCGGAGTTGTTCGTACCCCTGTTGGGGCTCCGTCATCCTCTCCCCCGCGGACCCCCTGCTTCACTGAGGTACCCTGATGTTTTCCATATTTTGTAATAGTGTCATATTTAGTGTGAAATGGTAGAGGCCAGTGAGTTCTTTTTATGGGAAAATTTAGTAGGAGTAGTGACTGTTACTTGAAAGAACCTTTGTGTTTTACTTAAAAGAACTTCTGCTGCCTTTAAAGTTGGAGGAATGCATGTCTCAGTCTGAATCACAACCAATAAATGTTTATGAAACATCAGCTTCATTGAGGCACCATGCCAGTTGCTGGTCCTGCTGCAATCATCATCTTTTCTGCATGGAGTTTCCAATTCAGTAGGAAAGACAGCTATCATCAAATAATCCCCATGGGACTCAGTGCTGTGGGGATATAAGCACAAGGTGCTGTGGAAACAAAGCAGTAGATACTCACCTGGTCTGTGGAGAAAGGGACTACATAGAGCCGTTGGTCTTAGGCGACCCTGCTAGCGGTTCTCAACCTGTGGGTCGTGACCACTGCTGTAGAGCCTAAGACCATGAGAGAACACAGATATTTACGTTACTATCATAATAGTAGCAAAATCACAGTTATGAAGTAGCAACAAAAATGATTTTATGATTGGGGGTCACTACAATATGAGGAACTATATTAAAGGGTCGCGGCATTAAAAAGATTGAGAACCACTGACGTAGGCGAAGCCAGAGGAAGGAGCAGAGGGAGTAAGGGCTAGGCAAGGGGCACATTAAGTGCAAAAAGCTGAAAACAACGAATAATGACATACAAGTCCTGTACTGGTGGAAAGAGGAATGTGTTACTGTGGAGCTAGAAGAAGCTGTGAAGATAGGCAAGTGTTAGATCATGAAGCCCTTTTGAAAGGATTTAAAAAAAAATTATTGAGAGAGGAAGGAATGGTGGAAGAAAGGGGGAGAGAGAAAATCGGTAAGAGTGTTTTAGAAAGGCTGTAATATTGCTACTTGTCAAAGAGAACTGAAGAAAATAAGGCATTTTCCATCACAAAGGTTCTGATTAGAGAGATTTGGGGTCTAGAGGTTATATTATTGTGATGAAACTGATACAAGATTTTTTTTAGGCCATCAAACAGACTATATTGTACAAAATATGTTTTATTTAAAATTAAGATTTTAATGGACACTGTTATCTCTCTTAAAGGCATTGAAGAAGTATATGGCAGGACGGAATCAAACTGCCATCACAGAGTTCCTCCTCCAGGGCCTGCCCATCGAGTCAGAGCAGAAAAACCTGTTCTATGCCCTGTTCCTGGTCATGTATGTTTCCACCGTCCTGGGGAACCTCCTCATCATTTTCCTGATTCGCCTGGACTCTCAGCTCCACACGCCCATGTATTTGTTTCTCAGTAACTTGTCCTTCTCTGACCTCTGCTTCTCCTCTGTCACAATGCCCAAGCTGCTGCAGAACATGCAGAGCCAAGTCCCTTCCATCCCCTATGCAGCCTGCCTGACCCAGATGTATTTCTTTCTGTTTTTTGGAGATCTGGAGAGCTTCCTCCTTGTGGCCATGGCCTATGACCGCTATGTGGCCATCTGCTTCCCCCTGCACTACACCACCATCATGAGCCCCAAGCTCTGTCTCTCGCTGGTGGCGCTGTCCTGGGGTCTGACCACGTTCCATGCCATGTTACACACTCTGCTCATGGCCAGGTTATGTTTTTGTGCCAGCAATGTGATTTCTCACTTTTTCTGTGACATGTCTGCTCTGCTGAAGTTGTCCTGCTCTGACACTCAAGTCAATGAGTTGGTGATATTTATCACTGGAGGGCTTATTCTTGTCATCCCGTTCCTACTCATCATCACCTCCTATGCACGAATTGTATCATCCATCCTCAAGGTCCCTTCCGCTAGAGGTATAAGCAAGGCCTTCTCCACCTGTGGCTCCCACCTGGCTGTAGTATCACTATTTTATGGGACAATTATTGGTCTCTATTTATGCCCATCAGCTGATAATTCTACTGTGAAGGAGATGGCTATGGCTATGATGTACACTGTGGTGACACCCATGCTGAACCCTTTCATCTACAGCCTGAGGAACAGAGACATGAAGGGAGCCCTGGGAAGAGTCTTTTGTAGAAAGAAAACTCCCTTTTCTGTCTGACGATAAAGCTTAGTATTTTTGAATAATTTTATTCAGTAGACAAATTTGTATTAATAACCCATGGACACAGACCATAGTGAGGTGAAGGACTATGCAGGGGAAGAAAGTGGGGAGCAAGGGATTTAATGGAGGAAAAAAAGGGACATCTGTAATACTTTCAACAATAAAGATAAATTTTAAAAAACTAATGGATCTTTTTTTTGGTAAAAAATATTGTGATATTAACCTACTTTTTTATGTTAGTATTGATGTTTTTAAAAGAAATGACATTCTAAACAATTATACAGTAAGTAAAAGAGATGAAGTGGAAATGTTCAGTTAAACGTGGAAAGGGGATTTCACTGACCAGTTCTCAAAGTCTTCCTCTTTATTATCCCAGGTGATCCTCAAGAAGCATTATTTAAAAACTCTGAACTGATCTATGTGTCTCTAATGATTAAAGTAGTAATTGATTATGTCTTTTTCTTTTTAACCAAAACTCTGCTCTAAAAATATGTTCCTCCCAAGTCCATATGAAATAAAATTCAAACTTCTCACTATCCTGATTACTCTGCTAGACTGGACTTTTTATTGTTGGCTACATATTCTTAACTTACTTCTTCAGCAAATGCTCACAATGCTCTCTCTCTTTTTTTCTCATCTAGGTAATTTTATTTTTTAAATAAATCTTTATTGTTCAGATTATTACAGGTATTCCTCTACCCCCCCCCCATAGCTCCCCTCCACCTGATCCCCCTCCCCACCCCATGCCCTTATCCCCTGCCACTGTCTTCATCCATAGGTGTAAGATTTTTGTCCAATCTCTTCATGCACCCTTCACACCCTCCTCCCCCTGAGAATTGTTAGTCCACTCCCTTTCTATGTCCCTGATTCTATTATATTCATCAAGTCCATCCTGTTCATCAGATTTTTCATTAACTTGATTTTTAGATTCACTTGTTGGTAGGTATGTATTTGTTGTTCATAGTTTTTATCTTTACCTTTTTCTTCCTCTTCTTAAAGAATATCCTTCAGCATTTCATATAATCCTGGTTTGGTGGTGATGAACTCATTTAGCTTCTTCTTGTCTGTGAAGCTCTTTGTCTGACCTTCAATTCTGAATGATAGCCTTGCTGGGTAGAATAATCTTGGTTATAAGTTCTTGCTGTTCATCACTTTGAATATTTATTGCCACTCCTGTTTCGCCTGCATAGTTTCTGTTGAGAAATCAGCTGTCAGTCGTGTAGGTAACCAACTGTTTTTCTCTTGCTGCTTTGAAGATTCTTTGTCTTTTGTCCTTGGCATTTTAATTATGATGTGTCTTGGTGTGGTCCTCTTTGGATTCCTCTTGTTTGGGGTTCTATGCGCTTACTGGACTTGTAAGTCTATTTCTCTCACCAGGTAGGGAAAGTTTTCTGTCATTATTTCTTCTAATAGGTTTTCAATATTTTGCTCTCTCTCTTTTTCTGGCACCCCAGTAATTCTGATGTTGGTGTGCTTAAAGTTGTCCCAGAGGTTCTTTACACTATCTTCATATTTTTGGATTCTTTTTTTCTTTTTGTTTTTCTGGTTGGGTGTTTTTGTCTCCTTATATTTCAGATCTTTGGTTTGATTCTTAGAGTCCTTTGATTTACCGTTCAATTTCTGCATATTCTTTATTTCAGACAGTGTATGCTTAATTTCTGACTGGTCCTTTTTCATTTTCTTGGCATTCTCATGAAGGTCCTTGAAGGTCTCACTAAGCTTCTTGGAGGTCTCATCAAGTTTCTTGGTAGTTTTTAGAAGATTCTTGAGTAACCTTATAAATGTGGTCCTGAACTCTATGTCCGATAGTCTGCTTTCCTACATTTCTTAATTTGTGACATGTTTCTTTGTCTCTGCATTTTGCTGCTTCCCTGTGTTGATGGAGTGGAAGAACTGCTGTGTGGAGACACGCCTATTGGGCCGGACTTGCTTCAGTGGGGCTTTGGTGCTCACTGAGTCTGCCTCTTGAATGTGTCACTTATGGATGTGAGTAGTTGAATTCTGGTGTTGTCTCACAATGACCTCTAGATACACTAGTTTCTGGATCTCCAATGGGGTGCAGTTCAGCTACTGTCTGAGGTGATCTAGCAGGAGCTACAGCAAGGCCTGTAGATTTCTCCTGGTCTGACCAGAGCTGCAGTTTAGGTTAAGCTGGGAAAGCGCAGGCCATTTATATGCAAATGCCGCTGGGCTCAGGTTGGGCGGGTTTGCAGATTGTGTGGGGTGGGGTCTCAAGGAGTCAATAGGCTAGGGCACGGCAAATTGATGGCTGCCACTCAGCAGTTTTTGCATCTCCACGTCTCCAAGTCCCTGCGTCCTGCTCCCCTGCGCAGTGAACAATGATTGCCGTGGGCTCCTCTGCAAGGGAGCCACCCTCACTTTCCGACCTGATGGCAGACTATCCGCTTCTCCCTGTGGGAGTCTGGGTTGCTAGCTTCTCCCCAGAAACGAGTTCCTTTCGAGTTGAAAAAAAAAGCAGCCCCAGAGTCGCCCACTGCCAGCCCAGCTTGTGTGCCTCTACACCTCAGCTTTTCAGCACTTGTGCACATCCCAGTGCTCCTCTCTTTTTCCTTCTAGTTGTAGAAGTTCCACTCAGCCAGCTTTCCCGTGGTTCTGGGTGATAGACATTTTGTCTTTTAGTTGAAGTTTTGAAATTGTGCGAGGCAGCAGTTTAGGTGTTTACCTATGCCACCATCTTGGCTTCTCCGCTTTTACCACTCTTATTCAGTGTTGTCCTGGAAGTCCTAGGCAGTGTAAAAGGGAAATAAAAAGTAGGCAGATTTGAAGGTAAGAAATTAAACCATCTCTATTTAGAGACAACATAATTGTTTATGTAGAAAATTCCCCCAAAATAAAAAAAAAGTTCTAGAACTAATCAATGAGTTTAGTATTGTCAGTATATTAAGTTTTTTATTCTGTATCCTATATAATAAAAAGCTAATATGATAATTAGCCAGATGATGGAACAACCTTCCAGAATGACTAGTGGGCGGGGGGGGGGGGGGTTCTGTGAGGCAGCAGCTGAGGCAGCCAGGGCTGTAAAGGCCTGCTCTTGCATGAATTTCATGCATCATGCCTCTAGTATAAATTAAAAATATTAACACATTAAAATTTATATTAATATCAACAAGCAGCGAAGATGTAGAAAGTGAAGAAACACTTTAAAGTACCATTTACAATAGCACTAAACAAATACTTAGGTATAAATTTTACACCATATATGCAAAGATTTATATTTAAACTAGAGGCCCGGTGCATGAAATTTCTGCACAGGGGGGCGGGAGATGTCCCTTAGCCCAGCCTGCACCCTCTCCAATCTGGGACCCCTCAAGGAATGTCTAACTGCCTCTTTAGGCTGGGATCGGGCATAAATGGGCAGTCGGACATCCTTCTCACAATCGAGGACTGCTGGCTCCAAACTGCTCATCTGCCTGCCTCCCTGATTGCCCCTAACTGCTTCTGCCTGCCAGCCTGATCACCCCCTAACCACTACCCTGCCAACCTAATTGATACCTAACTGCTCCCCTGCCAGCCTGTTTGCCCCCAACTTCCCTTCTCTACCAGCCTGATACCCCTAACTGCCCTCCCCTGCAGGCCTGATCGCCCCCAAATACCTTCCCTTGCAGGCCTGGTCCCTCCCAACTGCCCTCGTCTGTTGGCCTGATTGCCCACAACTGCCCTCCCCTGCAGGCCTGGAACCTACCAATGGCCCTCCCCTACTGGCCATCTTGTGGTGGCCATCTTGTGTCCAAATGGGGGAAGAATCTTTGACCACATGGGGGCAGCCCTCTTGTGTGTTGGAGTGATGGTCAATCTGCAAATTACTCTTTTATTAGATAGGATAGAGGCCTGGTGCATGGGTGGGGGCCAGCTGATTTTCCCTGAAGAGTGTCCCAGATCAGGGTGGGGGTTCCCTTGGGTGAGGGGCAGCCTGGGCAAGGGGTCTCTGGAGGTTTGCAGGCAACCACGCCCCCCCAGCGACCCAAGTGGAGGCCCTGGGATCTGGGACTAATTTACCTCTACAAAAAAAAAAAAATTATCTCTACAACTGAAACTTTGTAGCCTGGAGCAGAGCCAAGCCTTCTGCTCGCTCCCGGCAGCCATTTCTGTTTGAAACTTTGTAGCCTAGAGTGGAGGCCTGACCTCTGTTCTCTCCAGCTCAGTGGCTGCTGCCATGTCTGTATCTTTTATAATTGAAACTTTGTAGCATTGAGTGGAGGCGTAGGCCAGCAATGGCAGACGGAAAGTGGGGCTTCCTTTGTTGCCAGGGAAACCCAAGCCTTCCTCCTGCTCTCAGTGGCGGCAGCCATCTTGGTTGGGGTTTATTTATATAATCTGCTTCTGATTGGCTGGTGGGTGTGGCTTGTGGGTGTAGGGAAGGTATGGTCAAAATTTGCATATTACTCTTTTATTAGATAGGAGAGTCACAAAACACTGATTAAAGAAATCATAGATAATCTGAAGAAATGGATAAATATAATGGGAGATATTGGAAGATGCAGTACTATTGTTAAGATAGGGACATTTGCCTGGTCATTGTTGCTCAGTAGTTGAGCATTGACCTATAAACCAGAAGGGTGTGGTTATATTCTTGGTAAGGCACATGGCAGGATTTCAGGCTCAATCCTCAGTAGGGGGCGTGCAGGAGGCAGCTGATCAATGATTCTCTCTCAATGATGTTTCTCTCTCTCTCCCTGCTCTGCCTCTCTGATATCAATAAAAATATATTAAAAAAAGATATGGCCATTTCTGAAATTGATCTAGAGATTTAGCACAATTCCATTAGAATTCCCAAGGGGTGGGATACAAATAGACAATTCTATCTAATAAAAGAGTAATATGCAAATTGAACATACCTCTGATCAAGCCATGCCCGAAGCCACACCCATCAGCCAATCAGGAGCAGATTATGCAAATAAACCCCAGTCAAGATGGCTGCAGCCACTGAGAGCAGGAGGGAGGCTTGGGTTTCCCCGGCAACAGAGGAAGTCAAGCTTTCCACTTGCCCTTGCCAGCCTATGCCTCCACTCAATGCTACAAAGTTTCATTTATAGAAGATATATCCCAACAGAAATGGCGGCAGTTACAGAGCTGGAGAGAGCAGAGGCAACAGTTGCCCGGGTGATGGAGGAAGCTAAGTTTCTGCAGGCCTAGCACCTAGGCCTCCACTCTAGGCTACAATGTTTCAATTATAGAAAGTAAATGTCCCAACAGAAATGGCTGTTGCCATGGAATGAGCAGAGGCTTGGCTCCTCTCCAGGCTACAACATTTCAATTGTAGAACATAAATTAATCCCAGATCCCAGGGCCTCCGCTTGGGTCACTGGGGGGCATGACCAGCCTGCAAACCACCACAGGCCCCTCACCCAGGCTGCCCCACGCCCCAAGGGAACCCTCATCTTGATCCGGGTCACTCTTCAGGGCAAGCCAGCCATCTCCCACCCATGCACCAGGCCTCTATCCTATCTAATAAAAGAGTAATTTGCAGATTGACCATCACTCCAACACACAAGAGGGCTGCCCCCATGTGGTCAAAGATTCTTCCCCCATTTGGACACAAGATGGCCACCACAAGATGGCCAGTAGGGGAGGGCCATTGGTAGGTTCCAGGCCTGCAGGGGAGGGCAGTTGTGGGCAATTAGGCCAACAGACGAGGGCAGTTGGGAGGGACCAGGCCTGCAAGGGAAGGTATTTGGGGGCGATCAGGCCTGCAGGGGAGGGCAGTTAGGGGTATCAGGCTGGCAGAGAAGGGAAGTTGGGGGCAAACAGGCTGGCAGGGGAACAGTTAGGTATCAATTAGGCTGGCAGGGTAGTGGTTAGGGGGTGATCAGGCTGGCAGGCAGAAGCAGTTAGGGTCAATCAGGGAGGCAGGCAGGCAGGCAAGCAGTTTGTTGTCAGCAGTCCTGATTTGTGAGAAGGATTCTGACTGCCCATTTAGGCCCGATCCTACTGTGATTGGGCCTAAACAGGCAGTTGGACATCCCGAGGGGTATCAGATTAGAGAGGGTTCAGGCTGGGGTGAGGGATATCCCCCGCCCTCCCCCTCTGCACAAATTTTGTGCACCAGTCCTCTAGTCTGATTATAAAATTTTATGTGAAGGTGAGATAAAAAAGCAAAGTTGATTTTGAAAACAAAGAACAAAGTAGAAGGACTCATATTGTCTGGTTTCCAGACATACTGTTGTGTCAAAATCATCAGGAAATTATGGTATTAGAGAAAAAGTAGGTATAGAGAATTCAGAATAGCTTATAGAGTCTAGAAATAGACTTATGCATCATCCATTGATGTAAAGACAAAGATGTAAAGACAATTCAGTGGAAAATAGTATTTTTCAACTATTGGTACTTGAAAGATTGGATTTCCATATGCAAAAAAGAATCTCAATCTGACTCAACATAGTCAGATACCTAAATATTTTTATGTGAACTGAGAAAGTTCTCCCATGACATACTGTTTCATAGAGTCAGAGAAATCTGAAAATAGGAAGGCAGGTGTGTGCAGAGCATAGTTTTAGGTTGCATCCTCTAAAGCTAGTTGAAGTCAGTGCAGAGTTGGTTACTAGAGGAGAGAATTAAAAAATGGCACACATAAATGGTTCATATGTTTTTCAAGGGAGAAGTGCTTAAAACAATGCTTGCATTGATTGAGAAGTTGAGCCTACCCCCTCAGTTTTTATGAGAACTGACAGAGAAAGATTAGGGCTGCAATTCTGCCTAGGGTGATTATATTCTGGATGAAAAACAAGGATGCTCTACACACTGGATCAAAGAGGACCATATCTGAAATTCTAAGATATTCTTTGGGTGCCACTTCATATTTTCATGTCCAATAATAAATGTTATTGAAAACTATAATGACCTAATAAAGGCAGGCTTAATGAGGATGTAGTTTCCCTAAGAATAAATGTTGCATAACATCCAATGTAAAGAACCTCATTCTGCTGAGATGATGGCCAAGGAGAATATGGAATGTCTGATGAAAGAAGGAGTTATAAATGTCACACCATGCTCTTGTGATCAACTGCAACACAAGGAAGATCTTAGACAAGGAGCTAGTATGACTCACTTGTAGAGTAGTAGAGATGATAGTTGTGGCAGGTGTATTAAGGTTTTCTTAGAGAGGTAAGGAGATGAAGGTAGCTCAATGGGATTAAAACTTGATTTCCTTTTCAAACTTGGATTAAGGAAGATTAAATGTGATTTTGGAGAATTTATATTTTCTCTTACTATTATTTTTTCCATATGCTTGCATATATTTGAGTCATAGAGATTTAATCCTTATTAGCTGCTGATATATCTCTTCCCTTGGGTATGCTTATGAGGACTTGGGTTGTAGTGAGCGATTCTATCACCCTGAGAATCTTTTCAAAATATGTATCTTTCATGGCATTTTGCTCAAAGAACACTAATTGCTTCTAATTGTCTACCAGGTAGAACCTCCTGCACTCCCAAGATATTTTAGGATATTCACACTCTCATATATGCTAATTTTATGGCTTTTTTCTCTTCCTTCACTTCAGAAAAGGTAGGTTCAAGCAAGACCACTGTTATTCCTTAAACAGGCAATATTTAAACATCTATTTACGAACTTTCCTCCATTCCACCTTCTTCCCAGGTATAGTCAGGTATTATCAGTGTAATCAGTCACTCCTTTAAGACTCAGAGAATTGTCCTGAGAGGTCCTGGGTAATTGCTTTGCCTTTAATGAATTCCTCCAGGATGTAGCTTCCTTTGGGATCCTAAGTTCCTTAGACCCAAGGATGTGTAGAACGGGAAATGTGAGAAGGGACGTTGCAGACACAGGTAATGACTATGGAGGCTGTTACTTCACATGCCTTAGTGAATAAAAAGGAGCAGGATCTCAGGCCAGGGTCCTATAATCACTCTCAGACAGACTGGGTAAATTGGACAAATGACCCTTATAACTGGAGGGTCTTGACTTCTCAGGTTGTGCAATGTTCTACTGGAGAGTTTACAAGTATGATGGCCCTCCTCTTCTCCACCTCTCAGCCTCCCATGACTTCCCCAAGTTATGGAAACATTTGACTAATATTGATCAATACCATTGTTTAATTAATGACAGCATTCATAAATATTATCTATTGCATAAATGTATTCCCACAAAATTGTATTATTTCAATATAACGGCAGCTTTAAAATATATTTTATTGATTTTTTACAGAGAGGAAGGAAGAAGGATAGAGAGTTAGAAACATGGATGAGAGAGAAACATTGGTCAGTTGCTTCCTGCACACCTCCTACTGGGGATGTGCCCACAACCAAGGTACATGCCCTTGACCAGAATTGAACCTGGGACCTTTTAGTCTACAGGGCGATGCTCTATCCACTGAGCCAAACTGGTTAGGCAATGAGGGCAACTTTTGAGATAGACTTTAATGCAATGGTTCTGATCCCTTGCTTTATTTTAGAACCACATGGGAGCTTTATCGGATTTTGCACAGCCCCCCTCTCAGAGATCGTGATTAATTTATCTGAGGGCCTCGCAATCCCCATTTTTAAAAGCATCATATATCCTTGCAACTCCTTGTGTAGTCTGTCTACAATAGCATTGCTATTAGCTGAAGACTGAATTAAAAGTAGCAGCTTTCCTAATGACTCATAGTAAGTGTTTTACTTGAACTCCAGGGTAATTGCATAGACATTCTTTCAGAAGCACTGTCCTAGGTTTTTTTAAAATGTGAAGGCCAAAGTGAGAGTAGAGACTTAATTGGCAAGAAAGTTGAGAGGTTTATTGCATTATCAGTGGTAGCACCTGCAAGTTCTGTCTCCTATTTGTTATATCCAGATACTATTGGCATAAGAGTCAGGTCCCACTCATTAACCTGGGAAACAAAATTCAAAGAAACCAGCGGTGTGATTCACCTGATATTTCCCTGAGAGCAGTGTCCAAGTGTAAAACTGTCTATATGGCTGGATCAAACAGCATCAGGGGCAATAATCCCAGCAACTGGACTCAGTTATGTCTTTATGAAGGAGCTTCATATCTCTTAGTGCTTCTTCTCTGCTTTCTTTGTTTGCTTTTTAGGCACAGTAAGGTGTCTTAGTCAGGGTGCTCCAGAGAAATAGAACCAATAGATTATCTATCTATCTATCTATCTATCTATCTATCTATCTATCTATCTATAGATCTATAGATCTATAGATCATAGATCTATCTATATCTACACAAATAGCTATATATCTCTATTATCTTTATAATCTGTATTCGCGACAAACCTGGTGAATCTGAGTTACCCTGACATTTTCCATGGGCACAAAATTACACCCAGATATTCTATAATAAATTGTCATATTTAATGTGAAAGAGTTGAGGCCACTGAGTTCTTGTTTGAGGAAAATTTAGTAGGAGTAGTGACAGTCACATAAAGAACTTCTGCTGACTTTAAAGTTGGATGGAGCAATGCATGTCTCAGCCTGAAGCACAGTCGATAAATATTTATGA
Source organism: Antrozous pallidus (assembly GCA_027563665.1). Classification (NCBI taxonomy): domain Eukaryota; kingdom Metazoa; phylum Chordata; class Mammalia; order Chiroptera; family Vespertilionidae; genus Antrozous; species Antrozous pallidus. The sequence continues at coordinate 16,430,360 of CM050526.1, forward strand.
AACATCAGCTTCATTGAAGCACTGTGCCAGGTGCTTAAAACAATGGTTTCATTCATAGAGAAGTTGAACTTACCACCTGGACATTTTGCAGTTCTTACGTGAATCAATAGATAAAGACCAGGTGGTGATATTTTATTATGGATGAAAAACAAGGATGCTCTACACAACTAATCAGAGAGCACCATATCTGAAATTATGAGATATGCTATGGGTGACACCTCAGATTTTCATGACTAATAATACATGCTAATGAAAACTGTAACAGCCTAATAAAGGTATGATTAACGAGAATGCAGATTCCCTGAGAATGAAGGTTTATATGACATCACTATGTAAAGAATCACACCCAACTGAGATTATGGCCAAGAAGAACATGGAATGTGTGGTGAAAGAAGGAGTTATAAATGTCAAACATGCTATAGTGATCAATTGCAATATAAGAAGGAACTGGAGACTAGGAGTTAATCTGACACATTTGTAGAGTAGTAAAGATTATGGTGGTGGTGGATGCATTAAAGTTTTCTTAGAGAAGTAAGACGATGGAAGTACCTCAATGGGATTCAAACTGGATTTCTTTTTCAATATTGGGTTGAAGAAGATTGAACATGATTTGGGAGAGTTTGTCTTTCCTCTTATTCCAGTCTTTGCCATATATGGGCATATAGTTGGGCCATAGAGATCTAATCATTGTTAGCTGCAGATGTATCTCTCCCCTTGTCTATGTTTATGGGTAATTGGGTTGTAGTGAGAGATTCTACCACCCTGATAATATTTTCAAGATATTATCAGGGAAAGCCTCCTATACTCCTGAGTTATTTTAGGATATTCACACTCTGGTCCCTGCTAGTTGGCTTCTCCAACCATTTTTCTTCACCTCTGAAAATGTAGGCTTCAGCCCCACAGGCCTAATGTCCATTAGACAGATAGTGTTGAATCATTCATACATTAGCTTCTCTCCTTTCTCAGCTTCCTCCAAAGTATAGTCATGTGTCATCAGTGACTATAACGAGTCACTGTTCAAGACTCTGACATCATCGTCCTAGAACCATCCTGGATAATTACTTTGCCTTTAATGAGTTCCTCAGGATCTAGATTCCTCTGGGATCCAGGACTCTTTTGGTGTAGGGCTGTATAGAATAGGAGATGTGAAAAGAGCTGTTGTAGGCACAGTTGATGACTAGAGAGGCTGTTACTTGACATGGCTTAGTGAATAAAGGGGGGCAGAATCTCAGACAAGGGTCCTGAAATAAATCACTGTCAGACAGACTAATCTAGGCAGCAGATGCATGAGCTGGTCTCTTGGGATCCTTCTAACAGGCCCTTGATTTCTCAGATTGTGTGATGTTCTGCTGCGGTATTTTCAGGTATGACGACCCTCCTCTTCTCCACCTCTCAGCCTCCAAGACTTCTCCAAATCCTAAAATATTTTGTTGAATGTCCACCAGTTACAATCCTTTTAAATTAATAACAGTGTCCATAAATTTTACTTTCTATGTAATGTATTCCACAATGCAATACAACTTTAATATGATGACAGGTTTTAATGCAATAGTTCTAGCCCTTGCTATATTTCAGAGCACCTTGAGTTTGAAAAACCTTGGCATAGGACCTTTCTCTAAATTTGTCTTAGGTAGACCAGTGATCTTTATTTTTAATAGCATCATCATTACTTGCAGTTCACTGTATCATTAGTGGACAAGGATGGGCATCAGCAGAATGCTAATTTACAAAATAGCTATTTTCCTAGTGAGTCAGAATTAGTGTTTTAATTGAAGTCCAGGTGTTTTGCATGGACATTCTTTTCAGAAGCACTCCCCTCAGAGATTTTTAGGTGCATTCCAGGCTGAGAACTACTGACTTAGTGAGTGAAGAAGATGAGAGACGTATTGCATCATCAGTGGTAGCATCTGCAAGTTCTGTTTTCTATTTGTCATCTCTACCATACTAGTGACACAAGAGTCAGGTCCCGTTAATTTACCTGAGAAACAAAATTCAGAGAAACCAGGTGTGTGGTTCACGTGATGTTTTCCCCCACTGTATTGTCAGTGCATAGTGTTAAAAATGTAAAAACTTTCAATGTGGCTGGATCAAACAGCATCAAGGGGTGGAAATCCCAGCAACTGGAGATTCCCACATCGGGTAGTACTTCTCCTCTGCTGTCTTTGTCTGCTCTGAGGCACAATAGGTGTCTTAGTCATGGTTCTTCAGAGAGATAAGACCAAAAAGTGATTATCTATCTACATATATATCTAGTTACCTTTATAGTTCCTTTATCATCTATATTAATCTGTGGTACTCTATCATTTTCCATGGGCATAAGATCTCATTCATAAGTTCTGTAATAAAGTGTCATATCCAGTGTTAAATGCTTGGGGCTAGAGACTTCTTGCCCTGGGAAAATTTAGTAGAGGTAGTGACTCTTACTTCAAAGGACTCTTGCTACCTTCATGTATCTAACATGAATCAACCTCAATCAATCATGAGCTGACATGGCCTTTCCTGTATGCATCTTACAATCTAGCAAATATCAAATATAGACCAATAATTCAATGGCTTTTGAGGGTTATAGGAGCAAGTACAGTGTGATGTGCAACACAGCGGTGGTTCTCATCTGGAATGGGAGACAGGAAAGGTTTAGCTGAGTAAGTGATATGTAATATACCTGGAGTGTAAGTAAGGGATAGCCAGGTGAAGAGAGCAGAGGGAGAAAAACATCAAGCAAGAGGAACAGCAAGTGCAAAAGGCTGGAGGCAAGAAGTTGTGACATTGAGGTCCAGCATTGCTGGAGAGAAGAATGTGCGTGCAATTGGGGTGTGGGATAGGCAGATGAAAATATGTTGGCAGAAAGGGTCACTTATTAATTTAAATATATGTGGCATAAAATATTATACTAGTTTCAGGGTACAATATAGTCATTTGACATTTATATAGGTTACAATTTGATCAGCACACTACCTCTAGGTAAGCATTTGTCACAATGCACAGTTATCTCAATATTATTGGCTATATTCTCCTTTATTGGATGGGTGAAAAAGTTGAAGCATTATTTAAAAGGAATTTTGCCTTTATCTTAAGAACAATGAGGATCCATTGTTCTTAGAGACTGTAGGAAGAATCATGATTAGATTTTCAGCTTAGAGTGCCACAGTGAGACTGTTTCAATACTATAAATAAGGCAAGAGGTCAGTTGGTTTAGCGTAGTGAAAGAGGAAAAAAGGAATGGATGAATGGGAATTAAGTGGCAGAATCTATCAGAGTTGTGGAAGGAGTGGATGTTGATGATAAGATAAAGTTGGGAATGAAAGAAATTCTTTGGGTTTATGGCTGGAGATCCTGGAACTCTTTTAATGAGATGTGGGGAATCAGAAGAGGTGGAGAGTGGAAGAGGAGCAAGGTAAGGTCATGATTTGCTTTTGGGATCTATTGAGCTTCAAGTGCTGTGATACAGCCAAGAGAAGAAAATCATTAAGCAACTGTAGATACTCTTATAGATTAGAGAGACATATACATCTTCAGTTTAAATGATAATCGAAGTCTTTGAAGTAGAACATTGTTTAGGAAATAGCCCTGAGGAGCATCATCATGTCAGTTTTTGACTGAGCAGGAGACAATTATAGTTACTGAGCCTGGCTGGCCAGCCAGGTATGAGGAAAAGTGATACGTTATGTGTCTTAGAAGCTAATGGATGAAAATGTTTTAGAAAAGTTAGAACATTATTATGTATTAAAGCAAAGTAAAAAAAATGAGTCATTTTCAATCAGAGTTTCTGATTATAGAGATTTGAAATATAGAGATTGTAATTGTGAAAAGATTATGTAAAATATTTTCGCAGAGTACCTACAACATCCTGTATCATAGAAATGTTTTCATTTTTAAATTCAGGTGTTAACGGACACTATTATATCTTCCTCAAGGTACTGGAGACAGGTATGACCGGAAGGAATCAAACTGCCATCACAGAGTTCCTCCTCCAGGGCCTGCCCATCGAGTCAGAGCAGAAAAACCTGTTCTATGTCCTGTTCCTGGTCATGTATCTTACCACCGTCCTGGGGAACCTCCTCATCATTTTCCTGATTCGCCTGGACTCTCAGCTCCACACGCCCATGTATTTGTTTCTCAGTAACTTGTCCTTCTCTGACCTCTGCTTCTCCTCTGTCACAATGCCCAAGCTGCTGCAGAACATGCAGAGCCAAGTCCCATCCATCCCCTATGCAGGCTGCCTGACCCAGATGTATTTCTTTCTGTTTTTTGGAGATCTGGAGAGCTTCTTCCTTGTGGCCATGGCCTATGACCGCTATGTGGCCATCTGCTTCCCCCTGCACTACACCACCATCATGAGCCCCAAGCTCTGTCTCTCTCTGGTGGCGCTGTCCTGGGGTCTGACCACGTTCCATGCCATGTTACATACTCTGCTCATGGCCAGGTTGTCTTTTTGTGCTGACAATGTGATTCCTCATTTTTTCTGTGACATGTCTGCTCTGCTGAAGCTGTCCTGCTCTGACACTCAAGTCAATGACTTGGTGATATTTACCATTGGAGGGCTCATTGTTGTCATCCCATTTCTACTCATCATCATGTCCTATGCACGGATTGTGTTTTCCATCCTTAAGTTCCCTTCTGCTAGAGGTCTGAGCAAGGCCTTCTCCACCTGTAGCTCCCACCTGGCTGTGGTGTCACTGTACTTTGGGACAATTATTGCTCTTTATTTATGCCCATCAGCTGATAATTCTACTGTGAAGGAGATGGTCATGGCTATGATGTACACTGTGGTGACACCCATGCTGAACCCCTTCATCTACAGTCTGAGGAACAGAGACATAAAGGGAGCCCTGGGAAGAGTCTTTTGTAGAAAGATATTTTCTCATTATTAATGATTGTACCACTTGATATTTTCTTTCATAATTTTATTTCTTAGATATATTAATATTGGATTATTATTCCAGATATTTTCCCTTACCATGTTAGCTTCAATTAAAATTATATCCTTCACAAATGCTCAGTATGTAAAAGATATAAATTGGAGCTGTGTAGGTGAACTGGGTAAGCAAGACTTTTTTTAAATTAATTTTTTATTGTTTAAAGTATTACAAATAGTAGTACATATATCTCCCCTTTTTCACCATTGACCTCCCCCTGGCCTCCTCTACCCCCCAGTACATGCCCTCACCTGCCGCCACCCCCAGTGTCTTGTACCCATTGGTTATGGATAAGCAAGTCTTTGTATCTCTGCTACGCTCACCAGCCAGCAGGAGTGAGTATGCAAATTAACCCAACACAGATGGCAGGTTAATTTGCATGCACAAGCGCCAGGTAGAGAGCATTGTGGGAGAGCCTGCAGAGAGTTGAGGGGCTTGGGGAACTTGCTCCCCAAGTTGCCAGATGGAGAGCAGAGAGGAAGAGCTGCCAGCTTGGAGGACTTGGTAGTGCAGGAGGCTGTGGAATGGAGAAAGAGCAGGAAAGGAAAACCAAGAGCTTAGAGAGCACCATGAATCCTGGGAATAGTAGTTTTGATGGAGCTTAGGACTGGAAGTGGAAACCCAGTGTGGGATTGTTGTGTGTGTGTGGGAGCACCAAGAATGATGGGAATGGTAATTCTGGTGGCAGAAGGATCTACTAGACAGTAGAGCAAAGTGACCTGGAGCAAGTTACTGTTGCAGTGGGAGATGGTAGGAAAGCAAAGGTGAGAGTCAGGAAATTTCCACTAATTAAGCAAAGAAAGAAAATAAACCTCTATTATTCCTTGAGCAACAAAATAAACTGGGTTGGGGTCTCAGACAATTCGCTCATATGATTGCAAAGACAGACAGAAACTCCCAGATTGGAGAGGGTTCCCTTAAGGGCTCCCAAATTGGAGAGGTTGCAGATTGGGCTGAGGTACCCATCCCCGTGCACGAACCTTCAGGCACTGGACCCCAGGTTTAAAAATAATTTTCTATGCTCTTAGTTCAAACTCAATATTTCAGCTCCTAGTTTCCCTCCAAATGCCTCTTACATACTTCTCCCTGCACAGGTCACATAGTTTATCTCTTAACCGTTTCCCCCCTCTGATTTATTTTTGTGTCTACCTTGTGTTTTCTAATCTGAAATTGATATTTATAACCCTATTACTTCATGAGTGGATTTAGTCTTTACATGGGAATAATGAATTCTAGGGACCCTAAAATTTATTTCCCTAGGAATGTGAAAAGATGGTAGAAACTAGTATACAAATTCAGAGTGGAAGGATGCTTCTCTTCTTTTTGGTAGTTTGGACTTTATAAAAGAAATTTTTTATCTATATATTTATTCTACCCTTATGGAGAATAAATAATATTATCACTATTTTGCAGATGGAAAAATATGGCATTCAATTACTAGTACTCGCCAAGTCACACTGTGTGTCAGTTGTTGAATTTATGTAAGATCCCAGACTATGTGATTCTATGGGTTCTTCTCATTTTCTTCCACTTCAATGAGAAGGGGAGCAGGACATTTCTAATAGTGCCAACAATTTAAACAAAACAAAACAACAACCTCTTAGCTCTGTTTGTGGCATGGACTAGGTTTCCAAACTTGGTCCATTTGTATCCTTAGTTGTTCCCTTAAGTAATGGCATCAAAACCCACCACTTTAACCTTCTGGAATATTCTGGCAACCTCCTCATCTCCATCTGAAGCCCAGACCTTTCTCCAGAACTCCCAGGTGTTATTCTCATCTGCCCGTGGGTGTCTCCACTTGAGGGTCTATGAACAGTTCAACCTCAACATGCACATCATTGAACTCTTTATGTTCCCCCAAGTGTGGTCTTTGTCCTTTATTCTATACCTTGATTTTTTAAAAACTAAATTTATTGGGATCATATTTTTATTAATACCTTTGCTGGATTACATCTTTAAGTCATTTTTTCACTTTATTTTTACTGTTGACACTATTACAAATGTTCCCCTTTCCCTCCTTTTATTGCCTCCACCCAGTCCCTAATCCCATTCCCTCTAGCCATCTTTAAGTCACTTTAAAAATAAGAATGTACCTGAATACTGTATTTATTGAATTTTCACCTATTTTAGATTTTTTTTTAATATCTGTGCTTCCATCTGAAGGACAACTTGGCTAGGTATAGACTTATGAGGACATTTGCTTTCCTGCTTAACCTCCATTTTCCAAAGTATCTATGGAAAAATCTGAAGTAAGGCTGATTACTCCCTCTCCCCTTCACCCTTACATGGCCATCTTCCTTCCCCCTTAAAACTTTTAGGATTATTTATCCAAACATAAAGTTTAATAATTTCATCAGATTTTATTTTTGTATCAATTTTCTTTTGTTACAATTTTCTAATAACACACCAAATGCCATTTGAGTTACAAGTCTTTTCATCTTTCTTCATTTCAAAAGGTTTTTACTACCATTCTTGGAATATTATTATTGTCGCATTTTTTCCATTCTCTAGTAAGACCAATAATTTTGTTGTTGTTGTTAATCCTCATCTGAGAATATTTTTTGTGTTGATTTTTAGAGAGAGTGGAAGGGAGGGGGAGGGACACAGAGAAAGAAACATTGATGTGAGAGAGACACATCTATAGGTTGCCTCCCCCTGCCTGCAACCGAGGTACGTGCCCTTGACCAAAATCGAACTTGGGACCCTTCAGTTCACAGACCAGTGCTCTGTCCACTGACCAAAACTGGCCAGGGCAAGACCAATAATTTTTATAGCAGGTTTGAAATTTATGCACTATAATCTATCTATAGATAAATGATAACTTTATTTTGTATAAATTAAAAAGTAAAATAGAATTTATAATATTATGCTTCTGTAAATATTATTAGTGCAGAAATAAGATTTATACTTGAATTCATAGACTGAAAAAAGGGAAAAATGTCATAATACATACACAAAAATAAAAAATAAAATCCTGTATCAATCAACCTATGACATTCGAAAAAAAAGTTACAAGTTTAATCTCAAGTTAGCTGTATTTCTTATACTGTATTAATTGCTTGAGTCTGTACCCATTTCATTTGCTCATATTTATATCACATATCAACCTCTTTCTCGCCATCCCTCATGGCCTCTCTTCCTCTTTCTTCTCTTTTTCCTCCTTTTTAAAAAGTGGCTGAGCTTGCCAAAACCGGTTTGGCTCAGTGGCTAGAGCGTCTGCCTGTGGACTGAAGGGTGCCGGGTTCTATTCCAGGCAAGGGCATGTACCTTGGTTGCAGGCACATCCCCAGTAGGAGGTGTGCAGGAGGCAGCTGATCGATGTTTCTCTCTCATTGATGTTTCTGACTTTCTATCCCTCTAGGCCCTTCTTCTCTGTGAAAAGTCAATGAAATATATATTTTTTAAAAAGTGGCTGAGCCATTTCAAATAGTTTTCAGACATCAAGACCTGTAGCCTCTAAATTCAGCATTCAGAATCTCCTAGGAACACGAACATTCTCATACATAATCACAGTGTTATTATTGCAACCAAAAATGTAATATTAGTCCAAATTGTTTCAATGATAAAGACTTCTTTATATGAGAGATTTATTAACATATGGTTTTCCTACCATACTATTTATTTAAAGTATACAATTAAGTAATTTTTTGTATATTTACCGAGTTGTGCAATCATCACCATAATCAATGTTAGAACATTTTATTACCTCCAGAGAAAAACTATGTCCACTGACAATCACTATCCATTTGCCTCTATCAATCACCAATCTATGTCTCTATGGATTTGCCTGTTCTTGAAAGTTTATGTAAAAAAGAATCATATAATAGGTGTGTTTTGTTACTAGTTTCTTTCAATTGGCATAATGTTTTCATTATACGTTGTAATCTGTAACATTACTTCATTTATTTTTACTGATGAATAATATTCCATTGTATGGCTACATCACATTTTATCCTATCTAATAAAAGAGTAACACGCAAATTGACCGTACCTCCACCACGCTACCAGCCAATTAGGAGCAGAGGGTGTGACCAGCAGGCAGGGGGCATGGCTAGCAGACAGGAGGTGAGGCCGGCAGGGGCGTGGCCACAGTGTTGCAGTAGCAAGCATGCTATAAGCTCTACCCACAAGGTATTTAATAGCTGGCAAGATTCTTCCTTTCAGTTACTGTGACTAAGTCACATCCTTTCACGGTGACCTCGGGATGGTTAGGTGAAGTTGATCCCAGGGGATCCCCTCACAAGGTTTGCATGTTGGTTGCTCTGATAATTAGGTTGTGACTGAGCAGGGGTTTACCTGTCTCGTGGGACATGCAAATGAGCACCTGGGGCACTTTGGGTAATGGGCACCAGGCTTGAGGCAGAGCTCTGAAGCCATGTGGCAGTTTGGGTCCACTCCCCCAGCCCAGCTCCCTGTGGATACCCTGGTGGCCACAGCTGCTTGAGGCCCAGGGGTCCCTGCATGCCCCCCAGCCCAGAGCCCACCATGAGGCTGGCTACTGGCAGCCGGCCATTCCACCACTGCGTGGGGGCCATGGAGGGGCGGTCCCTCGCGTGCCTGTCCCGGGCATCCCCAGCAGTCCCTGGCGTCCGGGCTGGCTGTTCTGCCACTGCACAGGGGCCCGCGGAGCGGAGGGGTAGTCAGCTGCTGCCTGGGTCCGCAGAGTGGAGGGGCGGTGACATGAGGGACCGGCAGGGATGCAAGGGACTGGTGGGGATGCCCGGGACCAGTGGTCTCTGTGCAGGCCCACGGAGTGGAGGGGCAGCCCCAGGCGGCCGTTCAGCTGCCGCACAGAGCTGCAGAGTGGAGGGGCAGGGACACGAGGGTGGGGGGGAATGCCTGGGATTGGAGGTCCAAGCGCTGGCCGAGCCATGGAGCATAGGGGCGGTCCTGGGTGGGTGTTCCGTCACTGCACAGGGCCGGCAGAGTGGAGGGGTAGGGACCTGAGGAACTGCCTCTCGTGTGCATTCTGCTGCTCTGCGGGCCCGCGGAGCAGAGGGGTGGGGAACTGAGGGACCACCAGTACCAGGCAGCCCTGGCAGTCCCAGGGGGGGCCGTTTCGCCGCTCCGCTGTTCCACCACTTTGCTGGGCCCAAGAAGCTGAGAAGAAGATGAAGGAGAAGCTGCCCAAAGAAATGAAGGTGCTGGGGAGGAGCAAGCAACCAAGAAGAAAGATCGAGCCTCCCTTTTCTTAATTATTTCAAGAATAATCCTCCCAATAATCAACCCCATCACCAACCAAGCAGTTGAGTCCCCGATAGTATATGAAATAAAGTCAGACATTAAATGTTGTGCTATGACTTCTCTCCTTATATGGAGTATCATTTTGCTTGCAGAGTGGCTTCCTGGCTTGCTGCTAGCCTGTGCATGGTCCATGTTTATGAGTTCAGGATCTATGACAATGTGAATAAAACAGATGTTTACAATAAAAACGCATGAATACACGAATTCACTAATGTTAATGTTAAAATTCATGGAAAAATAGACCTTTGAATCTTTGGTGGTTAGAAATGAAAGACCTCAAATTATGTGCAATAAACAGTAAATAAAGTTACAATGAATGGCAAAAAAAAAAAAAAAATACATTAGGGGCCAGGAAATGTTCAAAGACCTGGGAACCATTTCCAGATCAGAAAAGGAAGTCACAGGGTGTATATTATTGCTACAAATACTATATTTCCTACTACTTACAACATATACAATATAATGTATTAGATGCCTTCCTATCTCATGAAGTATGTATTCTCATAGGTAATATTGGTAGATATGTTATAGTTATGGCAGTATGTCATATCCTATCTATATTAATAAACGGGTAATATGCTAATTAGACCATGAGACATTCCAGACATCCTTTCGGACAAAGCCATGGTGGTGGGGCTGAGGCAGAGGCGATTATGGGTGATCAGGCCAGGAGGAGAGGGCAGTTGGGGGTGATCAGGTTGGCAGGGTGGTGCAGTTGGGGGCAAGCAGGCCAGCAGGCAGAGTGGTTAGGGGAGATCAAGCAGACAGGCAGGTGAGCAGTTAGGAGCCAGTAGTCCTGGATTGCGAGGGGGTTATCTGGCTGCCAGTTTAGGCCCGATCCCACAGGGGTCCCAGATTAGAGAGGATGCAGGCCAGGCTAAGGGACACACACTCCTCCCTCCCCCACCTCGTGCACCAATTTCGTGAACTGGGCCATTAGTGTTAAATAATTCTTTATTGTTGAAAGTATTGTATATGCCCTCTTTCCCCCCCATTGGCCCCTTCTAGCCACTCCTAGTCTTCAGTACCCTATTGTCTACGTCAATGGGTTATGCATATATGCATATAAGGCTTTTGGTTGATTACCGCCTACCCAGCCACCCTCCTCCTTGTTTCGTCCGAGTTTCCACACTCTGTTCCATGCTTCCATGTCTCTGGATCCATTCCATTCATCAGTTTGTTTTGTAACTTAAATTCCACATATGAGTGAGATCATGTGATACTTGTCATTCTCTGACTGACTTATTTCACTTAGCATAATACTCTCCAGGTCCCTCCATGCTGTCTCAGAGGGTGAGAAATTCTTTTTTTTTTTTTTTTTTTTTACTGCTGTATAGTATTTTAAAGTATACATGTACCACAGCTTTTTTATCCACTCGACTTCTGATGGGCAGTTGGATTATTTCTAGATCTTAGCTATTGTACATTGTGCTGCTATGAACATAGGGGTGCATGCATTCTTTCTGATTGATGTTTGGGGTCTCTCAGGATATATTCCTAGAAGTAGAATCACTAGGTCAATGGCAGATCAATATTTAATTTTTTTGGGGAAACTCCATACTGTTTTTCATAATGGCTGCCTCAGTCTGCATGCCCACCAGCAGTGTACCAGGGTTCCCTTTTCTCCACACCCTCTCCAGCACTTGTCATTTGTTGATTTGTTGATGGTAGCTATTCTGACAGTACACCCCAATTTATTTATCCAGTCATCAGTGGATATTTATTTGCTCTTTGGGCCTATTGTGAATACTGCTGCTATGGATATTCATGTACAAATATTTGTTGAGCACCTCTGTTTGTTTTAGCTGTGTACATAGGGGTGGAATTGCTGAGCGATATGTTTTCCTTTTTAAAGAATCACTAAACTATATCATTCACCTTCGCCCCTCTCCCAATGACCCTCCCCTCACCCCCTGCCCACCTTCCAGAACTCGTGAAAAGCTCCAGATTCCTTCACCTCTGGGCTTTTCCATATACACTTTCTTCTCTCTGGACACTTTCCTTCTCCTTTCCTAGAAGACTCCTTAGATTCCTCTTAAACGTATTGAGAGAGAGGAAAAAAATATGTTTTGCCTTCTACAGCAAGTATGGGCCCCGTGCTCCTCGCCCTCTTCCTGCCACCTTCCTGGTTCCACGTTCCCTGCACAAAGTGCCCAGTGAAGCTGCAGAAGCCAGCCTGGCTACAGAGCAGGAGCTGCTGGCCCCAGGCTGAGCCAGGGTCTGGACCAGAATCTGACAGTGAGGAAGCAGCCCCAGAGCTGGAGGAACAAGACTCCACACAGGCAACTGCCGCAGGCCCAGCTGGCAGCCGCAGCCGAAACTGAGGCAGAACCAGTCAGTAAAGCAAAGCAGCGGGAGTGAAAAGAAGGCGTGGAAGGCTGTGTCCAAACTGGGTCTTTGGCAGTTTACAGGGGTTTCTAGCATCTCTATCTGGAAATTTAAGAATATTCTCTTTGTCAGCACAAAAGCAGATGTCTACAAGAGCCCAGCTTCAGATACCTACCTAGTTTTGGGAGAAGCCAAGATGGAGGATTTATCTCAGCAAGCACAGTTAGCATCTGCTGAGAAATTCAAAAGTTTAAGGTGAAGCTGTCTCAAACCTTCAAGAAAACACACAGACTCCAACTGTACCTGAGCAGAGTGAAGAGGAAGAGGCTGATGAAACAGGCATGAAAATGAAGGACATAGAATTGGTCAAAGCACAAGAAAATGACCTTTCAGTTCGCAGGTAGACGCTCTATCCACTGAGCCAAACCATTTAGGGGTGATGGCAATTTTTGAGATAGACTTTAATGCAACACGTCTAATCCCTTGTTTTATTTTAGAACCACATGAGGGCTTTATAGAATTTTGCACAGCCCCCCTCTCAGAGATTGTGATTAATTTATATGAGGGACTCAGTAACCCCCATTTTTAAAAGCATCATATATCCTTGCAACTCCTTGTGTAGTCTATGTACAACAGCACTGCTATTAGCTGAGTGAGTACTGAATTAAAAGTAGTCGCTTTCCTACTGAATCAGAGTATTTTACTTGAACTCTAGGGTAATTGCGTAGACATTCATTTCAGCAGCACTGCTCTAGATTTTTTTAAAATGTCAAGTCCAAGCTGAGAACTACAAACTTAATTGGTGAGGAAGTTCAGAGGCTTTCGGCACAAGAGTCAGGTCCCAATCATTAACCTGGGAAACAAAATTCAAAGAAACCAGCTGTGTGATTCACCTGATGTTTCCCCCACTGTGTTGTCGGTGCAGAGTGTCCAAGTGTGAAACTCTCTCTGTGGCTGGATCAAACATCATCAGGGGGTAACAATCCCAGCAACTGGACTGATTTGTGTCTTTATGAAAGAGCTTCCCATGTCTCTTAGTGCTTCTTCTCTGCTTTCTTTGTTTGCTTTTAGGCACATTAAGGTGCCTTAGTCAGGGTGCTCCAGAGAAATAGAATCAATAGATTATCTATTTATCATCTATCTATCATCTATCTATCTATCTATCTATCTATTATCTATCTATCTATCTAATAAAAGAGTAAAATGCAAATTGACCATCACTCCAGCACACAAGATGGCTGCCCCCATGTGGTCAAAGATGGCTGCTGCCATGTGGACACAAGATGGCCACCACAAGATGGCCAGCAGGGGAAGCAATTGGGAGGGAACAGGCCTGCAAGAGAGGGCAATTGGGGGCTATCAAGCCTGCAGGGGAGGGCAGTTAGAGGTGACCAGGCTGGCAGAGGAGGGAAGTTGGGGGTGACTGGGTCTTCAAGGAAGGGCAGTTGTGGGGGACCCAGGCCTGCAGGTGAAAGCAGTTGCAAGGGAATGAGGCCTGCAGGGGAAGGCAGTTGGGGGTAACCAGGCCTGCAGGGGAGGGCAGTTAGGGGTGATCAGGCCTGCAGAGGAGGGCATTTAGGAGCAATCAGGCTGGCAGAAGAGTAATTGAGCATTGATCAGCCTGGCAGGGGAGTGGTTAGGGGGTGATCAGGCTGGCAGACAGAAACCATTAGGGACAGTCAGGAAAGCAGGCAGGCAAGCAGTTGGGAGGCTTAGTGGGCAGTTGGACATCCCTTGAGGGTCCCAGATTGGAGAGGGTGCAGGCTTGGCTGAGGGACACACACCCCCATGCACAAATTTCATGCACCAGGCCTCCAGTATCTCTATAAATACCTATATATCTCTTTTATTTTTATAATCTGTACTAGTGACAAGCATAGTGAATCTGAGGTACCCTAACATTTTTCATGGGCACAAACTTACACCCATATATTCTGTAATAAACTGTCATATTTAGTGTGAAAGGGTTGAGGCCAGTGAGTTGCTTTTTGGGGAAAATTTAGTAGGAGTAGTGACAGTCACTTAAAAGAACTTCTGTTAATTTTACAGTTGGATAAATGCATGTCTCAACCTCAAGCACAGTCGATAAATATTTATGAAACATCAGCTTCATTGAGGCACTGTGCCAGGTACTACCCCTTTGGGACTCATGGCCTTTTCTGCATGGTCTTTACAATTTAGTAGGAAAGACAGCTATAAACAAATAACCTCCATGGGACTGAGTGCTGTAGGGATAAGCACAGGATGCTGTTGAAACATAGCATTGGGGTCTCATCTGGTCTGGGCAGAGAGGTACTAAGTGGGAGCAGAAGGGGGAAAGGAGCAGAAGGAGTAAACTGCCTGGCCAGGGTGGAACACATGTGTTTCACTCCACTGTGATCTGAGCAGATGCTTGATATGATTTTAATCTCTTGAACTTATAGAGACTTGTTTTGTGTCCTAATATGTAGTCTATCTTTGTGAATGACCCATGTGCATTTGAGAAGAATGTACCTTCTCCCATATTGGGGTGAAACGTTCCATAAATGTCAATTAAATCCATCTGATTCAGTGTGTCCTTTAGAGTCACTGTTTCCTTGTTAAGTTTTTGTCTGGAAGATATATCCAGTGAAGTCAGTAGGGTGTTAAAGTCCTCTACTATAACTCTATTTTTGTCTGTGTGTGAAATACGTTCTCTGCTGTGAGGGAAATGACTCAGCACAGGAACCTGGGGGTGTCTGCCTTCCAAGCTCTAACTTCCAAGTTCCCAATCCTGCCTCCTTCTCACACAACTCCAGTACATTCCACACCCCCTCTCAGAGCACGGGGATGGGGAACGAAAGGAGTCTCCACAGGGAATTTTGTGTGTTGGCCCTTTAAGAGGGTGCCTGGTTTTTCCGCTGTCATACCCTGCTGCTTTTCACTGCCAAGTGTTATGTGGATATTTCTCTCAATTGTGGTGCTCTCTTTTGAGGGTCCAACTTGGGGATTAGATCCCAGAGTACTTAGTGGGAACCCCCCACAGCTGAGATATCTCTCTGAAACTTCAATTGCCGTCTGTGAGTGCCCAGCCAGCCCTTTTGTGCCTCCACCCCTCCTACCAGTCTCTATGCAATCTCCACTTTCTATCTTTGGATATCAGGGTTCTCTCTTGCAAGCCTTCCATTGATTATTCAGGAAGTTTTTCTGTATTTTAGTTGCAATTCCAGTTTGTTCCTGGGAGCATGTCCATGCAGCATCCACTTACTATGCCATCAGTTTTAAACTTTCCCATATATTAAATTTTTATTCTGTATGTAAATATAAAAATATTAACACATTACAATTTATATTAATATCAACTAGTAATGAAGATGTAAAGGTGAAAAAACTCTTTATAGTATAATTTACTATAGTACTAATCAATAAATTTTTTTTAAAAAAATATATTTTATTGATTTTCTTACAGAGAGGAAAGGAGAGGTATAGAAAGTCAGAAACATCAATGGGAGAGAAACATCGACCAGCTGCCTCTTGCACACCCCCTGCTGGGGATGTGCCCGCAACCAAAGTACACGCCCTTGATCGGAATCGAATCTGGGACCTTTCAGTCTGCAGCCCGATCGATGCTCTATTCACTGAACCAAAGCAGTTTCAGCAACAATAAATTCTTAGCTATAAATCTCACACAATATGTGCAAAGATTTATATCTTGAAAATCACAAAACACTGATTAAAGAAATTACAGATGACCTGAAGAAATGGATATATATATATATAAAATGGGAGATATTGGAAGGTTCAGTACTATTGTTAAGAGATGGCCATTTCTGAAACTAATCTAGAGATTCAACACAATTCCATTAGAATTCCAAGGGGGTCACAAATAGACAATCTGATTATAAAATTTATATGTGAAGGAAAGAAATAAAAAAGCAAAGTTGATTTTGGAAACAAAGTAGAAGGACTCATATTGCCCTGGTTTCCAGATGTTAAATTAAAGCTGGAAATATAGCTAGGTATAGAGACTATAGAATAGTTTATAGAGTGTGGGAACCCCTTTCACGTCCCACATAATTCAGGGTTCCCAGTTCAGGGTTCAGGTTTCTGGAGAATGCCACACACAAATGAATAAAGAGACTTAGAAAAATATTAATTTGGGAAATGGGGGCCAGGCAGTAGTCCAACTCTAGTGGGAGAACTACTGCTCCCTCTGGCTTTACCATTCCTTTTATTAAGATTAAAATAATAAGGTACACCCATATCCCCCAGTCAGGAAACACTAGTAAAAACCAATCAGTGAATCTTAGGACTAACAGGTGGGGGCTGCTTCAGCTGCCAACATCCAGTAACTAGTTCCGACCCTTCAGAGTAATCAAGGTTGACCAGCCCTCCAAATTCCCCGTCCACAGCTCTCTATTATTAAGACAATGATTGGCTCCCGGCAATAGAGTCCATAAATAGATTCACTCATGTATCATTCATTGACCACTGACAAAAATCTAAAGACAATTAAATGGAAAATAGTCTTTTTAATCATTGGTACTAGAGAGACTGAATTTCCATATGCAAAAAAGAATCAAAATCCATAGCTCACACTCCATACAATTCACTCAACATGGGGCAGATACTTAAATATTTTAATATGAACTAAGGAATTTCACCCAGGACATCCTGTGCCATGGAGTCAGAGAAGTTTGAGAGCAGGAAGTCAGGAGCATCTAGTGCATAAATGAGGTGAAGTGGTGTTAGGTTGCATCCTCCAAAGCTACTCAAAGTCAGTGCAGAGTTGGTTACTGCACCTGGGGCTGGAAGAAGAAATGTGGCTGAGAGATTTAAAAATGGCACACAAGAAGTGTTTCATATATTTCTCAAGGGAAAAGTGCTTATAACAATGGTTTCACTGATTGAGAAATTGAGTCTACCACCTGGACATTTTGAGGTTCTTATGTGAACCAATACACAAAGAGCAATATTGTTATTCTACTTAGGGTGACAATATTAATTGCAGATGGAACACAGGGATGGTTTACACTACTGAATCAGAGAAGACCATGTCTGAAATACTGTGAAATTCTTCTGTTATAGCTTAGTGTTGTCATGTCTAATAATAAATGTTATGATGATTATAGAAACCCAATAAAAGCACAGTCGATGAGGATGCAGATATCTCAGAAATGAAGGTCTGCATAACATCACTATATAAAGAACTATCTAGCTGAGATGATGGTCAAGGAGAACATGAAATGTGTGGTGAAAGGAGTTATAAAAGTCAACTATGATCTTGTGATCAATTGCAACAAAGGGAAGATGTGGAGAGTAGGAGTTAACTTGACACTTGTGGTTGGAAGAAGAGATGTAGAATAGTAGAGATAATGATAGTGGCTTGTGTTTTAAGATTTTCTTAAAGAAGTAAGGAGATGCAGGTATCTCAATGGGATTAAAACTAGATTTCCTTTTCAATCTTGGATTGAGGGAGATTGAACAAGATCTGAGAGAGTTTATCTTTATTCTTACTCTATGTTTTCCACATACTTGCATAAGGTTGGGTCATAGAGATCTAAAGCTTGTTAGCTGCTGATATATTTCTCTCCTTGAGTATGCTTATGAGGATTTGGGGTATAGTGGAAGATTCTACCACCTTGAGAATCTTTCCAAAATATGTATCTTTCATGACATTTTTCTCAAAGAACATTGATTGCTTCTAATTGTCCACAGGTCAAGACTCCTATACTCACAAAATATTTCAGGATATTCACATTCTGGTCCCTGTTCGTTGGCTTCTCCAACCATTTTCCTTCACCTCTGAAAATGTAGGCTTCAGCCTCACAGGACTAATGTCCATTAAACAGATAGTGTTGAATCGTTCATACATGAGCTTCTCTCCTTTCTCAGCTTCCCCCAAATTATAGTCAGGTGTGATCAGTGACTACAAACAGTCACTGTTTCAGGACTCTGAGAGCATGGTGCTAGAGCAGTCCTAGATAATTACTTTGTACTTAATGAATTCCTCTTGGATCTAGATTCCTCTGGGATCCAGGGCCTTCTCTTTTGGTCTAGGGATGTATACGATGGGAGATGTGAGAAGGGATGTTGCAGGCACAGGTGATGACTACAGAGGCTGTTACTTCACATGCCTTAGTGTATAAAGAGGAGCAGAATCTCAGCCAAGGACTCACTCTCAGACAAACTGGTTAAGTTGGGCAGCGGATGAACAAATGAATGACTTGGATTCTTAGGGCCCTTCTAATAGGACGATCTTGATTTCTCAGGTTGTGTGATGTTCTGCTGCGTTATTTTCAGGTATGATGACTCTCCTCTCCTCCACCTCTCAGCTTCCAAGACGTCCCCAAATTCTAAAATATTTTGATGAATGACATTTATTTACCTTACAATGTGATCACCACACTCCCTTTTACAATAATAGCATCCATTACTTCCTATGGAATGTATTCCCACAATGTAATATAATTTTAATATAATGACAACTTTTGAGGTAAGCTTTAATGAAATGGTTCTAGCACTTGATTTATTTTAGAATTACCTTGAGTTTTAAAAACCTTGTCACAGGACCCATCTCAGATATTGTGATTAAATCTGTCTTAGGGAGACCAGTGATATTTATTTTTAATAGCACCTTAGTTACTTGCAGTTTACTATATATTTGGTGGGCAAGGATGGGCATCATCAGAATGCTAATTTAAAAAGTAGCTGCTTTCCTACTGAGTCAGAAAGAGTTTTATTAGAATTCCCAGGTGATTTGCATGTACATTAATTTCAGAAGCATTGCTCTAGGATATTTTTAGGTGCAATCCAAGCTGAGAACTACCGACTAAGTGGGTGAAGAAGATGAGAGGCTCATTGAATTTCAGTGGTAACATCTGAAAGTTCTGTTTCTTATTTGTCATCCAGTTGTACGACTGACATAAGAGTCAGGTCCCATTAATTTACCTGGGAAACAAAATTCAGAGAAACCAGGTGTGTGATTTACCTAATTACCCCCCCCCCCCACACACACACTGTATTGTCAGTGCGTAGTATCCAAGTGTAAAAACTAAATGTGGTTGGATCAAACAGCTTCAAGGGGTGGAAAGCCCAGGAACTGGACTCATTGATGTCATTATTGAAGGAGTTTCCCCACATCTCTTAATGTTTCTCCTCTGCTTTCTTTGTCTGCTTTGGAGGTACATTAAGGTATCTTAGTCAGGATGCTCCAGGGAAACAGAAGCAATAGTAGATCTATCTATCTATCTATCTATCTATCTATCTATCTATCTATCTATCTATCATCTATCTATCATCTATCTCTATAAATAGATAGCTATGTATCTCTATTTCCTTTATCATTTGTATTAGTGACAAGAGTAGTGAACCTAACTTGTCCATGGGCACAAAAATCATATTCATAAATTATATAATAAAGTGTGATATTCAGTGTTAAATGGTTGAGGTTAGAGACTTCTCTGTAAAAATTTAGTGGATGTAGTGACTCTTACTTAAAAGGACTTCTGCTGTCTTTAAAGTTGGAGGAATGCATGTCTCAGCCTGAAACACAAACCATAAATATTCATGAAACATCAGCCACATGGAAGACAGCTATAAAGCATTAATATCAAAGGCGCTGGTGCTATGGAGACAAGTACATTGTGTTGTGAAACACAGCAGTGGTCCTCACTGGTCTGGGGAGACAGTGAAGGTTTAGCTGAATAAGTGACAGAGTAAGTGACATATAATATGCATGGAGAATAAGTAAGGGCAAGCCCCGTGAAGAGAGAGCAGATGGAGGAAAATGTTAAGCAAAAGGAACAGCAAGTGCAAAAGGCTGGAGGCAAGAAGCTGTGATATTGACATCCAGCATTTACGGAGAGAGGAAGGGAAGTGCAATTGTGGGTCCAGATGAAACTGTGGTAGTAGAAAAGGTCAGGAGGTGAGCACTTCTTAATTTAAATATATGTGGCATAAAATATTATATTAGTTTCAGAAGTACAATATAGTGATTTGACATTTATTTACCTTACAATTGATCACCACAGTGTCTCTAGTTAAGTGCCTGTCAGCATGCCTAGTATTATTGCCTGTATTTCCTTTAATGGTTGGGTGAAAAAGATAAAGCATTTTTTGGAAAGAGATCTTGCATTTATCTTAAGAACAATGAGGATCCATGAAGATTTTAGGAAGAATGACGATCAGATTTTCAGTGAGACTGAAAAATATTGTTAGAAGCAGAAATGTGAATTAAGAGGCTGATTCAATAGTATAAACAAGGTAAAGGTCAGCTGGTGTAGGGTAGTGAAAGTGGAAAAAAGGAATGAATGAAGGGAATTAAGTGGCAGAATCTATCAGACTTTTGGAAGGAGTGAATGTTGATGATGGGAGAAAGATGGGAATGAAAGAAAACCCTCAGGTGTTGGCAGAAGAGTCTGGACCTCTTTGAATGACATGTGGAAAATCAGAGGAGGAAGATTGGAAGAAAAGCAGGGCAGGGTCATGATTTGCTTTTGGGATCTATTGAGTTTAAAATGCTGTGATATATCCAAGGGAAGAAAATCATTAAACAGCTGCATATACTCCTTTATAATTTAGAGACATATATATATATATATCTGAAGTTCAAATGGTAATCAAAGCCTTTGAAGTATATAAGTGTTTCTTGGTAATATATGTAGAATTATAAGAGAAGAGTGTTTAGAAAAAGGCCCTGAGGAATATCATCAGGTAAAATTTTGACTGAGCCCTAGCTGGTTTGGCTAAGTGGATAGAGCATCAGCCTGTGGACTGAAGAGTCCCAGGTTCAATTCCAGTCAAGGACACATGCCCAGACTGCAGGCTCAATTGCTAGTAAGGGGTGTGCAGGAGGCAGTTGATCAATGGTTCTCTCTCATCGTTGATGTTTCTATCTCTCTCTCTCCCTCTCTCTTCCTCTCTGAAATCAATAAAAATTATATATTAAAATAAACATGATTTCAATTGAGCAGAAGACAATTACAATTAGTGAGGCTTTCTGGCCAGGCAGGTATGAGGGAAACTGATACATTATGTGTCTCAGTCGCTAATGGATGAGAGAGTTTTGGAAAAGTTGGAACATTATTATGTATTGAAGAGAAGTAAAAAAAAAAGTCATTTTTTATCATAGAGGTTCTCAATATAGAGGTTTGGAATAGAGAGATTGTAATTATTGTGAAAAGGTGATATAAAATACTTTTGTAAAGTACCTACAACATCATGTATTATAGAAATGTGTTCATTTTTAAATTCAGGTGTTAATGGATAATATTATTTCTTTAAGGTACCGGAGACAGATATGGCAGGACGGAATCAAACTGCCATCACAGAGTTCCTCCTCCAGGGCTTGCCCATCGAGTCAGAGCAGAAAAACCTGTTCTATGCCCTGTTCCTGGTCATGTATCTTACCACCGTCCTGGGGAACCTCCTCATCATTTTCCTGATTCGCCTGGACTCTCAGCTCCACACGCCCATGTATTTGTTTCTCAGTAACTTGTCCTTCTCTGACCTCTGCTTCTCCTCTGTCACAATGCCCAAGCTGCTGCAGAACATGCAGAGCCAAGTCCCATCCATCCCCTATGCAGGCTGCCTGACCCAGATGTATTTCTTCCTGTTTTTTGGAAGCATGGAGAGCTTCCTCCTTGTGATCATGGCCTATGACCGCTATGTGGCCATCTGCTTCCCCCTGCACTACACCACCATCATGAGCCCCAAGCTTTGTCTCTCTCTGGTGGCGCTGTCCTGGGGTCTGACCACGTTCCATGCCATGTTACACACTCTGCTCATGGCCAGTTTATGTTTTTGTGCTGACAATGAGATTCCTCATTTTTTCTGTGACATGTCTGCTCTGCTGAAGCTGTCCTGCTCTGACACTCAAGTCAATGACTTGGTGATATTTATCATGGGAGGCCTTACTGTCATTATCCCATTCCTACTCATCATCATGTCTTATGCACAAATTGTGTTGTCTATCCTCAAGGTCCCTTCTGCTAGAGGTATGCGCAAGGCCTTCTCCACCTGTGGTTCCCACCTGGCTGTGGTGTCGCTGTTCTATGGGACAGTTATTGGTCTCTATTTATGCCCATCAGCTGATAATTCTACTGTGAAGGAGATGGTCATAGCTATGATGTACACTGTGGTGACACCCATGCTGAACCCCTTCATCTACAGTCTGAGGAACAGAGACATAAAGGGAGCCCTGGGGAGAGTTTTTCCAAAAAGAAAACTTCTTTTTCTGTATGATGGAAAAGCTTAGTATTTTTAAAATAACTTTATCCAGTAGACATATTGATATTAATATGGGGATATCAAGCCACACTTTTTTCTTATTAGTTGATCTTTTAAGAAATACATTCTAAACAATTGTATAGTAAGTGAAAGAGATGAAGTGGAGGTGCATAGTTAAACTCTGAAGGGGGATCTCAGTAACTTGTTAGCAAAGTCTTCCTCTTTATTATCCCATGTGATACTGAACCAACTTTTAAAAAACATATATTTCATTATTTTTTTAGAGTGGAAGGGGAAGGGATAGAGAGTTAGAAACATTGATGAGAGAGAAACATCAATCAGCTGCCTCCTGCACACTCCACACTGGGGATGTGCCCACAACCAAGGTACATGCCCATGACCGAATCAAACCCGGGACTCTTCTGTCTGCAGGATGACGCTCTATCCACTGAGCTAAACCAGTTAGGGCTAAACCAAAATTTTAAAAACTTTGAACCAATCTATATGTCTTCAGTTATTAAAAAAGTAATTGTCATGTGTTTTTTTTTTTTTAACAAAACTATTCTTTAAAAATATTTGTCACTATTGAATAAAGTTCTGTTATTCTGCAGGAGACCTTTTCACTGTATTGTTTTCTTTGGTGTACAGAAACTTTTACGTTTGATGTAGCACCAATTAGTACTTAGGAATAACCCTAACCAAGATGTGAAAGAGTTGTATACTGCTGAATGAATTTAAAGCAGACATAAATAAATGTAAAAACATGACATGTTTGTGGATTTGGAGAATTAATATACTAAAACATCCATATTCCCAAAGTGATATATAGATTCACTGCCATCCTTATCACAATCCCATTTTTTAAACAAAATAGAAAAATTCTAAAATTCATATGGAACCATATTAGACATCACAAAGCCAAGAATTCTTGAGGAAGAAAACAAAACTAGAGGCATTACACTGCCTTATTTCAAACTACAGGGTGGGGCAAAAGTAGATTTACAGTTATGAGTATGTGAGTTTATTCTTGTATTATTATCTATTTATTATTCTGTTTTTTCCCATATAAACAACTATAAACCTATTTTTGCCCCACCCTGTTATAGTAATTAAAGGTATAGTAATTAAAACTGTAAGATACTGGCATAGAGATGGACATACAGACAATGGAACAGAATAGAGAACCCAGAACTATATGTACATATATATGCCATCAACTGATCTTTGACAAAGGTGCCAAGAACATGCACTGGGGAAAGGAAAGTCTCTTCAACAAATGGAGCAGAGAAAATTTGGTATCTCAAGAAAAAGAATGAAGCTGGACCCCTATCTTTTAGCATACACAAAAATCAATTCAAAAATAGATTAAGCACTTAAAGGCAAGATCTGAAACTGTAGAATTCTTTGAAAAAAAACATAGGGAGAAAAGTTAAAAAATAAATTTATTGGTTGACAATGGTTAATAAAATTATAAAGCCTTCAAGGGTATAATTATGAATAATGCATCACCCAGAGTCAGATTTTCTTCTGTCACCATATATTTGACCTTCTGTACCCTTTACTATCCCCTGCCCAGTTCCCTCTGGTAACAACCACACTCTTGTTTGCATTTATGAAGTGTTTTTTCTTGTTTGTCCATTTGTTGCTTTTAGTGTTATACCCCATATATAGGTAAAATCATATGGTTCTTGACTTTTTCTGTCTGACTTATTGATTTTAGCATGATACTGTAAAGATCCATCCATATTGTTGAAAGTGGCAGCATTCATCTTTTCTTATGGCTGAGTAGTATTCTATTGTACGCACCACATCTTCTTTATCCAGTCCTCTATTGAGAGACACTTTGGTTGTCTCCATGTCTTGTCCACTGTGAATAATGCTACAATGAACATAGGGATGCATGTATATTTGTCAATAAATGTTGTAATTTTTTTGTGTAGATGCCAGAAGAGGGTTTACTGGGTCAGATGGTAACTCTATTCTTAATTTTTTGAGGAGGCTCCATACTGTTTTTCATAATGGCAGCACCAGTTTACATTCCCACCAACAGTGAACGAGTGTTTGTTTTTCTCCACAACCTCTTCTGCACTTACTATTGTTGTCTCACTGACATGGAATCTCATTGTAGTTTTGATTCACATTTCCCTGATGACTAGTGACATAGAGCATCTTTCATAGATGTATGTCAGTCTTTTGTATGTCTTCTTGGAAAAAAGAGTCTATTCAGGTCCTTTACCCATTTTTTAATTGGATTGTTTATTTGTTTAGCATTGAGTTATATGAGTTCTTTATAGATTTTGGATATTAACCCCTTTTCAAAGTTGTTGTTTGAAAATATTTTCTCCCACTCAGTTTTTTGCCCTTTTGTTTGTTTTTTGTTGTTGTTTGCTTGTTTGTTTTTTTGCTGTGCTGAAGCTCCTTGGTTTGATAAAGTGATATTCATTTATTTTTGCCTTTACTTTCATATCAAAGTAATAAAAACCTCTCTAAGATCAAGGTCCACAAATTTAAGAAAGTTTTTATTCTGTATATAAATATTAACACATTAAAATTTATATTAATATCAACTAACAATGGAGAAACACTTTAAAGTACCTTTACAATAGCATTACACAAATACTTAGGTATATATCTTACACAATATATGCATAGATTTATATCTTGACAATCACAAAACACTGATTAAAGAAATAACAGATGATCTGAAGAACTGGATAAATATAATGGGAGATATTGGAAGATTCCATACTATTGTTAAGATATAGATATTTGCCTGGCCAGTGTGGCTTAGTGGTTGAGCATCACCTATGAACCAGGAGGTCATGGTTCAATTCCTGTTAAGGACACTTAGTCAGATCTTAGGCTCAATCTCCAGTAGGAGGTAAGCAGGAGGCAGCTGATCAATGATATTCATCATTGATGTTTCTCTCTCCCTCTCCTTACCTCTATGATATTAATAAAAACATTTTATTTTTATTCTTTTATTTATTTTTTCCATTTTTATTAAGGTATTACATGTGTACATAAATTCCCATTGCCCCCCCCCCCC
Organism: Antrozous pallidus; assembly: GCA_027563665.1. NCBI lineage: Eukaryota > Metazoa > Chordata > Mammalia > Chiroptera > Vespertilionidae > Antrozous > Antrozous pallidus. The sequence goes on from CM050526.1 coordinate 16,456,085, forward strand.
CCCATACATGCCCTCACATCCCAGTGTCTTGCGTTCATTGGTTATGCTTATATGCATGCATACAAGTCCTTTGGTTGATCTCTTATTTCCCTCACCTCTCCCTAACCTTCCTGCTGTAATTTGATAGTCTGTTTGATAGTTTGCTGCCTCTGTATCTCTTTTTGTTCATCAGTTCAAAAACATTTTTAAAAAGAATATGGAAATTTCTGATATTGATCTTGATATTCAATACAATTCCATTAGAATTTTTACTAATAGTCAATCTGATTATATAATTTATATGTGAAGGCAAGAAACTAAAAAAGCAAAGTTGATTTTAGAAACAAAGAGCAAAGTAGAAGGACTCATATTGCCCTGGTTTCCAGACTTAATGTTAAGCTAAAATCATCAGGAAATTGTGGTATTAGAGAAAAGAGAAAAAATAGGTATAGAGAATATAGAAGAGCATATAGGTTCAGAAATAGACTAATGTATCATCTATTGGTCACTGACAAAGATGTAAAGACAATTCAGTGGAAAATAGTCTTTTTTTCTTTTTTTATTGTTTAAAGTATTACAAATAGTAGTACATATGTTTCCTCCCCACCTTGACCTCCTCCTGGCTTTCCCAACCCCCTAGCACATGCCCTCTCCTGCACCCCCCACCCCAGTGTATTGTGTCCTACCTATGGTTATGCTTTTATGCATGCATACAAGTCCTTCAGTTGATCTCTTGCAGCATCCCCCTCCCCCAACCTCCCCTGTAGTCCAGCAGTCTGTTCCATGCTTTTTTGCCTCTGTATCTATTTTTATTTCCCCCCGTTTTCTTTCTTTAAAAAAAATCTTGCCTCTGCAGGCTGGAAATAAACATATGAGCACAATAAATGTTTGAGACCCAATTTCAATGACCAACAGTTCTGAGACCCAGCTTCAATGTCAAACTGTTCCTTATGTATGTATGTCAGGAATGATATTTGGATGGTGGACAAATGTTGGCAATGCAGGTCTGACCCTTTCTGGTTTGGTCCGAGGCAACCTGCAGTGATGCACAGCTGCTGACGGGTAGCATGGCAAGGCGTCGTCAGTGTCTTCCATCTCTGGACTGTTTCTCCTTTTGTCTTCATGGTTGGAGCAGACCTGTCAACTCCTATCTGTTGCAGGAATCCACATGGTCTTGGAGTTGTTTTCTGAAAATATACAAACATATTCTCAACCAAAAGTTAATACAGGAATCTATTCTATAAATTTGACTTGGGATCCTTTTTATTTTTGCCCAGATGATTTTCCTTTGGCTTATTTTGACACCATGCTGTTAGTATTTGGCTTATTTTGACATCATGCTGTTAGTATTACAAATAAAAATTAATTTTCTGAAGTAAAAATTTTCTGGGTGTACCTTACAAGATTTTTTCCCCTTACATGATGTTATCCTACCATAGTCTTTTCAACCATCAGTACTTGAAAGATTGGACTTTTATATGCAAAAAAGAACCTCAATTTGTATTTCACACTCTATACAATTCACTCAACATGGATCAGATACCAAAATATTTTTATGTGTACCAAGAAAGTTCTCCATGACATCCTGTTTCATGTTGTCAGAGAAGTCTGAGAGCAGATGTCAGGAGGGTGTAAAGCAAAAATGAGATGTAGTGCTCTCAGGTTGCATCCTCTAAAGCTTTTTGAAGTCAGTGCAGAGCTGGTTACTGCAGCTGTGGCTGAAAGAAGAGGTAAGTCTGAGAGAATTAAAAATGGCATACAAGAAGTGTGTCATATATTTCTCAAGGGAGAGGTGCTTATAGAGAAATTAAGCCTACCACCTGGACATTTTGCAGTTCTCATGTGAGTCAATAGATAAAGACCAGGGTGGTGATATTTATTATGGATGAAAAGCAAGGATGCACTACACAGCTGAATCAGAGAGCACCATATCTGAAATTGTGAGATATGCTATGAGTGACACTTCATATTTTCATGTCTAATAATACATGTTAATGAAAACTATAACAACCTAAATAAGTATGATTAATGAGGATGCAGATTCCCTGAGAATGAAGGTTTATATGACATCACTACTTAAAGAACTCCATCCAGCTAAGATTATGGCCAAGGAGAACATGGAATATGTGGTGAAAGAAGGATTATAAATGTCAACCATATACAGCAATCATTTGCAATATAAGAAGGAACTGGAGGCTAGGAGTTAATCTGACATATTTGCAGAGTAGTAAAAATGATGGTGGTGGTGGATGCATTAACGTTTTCTTAGAGAAGTAAGGACATGGTGGTACCTCAATGGGATTCAAACTGGATATCTTTTTCAATATTGGGTTGAGGAAGATGTTTTGGGAGAGTTTATCTTTTCTCTTATTCCAGTCTTTGCCATATATGGGCATATAGTTGGGCCATAGAGATCTAATCATGGTTAGCTACAGATGTATCTCTCCCCTTGTCTATGTTTATGGGTAATTGGGTTGTAGTGAGAGATTCTACCACCCTGATAATATTTTCAAAATATTATCAGGTAAAGCCTCCTATACTCCTGAGTTATTTTAGAATATTCACACTCTGGTCCCTGTTAGTTACTTCTCCAACTATTTTTCTTCACCTCTGAAAATGTAGGCTTCAGCCTCACAGGCCTAATGTCCATTAGATAGATAGTGTTGAATCATTCATACATTAGCTTCTCTCCTTTCTCAGTTTCCTCCAAAGTATAGTCATGTGTCATCAGTGACTATAACGAGTCACTGTTCAAGACTCTGACATCATCATCCTAGAACCATCCTGGATGATTACTTTGCCTTTAATGAGTTCCTTCAGGATCTAGATTCCTCTGGGATCCAGGGCTCCTTTGGTGTAGGGGTGTATAGAATTGGAGATGTGAAAGAGCTGTTGCAGAACTGTTGACTAGAGAGGCTGTTACTTGACATGGCTTAGTGAATAAAGGGGGGCAGAATCTCAGACAAGGGTCCTGAAATAAATCACTCTCAGACTAATATGGGCAGCAAATGAATGAGCTGGTCTCTTGGGGTCCTTCTAACAAGATGGTCTTGATTTCTCAGATTGTGTGATGTTCTGCTGCGGTATTTTCAGGTAATGACGACCCTCCTCTTCTCTACCTCCCAGCCTCCAAGACCTCCCCAAATCCTAAAACATTTTGTTGAATATCCACCAGTTACAATCTTTTTGATTAATAATAACATCCATAAATATTACTTTCTATGTAATGTATTCTACATGCAATTTAATTTTAATATGATGACAGGTTTTAGTGCAATAGTTCTAGCCCTTGCTATATTTTAGAACACCTTGAATTTGAAAAACCTTGGCATAAACCCTTCTCTAAATTTGTCTTAGGTAGACCAGTGATCTTTTAATAGCATCATGGTTACTAGTACTTGCAGTTCACTGTGTCATTAGTAGACTTGGGTGGGCCTCAGCAGAATGCTAATTTACAAAATAGTTGTTTTCCTACTGAATCACAATCAGTGTTTTAATTGAAACCCAGGTGATTTGCACGGGCATTCTTTTCAGAAGCACTCCCCTCAGAGATTTTTAGGTGCATTCCAGGCTGAGAACTACTGACTTAGTGAGTGAAGAAGATGAGAGTCTTATTGCATCATCAGTGGTAGCATCTGCAAGTTCTGTTTTCTATTTGTCATCTCTAGCATACTATTGACACAGAGTCAGGTCCCGTTAATTTACCTGAGAAACAAAATTCAGAGAAACCAGGTGTGTGGTTCACGTGATGTTTCCCCTCAGTGTATTGTCACTGCATAGTGTTAAAAATGTAAAAACTTTCAATGTGGCTGGATCAAACAGCATCAAGGGGTGGAAATCCCAGCAACTGGAGATTCCCACATCGGGTAGTACTTCTCCTCTGCTGTCTTTGTCTGCTCTGAGGCACAATAGGTGTCTTAGTCATGGTTCTTCAGAGAGATAAGACCATAAAGTGATCTATCTATCTATCTATCTATCTATCTATCTAGCAAAATAGTTCTATTACCTATATCATCTATATTAATCTGTGGTACCCTATCATTTTCCATGGGCATAAGATCTCATTCATAAATTCTGTAATAAAGTATCATATCCAGTGTTAAATGCTTGGGGCTAGAGACTTCTTGCCCTGGGAAAATTTAGTAGATGTAGTGATTCTTACTTAAAAGGACTCTTGCTAACTTCAAAATTGGATACATGTCTCAGCCACAATCAGTCATAAGCAGACATGGCCTTTCCTGTATGGATCTTACAATCTAGCAAAGATCAGATATAGACCAATAATTCAATGACTTTGCGAGCTATGGGAGAAACCATAGTGTGATGTGCAACACAGCAGTGGTTGTCCTCTGGTCTGGGAGACAGGAAAGGTTTAGCTGAGTAAGTGACATGTAATATACCTGGAGTGTAAGTAAGGGCTAGCCTATTGAAGAGAGAGCAGAGGGAGGAAAAAGTCAAGCAAGAGGAACAGCAAGTGCAAAAGGCTGGAGGCAACAGCATCATGAAAGTTTTTGACTGAGCAGGAGATAATTATAGTTACTGAGACTGCCTGGCCAGGCAGGTATGAGGAAAAGGATACGTTATGTGTCTTAGAAGCTAATGGATGAAAGTGTTTCTGAAAAGTTAGAACATTATTGTGTATTAAAGAAAAGTAAAAAAAAAAAAAGAGTCATTTTCAATCAGAGTTTCTGATTATAGAGATTTGAAATATAGAGATTGTAATTATTGTGAAAAGGTGATGTAAAATATTTTCGCAGAGTACCTACAACATGTATCATAGAAATGTGTTCATTTTAAAATTCAGGTGTTAATGGACACTATTATTTTTATTTCAAGGTACTGGAGACAGATATGACTGGAAGGAATCAAACTGCCATCACAGAGTTCCTCCTTCAGAGCCTGTCCATGGATTCAGAGCGGAAAAACCTTTTCTTTGCCCTGTTCCTGGTCATGTATCTTACCACCGTCCTGGGGAACCTCCTCATCATTTTCCTGATTCGCCTGGACTCTCAGCTCCACACGCCCATGTATTTGTTTCTCAGTAACTTGTCCTTCTCTGACCTCTGCTTCTCCTCTGTCACAATGCCCAAGCTGCTGCAGAACATGCAGAGCCAAGTCCCTTCCATCCCCTATGCAGGCTGCCTGACCCAGATGTACTTCTTCCTGTATTTTGGAGACCTGGAGAGCTTCCTCCTTGTGATCATGGCCTATGACCGCTATGTGGCCATCTGCTTCCCCCTGCACTACACCACCATCATGAGCCCCAAATTCTGCCTCTCCATGTTGGCGCTGTCCTGGGGAGTGACCACGTTCCATGCCATGTTACACACTCTGCTCATGGCCAGGTTGTCTTTTTGTGCTGACAATGTGATTCCTCACTTTTTCTGTGACATGTCTGCTCTGCTGAAGCTGTCCTGCTCTGACACGCAAGTTAATGACTTGGTGGTATTAATCATGGGAGGGCTCGTTGTTGTCATCCCATTCCTACTCATCATCATGTCTTATGCACGAATTGTGTTGTCTATCCTCAAGGTCCCTTCCGCTAGAGGTATGCGCAAGGCCTTCTCCACTTGTGGTTCCCACCTGGCTGTGGTGTCGCTGTTCTATGGGACAGTTATTGCTCTTTATCTATTCCCATCAGCTGATAATTCTACTGTGAAGGAGATGGTCATAGCTATGATGTACACTGTGGTGACACCCATGCTGAACCCCTTCATCTACAGTCTGAGGAACAGAGACATAAAGGGAGCCCTGGGAAGAGTCTTCTGTAGAAAGATGTTTTCTCATTAATTATAATTGTAACACTTGATTTTTTAATAATTTTAATCCTTATATATAATGGTATTGGATTATTATTCTAGATATTTTCCCTCAGCATGTTAACTTCAATTAAAATGACATGCTGCACAGTTGCTCAGTATGTAAAAGAGATAAGTTGAAGCTGTGCACGTCAACTAGATATGTGGGTCTTTGTGACATTTTTGTCTTCCCCAAACCAAGGGGACCTTGGGAAAGCAAGCTTAAGAACTACCATTTTAAGTGACTTACATTCTTGACTTATTCATTACAGTATCTTACTTTTAAAATCAGAACTCCTCTTTGTTGGCAGTAGCATTTAAAAATAATTCTCTATTCTTAGGTCAATGCTCAATATTTCAGTTCCCGCTTCCCTCCATATGCCTCCTACATACCTCTCCCTGCGCAGGTCACATCGTTTATTTGCTAACCGTTTTCCCCCTCTGCTTTATTTTCGTGTCTACCTTGTGTTTTCTAACCTGAAATTGATATTTGTAACTTTTTTTACTGCATGAGTGGATTTTGTCTTTACATGGGAATAATGAATTCTAGGGACCCTAAAATTTATTTCCCTAGGAATGTGAAAAGATGGTAAAGCTAATATACAAATTCAGAGTGGAAGGATGTTTCTCTTCTGTTTGGTAGTTTGGACTTCATAAAAGGACTTTTTATCTATATCTTTATTCTACCTTTGTGGCATTCCTACTAAGTATAGATAATATTATCACTACTTTGCAGATGGAAAAATATGGCATTCAATTACTAGTACTTGCCAAGTCACACTGTGTGTCAATTGTTGAATTTATGTAAGATCCAAGACTATGTGATTCTATGGGTTCTTCTCATTTTCTTCCACTTCAATGAGAAGGGGAGCAGGACATTTCTAATAGTGCCAACAATTTAAATAAAACAAAACAACAACCTCTTAGCTCTGTTTGTGGCATGGACTAGGTTTCCAAACTTGGTCCATTTGTATCCTTAGTTGTTCCCTTAAGTGATGGCATCAAAACCCACCACTTTAACCTTCTGGTATATTCTGGCAACCTCCGCATCTCCATCTGAAGCCCAGACCTTTCTCCAGAACTCCCAGGTGTTATTCTCATCTGCCCGTGGGTGTATCCATTTGAGGGTCTATGAACAGTTCAACCTCAACATGCACATCATTGAACTCTTTATGTTCCCCCAAGTGTGGTCTTTGTCCTTTATTCTATACCTTGATTTTTTAAAAACTAAATTTATTGGGATCATGTTTTTATTAATACCTTGCTGGATTACATCTTTAAGTCATTTTTTAACTTTATTTTTATTGTTGACACTATTACAGATGTTTCCCTTCCCCTCCTTTTATTGCCTCCACCCAGTCCCTAATCCCATTCCCTCTGGCCATCTTCAATTCATTTTAAAAATAAGAATGTACCTGAATACTGCATTTATTGAATTTTCACCTATTTAAAATTTTTCTTTTGTATATGTGTTTCCATCTGAAGGACAACTTGGCTAGGTATATACTTATGAGGACATTTGCATTCCCGCTTAACCTCCATTTTCCAAAGTGTCTATGGAAAAATCTGAGGTAAGGCTGATTACTCCCTCTCCCCTTCACCTCTTACATGGCCATCTTCTTTCCTCCTTGAAACTTGTAGGATTATTCTCCAAACATTAAATTTAATAATTTCATCAGATTTTGTTTGTGTATAAATTTTTTTGTTACAATTTTCTAATAACACACCAAATGCCTTTTGAGTTACAAGTCTTTCATCTTTCTTCATTTCAAAAGAGATCTCTACTATTATATCTTGGAATATAATTATTGTCCCATTTTTTTCCATTCTCTAGTAAGAGCAATAATTTTGTTGTTGTTGTTAATCCTCACTTGGAAGATATTTTTTACTTTGATTTTTAGAGAGAGTGGAAGGGAGAGAGAGGGACACAGAGAAAGAAACATTGATGTGAGAAAAACACATCTATTAGTGCCTCCCACAGCTTGCAACCGAGGTACCTGCCCTTGACCAAAATCGAACTTGGGACCCTTCAGTCCACAGGCTAATGCTCTATCCACTGACCAAAACTGGCCAGGAAAAACTAATAATTTTTATAGCAGGTTTGAAATTTATGCAGTATAATCTATCTATATATAAATGATAACTTTATTTTATATAAATTAAAAAGTAAAATAGAATTTATAATATTATACTTCTGTAAATATTATTAGTGCAGAAACAAGATTTACACTTGAATTCATAGACTGAAAAAAGGGAAAAATGTCATAACACATACACAAAAATAAAAAATAAAATCCTATATCAACCAACCTATGACATTTGAAAGAAAAGTTACAAGTTTAATCTCAAATTAGCTATATTTCTTATACTGTATTAATTGCTTGAGTATGTCCCCATTTCATTTGCTCATATTTATATCACATATCAACCTCTTTCTCTCCCTCCCTCAAGGCCTCTCTTCCTCTTTCTTCTCTTTTTCCTCCTTTTTAAAAAGTGGCTGAGCCATTTGAGATAGTTTTCAGCCATCAAGACCTGTAGCCTCTAAATTCAGCATTCTGAATCTCCTAAGAACATGAACATTCTCATACATAATCACAGTGTTATTATTGCAACAAAAATGTAACATTAATCCAAACATCTCCAATGATGAAGGCTTATTTATATGAGAGATTTGTTAACGTATGGTTTCCTTACCATACTATTTATTTAAAGTGTACAATTAAGTAGGTTTTTTTGGTATATTTACTGAGTTGTGCAACCACCACCATAATTAATGTTAGAACATTTTATCACCTCCAGAGAAAAACTATGTCCACAAACAATCACTATTCATTTGCCTCTATCAATCACCAATCTGTGTCTCTATGGATCTGCCTGTTCTTGAAACTTCATGTAAATAGAATCATATAATAGGTGTGTTTTGTTACTAGCTTCTTTCAATTGGCATAATGTTTTCATTATATGTTGTAATATGTAACATTACTTCATTTATTTTTACTGATGAATAATATTCCCTTGTATGGCTACATCACATTTTATTTTTTATTTTATTTATTTATTTTAAATAATTCTTTATTGTTGAAAGTATTACATATCCCCTCTTTTTCTCCATTGACTTCCTCTAGCCTGCCCCCATCCCTGCCCCAGGCCTTCAACACCCTATTGTTTGTGTTCATGGGTTATGCATATCCTATAATAAAGTGATAATGTGCAATTTAACCCTCACGCCCTCACAATATGGCTGCCTATGATCAGGCCAACAGGAGGGCTAGTGAGGGACAACAAAATGACTGAACAAGCAGGCTGTGTGGGGCCACCAAGGTGGCAGGGAGTTTAGTGAGGGGTGACCAGCTCTGCAGGGAGGGGGCAGTAAGAGGCACCAGGCTGACGGGGGCGGGGGATGGGAGGGAGAGTGGGAAAGGGAGAGCAGTTAGGAACGACCAGGCCAGCAGGTGGGGGGCAGTTGAGGGCCACCAGGCCAGGAGGGGCAGCAGTAAGGGGTGACTAGGCCAACGATGTGGGCAATTAGGAGTGACCAGGCCAGCAGGGAGGGGTCAGTTGGGGGTGACCTGGTTGGCAGTAAAGGGCAGTTAGGGGTGACCAGGCCAGCAGAGCGAGGGGGAGGAGAACAGTTAGGGGCCACCAGACAGGCAGGCAGGCAGGCAGGCAGATGAGTTATTAGAAGCCAACAGTCCAGGATTGTGAGAGGAATGTCCGACTGCCAGTAAGGCTCCATCCCTGGGATGGGGCCTAAACTGACAGTCCGACATCCCCCAAGGGGTCCCAGATTTCAGAGAGTGAAGGCTGGGCTGAGGGCCCTACCCCTTGCCCCCCATGCACTAATTTCATTCACCAGGCCTCTAGCATGCACATAAGGCCTTTGGTTCATTACCTCCTACCCAGCCACCCTCCCCCTTGTTTCCTCCGAGTTTCCACACTCTGTTCCATGCTTCCATGTCTCTGGATCCGTTCCATTCATCAGTTTGTTTTGTAACTTAAATTCCACATATGAGTGAGATCATGTGATACTTGTCTTTCTCTGACTGACTTATTTCACTTAGCATAAAGCTCTCCAGGTCCCTCCATTCAGTTGCAGAGGGTTAGAGATTCTTCTTTTTTACTGCTGTATAATATTCCAGGGTATAAATGTACCACAGCTTTTTTATCCACTCATCTACTGATAGGCACTCGGACTATTTCTAGATCTTAGCTATTGTACATTGTGCTGCTATGAACATAGGGGTGCATGTATTCTTTCTGTTTGGTGTTTTGGGTCTCTCAGGATATATTCCTAGAAGTAGAATCACTGGGTCAAATGGCAGATCCATATATAATTTTTTTGAGAAAACTCCATACTATTTCCATAATGGCTGCCTCAGTCTGCATGCCCACCAGCAGTGTACCAGGGTTCCCTTTTCTCCACACCCTCTCCAGCACTTGTCATTTGTTGATTTGTTGATGGTAGCCATTCTGACAGTACAACCCCAATTTATTTATCCAGTCATCAATGGATGTTTATTTGCTTTTTGGGCCTATTGTGAATACTGCTGCTATGGATATTCACGTAAAATAATTGTTGAACACGTCTGTTTGTTTTAGGTGTGTACCTAGGGGTGAAATTGCTGAGCAATATGGTAATCGATGTTTCTCTTTTTGAGGAATCACTAAACTATATCATTCACCTTCGCCCCTCTCCCAGTGACCCTCCCCTATCCTCTGCCCTCCTTCTGAAACTCGTGAAAAGCTCCAGGTTCCCTCACCTCTGGGCTTTTCCATATACACTTTCTTCTCTCTGGACACTTTCCTTCTCCTTTCCTAGAAGACTCCTTAGATTCTCTTAAATTTTATTGAGAGAGAGGAAAAAAAATATGTTTTGCCTTCTACAGCAGGTATGGGCCCCATGCTCCTCGCCCTCTTCCTGCCACCTTCCTGGTTCCACGTTCCCTGCACAAAGTGCCCAGTGAAGCTGCAGAAGCCAGCCTGGCTACAGAGCAGGAGCTGCTGGCCCCAGGCTGAGCCAGGGTCTGGACCAGAATCTGACAGTGAGGAAGCAGCCCCAGAGCTGGAGGAACAAGACTCCACACAGGCAGCTGCCGCAGGCCCAGCTGGCAGCTGCAGCCGACACTGAGGCAGAACCAGTCAGTAAAGCAAAGCAGAGGGAGTGAAAAGAAGGCGTGGGAGGCTGTGTCCAAACTGGGTCTTTGACAGTTTACAGGGGTTTATAGGGTTACTATTCGGAAATTTAAGAATATTCTCTTTGTCAGCACAAAAGCAGATGTCTACAAGAGCCCAGCTTCAGATACCTACCTAGTTTTGGGAGAAGCCAGGATGGAGAGTTTATCTCAGCAAGCACAGTTAGCATCTGCTGAGAAATTCAAAAGTTCAAGGTGAAGCTGTCTCACACCTTCAAGAGAACACACAGACTCCAACTGTACCTGAGCAGAGTGAAGAGGAAGATTCGGCTGATGAAACAGGCATGAAAATGGAGGACATTGAATTGGTTAAGGCACAAGCAAATGTGTGAAGAGCAAAGCCAGTCTGAACCCTGAAGAACAACAGTGATGATATTATAAATACTGTTATGAAATTGAAAACGTACAAAAGAGCACTGCGGCGTGGTTTGAAACTTGTACTGTTTCTAAGAGGTAATATGCTAATTGGTTTTAACAGTGTCACAGTCACCACCGCTAAGGAGGAGGCTGCCTGCATGTGCGCAGCGGGGCATTGCTTCTGGAGATGAGGTGGAAGTGGGGAGGTGCCTGGAGGAGTCCCTTGCCTGGGAGGGCGGGGGTGAGAGCCTATAGCACCCCCCTCACCAGTCCTTCACCACCCACCGCTCACACTCAGCGCACCCCACCACTCACCTGCCCGGGGAAGGAGCAAAGCACAGCAGGCTGGAGGTTTCCACAGTCTCCTCTGTTGCCATGACAGGGCAGGGCCACCACATTGCTCCAGAGATGGGGTAGAAGTGGGGAGGTGCCCATTAGAAGGCAGGACCAGCCTGAAGTGACTCGAGGGACTGAGGGCAGGGCTTGAAGTGGCCAGAGAAGGCCAGAGAGGTCGGGGGGCTGGGCCAGGTGTGCTGGAGCCCTGCATGGAGATGTTCGGGGGTCAAGGCAGGGTGGCGGGTGGGTGGGCAGGTCATAGGATTTCGTGTGCTAGGCTCCTAGTTATTAATAAAGTTATAGCTTTTTATGGGATAAAAAAAATGTCTGACCTGCTGGGTGAGGTTAGGTGTTCTTACTCTTATCATATCCTGTATTTCCCCTCAGATAGCATTTATGGTACTTGGTAGTGGCTTATCTAGTTGTCATGTATTCTAGTTAGATTGTAAGATATCTGAGGCCAGCGACCATATCTACCTAACCATAGTTTTCTCATAGCACATGGTAGTTGATCACTAAATATTTCTTGAAGGAATGCATTAATGAACTAATGGATTATGTATTTTTTGGGTGAATTGACCAACACATTACTTGCTATCATAGGGCTTAAAGTCCCAGTGAGGAGAGATGATTGGCATATAGAGAAGCAATCATTGGACAGCATAAGGCAATGGTGATCAAGTGCTATAGCATTTGTTTCTGATAACTGCACATGGTAGTTGCTCATTAAATATTGAAGGCCAGAGCTGGGCTGGCATGGTTCAGTGGTTGAGTACCAACCTATGAACCAGGAGGTCATGGTTCGATTCCCAGTCAGAGCATATGCCCAGGTTGTGCATTCAATCCCCAGTAGGGGTAGTGCAAGAGGCAGCTGATCAATGATTCCTTCTCATCATTGATGTTTCTCCCTCTCGCTCTCCCTTTCTCTCAAGCCAGTAAAATATATATTTATTAAAAATATATTGAAGGCCAGACACTGTAGAAGATGGAGAAGGGGGATATTAGCATGGGCTGTGATGGTCAGGAAAAGCTTTCCTGTGAAGGTCAGACTTAGGGTGAATCCAGAATTCTGTCTCTGGACGTGATTCATCCAGAAACGTGAGTGAGGAAGGCAGGGTTGGGGGAAAGCACCAGGTTTGTACTAATGGGTTTCTTTGGGACTCAGGGATCCCAGGGGGCAGGTCATTGTAGAAGAGAAGAGCCAAACCACAATGGCAGGGATTCTAGCTGGAAATGAAAGGCATGGAAGTAGCAAACAGGAGGCAGGCTCTGAAGCCACGCTCAGACAAGCTAGGTAAGCTGGGAGGGAGATAATTATTCTAAAATCCTCTTTAACAGGTATTGGGGTTCCATAATTCTATAGTGCAATGCTTGTAGAATGATTTAGAAGTCCTCATCCTCACTGTTTTCCATTCTCAACAGTGATTCCCATCTCCAAAAGCAATAGAGACTCACCAGAGTACTTAATACGTTATAAATATCAGTCATTCCAAATCCACAGTTCTGTGAGGTGTGCAAGATTTGCTGGTGACATAAAGTTGGAAAACTTTAGCAATTTGTCAACATCACAGGTCAGGAAACAATGACGCCTGACTCCTCTTGGCTCCTGATTATTTTGCTTAAGGTAAGGTAAACAGAGCCTAAGGGACCACCCTGGGAGCCCCTTTCCATGAAGCCAGTTTTCCTCACCCACCATCAAGCTTTTCTTATAATATAAATTTCTAGGTATACGTTCAGCTCATCGTAAGTTGAAAGGAGATCCTCACTATTGGGTTCCAGTCTGTTCCTTCAGGGTCAGGAGCTTCTTCCAACTGACAATGCTCCTCCACACCTACCCCATTGGCACCAAGTGTGGGGCTCTTTAAAGGGGTGCGGAGTTGGGCAGGGGTACTTGGGAAAATACTGCCTCTTCATCACAGAATGAAATGATGGCAATATTAAGTCTGATTAATGCCAAACTTTGTCTCACATATGCCAAGTTTTTTTTTTTACAGGTACTGTTTAATTTTTCCCCTTCCTTTGATGTGAAAAATTAGGTCCTTATACTCCTATTTAGCTGGTGAAAGAATTCACATGAAGAAAGGTTAAGTTCCTTGGCTGAGTTCACGAAGCTGGTGTCGTAAGGTAAACCCAGGCTGACTAGCTCCAGGGTCCTGGCACCTAAATACTATGTATGCCACACCAGGGTCATCCCATCTCAGCTGCTTATCCTGGTGTCTCCAGAATGTTCACCTCAGTTCTATTCCCCTCTAACTCTTACTCCCCTGACCAATGTTCCCTGGGTCAGTAAAATCTTAAGAGAGAAAAGAGATGTTTATGTGTGTTGGGGTAGTATTAATTTAAGCAACAAAGAAATGAAAGTGGAGGAGCTATATTCCAAGTAGTTCCAGTGTCAGGAAGTGGATCCAGAGCTTTGGGGATGGGCTTTAGTGCCTGTAGATGGTGAGAGAACTTCTGCTGCCTTCTAATCTTCAGCAGCACAGGCCTTCATGTTGTCCTGCAGTTTGAGCAGCCTCTGTGGGTCTAAACAGCCTCCGGGCCGAGGCAGGCATGGAACATGGGCTAGAGTCAGTTTTGGGCTCATCATCATCACCTTCCCCATATCCTCTGAGGTGGGTGGCTGACAAGAAGATGGGCTTTCTCTGGAGTAGGAGTGCTTGGGAGCAGACCAGCGAGAAGGATGCAGGCGCTGAGAGGTGCGTGGGGGTGGCCTTGCAGACTTAAAAAAAGATTCTGGTAGCTCTTGGCTTTGTTTCCTCCCACTGCTCCTTGACCTGCCATCTTCTTCAGCCTCAGTGATGGACTCATAGAGGCTGAAGCCCCTTTCAAAGTGGAGGAGGGAGCGCTATGTGATGGACCAGTTACCAGTTAGGGGCCTTCACTGCTGTGTTTGCTGTGGTGAGCAGACCTTTGCCAAAGTGTTGTTTTCTAATCCTCACCAGAGGATATGTGTGTTTTTAAAAGTTGGAGAGAGAGAGAGGGGGAAACTGGTCTGTTGCTTTCCAAATGTGCCCCAACTGGGGATCGAACAAGCAATTTTTTTGATGTGTGGGACAACACTCCGACCAATTTTGGCCACAGTTTTGTTTCCCTCTGTATCTGGCCCCACTGGCGTCATGAGGAACCTGCCTCAGGAACATTTCCAATTTACCTAATAAACTGAACACGCCTGGGAAGACATCTAGGGTTGGGTTGTGCACACATTTTCATATCTATACATCTGGGACTCATCTCTAGTCCTCAGAGTTGATTGTTTGCATTCCCTTCCACCCTTCAAAGGCCCCATGACCCAATTTTTTCCCCCCTGATTTTGGGCATTTTCTGGTGTTTGGGGGAGAAATGGACCATGTATTTTCTAGGTGGGCCACTCCATTGCTGTTATGTCAGAGCCAGTTACTCTGAACTTTTTCTCAAACTGATTCCCACAAACTTAATATAATCGAGAAGTTCTCAAAAATCTGATATGCCAATGGCACTATTTTCCATTTCCCAGCACTGCTACTCGCTTAGCAATCTTTCATTTTAATTGGCCACAGAATGCCATGGAGAAGTATACTTTAGACCTGTTCTGTCCAATCTGGAAGCCACTAGCCACACCACATGTGGCTATTGAGCCCTTGAACATGGTTAGCTCACATTGAGATGTGCTGTGTGTATGTATAAAATGCACGCTGGATTTCAAAGATGATAGACAGGCAATATATATCATTAATATTTTTTGATATTGATTATGTGTTGCAATAATGGTGCCACAGATATATTGGCTGAAATAAAATGCAATTAACATTAATTTCACCTGTTTCTTTTGGCCTTTTCAAGTGTGCTTATTAAAAATTTAAAATTACATGTGACTCACTTCTGTGGCTTGCATTTTATTGCTAGTGGACAGTGTTGTCTTAAAATAATCAACATGCTTCCATTTTGATAGCCTCCAAAATGTTGACAGTTTAAATTTTTCACCACTATGTGTAATGTTGAGTCTTGGTAAGGTAGTTCTTTTTATTATGCCTATTGGGGAATTTTCAGAAAAACGCCCTCTGTGGGAACTGAGACATCCTCCTTAATGATGGTGTTTTTTTCTTAAATTAGTCAGAACTGATCACTGGTTGTGATTACACGAGGTTACCAATGTCTCCAAGCCTCCTCCAAGGACCAGGTTTCATATCTACAATGAGGTAGGACACTAGGCAGAGTGCACATCCCTTGTTCAAATTTCCTTTGGTTTAAATGACATTTACCGATTTGTCCCATCAGTGTCAAGATGCCCATAAGGTCTACTGTGAGTGAAGCTGTCCCAATGCCAACAGCCACCCAGTGTTAGTAGAACTCGATTGTAGATTTAGCACAATCAACCTACTGCTGTGTTCTGAGGCCCTGAAGCTCTTTGAACAGTTGAAAATTTCTTACTGGGAGCAGTGTGGGTAATGTCTGCTAATATAGTTAATGGGGATTAAAGGGAGAGCAAAATTCTTTAAATCTTTAGGAGTCCTGTGATTTCCATTTCACTGCAATCTAGAGAATGAAAGTATGCTCTCGTTCGGAGAAGGGATGCAGCCCCAATTATGGCAAATCCTGACGTATTACATTAAGGAAGTAATATTCTATTTTGAGTTTTGATCAGGAATTGGTATATATCTATATCTATATATCTATGTCTATATCTATATCTATATCTATATCTATATCTATATCTATATCTACATCTAATCTTCTCACCTGAGGGGGTATGTTTTTATTTATTGTTAGAGAGAGAAACATCAGTTGGTTGACTCCTATACGAGCCCTGACTGGGAATCAAATCTGACCAGGAATTGAACCTACAACCTTTTTGGTATACAGAACAATGCTCCAACCAACCAAGCCACATAGCCAGGGCTGTATTGGTATTTTTAAAATGTTTTTTTGCCTCTGATGAGTAAATCCTATTAAAAAATTTTTTATTGGGCATAGTAGTATGATTTCAAATATGATAAGCTGGAATTATTAATGTTTGACACTAGATTTTTATATTGACTTCTATAGTTTTATGCTTTATGCTTTTTTCATATTTCAGTAAATTATGTAGCTTTAAAAATTTTTAATTTTAGGTTCTAGAATGCCTTATCAGAACCTAGGGATTATTTGTTCCTTGAAAATTTACAACTCTGGAAAGTTCCCTGGTCCAAGGATTTTTAAAAATTGTACTTAATTTGCATATAGTACACAAATCTTAAGTGTACAGCTCACTGAATTTTACACTCAAGTGTACACACTGCACAGATTAAGATGGAGGGCATTTATTTTACTGCGGAAATTTTCCTCATGCCCGCTCTAGTCAATCACCCACATGTGTCCAGAGGTAACCACTATTCTGGTTTCCATCACCATAGATTAGATTTGTCAGCTCATTAACTTTATATATATGGAATCATACAACACTTTTCGAATTTCAGTTCTTTTTACACAACATACAGGTTTTTGAGATTTATCCATGTGGTTGTTTGAATCATTATAGTTCATTCTTTTTCATTGCTATATAGTATGTCATTGAAATGAACATGCCACAATTTGTTTATCTGTTCTTCTGCTGATGAACATTTGGGTTTTTCAATGTAGGCTTTTACTAAGACTAAAACGTCTGTGGAAAAATTCTACGACATACCACTTTGGGGACATTGGTTTTTATTTAGTTTGAGTATTTTAGCAGTGAAATTTCTGCAGGTAAATGTTAAACTTTAAGAAACTGCATTCTTACCATTTTACATTCTTACTAGTGATGTATGAGAGTGTTAGTTGCTCCACATTCTTGCTAACAGGTGATATTGTCAATTTTTCATTTTAGCCAATCTAGCAGGTGTGTAGTGGTATCTTAAAATTTTAATTTGCATTTCCCTGATGAATAATAATGTTGACCATTTTCTAAAATAATACTTGTTGTTGACCTAAGGACTTTTATTAGAGATACCTTTCATTTTAACTTTATTTCATATTTATTGCTTTTCAATGTTTTCTATTTTTAAAATATTTATTTTAATCATCCATTTATTTTAATGATCTATATCACTGAGCCCTTTTTTCAATTTGTTTTTGCTTAGAAAATGTCTTATCCAGATTTTCAAATTTATTTGAGAAGTTTTAGGAAGATTTAAAAGTTTCTCTTTACAATATCCTTTTGTTACTATATCCTTTCCCCCTATTTTTCTTTTCTTTTATTCTGTTAATCCTCACTCAAGGATATTTTTCCAATGATCATTTAGAGAAAGTAGAAGAGAGAGGGAAAGACAGAGAGAAACATCGATGTGAAAGAAACTCACACATTGATTGGTTGCTTCCTTCACTCACCCCAACCTGGGCGTGGGACAGGGAGGAGCCTGCAACCAAGGTGTGTGCCCTTGACTGGAATGGAACCCTGAACCTTCAGTCTGCAGGCCAACACTCAATCCACTGAACCAAGCCGGGCATGACTATATCCTTTTTCTTATTCCTAATGTTCTAATACTTACTTTTATCTTTTAAAAATTAAATTGGACAGGTTTGTCTATTTTGTTCATCTTTTGAAAACAGAACTCAAATAACTTTTATTGATTTTACTGCTTTTATTTTTTCCATTTTTTTAGTTTATGCTTTTAGCTCTATTAGTCATTTAGTCCCTGTAATTTGAATTTTTACCACTCTTTTTCTTTCCTTTTCAGTTTAATACTTTATTCATTTATTTCCATTTTTTTCTAGTTTATTAGTAAAGACTAGCATAGATTTTTCTTTTATGATGCAACCTGAAGCTAAAGGGATATAGAAGTGTTAGACTGTTTCCTGCTTACTTTCATGGGTGGTCATGGTGCAATTATGGAACATTCTTATAGAATTATGAAATATGGTTGAGTTTGACCTACAACTTCACATGCTTTTATAGGTTTTTAATTTTTTATACTAGAGACCGAATTCGTGCACAGGTGGGGTCCCTTTACTTGGCTGGTGATCAGAACCCATAGGGGCCACAGGAGGTTGGCTGAGGGGAGGGGTTAAGGGAGGTTGGCTGTGCAAGTGCACTGACCACAAGGGGGAAGCTCCTGCATTGAGTGTCTGCCCATTGGTGGTCAGTGAGCGTCATAGTGACTGCTTGACTGGTAGTTGGTCATTTGGTTGGTTAGGCTTTCATATATACACTAGAGGCCCAGTGTTCGAAATTTGTGTGTGGGGGGGGGAGATGTTCCCTAGCCCAGCCTGGACCCTCTCCAATCTGGGACCTCTCGAAGGATGTCCTACTGCTGGTTTACAGGGATCAAGCCTAAACTGGCAGTTGGAAATCCCTCTTACAATCTGGGACTGCTGGCTCTTAATTGCTCACCTGCCTGCCTGCCTGATTGCCTCTAACCACTCTGCCTGCTTGCCTGATTGCCTTTAATTGCTCCAACCTGATCATCCCTAATCATCTCTGCCTTGGCCCCTGCCACTGTAGCTTTGTCCAAAAGGATTGCCAGAAGATGTCCAGTTGGCCCTGGCCTCCACTCAAGGCTACAAAGTTTCAATTATAGAAGATAAATAAATCCCAGATACCTGCTTCCAGCTAGCCCTGGCATCCACTCAAGGAGGAGCTGAAAAAAAAAAAAAAAGAAAAAATCCTCTTACCCAGACTGGCCACACCCCCTTGGGGTGAGGGTCCCTGCTGGGGGGATTGGCCAGCCTGAAAACAGCCATCAACCCCTCACCCAGGCTGGTCAGGCACCCCAGAGAGACCCCCCACCCTTAAGGGACTGTAGCCACCTTGAAAACAGCTCTCAGCCCCTCATACAGGCTGACCACCACCCCACCCAAGCAGGGATCCTCACTCCATGGGGGTATGGCAAACCACCATAGGCCCCTTGTCCAGGCCGCCTCATGCCCCAAGGGAACTCCCACCCTTATCTGGAACACCCTTCAGGGCAAACCAGCTGGCCCTCACCCGTGTACCAGGCCTCTATCCTATCTAATAAAAGAGTAATATGCAAAATGACCATCACTCTAACACACAAGAGGGCTGTCCCCATGTGGTCAAAGATGGCTGCCCCATGTGGACACAAGATGGCCACCACAAGATGGCAGTTGTGGGTGATCAGGCCAATAGGGGAGGGCAGTTGGGAGGTACTAAGCCTGCAAGGGAGGGCAGTTGTGGGTGACCAGGCCAGGAAGGGAAAGCAGTTTGTGGGGACCAGGCCTGCAAGGGAGGGCAGTTGGGATCAATCAAGCCTGCAGGGGAGGGCTGTTAGTAGTGACCAGGCTGGCAGAGGAGAGAAGTTGAAGGCGACCCAGCTTGCAGGGAAGGGCAGTTTGGGAGAACTCAGGCCTGCAGGGGAGAGCAGTTAGGGGTGACCAGGCCTTCAGGGGAGGGCAGTTAGGGGTCATCAGGTCAGCAGGGGAAGGAAGTTAGGGCAATCAGGCTGTCAGGGGAGCAGTTAGGCATCAATCAGTTAGGCAGGGGAGTGGTTAGGGGGTGATTTTAGACTGGCAGGCAGAAGTGGTTAGGGGCAATTAGGAAGGCAGGCAGGCAAGCAGTTGGGAGCCAGCAGTCCTAGATTGTGAGACGGATGTTTGACTGCCCAGGATCGGGCCTAAACAGTCAGTTGGACATTCCTCAAAGGGTCCCAGATTGGAGAGGGTGCAGGCTGAGCTGAGCGACAGCCCCTCCACCCCCAATGCATGAAATTTGTGCATCAGGCCTCTAGTCTATACTAATAAAAGGGTGGTATACTAATTAGACTGGGAGACCTTCCAGGAGACTTTCTGGATATTCTTCTGGACAAAGCCATGGTGGTAGGGTTGAGGTAGAGCCAGTTAGAGGCCAAGAGGGGAGGGCAGTATGGATGATCAGGCCAGGATGGGATGACAGTTGTGGGTGATCAGGCCGGTGTGGGGAGGGGGTGTTAGGGGTGATCAGGCCAGCGGGGGGGGGGGGGTGTGCAATTGGGGGTGAGTAGACCAGCAGGGGTCCAGTTGGGGAGAGAATGCCATTACTGGGGGTCAGTTGGGGATGATCAGGACAGTGGGGGGAGGGGCAGTTTTGAGTGAGCAGGCCAGCAGGGGGGCAGTTGGGGGTGAGCAGGCCAGTGGGGAGGAAAGTGGGGGTGAGTAGGCCAGCAGGGAGAGCAGTTGGGAGAATCAAGCTAATGGGGAGGCATTTGGGAGTGAGCAGGCTGGTGGCGGGGGCAGTTGAGGCGAGCAGGCTGGCAGGCAGAGTGGTTAAGGGCAATCAGGCAGGCGGGAGGCAGGTGAGCGGTTAGGAGCCAGCAGTCCCAGATTGCAAGAGAGATGTCCAACTGCCAGTTTAGGTCTGATCCCTGTAAACCGGCAGTATGACATCCTTTGAGGGGTCCCAGATTGGAGAGGGTGCAGGTTGAGCTGAGGGACACCCTTCTGTGCATGAATTTCATGCACTGGGCATTTAATATATATATTTGGGATAGGATAAATAAAATATCAACCTTATGACTTTTGGGGTGTTTGATTCAAAAAATATCTTTTTGTGAGTACTGAAATCTATATAAATATTCATACTGTAATACAAAATATTCTTAATTTTGAAAAGGTAAAACAAATGCAACTTGAAAATGGGAAACCAAAGTATCATTTCAGAATTCATCCTCCTGGGCCTGCCCATTGAACCAGATCAACGAGAACTGTTCTTTGTCCTGTTTCTGGCCATGTATCTTATCACTGTCCTCGGGAACCTCCTCATCATCGTGCTCATTCACGTGGACTCCCACCTCCACACGCCCATGTATTTGTTTCTCAGCAATTTATCTTTCTCTGACCTCTGCTTCTCTTCAGTGACCATTCCCAAATTGTTGCGCAACATGCAGAGCCAAGTCCCATCCATCCCCTACGCAGGCTGCCTGACCCAGATGTACTTCTTCCTGCTTTTTGCAGACCTGGAGAGCTTCCTTCTTGTGGCCATGGCCTATGACCGCTATGTGGCCATCTGCTTCCCCCTGCACTACACCACCATCATGAGCCCCAAGCTCTGTCTCTCTCTGGTGGTACTGTCCTGGGTGCTGACAACTTCCATCTCTTTGTTGCACACCTTGCTTATGGCTCGGCTGTCTTTCTGTGCTGACAATGTGATTCATCACTTTTTTTGTGACATGTCAACTTTGCTAAAGTTGGCCTGCTCTGACATTCAGATAAATGAAATGATGATATTTATCTTGGGAGGGCTTGTTATTATTGTTCCATTCCTGTTGATCTTTTCATCTTATGCACGAATTGTGTCATCCATCCTTAAGGTTCCTTCTGCTAGAGGTATTCGCAAGGCCTTCTCCACCTGTGGCTCCCACCTGTCTGTGGTGTCACTGTTCTATGGGACAATCATTGGCCTCTACTTGTGCCCTTCTGCCAGCAATTCTACTGTGAAGGAAATTATCATGGCTGTGATGTACACTGTGGTGACACCTATGTTGAACCCCTTCATCTACAGCCTGAGGAATCAGGACATAAAGGGGGCCTTGCAAAGAATCTTTACTAAGTGGTCAATTCTGTTTTCTTTGAGACAGTGACTCTAAAGATTAAAGTATGTTTTCAAACAATAAGTGTAATAATGACAAGGACTAGTATTCTAAAGTTCTAGCAGTAGTCAAGTGTGGCACTGCTAATGCAACCCACAGAGCACTTCTAGGGAGGAGTTCCCCACATGTCACTAAGGGCCAGTCATTGTGCCTCCTGCGTTTATCACTATATCTTACTTGTGATGTAGCACAAGGCTTGATGTGTAGCAGATGCTCAGTGGTTATTTTTCAATCTTGAAAAAATACCACTCAACCTTGGTATTTATTGTACTTAAAAATTGTACAGTAGCTTCTAATTCTCCAATAAATCTAAATGACTCTGCCACTTTAGTACCTTGCTTCTGCCAAACATATATATTCATGAAGAATATCTTCTAATTTATTATGTGCATGCTTTTTAAGTTTTCACTCTCCAGAATCATAATTTCTCCTGTTACTAATCTACTTGGTTCTTAATTTTCTTAATTCACCTATTTATTGATTACATTCTAAAAATATCTTTTTTCTTTAACTGCACCAATCATTTGGCAGTTAATGACAAATTATTTATTTTGATAATATCTATTAATTTTGGAAGAGAATTCCTATTTTGAATTAAAATCATCTGATATGGAATGGACCATTATGTTTTGTTATGAATTGCTTAAGTTATAGACATTAAATGGTAGCCCCTATATAGGCTAAGGTAAAACAAATAATGACAGAAGGATTAGTATCTCTTTATGACTCCCAGATAGATTATTTCTACTCTGGAATGTGATGCTAAAATTATTTGGTGCTTCATTTATTTCTTTTCTTACCAAGTGCTCTCTAATCTTTACAGTGCCTTGTTTAGTACACTGTGTCAGCAAGATTTAGAATAATTATTTATTGATTTGATTTGAATGCATTTTCAAGTTTTTTAAAATTAATTTATACCTTCAAAAGCTCACCTTTTACAAGGTTTCCTAATAATGACATGATTGGCTTCACTTATTCTTCAAAAATTGTTTTTATTATAAAAATAATACATTCTCACTTGAAAGTATCCAAACAATTCTATATAATAAAAGAGTAACATGCAAATTAACCACCACACTGCTACATCTGCAAAGCCACGCCCACCAGCCAATCAGAAGCAAGTATGCAAATTAGCCCAATTAAGATGGCTGTGGCCATAGAGCAATCAGGAGGCTTGGGTTTCCCCGGCAATAGAGGAAGCCAAGCTTTCTGCAAATCATGGCCAGCCCTGGCCTCCACTCAAGGCTACAAAGTTTCAATTATAGAAGATAAATAAATCCCAACAAAAATGTCAGCAGCCATGGAGCTGGAGAGAGCAGGAGGCTTGAGTTGCCCTTGGTGATGGAGGAAGCCAAGCTCTCATAGCCCTGGTCTGCCTTGGCCTCCACTAAAGGTTACAAAGTTTCAATTATAGAAGATAAATAAATCCCCCCAAAAATGGCTTGTGGCCAAGGAGCAAACAGGAGGCTTGGCTTCATTCAAGTCTACAAAGTTTCAGTTATAGAAGGTAAATAAATCCCAGATACCAGGGCCTCCGCCTGGGTTGCCGAGGGGTGTCACTGGCCTGCAAACCACCACAGGCCCCTTGCTTAAGCCACCCTATGCTCCAAAGGAATCCCCACCCTGATTCAGAACACCCTTAGGGCTAACCCCCACTCATGCACCAAGCCTCTATCTAATAAGAGTAATATGCAAATTGACCATCATTCCAACACACAAGATGGCTGCCCTCATGTGGTCAAAGATGGCTGCCCCATGCAGACACAAGATGACTGCCACAAAATGTCCAGCAGGGGAGGGCAGTTGGGAGGGACCAGGCCTGCAAGGGAGGGGAGTTGGGGGCAAACAGGCTGGCAGGGAAGCAGTTAGGCATCAATCAGGCTGACAAGGGAGTGGTTAGAGGGTGATCAGGCTGGCAGGCAGAAACGGTTAGGGGCAATTGGAGCCAGCAGTCCTAGATCATGAGAGGGATGTACAACTTCCCAAGGACACTGGTAGGATCGGGCCTAAAGAGACAGTCGGACATCCTCAGATTGGAGAGGGTGTAGGCTGGGCTGAGGGACACCTTCCCAGACACGAATTTTGTGCACTGCGCCTCTCAGAAAGAAATAATAATAAGACAGAATGTGAGGGTCCTTCATCAATTTGAGGACTCTGTTTCTTCTCATGAGGCAGTTAAAAGTTGGAAAATATTCAATGAACAGTTAACATTGTATATAATAATTAAATAAGGCTAACTTACATATGCTACTTTCTCATAGTTTTCATACAAAATACATTTTGAATTCATCTTTTCATACAAGAACATGTAACTCCTTTAGAAGGTATGTAGTGTGTTGAGTGGACCCATTAACTATAATGTATTTAAGTTATCTGTTCTTGATGAATATTTGGATTGTTTTCAGTTTTTCATTTTCACCAATGCTTAGATTTTATTTCCTGTTCCATACATTTTTGGTGGATTTGTGCTGTGTTTCTAGGGACATACATTTTTGGTGAATTTGTGCTGTGTTTCTAGGGACATAATCTTAGAAATGGGTGTACTAGATCAAAGAATATGAACATTCTATAATTGGGTAGAAATTGCCAAATTACCTCCATGGAATTCTTCTAAGGTAAACTCCCTCCAAAAGTAAAGGAGACTAGATGCTTTATTATGATATTTCCAACACTGGGTACACTTTACTTTCAAAGTATTTATCAACCCGATATCCAAAAAATGAGATTTTACTTTTTAAGTGTTTAAAATATGTTTTTATTGTGTGTTTTTGTTTGTTTTTAAGAGAGAGGAAGGGAGTAGGGGGAGAGAGAGAGAAACATTTATGAGAAACATCAATAGACTGCCTCCTGCATGCCTCCTACTGGGGATCAAGACCACAACCCAGGCATGTGCCCTAGGACATCCTTCTCACAATCCGGGACTGCTAGCTCCAAACTGATCACCTGCCTGCTTTCCTGATGGCCCCTAACTGCTTCTGCCTGCCAGCCTGATCACCCCCTAACTACTACCCTACTAGGCTAATTGATGTCTAACTGCTCCCCTGCCAGCCTATTTGCCCCCAACTTCCTTCCTCTGCCACCTGGTCACCCCTAACTGCCCTCCCCTGCAGGCTTGATCGCCCCCAACTGTCCTCCTTTGCAGGCCTGGTCCCTTCCAACTACCCTCCCCTGTTGGCCTGATTGCCCACAACTGTCCTTCCTTGCAGGACTGGAACCTCTCAATTGTCCTCCCATGCTGGCCATCTTGTGGTGGCCATCTTGTGTCCACATGGGGGAAGGATCTTGACCACATGGGGGCAGCCATCTTGTGTGTTGGAGTGACGGTCAATCTGCATATTACTCTTTAATTAGATAGGATAGAGGCCTAGTGCATGCATGGGGGCCAGCTGGTTTGCCCTGAAGGGTGTCCCAGATCAGGGTAGAGGTTCCCTTGGGGTGTGAGGCAGCCTGGACGAGGGGCCTGTGGTGTTTTGCAGGCTGGCCACACCCCCCAGTGACCCAAGTGGAGGCCCTGTGATCTGGGATTAATTTATGTTCTATAATTGAAACTTCTGTGACGACAGCCATTTCTGTTTAAAACTTTGTAGCCTAGAGTGGAGGCCTAGGTGCTAGGGCTACAGAAGCTTGTTTTCCTCCATCACCCCGGGCAAACCTAGCCTCTGCTCTCTCCAGCTCCATAGCTGCTGCTATTTCTGTTGGGATTATGTATCTTCTATAATTGAAACTTTGTAGCATTGAGTGAAGGCCTAGGCTGGCAAGGGCAGGCTGAAAGCTTGGCTTTCCTCCATTGTTGGGGAAACCCAAGCCTCCTTCCTGCTCTCAGTGGCTGCAGCCATCTTGGTTGAGGTTTATTTGCATAATTTTATCCTGATTGGCTGATGGGCATGGCTTGATCATAGGTATGGTCAATTTGCATATTACTCTTTTAATAGATAAGAGATATATATATATATATATACATACAGCAGTGGTTGTCAGGCATAGAATTTAGGAGGAGATCGGGGCCTTTTTTCCCCTTAGCATATAGCGAATATTATGAACTATAATAGTAGAATGTTTCCATCTGAGTTAGCTGCCTTTCTGACTGAATTTTATTACAGTGGACAGCTTTAGTCGATAATGTTGCTACCTGGAAACAATGAAATTTAAAATATTTTCTTGAAGTCTTTAAGATCTAAATGAGTACTCTTCTCTAACAGAACTCTAATGACATCTAATGAAAATAATATTGTCCATAAAATATCTGGAGCATCAACCTAAGAATCGTTTCCCATGGTTATTCAATGTCTTCAGGTCTCACAGGATGAGGCAATGGTATAATGGATTTTTTCCCAGTGTCCCTGGAAAGTGCTTTCCTCATATTATAAGCATACTTGTCCGTCTTCCAGTTTCTAGCTGAATAGTACTCTATGATCGTCCTTTATGCAATGTAGCCCAGCTGCTTGCACATGTTGGCTGCAACTCAGTTAGATATTCTTACAAAGAGATCAACAAAAAATCCACATTTTCTTTTTGAAATTTCCTCTAATAAGTCCATAAGTTTAGCAGCCAAAACCAAGGCAACAGACAGCTGTGACATGCCCATGCCATTCTTCCCTAGCAACTGAGCCTTCTGCTTTACCCATAATATAGCCCATTAACTCTCCACCAGGTGCCTCTGTAACAATGAAGTACTCTGGCCACTGGGCAAGATACTGTAAATAAAAAGGATTCGCATATGTTTCTGTAAGTGGATCCAAGTTAATGTTGAAGCGGAACAGGGCAAGTTGAAGGCCTGGAGTGTGGTCATTACCCCGCCACTGCCAACTGTGACTTCGCCTGCCCCGCCGGAAGTCCTGAGTAGATTTCTTTTTCCTTATTATGGATAGTCTCACCTTATCTGTAGGTAACATTTCCCTCAGTTTTTATTTGTGGTGGTGTATTTTTCCTATACTGAAAATTGTAAAATTCAAAGTAAATAAATAAGCTGATTTTCACTTCAGGATATACTTTTTTTCTTTGACATGCTTAAAACAGGCTTTTCTATTCCAAAGTTAGATTATCCCAGTCCTTTTTTAAATTTTCTTTTATAAATATATTTTTATTGATTTCAGGGAGGAAGAGAGAGGCTAGAAACATCAATGATGAGAGAAAACCGTTCACCAGCTGCCTCCTGCACACTGGCTACCGGAGATAGAGCCCACAATCCAGGCATGTGCCCTGACTGGGAAGTGAGCCAGGACCTCCTAGTTCATAGGTCGACGCTCAACCACTAAGCCACAATTCCCTTTTTTCTTGTTCTTGTACAATTTTAGTTTCCATATATTTATCTCTGATCCACCTGAAATTTGGCTTAAAGGCAACTACCCCCTTCACTTGCTCAGGAAGTTAGTTGTCCCCATCTTTGCTGATGTTAAAAGCTACCTTTACAATTTACTAAGTATTCATATATACCTGAGTCTATTTCTTGACTCTATTATATTGATGTCATCCTATTTATGTACTAGTACTATATAAGGTATACCTTCATAATTATACATTTTAAATACATTGTGTGACAAGCCCTCCTCAAAATACTTATCTTCCAAAACTTTCCCAACACATACAGCTTTTCAGATATGTTTCAGATCTATCTTGTTAAATACTAACAAAAATCTGTTGGAAAATTAACTGGAATTACATTGAATTATTACATTGACTTATGAAGGAGAGTTAGCTATTTATACAGTTGTCTTACAAAATATAAATAAGGAATATCTTTCCATTAATTCAAGTTTTTTTTCTTAGTTAAATGCTGTAGATTTCTTAATTTGGCATCTGTATATTACTTCTACATTTAGTCCTAGATATTTTACATCTTAAAAAAATGTTTGGGGCAGTCACTGTTGTGTTTTTAGAGAGGTAATTATTTTTTGTACTTAGAAGAGTTATTAATTGTTTTGTATATAAACTTTGCAACAGTCCACCTTATTGAATTCTCTTATTGTTTTCTAAGAATTTTCAGTTGGGTATTTGAGATGTACAATCAAAGATAATATGTATATTGATAAGTATGCATACTCCTTTCAAATATTTAGCTCTTTTCTTTCTCTTGTCTAATTGCTTTGAATACTACTGCAAGAAAATAGGCATGTTTCTAATGAGAATTTAAACATTAGTGTGGGGCCCTGCTCTTTGTTCTCCAACAGCCAAGGGAGAGAATGTTAGAATCTTCCAAATGGTTTTGGGCACAGTGAACTGGAAAGGCATAGATAAATTTCTGTACTTATTGGCTGGCTCTCTTGAAGGAGGCAGCTTTGCAGAAGACCCCACCACTGCATGGGGCGGCAACATCATGGCAACACTGAGCTATGTCAGAGTGTCCACAATTCCACGGCACCTCCACCCGCACATAAACACAAGTCTTCTTGACTGCCTTGGGCCATGAAGATCAGAAAAGTTGCTACATGCACTGGTGGAGCCCAGTCAGTCGCTGGGAGTTGAGGGGAAGTGTTTCTCTAGAGGCTACCAGAATAAGGTACGAAGGACCCTGTAGCAGCAGCTGAAGTCAGAGCCTAGAACCACATGGAAGACATGGCTAAGTTTAAGAGAATCAGCAGAAGCAGAGAGCCCTGAGAAGGCCATTAGCTCCCTTCTCCAAAGAAAACTCACGTGTGTTAATGCTAAAAGGAGAGATGCCAAGTTGCAACAGCAGGGGACATTAGCAGAGGCCCCTCCACCCCCGCCCCTCTTCTGAAGTCAGAGAATATAGCATAAGCCTCAAGAATTTAGAAAACTGTAACAAAATCAATACAAAAAAATAGGAAAGATTTACTAAATATGAAAATGAAAAATTAGTGTGGAAAATCAAGAAACAATAGAGTAATAATAACAAATTTAATGTTGGTTCTTTGGAAATATTAATAACAGACAAAATGTTGGTATATAAAATAAGAAAAAAAGAGAAAAAGCACAAATACAGAACTCTAGAGGTGGAAATGAGCAAAATAACAGCCGAAGAGGCCATCTAAAATCATGAGAACACTATATATAACTTTAAAAAAATTGAAAATGTGAGGAAAATTACATTTTAAGAACTTAAATATTACTAAAATTTTCTCAGTATGGTGAAAAATTGAATAGACTAAAATT
Organism: Antrozous pallidus; assembly: GCA_027563665.1. Taxonomy (NCBI): domain Eukaryota; kingdom Metazoa; phylum Chordata; class Mammalia; order Chiroptera; family Vespertilionidae; genus Antrozous; species Antrozous pallidus. The sequence continues at coordinate 16,485,371 of CM050526.1, forward strand.
ATTGAAGCAGAGCAATGTCTTAGCCTTATGACTTTGGGAAAGCTGCTTGGTTTCTCTAAGCCAGTTCCTCTCTGTGCAATGAGAATAATAATCTCCCCCGGAATTGTGTGAGGTTTAAACCAGACGTGTGTGTAGAGCACTGAGAACAGTGCGTGGCACATTAGCATTCCTCACTAAATGATTTCTTTTATTATTTTTACTAGAAGCCCAGTGCACGAAAATTTGTGCACTGGGGGTAGTGGTCCCTCAGCCAGGCCTGCCCCCTCTCACAGTTTGGGAGCCCTCAGGGAATGTCCTTGCAGCCATTGGGGCTGACAACTGCCTGAGCCCATGCCGGCCTGAGACCACATCCGCCTGAGCCCCAGGCCTTGCAGCCACTGTGGCTTTGTCTGGATAGACATCTGGAATACATCCACCTTAATTAGCATATTACCCTTTTATTAGTATAGATTATAAGGATATCATTACAACATTGGGAAAGCATAAGTATCTCAACTAATAAAAGGGTAATATGCAAATTAATCACAACACCCTCACAGTTACAACTGAACAGCAGGCTGCGTGGGGTGACAAGGCTGGCAGGGGGTTAGCGAGGGATGACCAAATGACTGACCAGAAAGGTGCGTGGGGTGACCAGGCTAGCAGGAGGGGCATTGAGGGGCAACCTGGCTGGCAGAGGGGAGCAGTGAGGGGCGACCAGGCCAACAGAGGGAGATAGTGAGTGGCAACCATGTTGGCAAGGGTGGCAGTTGGGGCAACCAGGCCAGCAGGAGGGAAGTAAGGGACAATCGGGCTGATAGGGAGGGCAGTGAGGGGTAACTAGGCCAGCAGGGGGACAGTTAGGGGTGACCAGGCTGGTGGTGGGGGAGTTATGAGCGACCAGACTGGCAGAAGAGGGCAGTTAGGGGAAACCAAGCCATCAGAGGGGGGCAGTGAGGGGTGATCGGGCCATCAGGGGGGGCAGTTGTGGGCAACCAGACTGGCAAGGTGGGGGAGTTAGGGATGATCAGGCTGGCAGGCAGAGGCAGTTAGGGGTGATCAGGCTGATGGGGGTGAGCAGTTAGAGGTTATCAGGCCGGCAAGCAGGTGAGCAGTAGGAGTCAGTGGTCCCAGATTGTGAGAGGGATGTGTAACTGTCTGGATCGGGTTGAAATCAGCAGTCAGTCAACACCTGAGGAGTCATGGATTGGAGAGGGTTCAGGCTGGGCTTAGGGGACACCCCATCCTGTGCATGAATTTTGTGCACCAGGCCTCTAGTTTATCAATAAGGGAATGGTTAAGCTGTGGAACATTACAGTATAGGGTGCTATCTCATAAAGTTAAAAATGAAGACATTCTCTTTGTAGTGATGTGAGATCTCCTAGACATATAGTTTGGCGAAAAAGGGAAATTGCAGAATAATATGTAGAGATTGATACTATTTATGTTTCAGAACTGAGGAGGAAAGTTGGAGGCAGAGATGGAGAGAAAGGGAAGTACTGAGCTGATAACTGGGTTGGAGTGGAGGTTGGATTTGGCAGTAGTCAAGGAGAAATTAATCTTTATCTCTATTTTATTTTTTACCAGGAATATGACGGATATAGTATTTAGATAATTGCATATTTTTAAAAAATGCAAAGATAGCTATATCTTTCCTGGAGTTTCAAAAAAGGAGAGTGCAAGGGCATGGGCTACACTGCAGCACACCCTATAAAACCTCTTTATAACCTTCTTAGACCTGCACTGTTTCTCAGACTCCCCTGGCTGATCACACTCCTCCTTCTTCCTCTCCATGCGCTACATGGCTCCCTTATCTGACCCCTCTTCATTTTTTCCAAAATTTAAAAAGTAGACCCTGTTTCAAACATTTAGGCAATACAGAAATGAGTTTAATTTATAGTTATGTACCCATCCCTATGCACAGACACGTTTGCTTTTGATGCAATTTTTGATTTAACACGAAATAAGACCCTGCAGGATCAAAATGGATGGTGCTTTGGAAAGCTTACAAAGGAGGGCAAGTGGGGGGGGGGGGGCTTTTGTAATTATTATTACTGAAATGCCAGTGAATACAGACCTGCCCTCACACCTCTCGGGGTGCAGCCCTCCGTCTGAGCATCCTTCTAAGGGCGCCCTTGACCTCTTCGTTGCGCAGGCTGTAGATGAAAGGGTTCAGGGTTGGGGTGAGCACCGTGTAGACCACGCTGGACAGACGGTCGTAGCGGGCTGAGTAGGCAGCCCATGGCCTGAAATAGACGGAGAGGACCAGCAGAAAAAGAGCACCACCACCATCAGGGGGGCCCCACAGGTGGAGAAGATGAGGCGCCGGCCCCCTGCCCCCTACCCCTGGCTGGGCTGACCGCAATCGCAGCACCTCCAGGAGGATGCGCGCGTAGGAGAGAGACACGAGGAGCAGCGGAGTCAGCACCACCACCAGGCCCTCGGAGAAGATGGCAGTCTCCGGGGCCGTCGTGTCCGAGCTCGTCAGGCTCAGCAACGCCGTCATGTCACAGAAAAAGTGGCGCACAGGAGAGGAGCGCGGGTAGCAGAGCGCGGAGAGGAGCAGAGTGTACAGCAGCGCGTGCGGCAGGGACAGGGCCCAGGACGCGGCGACCAGCGCTGTGCAGCGGCCCGGCGTCAGGACCCTGGGACCGTGACCGTGGTGAAGCTGACGTCCACGAGGCTCAGGTGACCCAAGAGGTAATACATGGGGGAGCGGAGGGCCCCGTCGGACCGCACCACCACCACCATGCTCAGGTTGTCCAGGGCGTTGAGCAGATAGATGCCAAGGAAGAGCAGGAACAACAGTGGGTGGGGGTCTGTGCTGTCCATCAGGCCGAGGAGGAGGAACTCGGGGGCGGAGGTGAGGTGTCCAGGGCCATGCAATGGCCAGGCAGATGGGGGAGCCAGGGGGCGAGAGGAGGCAGTTGGTTTAAGTTCGGGCACCTCTAGGTAGACTTCTGCATGCCAGTTCCATATAATCTTTTTAAATGTTAACTTGCTAAAAATAGCTTGAAAACCACATTGCTCTCACCCAGTAATCCTAATTTTCTGAAGAAATTGAATCTCAGAAGGGTATCCTGAGCTAGTGGACAGTCTCAAGCTTTGGAGCAGATCAAACCAGATTGAGTCTGGCTCTACCACTCAAGTGGTGGGACCTCTTTAAGCCTCAGTTTCTTCTTTTTTTCAACGAGAAGAGCAGTAGTAGCTATCCTGGAGTTGGTTGTGAGGATAAAGTCGATAATAAATTTAAAATACTCACCATATATTGAACCTATAAAAGCACTCAAAAGTATTTATATCTATCATCTATCTAATATCTGTCTGTCTATCTATCTATCATCTATACATCTATCATTATCATTTGCTTAATCAAACAAGGAATTAGGGGCAGAATTGGGCCCCAGGCCATCTAAACACCCTTTGAGGTTTTCTCACAAAGCACCTTGCTGAATTCATTTATTTGTCACATATTATGAGCTAGCTTGGAAATTGGCAAACCTTTTTTGTAAAGGATCATATAGTAAATATTTTAGATTTGTGGGTCATATGATTTCTGTTGCAGCTACTCAACTCTGCTGATGTAGCATGAAAATAGCTACCAAAGATATGTAAATAAGTGGCCCTGGATGAGTTCCAATAAAAAATATAAATGATTTGGCCTTTGTAACATAATTTATTGACTCCTGTGTGACATACTTTGGTGATTCCTGTGCTAGGTACTTGGGGAATAGAGATATGAGTGAGACTTAGTTTCTGCCTGCAAACAGTTTGACCTAATGTAGCTTACTTTATTAATTTTATGAACTAAGTGAGGGTAAATTATTCTGCCAGGAGGAGTTTGGGAAGAATTCAAAGATTTGAACTGGGTCTTAGAAAACAAATAGGGTTTTACCCAGCGGGCACAGTATGGGGGGGGGGGGCATCTGACTGGGGGAAAAGATTGTTTGAGGTTATTGTTAGAGGCACGGGATGGCATGGGGCAAGGTTTGACTTTGCTCTGACCTCAGAAAAGTTCAATTTGAGTCAAGTGACTTCATTGATCTCAGAAACAATGCATTCATTAGGTTCCCCACTCAATTGCTTCCTTAAAACACATTTTTTTTTTACTTCCTTTGCTCCAAAACTTTAAAAAATGTTCTCTTGCTAGCCTGTCCTGCTCCCGCTTTGCCAGGAAAGAGGGCAGGTTTGGGTGAAACCCAGAGATGGAGTGCCAGTCCTTAGCAGGGAAGCTCTTGCAGAAAGGAGCTGCAGCTCACTGTCTTGCCCAGTGATCTGTCCACACAGTTTATCCAGTAAATATCATTGAGTGAAGCTTTTAAGAGCAATGAGTGAAAGCAGAGGTAAAGGGAAGGTGGAAATGAGGAGATTATGGGCAAACTGTAGTGTCCCCTCCGGTCACTTTCCAGGAGAAGCCCTGGCTATTTCCTACTTTTTCATTTTCCTGCCTCTCTATCACTACCACCCATTGGCTGACATGATTTCCTAGAGAAATAATCTGCTTATACCAACCTCATCCCTCCCTCTACTCCATCATAGGCCAGAGTGCTGAAGAGCCAGAACCTTGCATAGCTCCAATCCATTCTTCTGTGGGGTGCAGGGTTCTCCTCTGCAGAGCCCCTGACCCTTTCTCCCCACCCCCAGTTGGCAGCTGTGTGATAGAGAGGAAAAAGCACTGGCCTTAGGGTCAGAGTCATCTGGTTTTAAATCCTGATTGGCCATGTAAACATGGACCTCAGTTTATTTTAGCTCCACTTTCCTCATCTAGAAAATGGGGATTATTTCTCTTACATGGTTGCCATCAAGAGGAAATGAGGTAATGTATGTATATGCACACAGCAGAGAATGGAGGCCCAGTAGACATTTGTTCTCTTTCCCTCAACTCCTGATGGCTTCTCCCTGTTCCCTGATGCTACTGGAGGCAATCCAGTGCACTGCTGGAGAGCCCTATCTATATACCTATTTTTAAAATGTTTTTATTGACTTCAGAGAGAAAACGGGATGGGCCCAGGATCCAAGACAGGCCAGTTGGACACCCTCTCCTGAGGTCCACATGTATATGGAGTTCACATCATCTATATATTATTTTTCCCTTAAAATTATGCTTTGAGATTCTTCCAAGTATTTAGGTGGTGCTTAAGTGCATGCTCATTGCTGTATGACATTCTCTCATATTAATATACCACAGTATATTTTCATATTCTAATGATGATGGACATTTGTGTTTTCATGTGCTATTATGAATAATGCTCTACGAATATTCTTGTGTATGTGCCCCTTAATATTGATTTAAATGAGTTTCTGTGATCATATTTTACATTCTCAAGAGCTCTTTTCTGGTATCTAACTATTCCTTTTTAAGGCCTCTTGTTTTTATTTCATAGGTTCAAAATCTCCTTTGTTTTATAAGTATGTTTATTATAGTTTCCTTTTTCTTCTCCCCCACCCCATGTTACTTCTTTTTGTTTTTGCCCTTTTGCTTGCATTTTCTGTCTCGTTATTCCTTTCTCACACATGATATTGACTGTCCTCATTACTAAGGCAGAGGTCTCCAAAAGACGATTAGAGGGTGAGGCGGTGGGACAATAGACATGACTGGACTATTTAGTTGATCTCTAACTATTCGTGTAGGAATGCATTTATCTTGTACTTGTCCTTGGAGCTTCCTGAGAAATAAATCTAATGAGTTGCTTGTGCCTACATCTTTCTGATAGATCCTCCTTTCCCCCAACTGATGGATGAGTATGTCGTAACCTGCACCTGCGGCCTAGACATTCCTGAGCACCTAACCAGGCACCTTATATGGACTATGCATTGAACCACCGATCAGCACCTGCCAAATACCTAAGCCCCCAATTCCTAAGTACCTAAGTGCCTAATCACGTGCCTTATATGAAACCACCAATCAGTGTGCGCTGCGTACCCTAAGCCCCATCCCTTCCCATTTCTCCTCTCAAAAGGCGTGTTCCCCTCTGCACATGTGCTCTCTCCCCTTGCGAGGCAGCCCTGCAGGGTTCCTTCTCCTTTAATAAAGCCAGTAGTCCTGGTTTTTAGTCCTCTTGTCTCACTTTCACTTTCCACTGAATTTATCATCCTATTGAGAAAGGAAGTGGTGCTTCAACTTCTCTGACTCAATCAGTGACCCAGGGAGAGCAATGAGCTCTCCTAAATTTTCTTACTGAGGCACAAACCGTGTCTATCTGCTGCAGTTTCAACACTACAGATCAGTGATTACAGATAACAGTAACTGTGTCGCTGGTCCAAAGTCTGTGTTCCCCAAGCTTCAAAAAGGCCCAAACTCAAAATGTCAGAATTTGGAGTAAGGAAAGGTTTATTGATTGAGAAGGCATCAACCAAGAAGATGGGAGAGCTAGTGGTTTCTCAGATCCATTTTAATAAACTACAGAGTTCAGGCTTATTTTATGCCAAGAGAACGGGAAATGGGAGGGGCAAAAGGCGGCTGACCACAACAGACATCTGGGTGCCAGCGGGGATGCAAGAAGACCGATAGTCAATGTGAGTCTGAGTCACGAAGTTCTTGCAAACCTTTAACATGCTTTCTTTATTTCCTTAAGCCAAAAGCAGAATTCCTGTAACGATTAGCATGTCTTTATGCAAGACTAAGCATAAGCTATTAACCTGAAGCCATGAGAACAAAGCAGGCTTGAACAAGATGGAATCAGAGAAATCAAGCGTTTCATTCTGTTATGCCTGTTCTTTCTACATCCTGACAAAAATCACCTCAACGAGTTTGAAGTAATTTTATTGTTTCCAGACTCCAGTTAAAATTTCCTGACATGGGGGTTTGGCAACTCAACTTTATCTTTCTATTCATTTCTTCCATTTGATGTAAAATTATTTATCACTGAACTGTATGAACCCTAACTGAAATTTCTAACACACCACTAGGTGTACTTTTTGCTTACTCCTCTGCCTATCTAAGCATCCCCATCCCCTTTGTGAAGTTAGAGCACTGTTTCACAGCTTCTTGAAGCTCTGCTCCCAGGCTAAAAGTCCTCAGCAAAGCCCATAAATAAAAATTTTTCTAATATTTTCAAATATTCAGTTTTTTCATTGACACTATATCAACACCATGGTATCTTCCCTCCCTCCCTCTCCTTCCTTCCCTCCCTCGCTCCTTTTTCCCTCCCTCAGTCTCCCTCCCTCTTTTCCTTCCTTCCTTCCTTCCTTCTTTCCTTCCTTCCTTCCTTCCTTCCTTCCTTCCTTCCTTCCTTCCTTCCTTCCCTCCCTCCCTCCTGGCATCCACCTCTCTACATATTGTCTGGATTTTATCCTCCCTTGCCTGCCTTTTAGAGACAGTTCACTCTTGTGAAGAATGAGGAAATCCTTTTTTTAGAGTCCATTTGAAGATGAAGTTAAAATAGAAAAAGGCAGTTTTAAGACCTAGAGAGAAACTGAGCTCTAGAAACTTTGATCCCTTGGACCCGTGAGAGGCTTTCTCCTTGGGATGACAAGATGGCTGCTGCAGCAACTCTCCCTATTTTGTCTCTTGGGAGACAAGGAACCTTTCCCTCTACATGGCTCAGCATGAGGTCTAGGACTCACCCTGGTTGGACCAACCTGGTCACATGCCCTTCCCTAAACTTAAAACCTTGGAGGATTGAGAAGATTGCTTGGCCATATCTAGAACTGGGATATAGCCCAACTCAAGACTCATAATTTGGAAATCCATGGGAAGCGCAAGGGAAATCAGTGTGGTTCTTTGGAGGATTTGAGGGATTTCCGGACTAAGCAAGGGAAAAGATATAACCACAAGGTGGCAGTAGCACATGTAAATTCACTTGGGCAAAATGGACAGGTTTGCATGCATGGACATCCATCACAACAGCAGACTGGACAGAGGCTACAGCCCCAGCCCTAGAGTTGCTGCTCAGAAGTGTGGGAGGGCAAGGCAACTCTCAGGGAAGAGAGTCATCTTTAGTTTAAAAATAATTGGATGTGTAAAAATTTGAGTTTGATGTCAGGGGGCTTTTGAGCTAACAGGTTTCAGCCTGCAGTGAAGACAGAGCAAACAACCCAGAAGGCAACACTGAAAGGTCATATATGTCTCATTTATCTAACAATTTACCAAATGAAGCGGCCCCAATCAAGCTGCATATGTGCCCATATGGCAAGATCTCCTCTATGTTAAGTGGGAAAACAAAACAAAAGGAAAGGAAAGAAACACTGAAATGTATTTTAAATCATGGCTAAGGATGAGAAAAGGTCTCTAGACAAAGTAGGGTCAGAAATCTTCCTTCTGCTCTTTTGATTATATAGGTTACCAGTGGTGATAGCATTACAGATACTTCCCATTACTTCCCCCTCTTCATTCCCTTCCTCCTCGCCCCTCCCCTCCCCACCAGATCTTCACAATCCTATTGCCAGAGCCCATGGGTGGTATATATATATCCTAAGCAACCAGCTGGTAGGCATGATAGGTACTGACCACCAGGAGAAGATGCTCAACATAGGAGCTGCAGAGCAACAGCAACTTTTCAGAGTGCCCTCTTGCACTCTGGGACCCCTCAGGGGATGCCAAACTGCTGGTTTTGGCCTGGTCCCTGCAGGCCAGGCTGAGGGACCCCACTTGCCAGGGGACCCTGCTCACTCTGAAGATGTCCCTTGAGCCCTGATACCACTCCAGGTGCAGCCTGTTGGGGAGGAACAGTGGGAGTTTGGCTCCAGGGCATGTCCAGCCCCTTTTGCCCAGTCCCACCCCACTGGCCACCTTCTAATTAATTTCCTTTCAATGTGCATGAATCCATGTACTGGGCCTCTAATAGGTATATAAGTTCTTTGGTTTATCTCTTCTCATCCTCCCACCCCACATCAACAATGTGTGTTGTTGATGAATAAAGATTCAACACAGTACAGAAGGGACATAAATGAGGATGTGAAAGAGACTTTGATTTGGGTGATGAGAAGTAAGATTGAATCTGACCGAAGCCAATAAATTGACCAAGACAAGCAGGGTACCAGCAAAAGTTTGCCTTTATTAATACTCTCGGGTGAGGTCCCACAGTCCAACAAACGGGCCAGGGGAGTCACACCCGTCTTTGCTTGGCAGGGTTTCTTTTATGCTGCTGTTGGCACGTTCTGAGGGAGTTTGTGGCAGGTGATTTATGAGCAGGAAATTCATACAACTCCAACCTGGCCACCCTTGATAAGTCAGGGTGGTCGTTTATTGTCCAGTAGGATGTCAGCACAGCTCTGGTATGTCCTTGGGGGCCACTATTGTTTAACTCAGCGGATGGGATAGGGGAAGTCCTTATCTTCCCAGCCCCAAACCTTACATCCTCAGCGAGTGGGATGGGGGAAGTCCCTATTTTCTCAGCCCCAGACCTTATAAGTTGTACATTTGAAATCTGTATGGTTTTGTGAACCAATGGCACCCCAATAAATTCAATTAAAAAAAGATTCAACCTAGTAAATTTAAAGACCTAATTGACTTGAATGAATGAATGAAGTAAATTATTAGGCAAGCATCCCACCTAGTAAGTAGAGGTGGTCTGAGAAGCTATATAAAATGGAAGGTTTTTATGAGCAGAACTGGGTGGGACAAGAGTTATTAATAAAAAAAAAAGAGAGAGAGAGAGGACTGTTTCAGGCAAAATCACTTCCTTTGGGCAAAGGTCTTGTCACACAGATTACCTTACCAGCATTGATCAGAAAGTTCCAGACTGACTGCTTCAAGTCTCATTCCTGTGAGCAGCTAGCTGAAACTGCAATCGTCTTAGTTTGCTGCCTTGGGACGGTGACTCTGAAGCAGAATTTTTGGACTGGAACCTGAATTCTTTGTCCGCCAGACCCCAAGAATGAGTCAGAAGGCGGTAGAGCAAAGTTGGAGATTTACTGAGAAACAAGTACAGGCTCCCACTGGGGAAAGGGTTTGAAAAAGAGAGTGTTAACCCACAGAATAGATTCCCCTGTAGGGAGAGGGAAAGGGTCTCATTGAGTTTCTTTTCCGTATGGCTTATAAAGGCTACAGATCTTGGTGCCTTGATATCCCCTTTTGTCACTATTCCCTTAGACTGGTTACTGTAATAACTCCTGAGCTCAAAAGTTGAACCTCACATGGGTTCCCCCTCCCCTCCTTCCTTATTGTTCTCTTATTCCCTTTGGGCTTTCTTCTTCTCCTTCTGGATGAAGGGCTTCCTTCTCTTTATTTTGTAAGTATAGACCTTTTGCTGTCCCCAGCTCCCTCATTCTATGGAAATGTTCCTGTGGCAGCCTTTCAGCTCCCCTATTCTATGGAAATATAAACCATGTTTCCTTCATGGTCCCCTTAATTTTTAAAATTTCCTAAACCTGTCCTATTTTACCTCTAAAATTCCCATTTAAACTCCACCAGGGACTTTTGTTTCTTAAAAAAACAAGTACTTAGAGTCCTAAAATATCTCCTTCAGCCTGGCCGGCTTGCAGTTGAGCATCAACCTATGAACCAGGAGGTCATGGTTCCATTCCTGGTCAGGGCACATGCCTGGGCTGTGGGCTTTATCCCCAGAAGGAGGCAGTCAGTTAATGATTCACTCTCACTCTCATCATTTATGTCTCTCTCTCTCTCTCTCTCTCTCTCCCCCTCCCTTTCTCCCTCCCTCCCTTCCTCCCTGAAATAAATAAAAATATTTAAAAAAAATCTACTTCATAGTAGTAAAAATACTTCCACTATATATATATAGAAATAAACTTAATAAAAAGGTAGAAATCTAGTGAAGGCAAGTGGAAGGGGAGGGATGGCTGGATGGAGGTGGAGAAAGATGGGGGGAATGGGTGCCATATGTAATAGTATCAACAATAAAAATAATAATAAGAACAAAATAAAAAAACACAATCGGGGGTGGTGGAAACTCTTTTTCAAAGCCTATAAAATTCTTCCCTACAAGTAATACTTGAATTAATGGACAGACCATACCACATCTTTATCTAGAAGAATCTGATATTGTAAAGCTGCCAATTATTCTCAAATTATCTATAAATTTAATGCATTCTCATTAAAATTCCCTTGGTAGGATATTTTAATCAGAAAAATGAGTCTATAGTTAAAAAGGCAGGGAAAACATGTGAGACTAGTCAAGTACATGTGGGAGGAAAGAGAGTGGTGATGAGATTGTGAAGATGGGATGTGAGAATTTTCCAGAATGAAATGTGAATATTTACTCTAAAGCTCCAGTGGCTGAAGCACTGTGGTACTGTTACAGAGAACTGGAATAAATCAAGCAATGTTCAGAGAGTTTGGAGTTACATTTCTTATGTGCGGGTCCAGAGGAAAATGTCTCTCAAACTCTGGGCCCCAACATGAAGGAATTTTCCCTATTTATGTTTTTTTACCTTCTTTGTATCCCAAATATGGGATGTTTCCAGCCTCCTTTGCAAGTTCCTTTTTAAAAAATATTTTAACTAGAGGCCCGGTGCATAAAATTCATGCACTCGAGGGGGGGGAGGGGCGAGTTCCTCAGCCCAGCCTGTGCCCTTTTCTAGTCCAGGAGCCCTTGGGGGATGTCTGACTACTGCGGAGGTGGGAGAGGCTCCTGCCACTACTGCTGTGCTTGCCAGCCATAAGCCGGCTCAGGGCTTCTGGCTGAGTGGCTCTCTCCCAGTGGGAACATACTGACCACCAGGAAGTAGCTCCTATATTGAGCATCTGCCCCCTAGTGGCCATTGCATGTCATAGCAACCAGTCAGTCAATTTGCATATTAGCCTTTTATTATATAGGATCTTTATTGTTCAGTTTATTAATTACAATGTTTCCCCTTTTTTCCCCTATAGCTCCTCTCCACCTGGTACCCATCCCACCCTCTGCTCTTACCTCCCCACCACTGTCCTCTTCCATAGGTGTATGATTTTTGTCCAGTCTCTTGCTGCACCTCCCACACCACTCTTATCCCCAAGAATTGTCAGTCCATTCCTTCTCTATGTCTATGATTCTGTTATATTCACCAGTTTATCCTGTTCATCAGATTTTTAATTCACTTGATTTTTAGATTCCTTTGTTGATAGATGTGTATTTGTTGTTCATAATTTTTATTTTTACTTTTTTCTTCTTCATCTTCTTAAAGAACACCTTTCAGCATTTCATATAATATTGGTTTGGTGGTGATGAACTCCTTTAGCTTTCTCTTATCTGCGAAGCACTTTATATGACCTTCAATTCTGAATGATAGCTTTGCTGGGTAGAGTAATCTTGGTTGTAGATTCTTATAATTCATCACTTTGAAAATTTCTTGCCACTCCCGTCTGGCCTGCATTGTTTCTGTTGAGAAATCTGCCGAGAATCGTATGGGTGCTCCCTTATAGGTAACTAACTGTTTTTCTCTTGCTGCTTTTAATATTATCTCTTTGTCTTTTGCTCTTGGCATTTTAATTATGATGTGTCTTTGTCTGGTCCTCTTTGGATTCCTATAGTTTAGGGTTCTGTGCACTTCTTGGACTCCTAAGTCAATTTCTTTCACCAGGTGGGGGAAGTTTTCAGTCACTTTTTCTTCACATAGGTTTTCAGTATCTTGCTCTCTCTCTTTTTCTGGCACCCGTATAATTCGAATGTTGGTATATTGAGGTTGTCCCAGAGGCTCCTTACACTATCTTCAATTTTTTACATTCTTTTTGCTTCTTGCTTTTCCGGCTGAATGGATTTTGCTTCTTAAATCTTTGACTTGATTCTTGCAGTCCGCTAGACTGCCTTTAGGTCTTTGTATAATATTTTTTATTTCAGTCAGTGTATGCTTAATTTCTAGTTGGTCCTTTTTCATATCCTTGAGGGTCTCGTTCATATCCTCGAGGGTCTCATTCATATCCTCGAAGGTCTCATTAAGTTCATTGGCCTTTTCTAGAAGCCTCTTGAAAAACCTTATAACTGTGGTTTTGAACTCTATGTCCAGTTGTTTTTTCCCCTCCATTTCTTTCACATCTGATTTCTTTCCATGTCTCTGCATTTTGGCTGCTTTTCTGAGTTGGTCGGTTAGCTTTGTGTGGTAGATGTCCTCTAAGGGACAGTGGCTCAGCCTCCCCAGTTACCTGAGGTGGATACTCTTGGTGCAGCCCTTTATGGGTTGCACAGTCTTGTTGAAGTTAAGCCTAGATTATTGCTGTTAGCACTAGGAGGGTTTGACCTCCAGGCTAATTGGCTGTGAGGATCAGATGTGTTCAGGTTGGATAGGCACAGTCTCTGTGCTGAGCAGGCAGCCTTGATTTCCCATCAGCTCTGCCCTGTGTGGCACCTGGGTCTCTGTGCCTGGTGGTAATGGCTGCAAGCACCTCTGAGAGGAAGCTGCCGCTGAGCTCTACCTGCTGCCAGACAATTCAGCCTCTCGCCAAATGAGTCTGCACACCCAAAGTCTCACCCAGGGTTGTAAAACAATGCAGTCCGGTGGTTTCCCTTCTTTTTTTTTTTTTCCTCCCAAATGAGAGAGCAAGTCACGAGTCCTCTTTGTGCACTCACGTGCTTCTGCAGTTCCCAAGTTTACACGCCCTCTCTGTAAGCTCGCAGACTTCTGCAGTGCCCGAGTTTCAGCGTGCTTCCTCTTTACTGTCCAGTTTTACCCTGTATGAGTGTGGGTTCCCGGACCTTGCCCGGAACTGGGGAATCAGTGCAGTGGGACACCTTTGTCTCCCTCTCTGTTCCATAAAACCAGCTGGGTATCCAGCCACCCACCTATGGCTCCGAATCTCTGACTCCGCGCGTATCCTCAACTCTGCCCTCTGCTGCTCTTCTGAGTCACAGTGTCCTATCTTTACTTTTATTTGTGGAATTTACACTCAGCCAGCTTCCCGGTGATTCTGGATGATGTTCGTTCTGTTGTTAAGTTGTAGTTTTGAAATTGTTGTGTGGGGCAGCAAGATAGGTGTTAACCTATGCCGCCATCTTGGTTCCTCTCTGAATGACTCCTTTGCAAGTTCTTAAAGAGCCCCTATGTGCTGGGGCCTTGAGACCTCAATGAAAGGCATGGCCTGGTGCTTCACTGATAATTTAATCTGGGGAAGGTTTAATGGCCTCTCTCAAGTGGGAGTAGTCTTATTTTCCTTATTATTTAAGCAAGCAAGCATTTACAGAAGCCAAATAACAGAGTTAAAATTTCAAACAGCAGTTTTTATATAAGATGGATGCTTCAGTACCAACACAGAAAGGCACAACAGAATATATAGTTCAGAAACAGACACAAATATATAAAAAACATTTCATGTTTGACAAAAGGAGGTGCCTCAAATGACTGGGAATGGTCACACAAGCTCTAGAGTTATAAACACAAAGTTGTATTCCTTGTCACTTCATGCGCTAAAATGAATTTTGGATGTCAAAAATGTAAAGCATGAAATGAAATCAGAAAATAAGCAGTAGAAAATATATATGAGTATTTATACAGTTGTGATGGGGAAAATAATTTCAAGTGTCATAGCAAAGACAGAAGTCATAAAGTAAAAGATTTTGGTACTTGGTTACATAAAATAAAACAACGAGGATGTCAAAAACAGCATTAATATTAATGAGACACAAATACACAGAAGGAAAATCTTTGTTGTATAAATGAAAAAGAGTTAACACTTGCATCAACATAAGAAAAGTTCAGTCTTCTTACAATCAAAGAAATGCAAACTAAAACAGCAATAGAAATAGTGATTCACATAGTAAAGATTTTTTTAAAGATTATAATAACTAAGGTTGGCTGGGGTTAGGCAATTGTTCAATCTGTCTAGCTGATAATTTGTCAGTATTCATAAAAGTGTTGAAAATATATACATGCATATGGTCCATTCAAGGAAATGGCTATGCAAAGACATAGCAAAGCTTTGCCTTTAATAGTGAAACTTGGGAACAACCTAAAGGTTCCAGATGGAGGGCTTGATTAAGGAAATGTTGATGCAGTTATAAAGTGATACAGCCACACAAACAAGGAAGAAGGTGCATTTATTTAATATGAAATTGAAGAAAGGGTAGGCTGGGAAGGGAGGAGGCATGGGAGAACAGGAGGGTTCTGGGGTGTGAAGAAGGGTGGAAGAACACAAAGCCCAAAATCAGACACAGAATGAAGAAATGGGAGCCCAGTGTTTGCTGGGAGGCTGAGACGCATGCTCATATTCCCTCACTTCACAAGTTTGCTAATGAGTCTGCCAAGGATGTTATTAAAACCACTCATCACTAATTGGCCTTCTACACTCTCCTCTCTAAGGTCTAGTTCCTTTCTGTCTAAAGGACCAAAAAGAAAGCAATTTTCTTCCCCCTAACATTCCTTCCCTCTGGCTTTATTAGCAGAGATGCCAAAGTCAATTAGCAAATCCCCAGTCTCTCGGGCCCCTACTAGACCAATTATCCTGAACTCACTTTTGGAAGCTAATGAGAGGATTCTGTTTGTGGAACTTGCAAGGACTTAATTCCCCAATCCTGGCCCTGGCTGTTACTGTGGGAACCTTCATTAGAAGGGTTTCTGGAGGCACTGTGCCTCCTGAGACCCTGTGGAGCTGGGGAAGTTAGCAAAGTTTATTACATAGCAGCCTTTTGTCTAACAGACCAAAAGTTACTGAAGTGTTTGGGGGCCCAAGAGATTAATTACGGGGACGGGAGAGGCAGCAGCGTCTACAGATCTGAGTCCTTCACTGGCTAGTGGTAAGGAAAAGTGAGGGCCAGTGTGATTCAAAGGGAATAGTGCTGGCTGGAAGGCTGGAGTTTTGGATGGGTGGGTGGGGGGTGTAAATCAATGCTTTGGTTTTTATTAGAGAGAGAGCACAAACTCCAGAATATGGCAAATCTTACTTGAAATCCAACATAATTTTAACGTATTTTACATTATACTTGTCCACTCAATAATTCTGCATTTCAATTCATTTATTCATCAGAATAGTCATTTGAAATATTAAGATTCCGATTTTATAGATGAGAAAACTGAACTCACAGAGAGGAAATGACCTGCCCAGTGTCACACAGCTGGCCCGTAGCATCGGTAGCCCACAGCCAGGTCTGCCAGCTCTTCAGTCCAATTCCATCTTCAGTTGACCACAGCTGCTTTAATGCCTGGGCTTCTCAGCTCGCTGCCTGGCACAAAGGAGATGCGTGATTCCTATTTGGTTTTCTTTACATCCTGGCTGAGACAACTATCTGCAAATACCAAATAAAGGTTTAGACTTTTAAGGTCTTGCTATTATATCCTCAGATCTTACAAACATAAACTCTGAAAACAAAGGTAGATATTTTTTGGCTGATATTCCGAGTTTCCTTCCTAAGCTCACTTCTTACAACTTATTATTATTATCTCCCAGGCCTTCACGTCTCTGCCTGGGTCACTGCTACCACCTCCAATCTGGGGATCTCTCCAGTTGCCAAAGCCCAAGAGCTCACTTTTCCCCACCAGAGATCCACTGTGTATGATTCATTCCTGGGTTTAAACCTGTTCGTAACCTTATTGCTTGTCCATTTAATTGCCCATGGCCCATTATTTCCTTCCAGCCTTCTTCATCCTGTGTGATTGAGTATTAACTCTGTAGTTGGTGAATGAAAAAAAGCTCAAGATAGCCTTACCCAGTTTGGCTCAGTGGATAGAGCATCAGCCTGCTCTATCAAGGGCATATACCTTGGTTGTGGGCACATCCCCAGTAGTGGGTATGCAGAAGGTAGCTGATCGATGTTTCTCTCTCATTGATGTTTCTAACTCTCTATCCCTCTCCCTACCTCTCTGTAAAAAATCAATAAAATTCATTTTTTTTAAAGTTCAAGATACACGCAAGGGACTAATTTTATGGATAAAGGAATTAATGTTTAAAGAGAATTTCATGTAGACTTACTAGTAAGTAGAAGAGACTGTTTAGAACTTAGGTCTCCAGATGTCCTGTCCAATTCCTCTTCACTCAACTGTACTGCATTTCTGCTTTCAGAGTTTCATTTCTGAGACTCATTGCATCCAGAGTCAGTATTGCTCTGTTAGTTTAGAATTCTTTGGCGATTTACTAGAGACAGGCAGGCAGGGAGGCAAAAATACTAGGCTAGGACTCCGCCCTTGAAGGTTGTCCTATCTACTAACTCTATAAACTTTGAAAAATCATTCAGCCTCTCTGTACCTCTGCTTTTATAACTGTGAAGGGAGGTTAATAAAAGCTGGCCTTCTTACTTGGCCTTCTTACTGTCCAATCCTGGCCCTGGTTGTGGGTGGCACTCAGCTGTGCAGTTGCAATAGTCAAATGACAGCATAGATGTCAAAGTGCTTTGTAAATACTAATGGAATAATAAGAGAAACCGTACTTTAGTTACAATTATCTTCAGTCATAAGAGTGCCTTTCTCTGTGCTGAACATGTGTAAGCCTGCAGCTGGTAGAATGGATGTGGGGTAGGAGGCATTGTTGAGATGTGTATGAGGGCATCTCCAAGTAGACATATGCAGACTCATTCAGGAAGAAACTGGACTGTCTGGCAGCGGGCAGAACTTGAAGGCAGCTTTCCCTCAGAGGTGCTTGCAATTATTACCATTGGACACTGAGACACAGGGGCCTGTTAGGGCAGGTCTGATAGGAGACCAATGCTGTCTGCTCCACCCTGAGACTCCGCCCCATCCAAGCTGAGCAGAGGCTTTTGCAAGTATTGTCTCATAAGGGTGTTTCTAGCACAGAAGTTCTCCCAGTGTAGACACAGCTGATTCTCACAGCCAACTGGCCTGGAGGTTAATCCTCCCAATGATACCAAGAACAATCAAGGCTTAACTACAACAAGACTGTGCACACAGCCCACAATGGGGTACACCAACAGTGTCCACCTCAGGTAACTGGGGAGGCTGAGCCACTGGGCCATATAGTATACCTAGCAATCAAAGGCACTCTATCATCTCAGGGATGCAGCCAAAATGCAGGGACAAAGAAACAGGTCACAAATGAAAGACATGGAGGAAAGCAAACAACTGGATATAAAGTTCAAAACCACAGTTATAAGGTTTTTCAAGAATTTTCTAGAAAAGGCTGATAATTTAGTGAGACCCTTGAGGATATGAAAATGGACCAACTAGAAATTAAGAATACACTGACTGGAGAGAACACCAAGATGGTGGCATAGATGAACACCTATTGCTCTGCCCCGCGCAACGATTTAGGAACTACAACATAACAGCAGAACAGACAGCACCCAGAATCGCCAGAAAGCTGGTTGAATGAAAACTCCACTAACTGGAGTGGAGGTGGGACACTGAGAATCAGGAGCGGCAGGAGTGCAGCCTTTCAGACGGAAACAGGTTAGCAGCCGTCCTGGTGGCGCGCGCCCGGGCTGGGGCTGGAGCAGCAATGCCCGTCCCACTGCCCGGATTCCCCAGCACCAGGCGAGGTTCGTCCCACTGCCCGGATTCCCCAGCGCCAGGCGAGGTCCGGCTGAGGTCCGGGGGACGCACCCTGGAAGCGGGGCGCGGCAGAGGCTCCTGAACTGCGAGTTTCCGCGAAAGGGTCGTGCAAACCCGCGACTTGCCCCCTGGAAACTTGTCTCCTGGTTCTGGAAACCATTTATTTTACAATCCTGGGCTAGACTTTTGGTGTGCAGGCACATTTGGAAAAAGGCAGAGTTGTCTGGCAAGGGGAAGAGACTAGCGGCTTTCTCTTGGCGGTGTCTGCAGCCATCCCCATCCAACAGAGACCCGTGCTCGCGAGCGCCGCATAGGACGCAGCTGACTCTGATGCTGCCTGCTCAGCTCAGAGACTCTGCCCATCCAATCTGAACACAGTCTCCCCTCACAGCCAATTGGCCTGGAGGTCAAACCCTCCTAGGGCTAACAACAACAAGCTGGGTTTAAATTCAAAAATACTGAATGCAACCCATAAAGGATTGCAGTAAGAGCACCCACCTCAGGTAACTGGGGAGGCTGAGCCACTGTCCCTTTGAGGATATCCACCACATAAAGCAGCCACCATGCAGAGACATGGAAAGAAATCAGGTGTGAAAGAAATGGAGGAGAAAAGACGACAAGACATAGAGTTCAAAACCACGGTTATAAGGCTTTTCAAGAGGCTCCTAGAAAAGGCCGATCAACTTAATGAGAATTACCAGGAAATAAACAAGACCAACCAGGAAATGAATGAGAATTACAAGAAAAAGAATGAGAACCTCAAGCAAATGAATGAGACCCTCAAGGAAATGAACAGGCCTCTGAGGTTACGAACCAGACCCTCACGGATAAAAAAAAGGACCAACTAGAAATCAAGCTTACACAGACTGAAATAAAAAATATTACACAAAGTCCTAAAAGCAGTCCGGAGGGCCACAAGAACCAAGTCAAAGATTTGAAATACAAAGAACCAAAATCCACTCAGCTGGAAAAGCAAGAAACAAAAAGAATTCAGATAATTGAAGATAGCATAAGGGGCCTCTGGGACAACCTCAAGCATGCCAACATCCGAATTATTGGGGTGCCAGAAAAAGAGAGAGAGCAAGTTAATGAAAACCTACTTAAAGAAATAGTGACTGAAAACTTCCTCCACCTGTTGAAAGAAACTGCCTTAAAAGCCCAAGAAGTACACAGAACCCCAAAATATAGGAATCTAAAGAGGACCACACCAAGACATATCATAATTAAAATGCCAAGAGCAAAAGATAAAGAGAGAATATTAAAAGCAGCAAGAGAAAAACAGTTGGTTACCTACAGGGGAGCACCCATACGATTGTCAGCAGATTTCTCAACAGAAACGATGCAGGCCAGACGCAAGTGGCGAGAAATATTCAAAATAATGAAGAGCAAGAATCTACAACCAAGATTACTCTATCCAGCAAAGCTATCATTCAGAATTGAGGATCAGATAAAGTGCTTCGCAGATAAGAAAAAGCTAAAGAAGTTCATCACCACCAAACCAGTATTATATGAAATGCTGAAAGATATTCTTTAAGAAGAGGAAGAAGAAAAAGGTTAAAATATAAATTATGAACAACAAATACACATCTATCAACAAATGAACATAAAACTCAAGTGAATTGATAGGCTGATGAACAAGATAAACTGGTGACTATAACAGAAACATGGACATAGAGAGGGAATGGACTGACAATTCTTGGGGAGAAAAGGGTTGTGGGAAGTACAGCAAGAGATTGGACAAAAATCTTGCAACAATGGGAGAGGACATTGGGGAGGGGGAGGTGAGGGTGGAGGGTGGGATAGGTACAGGGTGGAGGGGAGATATAGGGGGATAAAAAAGGGGAAACAATGTAATTAATAAACTGAACAATAAAGAAAAAAATAAACTAGAAGAAAAAAAAAAGAATACACTGACTGAAATAAAAAATATTATACAGAGATCTAACAGCAGACTAGAGGATCGTAAGAGTCAAGTCAAAGATTTGAAATACAAAGAAGAAAGAATACTCAACCAGAAAAGCAAAAAGATAAAAGAGCCAAAACCAGTTTGGCTCAGTGGATAGAAGGTCTGCCTGCAGACTGAAAGGTCCCAGGTTTGATTCTGGTCAAGGGCATGTACCTTGGTTGCACGCACATCCCCACTGAGGGATGTGCTGGAGGCAGCTGATTGATGGTTCCCTCTCATCAAAGTTTTTAACTTTCTATGCCTTTCCTTTCCTCTCTGTAAAAAATCAATAAAATATATTTAATAAAAAAAGAATCCAAAAATATGAAGATAGTGTAAGGAGCCTCTTGGACATCTTCAAGCATATCAACATGAGAATTATGGGGGTGCCAAAGAAGAGAGAGAGCAAATTACTGAAAATCTATTTGAAGAAATAATGACCAAAAACTTCCCCCACCTGGTGAAAGAAATAGACTTACAAGTCCAAGAAAAGCAGAGAACCGCAAACAAAAAGAATCCAAAGAGGATCACACCAAGACACATCATAATTAAAATGTCAAGAGCAAAAGACAAAGAGAGAATATTAAAAGCAGCAAGAGAAAAATAGTTAGTTACCTATAAGGGAGCACCCATACGATTCTCAGCAGATTTCTCAACAGAAACTATGCAGGCCAGACGGGAGTGGCAAGAAATATTCAAAGTGATGAATAACAAGAACCTACAACCAAGATTACTCTACCCAGAAAAGCTATCATTCAGAATTGAAGGTCAGATAAAGAGCTTCACAGAAGGAAAAACTTAAAGGAGTTCATCAACACCAAACTAGTACTATATGAAACTAGAGGCCTGGTGCACAAAATTAGTGCATGGGGGTGGGGAGGTTGTCCCTCAGCCCAGCCTGCTCCCTCTCCTATCTAGGACTACTTGAGGGATGTCTGACCACCCTTTGGATATCCCTCTCACAATCCAGAACTGCTGGTTTCCAACTGCTTGCCTGCCTGCCTGCCTGCCTCCCTGACTGGCCCTAACCACTTCTGCCTGCCAGCCTGATCACCTCCTAAACCACTACCCTGCCAGCCTAATTGATGTCTAACTTTTCCCCTGCCAGCCTGTTTGCCCCCCCTTCCCTCATCTGCCGGCCTGGTCACCCCAACTGCCCTCCCTTGTAGGCCTGGTTCCTTCCAATGACCCTCCTCTTCTGGCCATCTTGTAAGGCCATCTTATGTCCACATGGGGGCAGGATCTTTGACCACATGGGGGCAGCCATCTTGTGTGTTGGAGTGATGGTCAATCAGCATATTACTCTTTTATTAGATAGGATAAAGGCCTGTTACATGGGTGGTGCCCAACTGGTTTGCCCTGAAGGGTGTCTCGGATCAGGTTTGGGGTTCCTTTGGGGTGTGGGGTGGCCTGGGTGATGGGCCTGTGGTGGTTTGCATGCTGTCCACACCCCCAGCGACCCAAATGGAGGCCCTGGTATCTGGGATTTATTTATATTCTACAATTGAAACTTTGTAGCCTGGAGTGGAGCCAAGCCTTTTGCTTGCTCTGTGGCAGCAGCCATTTCTGTTGGGACATTTACTTTCTATAATTGAAACATTGTAGCCTAGAGTGGAGGCCAAGGCCGGTCAGAGCTGCAGAAGCTTGGCTTCTTCCATAGCCCTGGCAACCCTAGCCTCTGCTCTCTCCAGCTCCATGGCTGCCATCATTATCTTCTATAATTGAAACTTTGTAGCATTGAGTGGAGGCCTAGGCCAGAAAGGGCAAGTGGAAAGCTTGGCTTCCTCCATTGTTGGGGAAACTCAAGCCTCCCTCCTGCTCTCAGTGGCTGCAGCCATCTTGGTTCGGGTTTATTTGCATATTTGCTCCTGATTGGTTTGTGGACATGGCTTGTGGGTGTAGCAGAAGTGCAGCCAATTTGCATATTACTCTTTTATTATATAGGATGCTGAAAGGTATTCTTTAAGAGAGGAAGAAGAAAAAGTGAAAGATAAAAATTATGAACAACAAATACATATCTATCAACAAATGAATCTAAAAATCAAGTGAATAAAAAAATCTGATGAACAGAATAAACTCATGAATATAATAGAATCAGGGACATAGAAAGGGAGTGGACTGACAATTCTCAGGGGGAAATGTTTGGGGGGTGTGGGAAGAGACTGAACATCCATCGTACACTTATGGATGAGGACAGTGGTGGGGGGTAAAGACAGGTGGGAACTGCATGGAGGGGATCTATGGGGGAAAAAAGGAACAATTGTAATAATCTGAACAATAAAGATTTATTAAATTAAAAAAAGATTTCAAATTTATTTCAATTGCACAGTCATTAAATTAAAAAATACGAACTAGTTCATTTGTGTCCCATTTCCTGACCTACATTATAATTTTCTCCCATCTGTCTTTAATGCATTTTCTATCAGCAACTTAGACATGCTTTTACTTATGCATTAGCCTTTCTCCCTGCTCTAGGGCAAACCATAGTCTACCCTGGCCCATACTATCTACCTTCTTCCCATCCCTCATCCCATTCCTGAAATCCCCCTTGATCACATCAGGCTTTAAGCATAACAAAGTGGGGTGTGTCCAAGGAGGAAGGGGTGTCTGAATGCCATCTAATTCAGTGGGCTTCTTTCCTGTCAGCACCCTCTTCAGGACACCCTGAACATCAGGGTTCTGGAGGCTGTAGATGACTGGGTTCAGCATCTGGCTGAAGATAGTACTGAGAATCCCAATCCCCTTTTCCTTGTCTAAGGCTGAGATTGAGCCCAGACACATTTCACTGAAGAAGCTGGTTCCATAAAAGATACAGACCACGGTGAGGTGGGAGCCAATGTGGAGAAGGCCTTCTTCCCCCTCTCAGCTGAGCAAATTCTCAGCACAGCAGCTGGGACGTGGGCATAGAACACTGAGAAGGATTATGGGGTCATCCCATGAAAATACCACCCCTTCTCCCTCTCCTGCCCCCACAAACAAACAAACAAACAAACAACAACAACAACAACAACAAAGCAGTTGCCTATTGAGGTAAATGGTGGAGCAAGAGAGGTGGAAAAGAGGTAGGAGGTCACAGTAGAAGTGGTTGGCTACATTAGGGCCACAAAAGTGAAGCATGGACACAGCCACTGTATGCGTCAGAGCATTGATGAAGGAGACGGTGTAACAGATGCTCACCAGAGCATCCTGGACTTCACAGCTCATGAGGGTGCTATAGATGAGGGACTGGAAGATGGTCAGGTAATGGTCATAGGCCATGGCTGTGGGGGATGACATCTATGGGGATCTCAGGGTCCCTTTTCACACACCCAGAATCATTATGGGACACCCCCCACACTCAAAGATACAACCCTAGTGGCCCCCACTAACAAGGCCCTAATGGGGAAGACATTGCATTCTTGACGACTCATTAGGAAACTTTGTGGAGAAGGTTTCTTTACTTGTGCCTCCTCTCATCTCCAGGTCAAGGAAGCTTTGGCGCGGGCTGCTATGTGCTCAGAGCCTTTCTCTGGGCCAGGAACCTGGGAGAGCAAAGCACTCAGTCTGGTCAGTCTGGACTGCGGTTGAGTCCCAGCTCCACTATTAGCTCCAAGGGTGACTTTGAGAATATGGATGAACTTTGCACTGTCCTTATGAGATAAATGAGATTAATAACACTTCCTATTCACCCTCATGAAACCAATATGAGAGGTGGAGTAAAGCTGAATGTGAAGCCTTTTTAAGAAAATCAAAAGCATCACAAAGTTGTGAAGCATCATTACTGGGTTCATTAAAGGCTGGGTTGTTTCTAGGTCTGTGGCTCCCCAAACCCCCAACTTTTCCTGGGAGGGCTAATTTTGAGGTCCCCAGGTGATGGTACTGTAGAGGGTAGCAGCACACAACAGAGATGACCTCATCTTTCTTTCACTCATTTTCTTACATATGGCCTTTCCTAGCTTCCTTCGGCTCAGGCCCACACAGTGCCTCACCTTATTCCTTTCCCTGCACCAGAAACCTCTCTGGCTCTGTACCCGTAACAAGGTGAGTCAACTCCAGAGCCCTCTTCAGCTCCCTAATACTAGAGAAGGAACTCGAGTTGTTACTAAGTGAGTCAAACCTAGTTCACACAGGATTCAGTCGGGGGAAAGGGTCTTGCTCAGAGTAACGCATCAAGTGAAGAAAACCCGGGACCTTCTATGCCAGATCACTTTGCCAATGCCTCTCATTCTTGGATGGAGTCTGCTTTCTATTTTTATCAGTGAGTACGAGGACATTCATCAAATTGAACCTTCCTGCTGGACCCATTCCTCAGGTAGCAACTGTGGGTCACACCCTGCATCAGAGGCCCTGATTGATTCTTCACCATCAGAAGTATAAAGGATTTAGCTGGAACATCAGATCAGGCAGCCTGGGCTCATTCTGGACATCTGAATGGTAATCTAGGATAACCTCTAAGTTAAGCTCACCAAGGTGATTTAAGATGGTCTTCTTAGGTGATAGACCAGTAGTCACCCTAGAATCTTGTTGGCGACTCTAGAATTTTGTTAGAAGCTTCATATCTGCAGAGTGAGGTTATATGGCATTTCTGTGGGGTGTCCTCTTCTTGCCTAGCCTTATTTATTTATTCATAGAGGCAATCCCTTCCTAGCTGCCAAATTCTTCTGGGCTGTTTTCAAGAAAAGACAGATGTCAGTGGATGAATTCTTTTAACTGCTGTCTGAATTATTCCTGATGCCCTATCTAGACAAAGGCAGTGAAAGTCCTACAGCAGTACTTCCGGCCTTTTACTCAGACTTACACCTCCCTTGAATCATACCACTTCTTCATTGCCTTGCATAAATGCCAGGTCATCTAGAAAGCCTTTCCTAACCGACAGCCCAATCTGATACCCCCTTTCACTGAAAATTTGTTTGTCTTATGGTCTTAGTTGCCAAGTTTATCCATTTATTTATTTCACCTACTGTATGCAAAGTGTGAGGATGAGCACTGAGAATGCAGAGCTGCCAGGCATAAGTCTGTCCTGAAACCACTTAGAGTGGGTAAAGGAGTAGGGAGGTGCTCTAGAGAGGTTAGCAGATATAAACACTATGAAGTATACAAGTAAAGTGCTGCAGGAGTTTAGGGAGAGGAGTTGATATGGAGAAGGACCAGGACAACTTTTATGGAAGAGAAACACTTTAGTTGAATCTTAAAGGATTTGAGCACTTGTAGTTAGCAAGAGAGCATTCCAATAAAATAAACAGTTTGAGCAAAGATAGGGAGGAATGAAATGAAAGAGTGTGAAACCTTATAACTCCAGTTAGAGTGGATTTGGGAAGGCAATTGGAAGGCAGTTTAATTATTCTTTAATTATATAAAATGAGTGGGAGATGGTTGGCTCCTGTTGATATGTTAATGCAGTAGTATTTGTTGAGTGAGTTTAGATCTAGATCTATAATTAGACTCAGAGGGTGACACAACAAGAATCACAGCTTTCAGAGATTTTAGGAGACACGGCATTAGATTTCTCACTCACATGGAATCCTCTATGCAGGATCCTCTAACACTGACAGTCACACAACATGGGGACCTAATTTGGATTCTGGAATGGAGGCTTCCACCACTTATCCCAGCATGTCTGCAGTGGCTGCTCTGCCTTATTTGCATATGTAAAACAAACTTTATAGAAAAGAGGATGTCTGGAAGGTCTAGGGGAATCAGTTGTTGGGGATGAAAGAAAGCAGGGGATGAAAGAAGGCAGCCAGTAGGCCTGGGATGGTTTCTAGGGACTGTCCAGATAAAACAAGGACTTTGCAAGATATTCTATTCATGGCAAGGACTTTGCAAGATACTCTAAACTTGTATGATTTGTCATTGTTTTTATGCACTATAAATAATTTTCAGAAAAACTGGTAACATGGGAAAGACTCAGGTTCTATTTTGAAAGTAAAGCAAGAAAGAGTGGTGATTATGATGGTGGAGGGGTGGTTGCAAAGGCAGGGGTGGGAGACTGTGGCCTGCCTTTGACAATGGAAGTCCCTGGGATACAGCATTGAAGAGGCATGAAAAGCAGGCTGGCGTCCTTTGGGCCAGTGGTCAGCAACTGGTGGACTGCAGACCACTGGTGGTCGGTGAAGTCTGAAAGGTTGGTGACTGCTGCTTTGGGCAACATTTGGAGAAAACAGAAAGCAGAGGGCTGGGAGGCAGGCTGGAAGAAGTGCCTTTGGGAACCTGCAGTTCTGTGACATTTGGTGGCAGATTTAGAAAAAACGGAATCAGTCAGACATGTCAGAGGACAGGTTTTCACAGGATGGATGGAGGAGGAGAGCCCAGAGTTAACTGAGAAGCAGAATGAAGGGAGACAGGTGCTGAATGTAACTGTGACCTACCTATCCAAAAAGCCTGCTTGTTCGCCAGCTAGTGGGACAGGTCTGTATGTGAACAAGAGAGCCTGAGGTTTGCAAGGCACAGCCACACAGTGTGGGAATAGGTTTCTCAGCCAGAAGAGTGCTCCAGAGCAGCCCGAGAGAGAACTATAGAAAGAAGTACATGGTAACTATGAGGAGTGCCCTTGGGCACTTGGGTGGAAGCAGTCATCTTGGGCTGGTCTGACCAGTGGATACATTCCTGGTGTCCTCATACAATCCTTTCTCTGGTGGCCTCATAGTTGTTTGGGGTTTAGTAAACATACAACGGGATAGCCCAGCAACAGGAACTTAAAAAACAAAAAACAAAAAGAAAACCAGGCATTTGGCCTGGCCAGTGTGGCTCGGTGGTGGAGCATCGACCTATGAACCAGGAGGTCATGGTGTGATTCCTGGTCATGGCACATGCCCAGGCCTGCAGCAGGCTCAGACCCCTGGGGAGACTGCAGGAGGCAG
Organism: Antrozous pallidus; assembly: GCA_027563665.1. Classification (NCBI taxonomy): domain Eukaryota; kingdom Metazoa; phylum Chordata; class Mammalia; order Chiroptera; family Vespertilionidae; genus Antrozous; species Antrozous pallidus. The sequence continues at coordinate 16,512,437 of CM050526.1, forward strand.
CCGATCAATGGCTTTCTCTCATCATTGATGTTTCTATGTCTCTCTATCTCTCCCTTCCTTGCTGAAATCAATGAAAGATATATGAAAACCAGACATTTGATAAGTATATTTGGTATGTATTCTAATCCCAACAATTCTAACCCCAGAATGACTCACCATAGTTTCCTATTAGTATATCGAGGGAGCAGATACTCTCCAAGGTACCGGCTAACCAGGTCCTTCTCTGACTCAATGATATTATAAACATGATATACGGAGTATAACTCAGTGTACTAATGAAGCCATTATAGAAGTTATGGTAAAAATATTTAACAAGCACCAGACTGCTACCCTGTACCAATGTACCAATGGACTCTGGCTGAATATTATCCACAGTGAATCCTACCATGCCTCAGATTCTATGTTATTGATGGGAAACTGACATTGCATCTTGGATTTGTTATTTCTCAATATTTAGGAACTTTTAAAATTATTCCTACATCATGATGAATATAGTTTGCGGATATCACAGCTTTTAATTATTATTATCTATGAAGCTTTTAATTACTCTTGAAACTATTACAATGTCCCCACCCTCCTTATTGGCTCCCTTCATCTGCTCCCTTACCCTCCCCAGGTTTCCCCACACTATACTGCATATACAGTATGCAGGTAACTTCATTGATTAATCTCATCCTTCCTCTCCCTTCTTCCATCTTAAATATGTGAGTCTGTGCCATGCTTCAATGCCTCTGGTCTTTTTGTTAATTGGTTTATTTTGTTCATTACATTCTACATGTAAGTGAGATCTTGTGATACTTGTCTTTCTCTGACTGGCTTATTTTGCTTAGCCTAATAGTCTCCAGGTTCATCCATGCTGTCTCAAAGGATAAGAGATCCTTGTTACAGTTGCATAGTGTTCCATTGTGTAAATGTACCACAGTTTTTAAATCCTTTCATCTACTGATGGGCACTTGGGCTGTTTCTAGATCTTAGCTATTGTAAATAATGTTGCTATGAACATAGCGGTGCATTTATTTTTTCTGATTGGTGTTCCTGGCTTCCAAAAATCATAAGTATTTCCATGTACTAATAATGTTACTGGGTAACTAGAGTTTAAAAAAAAACACATAAAAAAGACAGGATAAAATGCAAAACAATTAGTTTAATAAATAAAAAATAAACATAGTCTTAAACATCTTCTACTAAAACACGTACATGAAGAATAAAATAGACCACAAGCTTCAGAGACTGGTAAGTAATTTGGCTGTTTAGATACAAGTAGCCCCCCCCCTTTTTTTTTTCTTTTTTAAGGAAGAACAGTGGAGCAAACGTTATTTCTTCATACAGCAGTGAGGCAAATTTGAATTGATATATAGCAGTCTAAACCTTTACTTAATCTGCTGGCTTAATCTTCTGGAAACATGACAGAGAGGAGCCATTGAGTTCCTATTGCTAGCCTTTGAAGATCTCTGTAATCTGGGAAAAACAGAACATTAAAAATATTTGTTTATTATTATAAAAATACTCAGATTCACTCTAGATAATTCAAAAGCAAAAGAAATAATTTAAAAAATCTCTCATATTCCTACTAGTCAATGGTATTGGGTCATTTTTCTAGGAACCTGCACATACAATTCAGGTATAAGCTTATTTCGTACTTTACCTTTCATTTTATATGATGAAATTTATCTTATAATTGGGACTTTTGGGTTTTATAGCTGATCCTCATTGGCATATAAAGTATCTATTGACTTGCATATAATTTAAAAAATTTAACTTTTTAATGCTGTATAATAAAAGGCTAATATGCAAATTTACTGAACAGTGGAATGATCAGTTGCTATGTTGTGCATTGACCACCAGGGGACAGACGATCAATGCAGGAGCTGTCCCCAGCTCTCAGGCTCCAGGCCAGCCAAAGTGGGTGCCAGTGGGGGGACCTCCAATTGCCCTGTTGTTTGCCCTGCAGAGGGAGGCGACCTCCAGTGGCAGTGGGCAGGGCTGGCGAGCAGCTGCGTGCCAACTGTGAGCCGGCTTCTGGCAGAAGCTGTGGGAGTGCACTGACCACCAGGGGGCAGCTCTTGCATTGAGCATCTGCTCCATAGTGGTCAGTGCATGTCATAGTGACTGGTCATTCCGGTCGTTCTAGTCGTTAGGTTGTAATAGTCACTTAGGATTATATAATCCTAAGTGACCATTAGGACCAAATGGCTAGAACAACTGGACAACTGGGCAGTAGCTATGACGCACACTGACCCAGACCTTGCTGCTGGGACCAACCTCCCACAGTCCCTCCCCCTGACTGGCCAGCCCCCAAACCTCTAATTGGCCTCAATCATTGGCCAGGCTGAGGGAGGGACCCCACCTGTGCACAAATCTGTGCACCAGGCCTCGTGTGTGTGTGTGTGTGTGTGTGTGTGTGTGTGTGTGTGTATAGATATATAGATAGATATAAATATAGATTATCAGTGAGAGTAGTATAGAATAATTCCATTTTTTTACTATTAGCATTAAGATTTGCTAACTTTTATTTTATTTTATTTTTTAAAAATATATATTTTATTGATTTTTTTTACAGAGAGGAAGGGAGAAGGATAGAAAGTCAGAAACATCGATGAGAGCGAAACATCGATCAGCTGCCTCTTGCACACACCCCACTGGAGATGTGTTCACAGCCAAGGTACATGCCCTTGACCGGAATCGAACCTGGGACCTTTTAGTCTGCAGGCCGACGCTCTATCCACTGAGCTACACCGGTTTTGGCAAGATTTGCTAACTTTTAAAAATGGGTTGCAAAGCTTCCATTTTTTTCTAAGAAAATTTTGTTATATGATAATTTTATTTACATTGATAACTTAACATAATTTGTATAAGAAATATATGAGCCTGGAGCTACATGTAGAAATACATTATTGATGATATAGTTTCCCTTGTAGCTAGTTTATATGGTGTGGGGATTGTCCTTGAATTGATTGTTAAAATTTAGGAGTATGATATATTCTGTTATTATTTTATTTATTTTTGGTCTGTGGTTATACCACTTTTCAATCCCTAGTTTTGTGTATATTTACATTTTTATTGATTAGATATTTTCTAGATATTTCTTTATTTCTATTATTTATAAAAGGACTTATAATCAATTCTTTAATTTATTTTTTTAATTATCATCTGTTAATTTCTATTTTTTCCCATTATTTCCCTCCAAAATCTCATATAGGTTGTTGATGGGAGGACCTCATTCCTTGAATCTAGGGAACAAAGAAAATAATAATTTATATATCTTTCATGAGGTCATAGAAGTGGGGGGACCAAGGCACCAGGCATTTCACCTAGAAGCTGGGTAAAGAGTGAAGTGAAGACAGAGAGAGGGTTAATGAGTGAAGTGCAGTCTACAGATTGGGAAAATAACCCCTAAGACACTTCAGCATTTTCTATATTGGGAAGACTTGTCCCTTCCACTATGAGATGTCTTCTTACAGGGACCCATGGAAGCAGAATCTGGGGCCAATGGAACAGCTGTTACTGAATTCATCCTGCTGGGCTTGGTGGAGACACCGGGGTTGCTACCACTTGTCTTTGTGCTCTTCTTCTTTGCCTACCTGCTCACAGTTGGGGGCAACCTCAGCATCCTGGCTGCCATCTTGGTGGAGCCCAAACTCCACACCCCCATGTACTTCTTCCTGGGGAACCTATCCGTGCTGGATGTTGGGTGCATCACTGTCACTGTTCCCTCAATGTTGGGTCGCCTCTTGTCCCACAAGCGCGCAGTTCCCTATGGAGCGTGCCTCACACAGCTTTTCTTCTTCCATCAGTTGGCTGGTGTAGATTGCTTCCTATTGACAGCCATGGCCTATGACCGATTCCTGGCTATCTGCCGGCCCCTCACCTACAGCACCCGTATGAACCAGATGGTCCAGAAGATATTGGTGGCAGTGTCCTGGGCTTGTGCCTTCACCAATGCACTGACCCACACTGTGGCCATATCCACGCTCAACTTCTGTGGTCCCAATGTGATCAATCACTTCTACTGTGACCTCCCACAGCTCTTCCAGCTCTCTTGCTCCAGCACCCAACTCAATGAGCTGCTGCTTTTTGGTCTGGGTATCCTCATGGCAGGTGCACCTGTGATTCTTATTGTCACCTCCTACATCCACGTGGCAGCAGCAGTCTTGCGAATACGCTCTGCCGAGGGTAGGAAGAAGGCCTTTTCCACATGTGGGTCCCACCTCACTGTGGTTGGCATCTTCTATGGTACAGGCATCTTCAGCTACATGCGTCTGGGTTCAGTAGAGGCTTCAGACAAGGACAAGGGGATTGGCATCCTCAACACTGTCATCAGCCCTATGGTGAACCCACTCATCTACAGCCTCCGGAACCCTGATGTGCAGGGCGCCCTGCGCAAAGTGCTCATGGGGAAGCGAGCCCTTGCATGAGAGGTGCCCCAGGAGGGTAGAAGCACAGCACCTGGTCCTTCCCTTTCATAGATGCTTGAGCCAGATGACTTGTTAGGAGTGAGACTTGTTCCCCAGGAGGCTCTCCCTGATAAAGGCTGTGCAGGTTCTGTAGATCAGAGTCCTTGGCTCATTGCCATTTTGTCCTAGCTATCCTTTTCCCTTCAGATGTGCTTCCCTGCCATGTGAGGACACAGTGGGAAGGTGGCTTTTTGCAACTCAGGAAGCTCTGTATCCTGGGAGATGGGTGGTCCTACAGGCAGCCCTTTGTTTATTTTCTGCCTGGGTCCCCAAAAATGCACCAACAAAGATTCTCTCCAAACTGGAATATGGAAAGCCACAACGTAGTTTCAAGTATTAGCACAACCGCCTGTCAGGCTTCACTTGAAACAGCTCCCCCAACTGCTCTTACACAGGACTCTCCACAAGAATTCAGACCTAGTGCAGTATAATTTGAGACGCTGATTTCCAGTGCCCTGTCTACATTGCAAGAACCTGGGGTATTTAACAGTGCAGAGTTTATATTTTGTTTTAGGCGTCTCCTTTTTCCCCTCCTAAATTGGAAATATATATTGATTAAAGAATTTCCATTAAAAATTATGTTTATAAAAATAAAAACAAGACAAAATTTTAACAGTGAAAAATTAAAATAAAATATTTCACCCCATTTGTTCTCATCCTTAATAATTTAAAATTCAAGAAGAAAGAAACCACTGCTAAGAATTTGGTGCTTTTCCATTTTGTTTTTTATACATATATAAACATATTTATAATTTTTATATCAATATTAACATGTTTATACAATATAAACCTATTGTATATTGTCTATCAATAGTGGCATGTTATGTCATGTTTTATTGCTGACACGGTAGACTGTCAAATACCTAAGACTTACCTTATCCATTTTAATCACTGCCTAGTGTTAATTTATGAACCAACCACAATTTACTTACCATATTCCCTTTGCTAGTTTAGACTTTTTCTAGATTTATTGCAATTATGATCAACAATGTAGAGAATAGTCTTTAAATGTGAGTTTCTATTATTTTGCAAGAATTGCCATAAAATAAGTTCTAATTAATAAGATTCCTGAATTGAATAAATAAAAATTCCTAAGTAAACATTTAGATTTTTGATAAATATTTCCTTTTTAGCACACAAAAGTTTGCACAATTTCATGATTCCAGTGGTGAGTGAAAAGCTCCCTTATACCTTTGTCAACAGTGGCTTTTGTTAATAAATTCTTCTAATTTTTGAGAATATAGTGGTTGATATTTACCAACCATTATTGTAATATGCGTGTCTTTGATGTTCACATAAGGTTGAATATATTTTCAAATATTTATTATCCATGACATGGACTGAATTATGTCCCATCAATTTCATATGTTGAAACCCTAGCTCCCAATGTGAGATAGGCATAGGGTCTTTAGCAGGCAATTGGGGTTAAATTAAGATGGGGCCCTAACTGATAAGACTATGGCATTAGATGGGAGAAGGAAACAGAGAGGAATGCTCTCTCTCCTGCCATGTGAGGACACAGTGGGAAGGCAGCTCTCTGTGAGCCAGGAGAGCTCTAACCCCAACTGACCACAGCATTGGCACCCAGCTCTCAGACTTCCAGCTTCCAAAACTGTAAAGAAATACATTTCTGCTGTTTAAACTACTCAATTGATGATATATTTTTTAACAGAGGCCTGAATTGACTAATGCAATCCATTAGTGTTTCCTCATTGGAAATTATCCCCACCCCCTCAAGATTGTACATTAGATTTTTAAAACGTATTCATCTTATAACTGAAAGGTGTACCCTTTGATATAGATCTCCCCAATTCTTCCCTTCTGCCCCCCGCCCCCCGAGTTCCTGGCAACCAAAATTCTACTCTCTGTTTCTGTGACATTGGCTTAAAACAAAACTTTCCACATACAAGTGATACTGAGGAGATAGAAGAGGGCATTGGTAGTTAGGGACAGGATCATGGGAGTAAAGGAAAATAGGGAAGTCCAAGAGTAACAAGATACAGCTTGCTGACTAGTTGCTAAGGCACCTTGGCTGGTCAAAAACCCAGCAAAGAGGGAGTTGCTGGGGCAACCCAACTGGACAGGGAAGACCAGCAATCTCAGACAGAGAGTTTCCCCTCCTCCTATACAGAGAGTTTCCTCTACCTCTATACAAACAGCTTGCCTTAGCTGCCTCTAGACAGAGAGCTTCTGCAGAAGAACCAATCAGAAGCCAGCAGGGCACATATATAACCCTAGACAGAGAGCTTCTGCAGCAACCCACTAGAGTCCCCTCCATGCTAGAGGGAGTCTATCTCTTAGTAAACTTTCATTTACCTCTTTGTCCATAAATTCATTGTTCAGTTTTGCAAGAAAATGAACCTTGAAAAGTGTGAACACAGCACTTTGGTTTCAATAGCATACAGAACATGTTTCTCTCTGGCTTATTTCACTCAGTATGATGCCATCCATTTCCATCCGTATTATCACAGTGCCAATAATTTTTTCTTTTTGTGCCTGAATATATATTTTTATTGATTTCAGAAAGAGGAAGGGAGAGGGAGAGAGAGATAGAAACATCAATGATGAGAGAGAATCATTGATGGGCTGCTTCCTGCACACCCTCTACTGAGGATTGAGCTCAGGATCTGGGCCTGTGCCCTGACCGGGAATCAGGTGTGACGTTCTTGTTCCTAGGTAGACACTCAACCAGTGAGTCACACTGGCCAGGCCTCAAATATTTTTTTGTTTATACATACCACATTTTGTTTACCTGTCAGAGGGAAAGAAGGATTCCCTTACCCACACAAAAGGGAGCACAGTGCTTCCAATGCCCTGATTTCAGACATCTAACCTTTAGAACTGTGGACAAAAAATTCCCATTATTTTAAGCAACCCCATCTATGGTCCTTTGTTAAGGCAGCTCTAGAAAAGGATTATATCTGATCTTTATGTGCTAGTCAGACTAGGTTTGTGATGACAAATCTATGACATGCGTGTCAGCACTGACACGCGAAGCCAATTTTGATGACACGCGGCCTCATCCAGTCACATACAGAGAAGTATGGGGCTGCATGCCGAGAAAGACATTTCATTCTCGGCTACTGCACAGCCAGGTGCAGTAGCTGAGGATGAAACATTTGTTGTAGTGTAGACACTCTGTGTCGAAGGTCTGTAGGTCAAAACAACAGAACTCTGGCACAGAGCGTCTAGTTCTGGGACTTCGGTTAGGCCCTTAGAGAATCTTTGATCTCACTACTGGCCGGCAGAGCAGGGAGCAGTGAAATGCCGCTGGGAGACTGTACAAAAATCATGCACCTATGGGAGAGAACAGTGGGGGGAAGGTGAGGGCAGAGGGTGGGATGGGTTCCGGGTGGTGGGGAAATATGGGGGGGGTAAAAGGGGGAACAATGTAATTAAAAAACTGAACAATAAAGATTAAAATATTTTTTAAAAAGAAAAATATTTTTGTATTGATTTCATAGAGGAAGTGGGGGGAGAGAGAGATAGAAACATCTATGATGCTGCCTCCTGCACACCCCAAACTAAAATCAAGCCCCCAACATGGCCATGTGCCTTGACCGAGAATCCAATCATGACCTCCTGGTTCACAGGTTGACATTCAATCACTGAGTGACACTGACCAGCCTCTGGAGACATTTTTAAAGGGCACTGATTTCATTCATGAGGCCTCTACCCTCATGAACTAATTACCTATCAAAGACCCCACCTTTTAGCACCATCTCATTAGGGGTAAGGATTTCAACATTTGAACTTTGGTGAGGACAAAAAAAATTTAGCCCATAACAGTGGCATTACTTGTCCAACACAACTTTAAACTGGTTTAAGACTTAAAGATTTCTGACAACCAAGATCATGTGTATCTAGGCTGAAAATTAATATGGAAGCTGGTTCTTGCATGAATGTGATACTGCGGTAATAGTTTTCCTCTTTTACTTGAGAACTATTTTAAAAGTATATTTAGTTTTGTATTGGATTTTTATTGAAGTTTAAGCTTCTACTATCATTTATGCTTTTTTTTATGTTTAGAAAAATGTTTCTGAATGATGAAGAGCTTTAACATTCACACATTACATCCCTAAGCCAACAATGCAAGCCTAACTGGAGGGTCAACTTCCAATATGACCACGAACTTTGTAATTCGTTGCTACTCTGAGAATAAGTAGCAGATACAAAGGGAGAGCCAGGAGTGATGCTGGAGGTAGCAGGTGGATGTGGATCTCAGTGCTATCGACTGAGCTATTGGAGTGGAGCTGAGGCTACTATTACTGAAGGTTGAATGCTTCAGGCTCATCCTAGAGAATAGTCTGTGGTATATTTGAAACAGTATCACAAACAACAGGAGCTAAAAGTATATTGTTTGGGTAAGAAGGATTGATTGGAAGGAGGTGGGGGAGTAAGTCACATCACATAATTGTTGAGATCATGTACCTTGAAATCAATCAGACAAATACAAGTTTGCCCCCAATTCTTCAAAGTCCTAACTTTGTGGCCTTAGGCAAATTACTGAATCACTCTGAATCTTAATTTATTTATCTGTAAAATGAAAATAATAAAGGGATCTACTTCATGGAATTGTTTAAAGGGTTGATTGGGATTCAGTGCATATAAAGCTCATGGTATGGTGTAACATACATGACAAACACATGGTAAATGTTACCAATTGTTATGTCAGTAACAACATTTGTGGCCTCCTACTGGGAACTTTGTGTATTACTTCATTTAATCCTCCCAGCAACCCAAAGAGGATATATTACTCTTATTCCAAAGGCAAGAATACTAGGGCTTAAAGGGGTTCAGTAGTTGCTAGTAATTGGAGAGCAGAACTACTCATCTACTAAGTCCAGCAGTCTTCCTGAAGAGGGTAGGCTCTCACAAGGCCAATGGGAGTAATTCATTGAGGGGGACATGAGAGTCCAAGGGCTGCACTCCACAACATCTCCAAATTCCTGTCTTTCCTCATCTCTACCACTAGGCTGTCATCTTCTAAGGTTCTGGCCCAGAAACTAGTGGTAGGGTGCATCTCCCCAGAGGCTCCTGGGCCCTCCTAGAACAGCACAGGGCTTCCGCCACCTTTCAGAATCATTATGGGATTCCCACAGCACAGTCTCTGTGGCCCTCACTAACAGGGCCCCAGGTGAGAATGTATGTTGTTCTTAGATTTCATTAAGAATTAGATGTTTGAAAAGGTTTCTCCAGTTTTTGTCTCCTTTCTTGGGTTTCTCCCTCATCTCCAGCTTTAGAAGTCAGCTTGCCTCTGCACAAAGTTCCTTGTGTGACAAACAGCTTCCCTATGTTATAGGTGTTAAGTGGAGTTATTAAGGTAACTGCCCTAATTATTCTGCAGATTAATACCGGTATTGGGAGGGGGGGATAGAGATGATGTTTGGAAAATTTCTAAATCACCACCGAGTCATGAGGTCCCACTGCTTGACTGCTGCAGTATTAATTAGGGCTTGTATTATCTACCTATGCTTAGCTCTTCCCCTATTTTCCTCCCCCAACTTGGGCTAATTTTGAGGTCCTACGAGGTTAATACTATGGTGAAGTCCATGTCAGAGATGGTCTCAGCCAAGCTATCTCATTTCTGTATATATAGCTGATGGATCTTGGGCAGATTCTCACCCCCTTTACACCCCTTTTCATAAAAACCACTGACCTCTGTGCCAATGTGAGGTGAGTTCTTCTGTGGCCCTCCCTCTGTTCCCATGTAAGAAAGAATGGACTTTAGTGGTCACTGAGTAGTCAAACCTTCTGGTTTTACAGATGCAGCAACTGAGGTCTCATAAGCAAAATCAGCACTTGCTCAGGATGACATATCAGGTGAGAGGAAGAGCTGGGACTTTGACCCAGAGATTGGGATTCCTCCTTCAGGCATCTTTATCACTTCTCTCTCTTTTAGATGGAAGCTTGTTACTTTTATTTATTCTGTTAGGGATGAGTGAGGTGAAATTCAGTGTTCAACTTCCAAGCTGAGAACCCAGACTTGGCTAGGCAGCCTGACCAGTACCTTAAGACTAACTCTAGTGCATGAAGAAACTTCAGAGCAGGAAGTGGTCACAGCATAACAGACAGCCTGAAGTGTAAAATTACCGGAGAAGGACCCTAAGAGTAGTGATTGGGAAGGGGTCCCTTGACTCTGATCACTCTTGTGATTTCATTAGCGCTGATGTCCTGGATGGATAGTCCAGTGGAAAACTCAGAAATTAGATGTTCTCATGTAATCTTCACCCTTTACTGATTGAAGAATAGACAGCAGCTTATGATGTACTTATTTTAAAGAAATATTTATTCTGGTTTTAGAAAACATGGGAAATTTATGTAAAAAAACCATGTCATTGTGTGGATTGCCACAACTGCATGCCCCATCTAGACAAATGAAGGAGCCATCTCTAGAGCACTAACCTTGTGTCTTTTACATTACTCCACCACCTCCAAATCCTATCAGTTCTTCAAAGTCCAGCATAAATCCCAACCTGACCAGAAGCCGTTTCCTCAGTCCTATAGGCCACAATGATGTCCTCTTTGTCAGAATATATTAATTTACCTATCAATGGAACATAGCTAAAATAACTTTATGTATATATAGTTCTTAAAGTTGAATCAGTTTTGAATCTTATCCTAAAATGGACTGTAAGAAGTACACTGAATGACTAACTGATTGGGCCAGAAGTTGAGGTGGTGAGTGTCACATAGAAGACAAAATGCAGCTGGAATGTTGAAGACGTAAATATCACTTTAAGATGGACACAGATCAGGAAGGTATTTCTGGAGAGGGAGCATTTGAGCTGAGCTTTAAAAACTTTGACTATGTGATGTAGGAAGAAGGACATTCTATATAGAGGAGATAGCATGAGTAAAGATGGGGATATAGAAAGTCACAAAGTTTGCAATCTGATGACAGGGGTTAAAACAAAAAGGGAAATTAAGGGGCAGATGCTGACTGTGACCATGACCCATCCAAGCACTCAATTGGATGTCAGCTATTGCAGGCTGGAATCTAAAAGGGCACAGCTACAGTGACTGTGGGACTGAGTCTCTGAGTCATAAAAATGAGTCAGAAATAGGTTTAGAGAGAATTGCAGGAGAAGGACATGGCCTTATGATCCTTGAGATACCTTGGGTTTCTTAGCGCAGCGGTGTGTGTGAAGGTTAAGAGCAGGCTCTGGAGTCAGACTGCATGGGTTAAACTCCTGCTTCTGCCACTTGCTTTATGGGCCTTATGCCCACCTTCTCCTGCCCCCTGTAAAACAGGGATTAAAAATGTATCCATCTAATAGGAATGGAATAAATGAGTTAATACGTGCAAAGTATTTAGACCTGTACAGGGTGCCTCGTCCCAAGTAAGTGTCTTGGTAATGGTTAGCTATGATTATTATCAGGGAGTGCTCCCAGGAAATCCTGTCGGTATTAAAGATATCAGGGCAGCCTGTACAGTGAAAATCATAGGGGAAGTGGTTCCTAGTTTCCTTATAGTTCAGTTAGTTTATTGTGATGCAGCACTTAATAGGTATGTCTTGATTATGCCCAGGAGGTGGTATTTTATAAAATATTATTAGACTAAACAATATTAATTGTAGACAAATCAGAAAGTGGAGATTATACGAAAGATAATAAAAATCACCTGTATTATTACTCAAATCGCTGATAAATTTTGGTATTTCTTTCAAGTCTTATTTCCCTGTGTGTGAGAGTGTGAGTGTTTTTGTATTAGTATTAAAATAATATTCTGTTGTATAGTTTTGCAGTATGGGATGCTTAATATTTTTCTGCTGCAGGGAAGTTTATATACCATGAGAATATTTTATTCATTAAAGTTTAAACAGAATTTCTTTCAATAGTTTTATGAATCTAGAGATTGCTACTAGAGTAATTATTTTTGACATTTTTTCTGTTTTATTTTGACATCTTTTCTGTTTTATTTACATTTTGAGACTATTTAAAATATATTTTAATGTACATTTTTCTATAATTGTGCCAATTTTACTTAATATTTATTTAAGTAATATAAAGCTATAGGGAGTATTCTTTTTAAATTTATTTTTTTTCTTGTGTATTATTGTCTGTAATATTTCTATTTGTAATTGTTTGCATTTACCCATTTTTTTCTTGCTTATACTTGCTTGCCCAGATATCAATTTATTGGCTTATTTAAATGGATTTATTTTTTTTGTTTTTTTTTCTAATATGTTATTTACTCATTTATTCTATCACTCTGTCTCCCACTTACTCAGTTTTCTTCCCCATAGAAGGCTAATACTTCCAGTGTCTTGAGTATTCTTTTGGATATATATTTACAAATAAAAATTCATATTATATTATACTATACTTTACTATATCAGTATGCATGTGTGTGTTTTTTTCCTCCTTTTAAAAGTAAACCAAAGCATACTGTATTCATTATGCAAGTTATATTTTACATTTAATAATATAGCTTTGATATCTTTCAAATTAGCACAGACAATACTATAGCTGCATAGTATTCCTTTGTAAGGCTATACCATTATGAATTTAGCCAGTCCTCTAATAATGAACAGTTAGGTTATTTTCAATTATTTGCTACTAGGGGCCCAGTGCACAAAATTCATGCACTGGGGCGGGTGATCCCTCAGCCCCACTTGCCCCCTCACTCATACTGGGAGTCCTCAGGGGATGTCCTACTGACCACTCACCCCCAGCCTGCCCAAGACCTAAAGTCTCTGGCGAGGCTTTAGGCCTGGGGCACCCAGCCATCGCTCTGCTCAGCTCAGCCCCGGCCTTAGACCCAGCTGCCTGTGACCACAGGGCCCCCGGGGCCGGGCGTTCCCTGCCGCCACTGCCACTGCCGCCGCTGCTCCCGCTCATAGCGCCAGGGGCCGGGTGCTCCCTGCCGCTGCAGCTTCATCTCCACCCGCCGGGGGCTGGTGCTCCTTGCCACCACCACGGCTTTGTCTCCACCCCCGGGGCCAGGAACTTGTGCTGCTCAGCCCTGACCACTGCTCCTTATTGGCTGGTAGTGTAGTGAAGGTACAGTCAATTTGCATGTTTCTGTTTTATTAGATAGGATTACAAACAGTGCTGTAACAAACAGCCCCACACATATGGCACTTTTACATGTGCCCATATATCTGTTGGATAAATTCTCAGAAGTGGAATTTATGGACAAAAGGAAAGACACTTTTGTAATTTTGAAAAATATTGCCAAATTTCTCTTTAATTTTTTTTTTTTATTGATTTCAGAGAGGAAGGGAAATGGAGGGAGAGATAGAAACATCAATGATGTAAGGGAATCATTGACTGGCTGCCTCCTGCATGTCCCACAATGGGGATTGTGCCAGCAACCCAGGCATGTGCCCTGATGGGGAATTGAACACTGACCTTCTGATTCATAGGTTAATGCTCAATCTCTGAGCCACACCAGCTGGGCCCCTTTTTTCCTAATCAATTCTATCTGATAACTACCATGCAAATTCCCCTGTGTACAATCCTAACCTGGAAGCATACAGAGAATAGAATTTGGGAAATGTAATACAATTTAGCTAAATTGCTGGAAGTTTGAAAATTTTATAGATTAATTTAGTTTTTTTAAATTTTTTCTATCTTTTGAGGCATCCTTACACATTAATATTCCACATTTCCACCAATAGTTTTAATTTTGTATTTAAATATTTGACCCATTTAGAATTTTATTTTTGCAAAATATATGAGGTATGTACAAAACATATGTTTTTTTTGGATAGCTATGTTATTGCTTTTTTTTGGTATAATTTATTGCATAATACATTTTCCCATTGATTTAAGATGCCACTTATATCATGTACTAAAGTCCTATGTTACCTTAGGTCTATTTCTGTACTTGTCATTTTTTTAGAGCTTATTAAATATTATTTTATTTTTTCTCAGCTTTTTTTGAAATGTAACTGACAATAAAATCGTAATATGTTTGAAATGAACATACATGATGACTACATACATTTACACTGTGAAAGGATCCCTACAATTACATTAACACATCCATCACCTTTTATAGTTATTTATTTATTTATTTTTTGGTGAGAACACTGAAATTCTCTTAACAAATTTCAATGATGCAATGCAATATTATTAACTATAATTACCATCATATACATTAGATCCTTAAACTTCATTCTACTTTTAACTAAAAGTTTGCATCCTTTTACCAACCTCTCCCCATTTCTTATAGCTTTTCTAATTTCTTGATTTGGTTATTTAAACAATGTTCTTTCTCTTTGGTTTTTAATATATTTATTTAAGATTATAAATTTTCTTCTGAACATTGATTTAGTGATAACCCTTTATTCTGGTGTGTGTTGATTTCATTATATCCCCTTTTCCTCCCACAGATATTATTTATTGTTAGATTTGTTTCCCTCAACAATTTCTTAAAATATTAGGATGTATTTGTAAAAATCAATTTTCTTTAAATTGGACAGTGATTAGATATTATTGTATGAACTAGAGACCCGGTGCTTGAAATTCATGCATAGGGGAGGGTATCTCTCAGCCCAGTCTGCACCCTGTCCAATCTGGGACCACATGAGGGATGTCTCACTGACTGTTTAGGCCTGATCCTCGTGCTGGCTCCCAACTGCTTTCCTGATTGCTCCTAACCACTTCTGCCTGCCAGCCTGATCACCCTCTAACCACTCCCCTGCCAGCCTGATTGATGCCTAACTGCTCCATTGCCAGACTGTTTCCCCCTAATTGTCCTCCCCTGCAGGCTTGGTCACCCCTAAATGCCCTCCCCTGCAGGCCTGGACCTTCTCAACTGCCCTACCCTGCTGGCCTGATTGCCCACAACTGTCTTCCCTTGCAGGCCTGGACCCTCCCAACTGCCCTCCCCTGCTGGCCATCTTGTGGTGGTCATCTTGTGTGTTGGAGTGATGGTAAATCTGCATATTACTCTTTTATTAGATAGGATAGCGCCCTGGTGCATGGGTGGAGGCCAGCTGGTGTGCCCTAAAGGGTGTCCTGGATCAGGGTGGGGATTCCCTTGGGGCATGGGGTGACATAGGCGAGGGGCCTGTGTGGTTTGCAGGCTAGCCATGCCCCCGGGTGACCCAAGCAGAGACCCTGGTATCTGGGATTCATTTATCTTCTACAATTGAAACTTTGTAGCAGAGGCCAAGGCAGGCCAGGGCTTCAGAAGCTTGGCTTCCTCCATCATTGGGAGCAACCCTAGCCTCTTGCTCTCTCCAGCTCTGTGGCTACGGCCATTTTTGTTGGGATTTATTTACTTTCTATAATTGAAACTTTGTAACCTGGAGTGGGCCGACCAGGGTGTACAGAAATATTGGCTTCCTCCATCGCCGGGGAGACCCAAGCCTCCCTCCTGCTCTCTCTGTAGTTGCAGCCATCTTGGTTGGGTTAATTTGCATACTCGCTCCTGATTGGCTGGTAGGCATGGCTTGTGGGTGTAGCAGAGTGATCATTAATTTGCATATTACTCTTTTATTAGATAGACTTATTTATTCTTTTAGAATTTATTGAATTTATAGTTTACATATGCTCTTTGGGGAGGGTGAATATTTCAAGGGTAGTTGGAAAAGTTGAGCATATCAGTTCTACCTTTTGAATAATTAATTATATTAAAGTCTCTTATAGCCTTAATTTTCTGTCAAATTAATTCTATTATAAAATTCAGTAAAATCCACTAACTATTATCTTATTTATGCCCCAAATCCTGAACTTTTGGCTGTATGTATCAATAACAGATATTTGGAGCATTCATTTGCATAACTATTATGTCTTCTAGCATCTTTATGATTCCAAATTAAGGGTGAGTTACTTTATCATTTTCCTGTCTGTAATCAATGTAGACAGGTAACTACAACTGTTTTCTTTATCTCTCTCCCCAGCTTTATGGTTTGTCTACAGCCTGCAAGTACAACTTGCCTGTGAGATTTGTCATTTATCTCTCCTCTATTTCTTTTTTAAAAATATTCTAATCTTTATTGTTCAGTTTATTAATTACATTGTTCCCCTTTTCCCCCCCTTTAGCTCCCTCTGCTTCTTGAATCCAACTCAGGATCACAGAGATAATGATGCCATACTATGCACCCTACTCTCATTATTGCAAAGAAGGCCTTTTGAGTTTATTCCTTAGTGAGTGCCCTTTTTCTATGGAGAATTGTACTTGTCTAGATTTTTCTATGGTCATGGATTTTATTCTTTTTGCCACTCTCTTATTTTATGTCCACTATTTGTGAAGCCCTCTGATCGAATTTGTGCTTAAAGAGTTTTGGATATTTACCAAATTTCTTTTAATATATAATCTATATTTTTATTCTTGCTTTGTTTGTCTTGGGAAGAGATGAGATTTGAGAAGCAAAAGTTCCAGATTTACTCTGCTATTTTAAAATCAAAAGTACACTTTCTATTTAATTATTTTTCCCAAGGGTTCTGTCTTTCAAATCTCTACTAATTGACTCTTTCACCTAAGTCAGAGAGGGAGGTTTAGAATGATGATTTCACCTGTCCATATACCTGAGAATGAAGAAAAGCCATTGAGGTAAACATTGTGAGAGAGTTAATAGTTGTGGTGTGTCCTTGGGAATAAGAAAGTCATTCCTTGGAGAGGCGGGACTTAATAAAGGGCTCAACACGTAAAAAGGAGTATATTTTCATCTTTTTGAATAAATATATCGAGAAGAATGATTTTTTATGTCCTTGGATGTTTCCTTGCAGAAACTAATGCAACCAAAATCTGGGGCCAATGGAACAGCTGTTACTGAATTCATCCTGCTGGGCTTGGTGGAGACACCGGGGTTGCTACCACTTGTCTTTGTGCTCTTCTTCTTTGCCTACCTGCTCACAGTTGGGGGCAACCTCAGCATCCTGGCTGCCATCTTGGTGGATCCCAAACTCCACACCCCCATGTACTTCTTCCTGGGGAACCTATCCGTGCTGGATGTTGGGTGTATCACTGTCACTGTTCCCTCAATGTTGGGTCGCCTCTTGTCCCACAAGCGCGCAGTTCCCTATGGAGCGTGCCTCACACAGCTTTTCTTCTTCCATCAGTTGGCTGGTGTGGACTGCTTTCTATTGACAGCCATGGCCTATGACCGATTCCTGGCTATCTGCCGGCCCCTCACCTACAGCACCCGTATGAGCCAGATGGTCCAGAAGATATTGGTGGCAGTGTCCTGGGCTTGTGCCTTCACCAATGCACTGACACACACTGTGGCCATATCCACGCTCAACTTCTGTGGTCCCAATGTGATCAATCACTTCTACTGTGACCTCCCACAGCTCTTCCAGCTCTCTTGCTCCAGCACCCAACTCAACGAGCTGCTGCTTTTTGGTCTGAGTATCCTCATGGCAGGTGTACCTGTGATTCTTATTGTCACCTCCTACATCCACGTGGCAGCTGCAGTCTTGCGAATACGCTCTGCCGAGGGTAGGAAGAAGGCCTTTTCCACATGTGGGTCCCACCTCACTGTGGTTGGCATCTTCTATGGTACAGGCATCTTCAGCTACATGCGTCTGGGTTCAGTAGAGGCTTCAGACAAGGACAAGGGGATTGGCATCCTCAACACTGTCATCAGCCCTATGGTGAACCCACTCATCTACAGCCTCCGGAACCCTGATGTGCAGGGCACCCTGCGCAAAGTGCTCATGCGGAAGCGAGCCCTTGCATGAGAGGTGCCCCAGGAGGGTAGAAGCACAGCACCTGGTCCTTCCCTTTCATAGATGCTTGAGCCAGATGACTTGTTAGGAGTGAGACTTGTTCCCCAGGAGGCTCTCCCTGATAAAGGCTGTGCAGGTTCTGTAGATCAGAGTCCTTGGCTCATTGCCATTTTGTCCTAGCTATCCTTTTCACTTCAGATGTGCTTCCCTGCCATGTGAGGACACAGTGGGAAGGTGGCTTTTTGCAACTCAGGAAGCTCTGTATCCTGGGAGATTGGTGGTCCTACAGGCAGCCCTTTGTTTATTTTCTGCCTGGGTCCCCAAAAATGCACCAACAAAGATTCTCTCCAAACTGGAATATGGAAAGCCACAACCTAGTTTCAAGTATTAGCACAACCGCCTGTCAGGCTTCACTTGAAACAGCTCCCCCAACTGCTCCTACACAGGACTCTCCACAAGAATTCAGACCTAGTGCAGTATAATTTGAGACGCTGATTTCCAGTGCCCTGTCTACATTGCAAGAACCTGGGGTATTTAACAGTGCAGAGTTTATATTTTGTTTTAGGCGTCTCCTTTTTCCCCTCCTAAATTGGAAATATATATTAATTAAAGAATTTCCATTAAAAATTATGTTTATAAAAATAAAAACAAGACAAAATTTTAACAGTGAAAAATTAAAATAAAATATTTCACCCCATTTGTTCTCATCCTTAATAATTTAAAATTTAAGAAGAAAGAAACCACTGCTAAGAATTTGGTGATTTTCCATTTTGTTTTTTATACATATATAAACATATTTATAATTTTTATATCAATATTAACATGTTTATACAATATAAACCTATTGTATATTTTCTATCAATAGTGGCATGTTATGTCATGTTTTATTGCTGACACGGTAGACTGTCAAATACCTAAGACTTACCTTATCCATTTTAATCACTGCCTAGTGTTAATTTATGAACCAACCACAATTTACTTACCATATTCCCTTTGCTAGTTTAGACTTTTTCTAGATTTATTGCAATTATGATCAACAATGTAGAGAATAGTCTTTAAATGTGAGTTTCTATTATTTTGCAAGAATTGCCATAAAATAAGTTCTAATTAATAAGATTCCTGAATTGAATAAATAAACATTGCTAAGTAAACATTTAGATTTTTGATAAATATTTCCTTTTTAGCACCCAAAAGTTTGCCCAGTTTTATGATTCCAGTAGTGAGTGAAAAGGTCCCTTATACCTTTGTCAACAGTGGCTTTTGTTAATAAATTCTTCTAATTTTTGAGAATATAGTGGTCGATATTTACCAACCATTATTGTAATATGCGTGTCTTTGATGTTCACATAAGGTTGAATATATTTTCAAATATTTATTATCCATGACATGGACTGAATTATGTCCCATCAATTTCATAGGTTGAAACCCTAGCTCCCAATGTGAGATAGGCATAGGGTCTTTAGCAGGCAACTGGGGTTAAATTAAGATGGGGCCCTAACTGATAAGACTATGGCATTAGATGGGTGAAAGAAACAGAGAGGAATGCTCTCTCTCCTGCCATGTGAGGACACAGTGGGAAGGCAGCTCTCTGTGAGCCAGGAGAGCTATAACCCCAACTGACCACAGCATTGGCACCCAGCTCTCAGACTTCCAGCTTCCAAAACTGTAAAGAAATACATTTCTGCTGTTTAAACTACTCAATTGATGATATATTTTTTAACAGAGGCCTGAATTGACTAATGCAATCCATTAGTGTTTCCTCATTGGAAATTATCCCCACCCCCTCAAGATTGTTCATTAGATTTTTAAAACATATTCATCTTATAACTGAAAGGTGTACCCTTTGATATAGATCTCCCCATTTCTTCCCTTCTGCCCCCCCCCCCCCCGAGTTCCTGGCAACCAAAATTCTACTCTCTGTTTCTGTGACATTGGCTTAAAACAAAACTTTCCACATACAAGTGATACTGAGGAGATAGAAGAGGGCATTGGTAGTTAGGGACAGGATCACGGGAGTAAAGGAAAATAGGGAAGTCCAAGAGTAACAAGATACAGCTTGCTGACTAGTTGCTAAGGCACCTTGGCTGGTCAAAAACCCAGCAAAGAGGGAGTTGCTGGGGCAACCCAACTGGACAGGGAAGACCAGCAATCTCAGACAGAGAGTTTCCCCTCCTCCTATACAGAGAGTTTCCTCTACCTCTATACAAACAGCTTGCCTTAGCTGCCTCTAGACAGAGAGCTTCTGCAGAAGAACCAATCAGAAGCCAGCAGGGCACATATATAACCCTAGACAGAGAGCTTCTTCAACAACCCACTAGAGTCCCCTCCATGCTAGAGGGAGTCTATCTCTTAGTAAACTTTCATTTACCTCTTTGTCCATAAATTCATTGTTCAGTTTTGCAAGAAAATGAACCTGGAAAAGTGTGAACACAGCACTTTGGTTTCAATAGCATACAGAACATGTTTCTCTCTGGCTTATTTCACTCAGTATGATGCCATCCATTTCCATCCGTATTATCACAGTGCCAATAATTTTTTCTTTTTGTGCCTGAATATATATTTTTATTGATTTCAGAAAGAGGAAGGGAGAGGGAGAGAGAGATAGAAACATCAATGATGAGAGAGAATCATTGATGGGCTGCCTCCTGCACACCCTCTACTGAGGATTGAGCTCAGGATCTGGGCCTGTGCCCTGACCGGGAATCAGGTGTGACGTTCTTGTTCCTAGGTAGACACTCAACCAGTGAGTCACACTGGCCAGGCCTCAAATATTTTTTTGTTTATACATACCACATTTTGTTTACCTGTCAGAGGGAAAGAAGGATTCCCTTACCCACACAAAAGGGAGCACAGTGCTTCCAATGCCCTGATTTCAGACATCTAACCTTTAGAACTGTGGACAAAAAATTCCCATTATTTTAAGCAACCCAGTCTATGGTCCTTTGTTAAGGCAGCTCTAGAAAAAGATTATATCTGATCTTTATGTGCTAGTCAGACTAGGTCTGTGATGACAAATCTATGACATGCGTGTCAGCACTGACACGCGAAGCCAATTTTGATGACACGCGGCTGCATGCAGTCGCATACAGAGAAGTATGGGGCTGCATGCCGAGAAGGACATTTCATTCTCGGCTACTGCACGGCCAGGTGCAGTAGCTGAGGATGAAACATTTGCTGTAGTGTAGACACTCTGTGTCGAAGGTCTGTAGGTCAAAACAACAGAACTCTGGCACAGAGCGTCTAGTTCTGGGACTTCGGTTAGGCCCTTAGAGAATCTTTGATCTCACTTCTGGCCGGCAGAGCAGGGAGCAGTGAAATGCCGCTGGGAGACTACAAAAATCATGCACCTATGGGAGAGAACAGTGGGGAGAATGTGAGGGCGGAGGGTGGGATGGGTACCGGGTGGTGGGGAAATATGGGGGGGTAAAAGGGGGAACAATGTAATTAAAAAACTGAACAATAAAGATTAAAATATTTTTTAAAAATAAAAATATTTTTGTATTGATTTCATAGAGGAAGTGGGGGGAGAGAGAGATAGAAACATCTATGATGCTGCCTCCTGCACACCCCAAACAACAAATCAAGCCCCCAACATGGCCATGTGCCTTGACCGAGAATCCAATCATGACCTCCTGGTTCATAGGTTGACATTCAATCACTGAGTGACACTGACCAGCCTCTGGAGACATTTTTAAAGGGCACTGATTTCATTCATGAGGTCTCTATCCTCATGAACTAATTACCTATCAAAGACCCCACCTTTTAGCACCATCTCATTAGGGGTTAGGATTTCAACATTTGAACTTTGGTGAGGACAAAAAAAATTTAGCCCATAACAGTGGCATTACTTTTCCAACACAACTTTAAACTGGTTTAAGACTTAAAGATTTCTGACAACCAAGATCATGTGTACCTAGGCTGAAAATTAATATGGAAGCTGGTTCTTGCATGAATGTGATACTGCAGTAGTAGTTTTCCTCTTTTACTTGAGAACTATTTTAAAAGTATATTTAGTTTTGTATTGGATTTTTATTGAAGTTTAAGCTTCTACTATCATTTATAATTTTTTTTTTATGTTTAGAAAAATGTTTCTGAATGATGAAGAGCCTTAACATTCACACATTACATCCCTAAGCCAACAATGCAAGCCTAACTGGAGGGTCAACTTCCAATATGACCACCAACTTTGTAATTCGTTGCTACTCTGAGAATAAGTAGCAGATACAAAGGGAGAGCAAGGAGTGACGCTGGAGGTAGCAGGTGGATGTGGATCTCAGTGCTATCGACTGAGCTATTGGAGTGGAGCTGAGGCTACTATTGCTGAAGGTTGAATGCTTCAGGCTCATCCTAGAGAATAGTCTGTGGTGTATTTGAAACAGTATCACAAACAACAGGAGCTAAAAGTATATTGTTTGGGTAAGAAGGATTGATTGGAAGGAGGTGGGGGAGTAAGTCACATCACAGAATTGTTGAGATCATGTACCTTGAAATCAATCAGACAAATACAAGTTTGCCCCCAATTCTTCAAAGTCCTACCTTTGTGGCCTTAGGCAAATTACTGAATCACTCTGAATCTTAATTTATTTATCTGTAAAATGAAAATAATAAAGGGATCTACTTCATGGAATTGTTTAAAGGGTTGATTGGGATTCAGTGCATATAAAGCTCATGGTATGGTGTAACATACATGACAAACACATGGTAAATGTTACCAATTGTTATGTCAGTAACAACATTTGTGGCCTCCTACTGGGAACTTTGTGTATTACTTCATTTAATCCTCCCAGCAACCCAAAGAGGATATATTACTCTTATTCCAAAGGCAAGAATACTAGAGCTTAAAGGGGTTCAGTAGTTGCTAGTAATTGGAGAGCAGAACTCCTCATCTACAAAGTCCAGCGGTCTTCCTGAAGAGGGTAGGCCCTCACAAGGCCAATGGGAGTAATTCATTGAGGGGGACATGAGAGTCCAAGGGCTGCACTCCACAACCTCTCCAAATTCCTGTCTTTCCTCATCTCTACCACTAGGCTGTCATCTTCTAAGGTTCTGGCCCAGAAACTAGTGGTAGGGTGCATCTCCCCAGAGGCTCCTGGGCCCTCCTAGAACAGCACAGGGCTTCCGCCACCTTTCAGAATCATTATGGGATTCCCACAGCACAGTCTCTGTGGCCCTCACTAACAGGGCCCCAGGTGAGAATGTATGTTGTTCTTAGATTTCATTAAGAATTAGATGTTTGAAAAGGTTTCTCCAGTTTTTGTCTCCTTTCTTGGGTTTCACCCTCATCTCCAGCTTTAGAAGTCAGCTTGCCTCTGCACAAAGTTCCTTGTGTGACAAACAGCTTCCCTATGTTATAGGTGTTAAGTGGAGTTATTAAGGTAACTGCCCTAATTACTCTGCAGATTAATACCGGTATTGGGAGGGGGGGATAGAGATGATGTTTGGAAAATTTCTAAATCACCACCGAGTCATGAGGTCCCACTGCTTGACTGCTGCAGTATTAATTAGGGCTTGTATTATCTACCTATGCTTAGCTCTTCCCCTATTTTCCTCCCCCAACTTGGGCTAATTTTGAGGTCCTACGAGGTTAATACTATGGTGAAGTCCATGTCAGAGATGGTCTCAGCCACTCTATCTCATTTCTGTATATATAGCTGATGGATCTTGGGCAGATTCTCACCCCCTTTACACCCCTTTTCATAAAAACCACTGACCTCTGTGCCAATGTGAGGTGAGTTCTTCTGTGGCCCTCCCTCTGTTCCCATGTAAGAAAGAATGGACTTTAGTGGTCACTGAGTAGTCAAACCTTCTGGTTTTACAGATGCAGCAACTGAGGTCTCATAAGCAAAATCAGCACTTGCTCAGGATGACATATCAGGTGAGAGGAAGAGCTGGGACTTTGACCCAGAGATTGGGATTCCTCCTTCAGGCATCTTTATCACTTCTCTCTCTTTTAGATGAAAGCTTGTTACTTTTATTTATTCTGTTAGGGATGAGTGAGGTGAAACTCAGTGTTCAACTTCCAAGCTGAGAACCCAGACCTTGCTAGGCAGCCTGACCAGTACCTTAAGACTAACTCTAGTGCATGAAGAAACTTCAGAGCAGGAAGTGGTCACAGCATAACAGACAGCCTGAAGTGTAAAATTACCGGAGAAGGACCCTAAGAGTAGTGATTGGGAAGGGGTCCCTTGACTCTGATCACTCTTGTGATTTCATTAGCACTGATGTCCTGGATGAATAGTCCAGTGGACAAACTCAGAAATTAGATGTTCTCATGTAATCTTCATCCTTTACTGATTTAAGAATAGATAGCAGCCTATGATGTACTTATTTTAAAGAAATATTTATTCTGATTTTAGAAAATGTGGGAAATTTATCTAAAAAACCATGTCATTGTGTGGATTGCCACAACTGCACGCCCCATCTAGACAAATGAAGGAGCCATCTCTAGAGCACTAACTTTGTGTCTTTTACATTACTCCACCACCTCCAAATCCTATCAGTTCTTCAAAGTCCAGCATAAATCCCAACCTGACCAGAAGCCGTTTCCTCAGTCCTGTAGGCCACAATGATGTCCTCTTTATCAGAATATATTAATTTATCTATCAATGGAACATAGCTAAAATAACTTTATGTATACATAGTTCTTAAAGTTGAATCAGTTTTGAATCTTATCCTAAAATGGACTGTAAGAAGTACACTGAATGACTAACTGATTGGGCCAGAAGTTGAGGTGGTGAGTGTCACATAGAAGACAAAATGCAGCTGGAATGTTGAAGACGTAAATATCACTTTAAGATGGACACAGATCAGGAAGGTATTTCTGGAGAGGGAGCATTTGAGCTGAGCTTTAAAAACTTTGACTATGTGATGTAGGAAGAAGGACATTCTATATAGAGGAGATAGCATGAGTAAAGATGGGGATATAGAAAGTCACAAAGTTTGCAATCTGATGACAGGGGTTAAAACAAAAAGGGAAATTAAGGGGCAGATGCTGACTGTGACCATGACCCATCCAAGCACTCAATTGGACTTCAGCTATTGCAGGCTGGAATCTAAAAGGGCACAGCTACAGTGACTGTGGGACTGAGTCTCTGAGTCATAAAAATGAGTCAGAAATAGGTTTAGAGAGAATTGCAGGAGAAGGACATGGCCTTATGATCCTTGAGATACCTTGGGTTTCTTAGCGCAGCGGTGTGTGTGAAGGTTAAGAGCAGGCTCTGGAGTCAGACTGCATGGGTTAAACTCCTGCTTCTGCCACTTGCTTTATGGGCCTTATGCCCACCTTCTCCTGCCCCCTGTAAAACAGGGATTAACAATGTATCCATCTAATAGGAATGGAATAAATGAGTTAATACGTGCAAAGTATTTAGACCTGTACAGGGTGCCTCGTCCCAAGTAAGTGTCTTGGTAATGGTTAGCTATGATTATTATCAGGGAGTGCTCCCAGGAAATCCTGTCGGTATTAAAGATATCGGGGCAGCCTGTACAGTGAAAATCATAGGGGAAGTGGTTCCTGGTTTCCTTTTTGTTCAGTTAGTTTATTGTGATGCAGCACTTAATAGGTATGTCTTGATTATGCCCAGGAGGTGGTATTTTATAAAATATTATTAGAATAAACAATATTAATTGTAGACAAATCAGAAAGTGGAGATTATAAGAAAGATAATAAAAATCACCTGTATTATTACTCAAATCGCTGATAAATTTTGGTATTTCCTTCAAGTCTTATTTCCCTGTGTGTGAGAGTGTGAGTGTTTTTGTATTAGTATTAAAATAATATTCTGTTGTATAGTTTTGCAGTATGGGATGCTTAATATTTTTCTGCTGCAGGAAAGTTTATATACCATGAGAATATTTTATTCATTAAAGTTTAAACAGAATTTCTTTCAGTAGTTTTATGAATCTAGAGGTTGCTACTAGAGTAATTATTTTTGACATTTTTTCTGTTTTATTTTTGACATCTTTTCTGTCTTATTTACATTTTGAGACTATTTAAAATATATTTTAATGTACATTTTTCTATAATTGTGCTAATTTTATTTAATATTTATTTAAGTAATATAAAGCTATAGGGAGTATTCTTTTTAAATTTATTTTTTTCTTGTGTATGTTTGTCTGTAATATTTCTATTTGTAATTGTTTGCATTTACCCATTTTTTTCTTGCTTATACTTACTTGCCCAGATATCAATTTATTGGCTTATTTAAATGGATTTACTTTTTTCTTTTGTTTTTTTTTTTCTAATATGTTATTTACTCATTTATTCTATCACTCTGTCTTCCACTTACTCAGTTTTCTTCTCCAGAGAAGGCTAATACTTCCAGTGTCTTGAGTATTCTTTTGGATATATATTTACAAATAAAAATTCATATTATATTATACTATACTTTACTATATCAGTATACATGTGTGTGTTTTTTCCCTCCTTTTAAAAGTAAACCAAAGCATACTGTATTCATTATGTAAGTTATATTTTACATTTAATAATATAGCTTTGATATCTTTCAAATTAGCACAGACAATACTATAGCTGCATAGTATTCCTTTGTAAGGCTATACCATTATGAATTTAGCCAGTCCTCTAATAATGAACAGTTAGGTTATTTTCAATTATTTACTACTAGGGGCCCAGTGCACAAAATTCATGCACTGGGGTGGGTGATCCTTCAGCCCAACTTGCCCCCTCACTCATACTGGGAGTCCTCAGGGGATGTCCTACTGACCACTCACCCCCAGCCTGCCCAAGACCTAAAGTCTCTGGTGAGGCTTTAGGCCTGGGGCACCCAGCCATCGCTCTGCTCAGCTCAGTCCCGGCCTTAGGCCCAGCTGCCTGTGACTACAGGGCCCCGGGGGCCGGGCGCTCCCTGCCGTCACTGCCACCGCCGCCTCCGCTCCCGCTCATAGCGCCAGAGGCCGGATGCTCCCTACTGCTGCTGCTGCTGCTTCTGCTTCTGCTCACAGGGCCCTGGTGCCGGGTGCTCCCTGCCGCTGCAGCTTCGTCTCCACCCCCGGGGGCTGGTGCTCCTTGCCACCACCACGGCTTTGTCTCCACTCCCGGGGCCTGGAACTCGTGCTGCTCAGCCCTGACCACTGCTCCTGATTGGCTGGTAGTGTAGTGAAGGTGCGGTCAATTTGCATGTTTCTGTTTTATTAGATAGGATTACAAACAGTGGGGCAACAAACAGCCCCACACATATGGCACTTTTACATGTGCCCATATATCTGTTGGATAAATTCTCAGAAGTGGAATTTATGGTCAAAAGGAAAGACACTTTTGTAATTTTGAAAAATATTGCCAAATTTCTCTTTAATTTTTTTTTTTAATTGATTTCAGAGAGGAAGGGAAATGGAGGGAGAGATAGAAACATCAATGATGTAAGGGAATCATTGACTGGCTGCCTCCTGCATGTCCCACAATGGGGATTGTGCCAGCAACCCAGGCATGTGCCCTGATGGGGAATTGAACACTGACCTTCTGACTCATAGGTTAATGCTCAGTCTCTGAGCCACACCAGCTGGGCCCCTTTTTTCCTAATCAATTCTATCTGATAACTACCATGCAAATTCCCCTGTGTACAATCCTAACCTGGAAGCATACAGAGAATAGAATTTGGGAAATGTAATACAATTTAGCTAAATTGCTGGAAGTTTGAAAATTTTATAGATTAATTTAGTTTTTTTAAATTTTTTCTATCTTTTGAGTCATCCTTACACATTAAAATTCCACATTTCCACCAATAGTTTTAATTTTGTATTTAAATATTTGACCCATTTAGAATTTTATTTTTGCAAAATATATGAGGTATGTACACAACATATGTTTTTCTTGGATAGCTATGTTATTGCTTTTTTTGGTATAATTTATTGCATAATACATTTTCCCATTCATTTAAGATGCCACTTATATCATGTACTAAAGTCCTATGTTACCTTAGGTCGATTTCTGTACTTGTCATTTTTTAGAGCTTATTAAATATTATTTTATTTTTTCTCAGCTTTTTTGAAGTGTAATTGACAATAAAATCGTAATATGTTTGAAGTGAACATACATGATGACTACTTACATTTACACTGTGAAAGGATCCCTACATTTACATAAACACATCCATCACCTCATATAGTTATTTATTTATTTATTTTTTGGTGAGAACACTGAAATTCTCTTAACAAGTTTCAATGATGCAATGCAATATTATTAACTATAATTACCATCATATACATTAGATCCTTAAACTTCATTCTACTTTTAACTAAAAGTTTGCATCCTTTTACCAACCTCTCCCCATTTCTTACAGCTTTTCTAATTTCTTGATTTGGTTATTTAAACAATGTTCTTTCTCTTTGGTTTTTAATATATTTATTTAAGATTATAAATTTTCTTCTGAACATTGATTTAGTGATAACCCTTTATTCTGGTGTGTGTTGATTTCATTATATCCCCTTTTCCTCCCACAGATATTATTTATTGTTAGATTTGTTTTCCTCAACAATTTCTTAAAATATTAGGATGTATTTGTAAAAATCATTTTTCTTTAAATTGGACAGTGATTAGATATTATTGTATGAACTAGAGACCCGGTGCTTGAAATTCATGCATAGGGGAGGGTAGGAGGGTATCTCTCAGCCCAGCCTTCACCCTGTCCAATCTGGGACCACATGAGGGATGTCTCACTGACTATTTAGGCCTGGTCCTCGTGCTGGCTCCCAACTGCTTTCCTGATTGCTCCTAACCACTTCTGCCTGCCAGCCTGATCACCCCCTAACCACTCCCTTGCCAGCCTGATTGATGCCTAACTGCTCCCTTGCCAGACTGTTTTCCCCTAATTGTCCTCCCCTGCAGGCTTGGTCACCCCTAAATGCCCTCCCCTGCAGGCCTGGACCCTCCCAACTGCCCTACTCTGTTGGCCTGATTGCCCACAACTGCCTTCCCTTGCAGGCCTGGAACCTCCCAACTGCCCTCCCCTGCTGGGCATCTTGTGGTGGTCATCTTGTGTCCACAGGGAGGCAGCTATCTTGTGTGTTGGAGTGATGGTAAATCTGCATATTACTCTTTTATTAGATAGGATAGAGGCCTGGTGCATGGGTGGAGGCCAGCTGGTGTGCCCTAAAGGGTGTCCTGGATCAGGGTGGGGATTCCCTTGGGGTCTGGGGTGACATAGGCAAGGGGCCTGTGCGGTTTGGAGGCTGGCCATGCCCCCGGGTGACCCAAGCAGAGGCCCTGGTATCTGGGATTTATTTATCTTCTACAATTGAAACTTTGTAGCAGAGGCCAAGGCAGGCCAGGGCTTCAGAAGCTTGGCTTCCTCCATCATTGGGAGCAACCCTAGCCTCTTGCTCTCTCCAGCTCTGTGGCTGCGGCCATTTTTGTTGGGATTTATTTACTTTCTATAATTGAAACTTTGTAACCTGGAGTGGGCCGACCAGGTGTACAGAAATATTGGCTTCCTCCATCGCCGGGGAAACCCAAGCCTCCCTCCTGCTCTCTCTGTAGTTGCAGCCATCTTGGTTGGGTTAATTTGCATACTCGCTCCTGATTGGCTGGTAGGCATGGCTTGTGGGTGTAGCAGAGTGATCATTAATTTGCATATTACTCTTTTATTAGATAGACTTATTTATTCTTTTAGAATTTATTGAATTTATAGTTTACATATGCTCTTTGGGGAGGGTGAATATTTCAAGGGTAGTTGTTAAAGTTGAGCATATCAGTTCTACCTCCTGAATAATTAATTATATTAAAGTCTCTTATAGCCTTAATTTTCTGTCAAATTAATTCTATTATAAAATTCAGTAAAATCCACTAACTATTATCTTATTTATGCCCCAAATCCTGAACTTTTGGCTGTATGTATCAATAACAGATATTTGGAGCATTCATTTGCATAACTATTATGTCTTCTAGCATCTTTATGATTCCAAATTAAGGGTGAGTTACTTTATCATTTTCCTGTCTGTAATCAATGTAGACAGGTAACTAGAACTGTTTTCTTTATCTCTCTCCCCAGCCTTATGGTTTGTCTACAGCCTGCAAGTACAACTTGCCTGTGAGATTTGTCATTTATCTCTCCTCTATTTCTTTTTTTAAAATACTTTAATCTTTATTGTTCAGTTTATTAATTACATTGTTCCCCTTTTTCCCCCCTTTAGCTCCCTCTGCTTCTTGAATCCAACTCAGGATCACAGAGATAATGATGCCATACTATGCACCCTACTCTCATTATTGCAAAGAAGGCCTTTTGAGTTTATTCCTTAGTGAGTGCCCTTTTTCTATGGAGAATTGTACTTGTCTAGATTTTTCTATGGTCATGGATTTTATTCTTTTTGCCACTCTCTTATTTTATGTCCACTATTTGTGAAGCCCTCTGATCGAATTTGTGCATAAAGAGTTTTGGATATTTACCAAATTTCTTTTAATATATAATCTATATTTTTATTCTTGCTTTGTTTGTCTTGGGAAGAGATGAGATTTGAGAAGCAAAAGTTCCAGATTTACTCTGCTATTTTAAAATCAAAAGTACACTTTCTATTTAATTATTTTTCCCAAGGGTTCTGTCTTTCAAATCTCTACTAATAGATTCTTTCACCTAAGACAGAGAGGGAGGTTTAGAATGATGATATCACCTGTCCATATACCTGAAAATGAAGAAAAGCCATTGAGGTAAACATTGTGAGAGTTAATAGTTGTGGTGTGTCCTTGGGAATAAGAAAGTCATTCCTTGGAGAGGCGGGACTTAATAAAGGGCTCAACACATAAAAAGGAGTATATTTTCATCTTTTTGAATAAATATATCGAGAAGAATGATTTTTTATCTCCTTGGATGTTTCCTTGCAGAAACTAATGCAACCAAAATCTGGGGCCAATGGAACAGCTGTTACTGAATTCATCCTGCTGGGCTTGGTGGAGACACCGTGGTTGCTACCACTTGTCTTTGTGCTCTTCTTCTTTGCCTACCTGCTCACAGTTGGGGGCAACCTCAGCATCCTGGCTGCCATCTTGGTGGAGCCCAAACTCCACACCCCCATGTACTTCTTCCTGGGGAACCTATCCGTGCTGGATGTTGGGTGTATCACTGTCACTGTTCCCTCAATGTTGAGTCGTCTTTTGTCCCACAAGCGCGCCGTTCCCTATGGAGCGTGCCTCACTCAGATTTTCTTCTTCCATCTTCTGGTTGGTGTGGACTGCTTCCTATTGACAGCCATGGCCTATGACCGATTCCTGGCTATCTGCCGGCCCCTCACCTACAGCACCCGTATGAACCAGATGGTCCAGAAGATATTGGTGGCAGTGTCCTGGGCTTGTGCCTTCACCAATGCACTGACACACACTGTGGCCATATCCACGCTCAACTTCTGTGGTCCCAATGTGATTAATCACTTCTACTGTGACCTCCCACAGCTCTTCCAGCTCTCTTGCTCCAGCACCCAACTCAATGAGCTGCTGCTCTTTGCTGTTGGTTTCATAATGGCAGGTACACCCATGGCTCTCATTGTCACCTCCTATGCCCATGTGGCAGCTGCAGTTCTACGAATGCACTCAGTGGAGAGCAGGAAGAAAGCCTTCTCCACATGTGGCTCCCATCTCACTGTGGTAGCCATATTTTATGGTTCGGGTGTTTTTAACTACATGCGCCTAGGCTCAACCAAGCTTTCAGATAAGGATAAAGCTGTTGGAATTTTTAACACTGTCATTAACCCCATGCTGAACCCAGTCATCTACAGCCTCCGGAACCCTGATGTGCAGGGTGCCCTCTGGCGGGTGATCACAGGGAAGAGGTCATTGATATGATAAGGTCTCCAGTGTCACTTCCCCCTCCTCCTCCTCCTCCTCCTCCTCCTCCTTCTCCTCCTCCTCCTCCTTCTTCTCCTTCTTCTCCTTCTCCTTCTCCTCCTTCTCCTTCTCCTTCTCCTTCTCCTTCTCCTTCTCCTTCTCCTTCTCCTTCTCCTTCTCCTTCTCCTTCTCCTTCTCCTTCTCCTTCTCCTTCTCCTTCTCCTTCTCCTTCTCCTTCTCCTTCTCCTTCTCCTTCTCCTTCTCCTTCTCCTTCTCCTTCTCCTTCTCCTTCTCCTTCTTCTTCTTCTTCTTCTTCTTCTTCTTCTTCTTCTTCTTCTTCTTCTTCTTCTTCTTCTTTGACTAAAGGACAAATCCTCTGGGGCCAGAAACTAGGACAAAGAATTCAGAACTGCTATCTCTGTAAGCATAGTATTTATTTATATTTTGGTAGGGGATAATAATTATTGTTTCTCCAAAGAAGCCCTGCCCAGCTATAGGCAATGGATATGCAAACTAATGGGTCAGTTCCCTCAACAAATTACAACTTCAGTCACTGTGTGCTCCCTTTTCTGGGTACAAGTGAAACCTGGGGAGCCCTGAATGTTTACAGTTTCATATCCCACAGAGAATGGCTCTTTGGTTGGTTATAGCCTGGTTTCCCTAAAATATCCCTGCAAATTTCCCCACCAGGAGGTAGATTTCAGGAATAGTTGGTCTGTTAATAAACCATAGGCCTAGAGCTCAGAGTTATTTCATTTCTCTCATCAGTCTTCTACAAGTCTAAAAATGCAGCTCATCTCTTTTTATCACACTAAGATGCCCTGAGATATAGAGGGGACAAATGAAGAGCTATATGGTCATGTGTTCTCTAGTAACTCTGGAGTGCATGATCCCTGTGTGCAAAAAATTTGTTTTTAAATCCTCATCTAATATTTAATGATTTTGGAGAGAGGGGAAGGGAGAGAGAAAAATTGATGCTCCCACTGGGGAGCGAAGCCACAATCTAGGTATGTGCCCTGACCGGGAATTGAACACATAACCCTGCTTGTCTAGGGATATGTCAGAAGATACATTCTTCTTCTGTGTCCTCAGAGGTAGGCCCAACTGCAGATCTTGAAGTGACTCCATAATCCAGCTTCTACCCTTTGAAGCATAGGCTAGGAACACATCTGCCCATCCAGTGACTTGAAGGAAGACATAGTCCCACAGTCCCACAGTCCCATAAGTAGGCCTGCCAAAATGGTCTGACTGTGATTCTTTCAGAGGGCCTATAACCAATATCCAACTTCAAAGAGACATCTCAGCAGTTTATTGGGACCAGCTCCAGGCATCCCTGCCAGAATGTTAAATTCTAAATCCTGAAAAGTGCTCCCATGTCAATGAACTCTTCCTATTCAACCTTATATTCTACTACTCCTTCATTTCTCATGATCCATTCTCATATTACTCCTCTATAAACTGAAGGAACTTCCAGTTTATGCTAGGACATAATAGCTAGTGTATTAGTTTCTTATTGCTCCTTTAACAAATAATTATAAAGTTGGTGACTTAAAACAATAGAAATTTATTCTCTCATGGTTCTGGGGGTCAATCCAAAATGAGCCTCCAGGGCCAACTTCATGGTGTCAGCAGGGAAAGTTTTTTCTAGAGACTCCAGGGGAGAATCCATCTTCTAGTGGCTGCTGGCATTCTTTGGATTGTGGCCACATAACTCCAATCTCTGTTTCTATCATCATATTGTATTTTTCTCTTCTGTAATAAAATATCTCTCTACTTCTCTCTTATGAGGACTCTTGCAATTACTTTTAGGGATCTCTTGGATAATATAGGATAAGCTCCCCAGCTGGAAACTTATAACAATCTACAAATCTTGTTACTATGTAAAAAGATGATTTCAGGAATTTGAGCCTAGATATATCTGAAGGCCATTATTCAGCCGGCCACAGTCAGGCATAGGAATTCTTTTCAATGAGAAACGTATTTCCTCTTGGATTATTGATGGGATTTCCCACCTCAGAATAAGGTTAGAACTAACTATTTTTTTCTGGAAGCACTGTGAAGAAATGGAAGAAGTTCTTGAGGAGGACAAAAATCACCTCCTTTGTATGGTCTTCAGGCAAAAGGAGGTTAACTTCCGCTAGCAAGGGAACAGAGATATTTTTACCAGTCAAGTTAAGGAGCATTTGGGGGTTCCAAATTTTCATGTTCAACTTCTCAAACATCCCCATTCAGGATTCAGGTATCACTCTTTCCCTATTAGGGCTGTGAATTTTTTATAGGAGATAATACATAGTCATCATCCCTTATAGCTCTACCACCCTTACTATTGGCTCCAAGGATTTTCAGCATTGTCTGCCTTGTGGCAGCAGAAGATTCATGTCGCATTAAGTATTTGCCATGGAAGTATCCTGGATTTCACAACATACCTTGAATTGTTGGCTGGCTGACCTGGGCCCATCATTCTGTTTCGTCAAGACTTCCAAGAAAGTTAACAAAGACTACCCTTTATTCCTAAAACTTCCCTATTCTTATAATTACCACGATTCTCATAATATTAGTGTGCTAGTACTGATACACAACCCAGTGTTTCAACTTCCACATGCACCTCATCCCAACTTACCATGAGCGAGTAATTATACCAGGGGTTAACACCAGCCCCACTTTCTCCAAGCTGTGATGAATGGTCCAGTTCCAGAATTTCATTTGGAGGATATGCTTACTAGGGCTATCCCATGACCAACTGTAGAATTGGGCTCCCATCAAAGTAGAGCCCAAGACAAGATGCATGTGCAGTTTAAATAGGAAGTCATCTCAGAAGCAAAAGTAAGTTTATTTATTTGAGGGGGTCCCTGGGAACAAGACTGAGGCTATGAAGACAGTGACACTAAGAAGGAACTGTCCCTGGCTGAGGGTCATTACCAAAGTCCCTGCTGTGGACAGCAGAGTCTGGATTATGTAAAAGCATATAGAATGCTTATCAGAGTTGCCTGGTGAAGAAGCAGTGGGGCATTATCCACTGGTTCTTGTATCCTATTTTGAAGTTGTCCTTTACTCTCTGAGTTCCACATGTGCTCAGATCTAGTGAGCTTCTCCTCCCCCTAAACCCCCTTACCCTTGCCTTCTATTGTTAAGGGCATTAGAAGATTCCAAATAAGTGGCTACACTTTGTCAGCTCACAGTGAGCAGAAACCTGTAGGGAACCCTCCAACCCAGACAAGACTGAAATCAGAAGAAGAGCCAAGCAAGACATGAGTCAGAACATCAGCTCTGAATGCTCTAATATACTTCAAAGAATTGTTGTGAGGACAGGTACAGACTCCAGGCATGTAAGGTTCATTTACATTCCTGTGTCTGTAACAATCACTCATAAATGTTATGTACTGTTGAACCTCTATTAGTAGCTTAATGAGTCTTAGTTCATTAATAATCTTCACTAAAAACCTGTGATAGAAGTTATGCTCATTTCACAGATGAGGAAACTGAGTCCCAGAAAGGTGCAACAACTTGCACACAGTCAAACAACTAGTAATCAGAGGAGCAAGTCTGTCTACAGTCTTTTCTTCCTGCACCAAGCTTCTCTGCTGGGAGGAGAGAAAACTCTCTTGGGGGATGGGGTATTGCATGAGTAGTTACTGGTGGGTACAGGGGTAGGGGTAACACATGTCTCCACCTTACACATCTTCTTTTGGCTAATCTGTGACCTTCACCAGGGCTTTCCATTTTCAAGGGCCTGGCCTAGATGATCATATTGGCAGGCAGCATCCCTGAGGTCCTTCTAGTAGGTATAGCTCTTTATCAGCAATTCCAGAACCATTACAGGTGCCCCAAGGCCCAGTCCCAGAAGTCCCCACTAACAAGGCCCTGAGAGGGAAAGCAACATACTCCTGAAAACTCATTAGAAAAGTGGGTTTGGAGAAAGCTTCTCCCTCTTTGGTTTTCTTCTGGGGCCTCTTCCTCATCCCAGGGCTAAGGCAACTTTGGGAATGAGCTTGTTTCTGCTCAAAGGCACCTGCTTGGGTCTGGCCCCTGGGAAAGAAAATCCCTCCCTTAGGAAACCTGTATCTAGTATCTTTTACACCTCTAGTTTGCTGAGTGACTTTAAAGACATGGGTAAGTCCTGTAGGCCTCAGCAACCCACAATTAAGTGGAATTTATATCACCTGCCCCAACTTCCTGCCATAGGGCCAGGGCAGAGATAAGGCCTTTTTAAAGAAAATCTCACTACCAGAAGGTGTAAGGCATTGTTGCTATATTTATGAAGGGCTTGAGTTGTTTACAAAACAACTTGTATCTCTCCCCAGCATTCCCCTCTTTCTTGGGAGGGTTAATTTCTGAGGTCTCTCCAGAGGATAACACCCAGTGAAAATAGACCTTGGATAAAGAAGCTGTCAGCTTGTTTTTCCTCATTTTCTTTTATATGCTGGTAGCTTCTCATTTTCAGAGTAGATAACTGAGTGTGCACAGCTCCTAGGTTCTTCCCTGAAGGAAACCCACTGGCTTCTATGCCCATGTCAGGGTGAATATTTTCAGGCATCCTTCCTTTGCTCTTCTGTTGGCATCAGCTCAAACCCAATTCTATGTAGTGCAACTGATGCCCCTAAAGAAGGGAAGCCTTTTTAGGGAAAGATCTGGGATGATAACACAGAAGTCCTGGTTCCTCTTTGGCCCCTTTGCCCGTGCCCCCTTTCCTGGATGAAGCCACCTGCTCTCTGTTACTCTTAGGGGAGAGTGTGAAGGGAATCCCTGAGTCTAGTTCACTGCCCAGGACGATTTCCTCAGTCATCCTAGAATCTTCACTCCAGTTGCAGGCCTTG
The DNA here is from genome assembly GCA_027563665.1 of Antrozous pallidus. Taxonomy (NCBI): domain Eukaryota; kingdom Metazoa; phylum Chordata; class Mammalia; order Chiroptera; family Vespertilionidae; genus Antrozous; species Antrozous pallidus. The sequence goes on from CM050526.1 coordinate 16,549,099, forward strand.
TTGAGCATTTTCATCACTGGGAGAAACTGGTGGAGGTCCAGAGTAGGGAGCTGTCTTAGCTCAGTGAAGAGAACCTGGGGCTCATTATAAGGTCCCAAGAGTGGTCATAAAGGAGGGCTTCTCATATTGGGCATCATGGTAACCCTGTCAGACCCTCTAGATGTCACTGGATGATTGGAAGTCAACTTAGAATCCCACTGATTTCAGGTAAGTTGTACTCTGGTCACCTAAGGGATGGCAGCCGTTGTTTCACCTTCGTAAGGGCCTTATTCTTTTGGGTGATTTACATGAAAATAAACTTATCAGTGTGTGGATTGCTACATTTCCTGCCTGTTCCATCAAAACTATGGAAAGCAGTAGTTAGTCCCTGTAACAACCTTGCATCCTGCACATGCCCTCCCCATCCCCAAATCAGAATAATGCATTAAAATGTCTAATGCAAATTCAATATTTCCACAATGTCTTCCATAACAACTCCAGCTCATTCTAGAGCCCTCCTTCTCTGATATCCTATAAACACTAGAGTCGTCATTTATTTATCTAAGAAATATTGAGTACCTATTATGTGTAAAATATTTTGGAAAGTACTGCTATAGGAAAACTGAATCAGTCTACAGAGAAGTAGGGGAGATATGCTTTTTAGAGAAGTGATTTAGCTAGAAGGTAAACAGTAATAATGTGTAGTGGTAGCTGAGATCGATCTAACTATCTATCTATCTATCTATTATCTATCTATCTATCTATCTATCTATCTATCTATCTATCTATCTATCATCTATCTGTATAGAGACAGAGAGAGAGAGCTAGAGACAGGGAGACAAAGGAGAGAGAGAGGGGAGAGGAAGAGAGAGGAAGACCCTTTTGAGATGGAGACTTTTTTTTTTTTTTTTTTTAGAAAGAATTCATTCATAGCCAGTATTTGAGTCAAGTCTTCATATACTTGGCCATGTGGAGTTGGAGGGAAGCCATTGCAGATAGAGAAAACAGCATGAGTAAAAAGGCAAAAAAAATCACAGGGTCATAATCTGATGCTTATGTTAAAATGGACCCATAAGGGAAAATGAAAAGTAGTTAATTAGTATTTAGTATATGTAAAGAGCTGTTATTCATCTATGGATTTGTCAATTTGCAAAGAATTTATCAATTATCAGTTTCATAAATGGTGATTACCCTTGAGAATGATCCCCCTTCCCAATCTCACCAAGTATGTGCACTTAGAATTTTAAGACTATTTTAGAGTTAACTGCATCCAACTTTGTAGCCATGTGAGCTCACAATTTCCCTTTGGTTAAAAGTCACCAGATTCCATCCTCTGATGCAATTGTGTTATCTGCAAGGGAATAACATTATTCTTAGTAAAGCTCTAGCTCTGCTTATTCCATGGGCAGTAAAGGCACATAAATATATTTTGACCAGGAGTTTATTATACGAGCTGAAGAACTTAGCTCCATCTGGCTCTACCTATGTGCTTGCTTCATGTGGGGACCTCTCCTTAGAGCTATTGGTCAATGGATCATGCCCAGGGCAAGGACAAGTGGAGACTATTGGCATCCACTAGCAGCAACCACCTAGGGTTGCCCTTAGCAGCAACCACCTAGGGTTGCCCCTAGCAGCAACCACCAGGTAGGTTATGTTGTAATTTTTATTTTTGAGGCAGGTGCCATATACTATAAAAACAATTCATTTAAAATTAAGCTGTTATTCAAAGTCTAGAGTAAGAGCTTAATTAACAACACTGGAAATTTATTGACGAAGACATTTTGAATTTATATTTCAGAATATATTTCTGACCTTGGGAAAATGTACTTGGCTAAAATGTCTGACGTCCACAATCATGGGGTTCAGCTCCTTGATTCTTGCCATATCTTTGCTTTATCTTCACTATTTCTAAAATCCTTGAAACTAGGTTATATTTTAAATTACCATCTAGTTTTACTAGAAATATCATTACATTTTTATTTTGAAATCTGCTTATTGGTTTGGAATAATGCCTCAGAGTAAAATGGGGAAATTCCATCTTAATCTTACTTCATTCAAAGAGGAAGTCTGCTTTTATCTTAATGTATTTTTTCCAAGTATTCTGGCCCTTTCAGTAAAGAGAGTATGAGCCCTAACCGGTTTGGCTCAGTGAATAGAGTGTGGCCTGCAGACTGAAGGATCCCAGGTTCGATTCTGGTCAAGGGCATGTACCTTGGTTTCGGGCACAACCCCAGTAGGGAGTGTGCAAGAGGCCGCTGAATCGATGTTTCTCTCTCATTGATGTTTCTAACTCTCTATCCCTCTCCTTTACTATCTGTAAAAAAATCAATAAAATATGTTTTTTAAAAATAAAGAGAGTATGGCAGGGGCAGGGGATGGAGGTTCAGGGTATTTCAGCTGAGAGTAGGATAGAGGCTTTGAGGTGGTGGGAGGTCAGTGAGTGAAGTAGTGGGGAGTGTGAAATCACCAGCTGGAGCACTGGGAACTTATCAGGGAGTTGTGAACCCAGGTGGTTCAAAACATTTATGTTGAGTAAATACATTAGGTGGACTGATGCTTCCATACCTGGGACATTCCCTTACAGGGACTCATGGATCCAGAAGCTACAACCAATGGGACTGCTGTTACTGAGTTCATTCTGCTGGGTCTCCTTGAATCAGAGAAGCTGCAGTCTGTGGTCTTTGTGCTCTTCCTCTTTGCCTACCTGCTCACAGTTGGGGGCAACCTCAGCATCCTGGCTGCCATCTTGGTGGAGCCCAAACTCCACACCCCCATGTACTTCTTCCTGGGGAACCTATCAGTGCTGGATGTTGGGTGTATCACTGTCACTGTTCCCTCAATGTTGGGTTGCCTCTTGTCCCACAAGCGCGCAGTTCCCTATGGAGCGTGCCTCACACAGCTTTTCTTCTTCCATCAGTTGGCTGGCGTGGACTGCTTCTTGTTGACAGCCATGGCCTATGACCGGTTCCTGGCTATCTGCCGGCCCCTCACCTATAGTACCCTCATGAGCCATTCAGTCCAGTGGATATTGGTGGCTGTGTCCTGGGCGTGTGCCCTCACCAATGCACTGATCCACACTATTGCCCTAACTACACTCAACTTCTGTGGTCCCAATGAGGTCAATCACTTCTACTGTGACCTCCCTCAGCTCTTCCAGCTCTCTTGCTCTAGTACCCAACTTAATGAGCTGCTGCTCTTTGGTCTGGGTTTTCTTATGACAGGTCTACCTGTAGTTCTCATCATCACCTCCTACATCCATGTGGCAGCTGCAGTTCTACGAATCCGCTCAGTGGAGGGCAGGAAGAAAGCCTTCTTCACATGTGGCTCCCACCTCACTGTAGTTTGCCTCTTCTATGGAACTGGTATCTTCAACTACATGCGTCTGGGTACAGAGGAGGCTTCAGACAAGGACAAAGGGGTTGGGATTTTCAACACAGTTATCAACCCCATGCTGAACCCACTTATCTACAGCCTTAGAAACCCTGATGTTCAGGGTGCCCTATGGCGGGTCTTTGTCGGGAGGCGGTTGCTGACTTGAGGGGTGATAGGGTCTCTCCTTTTCTGCCTTTATTTGGGTGGAGGAAAATTTCCCATGAAGTCAGTAACTAGAGAAATGATTATGAACCATTCACTTATAGATCTTCATGTTGAAAAATTTTGTGAGATATGTTTGTCCTGCAAAGAAACCCTGCATAATTTATTCATACAATAAACATTTATTGAATTGCTTCTGTGATTCAAATGCTCTTCTAGGGCACTGGTGAGCAAAATAGACAAAGTATGTACACTCATGCAACTCACATTCTAATGAAGGGAGAGAAAAAGAAATGAAATAAATAAGCATTATCTATGAAAGATCATGTCATGACACATACTATAGAGAAAGACAAGTAGACATGAGGTTGGGATCTGCAAAGCAAGTGTCCCTGGCAAGTTGTTACCTTGTTTCTAGCTATGCTCACTTACCAGGTCAAGTTGAAGCCTTGGAAGCCAGGTAGTTCTGGGCAGCAAGGAGGATTTATTTGATTAATCACTCCTTAATCACATATAATATCACTGTGGAGTTTTCTTGTGGGAAATGTGAGGTTCCTTCTAAAAAAGAGTGAAGAAAGCTGTTTAAACCAGTGTCAAGGAATATCTTATTCTATTGTTCACCTTTCACCTCTAAGAAAGTCAGTTTCTTCTTTTTAGTAACATAGAAATCCTATAGGATGTCTAGGGGACAGGTCAGGCCTAGAGAGACAAATAGCCTATTAAATAAAAGCTACATTAACACATAAATGACATATCTTCAGGTCAAAAAAGGTATGCTTCATTTCTACCCTCTGCCATATTTTTCTCTCTTATTAAGTCATCTTCTCACATATATAGTAAAGCCTTTGAAAGAATGAAGCATTTATGCTCCAACCAGATACTAAGACTTTTCAATGTAGAATGTCCAACATAACCTTCCCCTCCAAAGTTTTACTTTTCTCTCCCAAACCTCCTAGTTCAGAAAATATCCACTATGTAGTCCCTGGGAGTGATGCTTTCTGAATTTACTTTCAGGATTAGTACAAAAGTGCAGCTCCAGCCCAGAGAATTTCCCCTTCTTGGTGTTCATCCAGCCTTAGCTCATCCATTCCTGATGTGTTCCTTCTCCAGCCTCCATTCAAAGGCTACTTACCCTGTTCTATCAGTTCTACTGTGATGTCCCTCAGCTATATCACTCCTAAAACTGTCCCCTGGCTACACCTGGAGCTCATTTGCACTGATCTCTTCTTGGAGCCAAGGAACTGAAATGGGATGGGGAAAAAACATGAGAGAGGGCAGTGGGACAGAATTGGGTGTGGAGGCATAAAGATGAGATGTGAAGACATAAGGAGGAATGGGACAGGATGGTGAGCAAAAGGGATGGCTTGTTTCCTATGGATGAACCCAGAAAGGGTAGAACATGGGGAAAGGGCGTGAGAAAATGGGAGATGAAAAGAAAAGGATGGGAGAAATCGGAGCATCAAGCAAGATGACTAAGAAATGTTGAGGTCAAAGATGGACGTGGAGAAAATGCAGAATGAGCAGGGATGGGAGATAAGAACAAAATTCATACCGTAGAATGACTTCCCTTTAGCTGTGGCCATGTAATAAATAGAAAATTTGATGTTATTGTTAGCCCCCACCCTTCCCAGCAGGAAAAAATGTTTTTAAGTTTTACCAAAGAAATAACGATAGAAAGTTGTCTGTGAAGTCTTTCTTCTGGCTAGCTGACAACCTTAGAAGGTCAGGGGAGGACTGACAGGTAGGGAGAAGGAGGAAAGATGTATTTGGTGAGGGCTTATCCTCCACAGTCCCCCGGTCCATCCAAGTCACCAGCCTCCTGGCTTTTCGGGCAGTGCCTGCTCATACAGTCTAATGAGCAGAGGGGAAGTGTGTCGCCTTCCTAACTCTTGGTTTTGCAGACACTACATTAAATGAATTCTGATAGATTTATTGAATTGCACACTGAACTACTGCATCGGCATTAAGTTGTAGTATAGCCAGATATTTACTAACATAGACATTATTCTGTAAAAAAGCAAGTTTCAAAATAAGTTGAATAATTTGATTAAACTGAGATCAAAGTTTAAATGCAGGTAATTATTTTTGGCTTATTTTTACATGAATAGTTATATGGCAATGCATATTGTTGGCTTAATAAAAACAATAAAAGTTAATAATAGTGAACATTCAGTGGTATCTCATCGCCTACACAATATATTCCAAGCTCTTCAACAAGGCATTGGGGGCCTGTCCCCCACTATGTTTTCCTCAGCTACAGGGCTTGCTGTGGCTTGGTCACCAGTTACACTCAGTAGGGACAGTCTCTACTCGCCTTGGATGTTCCCACCCTCATTGCCTTTTTATCCAGCTGTTCTGCTTCATAACATCTACACTGACTATGGGTCAAGCCTCTGCTAAGGGCTTCTGCACATTATCTCATTTATCCTCACAGCTGCCCTGTGAGTGACACAATGCTGTTCTCAGCTTACAGGGGAGAAGAGGACACTTATAATGGTGAGGTGACTTCCAAAAACACCCTAGGGATGGGGAGAGCTGTCCACTGCTAATGGGAGTATCCCCGCTACACCATGCCTCCTCCCCGCTCAGAGTGAACTTATTTTCCCCTGGCCACTTTTCCTGTGTGACTCATCAGCATTCATTAACCTTAGCTCAGCTGTCACCACCTTAACGAAGGCTTTTCCAAATCCTCCATAAAGAGGTCTTCTTACCTGTGCATCATGAGCTCCTGATTGATGTTTGGAATCTGAGGTGCTTAATAGGCTTAATAGGCACTGGTCATTAACAATGGTATGAAGTGAAACTTACCAATTCAACTGTCTCAACGTCTAGGACATGAGGCTCCCTGCCTCATTTGTAAAGGATTGCTCTCTCTTCCCAATTGCCACCTTCCAATGACCCATCTTTTTATCAGTTACCATCTCTTTTCTAGCCAGTGGATTGTACAGGTTAGGTTGAACCTAAGTAGAGATTGGATCTCTGTAGGAATCCCTTCACGTCCCACATGGTTCAGGGTTCGAATTCTAGAGAAGGCCCCACACAAATGAAAAGAGGCTAGGAAAGTATTAATTTGGGACTATTGGGGGCCAGGCAGGAGCTCACCTCTAGGGGGAGGGCTACCACTAGCTCTGGCCTTGCTATCCCTTTTTATTAAGACTAAGTGATACACCCATATCCTTCAGGTCGGGAAATTCCAATAATAGTCAATTAGCAAGAATTTACATAAGACTAACAAGTGGAGGCTGCTTCAACTACCAATGTCTCAACTAAACAATGAGTGATTAGCTCTGACCTTTCAGAGCGATTAAGGTTAATTAGCCTTCTAGATTTCCTGTTCACATCTCTCTATTAGTGAGGCAATGATTGGTTTCTGGCAGATCTTTTATTTCCTTCCTGTCTACTTCTACTACCACTCCTGTTCAGGAATGTGTTGATATGCTTGAGAGTTTTGTTTTGAGTGAAGAATGCGGTTGTTGCAAGGACAATGGAGTGAGGTGCCACCGTAAGAAAGGATAAGATGGGATAGGGTCTTCCCACAGAGAAAAGAAAAGCAGAACAAAGGCAGTCATTATTGTTTAAGGCCCAAGAGACAAAAATAAGCACAGAGCAAAGAAGAGAACTTTTCTACAATTTTTGCTTGGAGGGGATTTTGTCCAGAGACTCTTGGTCAGATGGAAGCAGTGGGAGCTATGGCCAGCAGTGTGTCAGGAGCTGGGAAGCCTCACAGAGAATACTTTCAGTAAGGGCAGTGCAAGGTGTCTCCTCCAAATGGCTTACAAGTAGTGGGCTCCTTAGAGAAGGCCAGAGCTCACAAGCATGAGTGGGTGTGTGCTAGAACACAAGTCCCTCCCAGATCACAACTGGGTATGATTTGAAAAGCTGGGTTAGGGGCACTGTGGCACAATGATCAGGTAAGTGAAGGACTTGAAATTACAAATTTCTAGTATTAGGGTTTGCATTGTAAGGCAGCAGAATTGGAAGCAGTGGCCAATAAAGTGCACCCTGTAAGGCGACTAGATTAGTAGCAAAGATTACAGAAACATTAACCAGTAAATTACATCCTGCCCCTCTTGCAGAGTGGGAGAGCCCAGGGGTGATGATTAAGAGAACAGGAAAATAGGATGTTTTGACCAAGAATGTGAAACTGAGATTGTAAAACTGAGATTAATGTACATGATGTACATGTCAACGGTTTCGGGAAAAACAAGCTGTAAAACTGTAACAAGTCCCCCTGACGACATCTGTATGACTCTGTTGTTTGTCTCAGGGTATTTAAGCCCTGGCTCTGCACTGTCTCGGGGCTCTCAGCCTCTACTCTGACTTCAGGGTATGTTGTGAGCCCCAGCATGCTTGGTGAATAAACCCTTTGCTGTTTGCATGAGAACGTCTCTTGGTGCCTTTGTGAGAGCGGCGGGCATCCCGGGCTTAACAGCATGAACTTACTCATTCCCAAGGCAGGTGAAATCTGGGGATATTGTGTTATGTGGACGACAGGAGGCACATGCTGGCCTGACAAGCTCAGGGGAGCTCTACGTGGCGGTCTTGCAAACTCAGAGACCTAAAATAACTAAAAAAGATGGTTTAAAATTAAATATTTAACCACAAACAGGTTATAGTGGGTAGTCATGTCCTAGGCCAGTATTTTCCCTGACAAAGATCAGCTTAGATCTTTGCTAGAGCCATTTGCCTTCCTGCCTCTAAGATAACCTATCTGTGAGAAGTCTGGTAAGTTGTAACTTTTTTTCTGGAGCCCCCTGAGGCACAGCTAGGTGTAGTGGATGCCAGGACGCCAAAAATTCCTTCATTATCATGTTAATTGTTCCTACATTTATCGAAGTGTGTGTCTATCATTTTACTTTATCCAATCCCAGGTGGGATTGCTTATCCCACCTCCTTTTGTAACTCACCTACGTCTCTTTCCTTTGATTGCAATGCATAAATACAGTTGTAACCCGACATTCTATGGAGCATTATCTCAATTCGTTGAGTTCTGCTTCCCAGCATATGTCGACAGTTTGGCTCAAAATAAACTCATTAAAAAAATTCTTTACAGGTTTCAATGTTTTTTTTCGTTAACAGTTACCACGTCTTTTCTTTGTCACAGATCTGTGAGCTCATTCTGATCAGGAGATCTGTCCCGTTTACTCCTGTGTTCCTCACAGGGTAATGATCTTCATATGGTGGAACAAGTTCTCAGTCTCCACGACAATGCCCCAAAGTACCCTCTGTGAAGGCTTCTCCTAGGAGGTGTCTTTCCAAGGCCCCATGCAGTCCTTGTTCCTCAGATATAGATGAAAGGGTTCTTCATCATGGGGGTGACCACAACTTACTGTGGCCACTGAGTCCTTCATGGAATTGGGTGTTCAGAATTTGACAGAGGTAATCTGCTCTGAACCTGAGCGCAATAAAGATGACTCTTAATTAACTGGCTGATTAAGGTGTCTTGTCCAGCTTGCTGATTTGCTGTACAATAATAGGCATTCAAGCAACAGTGATGAAAATAAAATATGTGAGTACTAATAAATTTATGGCAACATTATCATCATAAAAATTTGCAATTACTCCAATATCTATCAATAGTAAATACATTATTGTGCTTACATAAAGAAATACTTATTCAGTTGTAAAAAGGACCCATGTTATATCAAGGTCCTTGCCCCCAATCAAGGATTCAAGTGATCACTTTTGATCAACAGGCGTTTATTGATACCTAATGGGTGTTTACTCATGCCCTGGGCACTTAGACACAGAGCTACCAGACATGGTAGAAGTTTGGTCCCCAGATCTCCTAGAGACCAGGTCAGAAACTTGTGCAAAGGGGAAATAAGATGTGTTTACCTGGATTATCTCTGATCCCAGAGACAATCCCAGAGACAATTCCTGCTTTTCTCTGGAGCCCCCAGAGAAAGCAGGAACTAGGCTGAGAGAGAGCATCAGGAGCACCCACCAGGTCAGCCAAGAGACTGCCTGAGTGCTCCCATCTGTGTCCTCACTAATGAGGTTCCAGCAAAGTTCTGCTTCCTCCTTCCTCCAGGTTCCTTGACTCAGATGTTGCATTAATCACTAGGGAAGTCTCTGCTATCCAGTTCAACCTGCTTAGTGGGTAAAAGTTAGATTATTTGGAAGGTCTCTCAGAAACCTATGTCTGTTCCTCATCCTAGAAATGGGTCTCTACAAGGAGAAGGAAAATAATGGATAGGAAGGTGGGTGGTTGCTGTTTTGATTTTTGTTTTCTTGGTTCAGGGCTCAGTTAATCATATGCCTCAATTAATGACACTTCATCACCACCATTACTTGCAAGATATCTTCTTAATATTATTGTCTTTTATTACAGCTAATTTCCATTTCTTTCTTCTCCATCTACAAAGGTAGCCACTTAAAAATAGGTATGAGCACTTGAATAATTCATGTCTTTGTATGCCTGTGTGTTTTATATACATGTAGTGTTGTGCTATAAATCCCATTGGGTTTCTTACTTTCTGTGCTAACACTATAATTACTGTGTGGATACACAAATCCCTACTTGCTGTGTGGATACTCAAATCCCTGCTTCTTTTATCTTTTTCCAAACCATTCTCTCTACACACACACACGAATTTTCTTAGTCTAAATCAAACCCTGTCAATTTCCTGCTCAAACCATTTAAAGAACTTCCCATTATAATTTAAAAAAAAAGGAAACTAGCCTATGAAGTCTACTTGTTGGCTCCTACATATATCTCCAATCTCAACCAGTGTCTTTGTCTTTCTTCTGCTCCCCACACTTGAGCCATACTGACTTTCACTCAGTTTGTGGAATTCACAAAGCTCTTTCATCTTAGTACCTTTGCCTTCTCCCCTGCCCCGTCCCCCACTGCATCTCTTGGAAGGGCTTTCTCTTTCTCAGCCTTCAAGCCTCTCCTAACTGTGGACATTGGTGCAGCCCTTTTGGAGAGATCTTGGGTCATCTATTAGTCATCTTGGGTCAGGTTCCCTGGAAGCAGTGACTCCTGGGAAGTGGGACAGAGTTTAGTGAAGGAGTGACCTCAGAAGGAGAAGATGGAGGGAGGTGAGCAGAGATGTGGACTCAGCACATTACGTACAGTCTGGCTTTGAGAGGGGATCTGGAACAGGAATTGTACCCATTGAATGAGTCCCATTGGAGGTAAGGAGCCAGGCTTGTCTATCCAGTGCCAGTCATTACTGGCCTCTGGCTGAGCCTATGTCCCAGGCCAGTGGAGGGGGATCACCTACCCCCTCTAGACAGGGAAAGGGCCGTCAGGAGCCAGGAGCCGCCAACATCCAAGCAGCTGGGAGCTGGGGGTGGCTGAACCAGCCAGTGAAGTTGCACCCACTAGTGAAACCTAAGGCATATATGGCCTTCCTGCTAGAAATTCATTCTTAGTAACATATTCTAGAGAACCTTCATTCACGTGCCCATGAAGAAGGATACAAGAAGTCAATTTTAGCATTGTTTATGATGGTAGAAAACTGGAGATAACCTAAATGTCCTTCAACAGGAGAATAAAGTAATCATAGGAAATGTCTATCAAAGCGGTTAAAGTAGTGGACTGGAATATGTGTAACAATGTGGACAAATCTTAAAGCATGATTTGAAGGAAGAAGCAAGTTTCATGGTACATTTTGAATGATGCTATTGAGATTTCAAAAATGCAAAGTCAACACTAAATATAACTTGTGTGTACACAACTTTGGAGTAAAATTATAGAAATCTACTTAAGGACAAGCACAAAGTGTATGATAGTGAGTAGCTCTGGGGAAGGAAAAACTGGGATGGAATCAGGAGTTTAACTGTCTCCCAACTGCCACCCTAATATTCTATTTAAAGACACATATGTAATGCCAACATTTTAAGATTTAAAAAGTACACAGGTGATTATATTTTATTCTACATATATTTTATTCTTTTACATTTAGTCCACAATATTAACACTTTAAAAATTACAAAAAATATTCACGCTGCTATATGTACACCTACAGTGATATTTTGCTTTCCCCTGCCCCCCTCCCATGTTATCATTTTACTTACAAATGACAAAAGAAGAAAGTACATAGACGATTCATTCTCTTTTTTTAGGCTCCATCACAGCACTTTGCCACATTTCATCATGTCACATGAATCTGTTAGCCATACTGTTCATATATAACACAATTAATATTGCATGAGGATGTTTATGTCAGTGGGAAAATACTCATAAAAAAGGCTAATGTTTTTGAGATGGAATTGACAGGATAAGGTTTGGGAATCCTCTTATTCCAGGTATCTCTTTGCTATCTATTCTAGCAAATATTTCCAGTGTCCATTTCCACCCAATGATGCTGATCTCAACAGTCAGGTTTCCGCTCTTAATCTCTTAGGGATATATTTTCATACAGAAGGCCTGTTTTTCCTCTGTGTCCCAGCCAAGCAAATGTTATTCAAAAAGTGATCAGTTCAAGCTTGAGAATGAGAGGCCTATGTTACAGGTTCTCATACAGTGATTCTTTTTTTGTTTGTTTCCTACGGTGATTCTTAATGCTCTTCAGACTTAGCAAAATTATGTATATAAGTTTGTATATAATTTTGTATATAATTTTGTATATAATTATGTATATAAAAGCCAGTGCATGAAATTCATGCATGGGTAGTGTCCCTAGGCCTGACCAGCAATCAGGGTTGATCTGTGGGGCAACTGGCAGAACAATTGAGGGGCCTCCGCTGGCACCCACCTTGGTTGGCCTGGTGCAACCAGCTGGCTGGTTCCACACTCTTTCTCCGTGCCTCGATGCTGCCACCAGTCACCTCCTTCTGCCGGGTGACTGGTAGTATGATCAGGGGAGCCCTCACTGACACCGGCCTTGGCTGGCCTGGGGCTTGGGGGTTGGGGGCAGCTTCTGGTGTTCACATAATAGTGACCAGTCATTCCACTGGCCGTTCCACCATCCTAGGCTGCCAGCTAGAAGAACTTAATGTCATTCCACACCACACCTTTGATGAGGACCCGCAGCATGTTCTGCTGGTGTTTGGCCCTGCAGACCAGGCGGCTTATGCCCTCCATGTGCACTGGCTTTTGCATTCCACGACCTTGTCCTTGTTTTTCTTGGGCAAAACCAGTGCCTTCTGGTGCCACCATCATGGACATGGTGGGTTTTGCTGCAGCCTCACCACTCCTGGGCAGCCTGCTGACCTGGAGAGAGTGGAAGGTGCACTTGAGCGTGTTTTTGGCGGTAGGCAGGTCTTTTTTCTCTGTGTTTCTTCCTGCCTGTGGGCCGGACTGCTATCCAGTAATCTACCTGCAGTCCCATCACCTTGGTGTCTATGCCCTGGCTGGGGGAGGAGAGAAGGATGTATGAGGCCTCCTTGTTTGCTGCAGACCTATATGGCATTCTCTGGCATGTTCTTCAGCATGTTACACAGAAGATATCCACCTAAAAATGGTCAAAAACACAGTTTTATTTATGTGCTTAAATTAACTTTTTGGAATGCAATAAGAATTATAAAAATGCCAGCTTTACTATTAAAGTGAATGAATGGGAAGCATATCTTGATTTGGAAATGAGGAGATTCTAAGCAGAAGCCCAAATAAATTCTTCTTTAAAAAAGAAAGGAGTTAGAAATTTTAGAGACTGTGTCTGAACTCTTCTGAAGCTAATGAATGCCAACATCCCATCTTCCCTCTTCTCTTGCTCCCCCACTATATCTTTCACTCTTTCTCCTCCCTTCTTCCTTCCCCTTCAGCTCTCTCCACTACTACTCCCTATTGATTTCAAGAAAAATAAGAATAGGAATTCTACCAGCTCCCTTTGGAGAAAAACTTGTCTTAGCAAGAGAGGAACCAGCAATTGTTTCTGATTTTCTCAATGACCCTGATGGTTTCACAAAGATATTTAACTGTTAAAACATGTAATCCTGGTCTTCCAATCTATGCCAATTAGTATACCTCCTGGTTTCTGTGAGCAAATGTAACACAATTACTAAAAATGATTTGCAAGAAAATTCCTAAAGAAATCTGTCCACTGTTAGGATTACAGGAAACTGAAATAGGATTTAGGAAAAGAAAACCAAGAAAACAAGCATAGGTTGACCCAAGGGTGTTTCCCCTTCTATGAAATGATCATAGAAAGGGAAGCCACTAAAAACCCTGTAGATACAGGGGCTACTTCATTTGTTTCTAACCACATCCAACTAATTGTCTTCTCCTTCAGAGTAAGGCTTCTGTACAAATGGCAGGAATATTTACCCAATATCTGTTTTTTAATCAAAACATATTTTCTTCCAACTAGAATATATGTATATATATATCTCACCAGGCAAAATGCTCATTCCCTCAGTATTGAAAAGGAGCTCAGACTTGGAACCCACAGAGGTGCACCTCTGTCCACAACCCACCCAAGGTTGAAGGAGCTGGGCCCTCTGTCTTCTGAGCTCAGGGTTACTTACGAGTATGCAGTTCTGAACCCAGCCTTAGTGGGAAATTGGGAAACTGACCTCAACAGAGTGGCAGATGCTGCCCAATGTACCTGACGTCCGGAGTCCAGAGTTCAGAAATGTTCAGACCTTCCAGGCCAAGGCTCCAAACTCTGCTACAGAGTTGGTCTCCAAATTTACAAATCCTGACAGATTGCCTATCCCTAAGTATCCTGGGACCAGGGGGTTACTTTGTTCTGGGACACAGACACACACAGACACACAGACACACACACACACACACACACACACACACATACACACACACATAGGTCTAATGGCTTTGACTGAAGTTAGAAGAAAAGCAGACACAGAATAGGAAGAAAAAAGAGCTGGAGGCATTACTGACAAGTGACATTTGTCCTCCTACTTTACAGCTACTCCTCATATGAGCCTGAACAGCCCTAAGAAGCACATGCTACAATAATCCATTGTGCAGATAAGGGAAAGACAGGCCTTCACAGGTACAATGACTTATCCAGGATCAAGAAGAGGTAAGAATGAGGGGTTGTGTCTGAGCCCAGGACTGTCTCCTCAACTCTCAGACCCTGACTGCACCCAGATCTTTTAGGGGCTGTGAAGAGGGTGTGTTGCTGTCACTGTTGGCATTCCATGGAGAAGGTGGGTGAGCAGTTAGCAGCCCATAGGACTATCTATAGATGTTATTAGGTGAGAGGAGTCGGGGGGCAGGGGGCAATCCCAGGAAGTGAGGTCACTTCCTAATAGAACTTGGAACCCCCATAACCAGGCACCCACTTTCTAGCAACAGTCCAACTGCCACTCACTTGGCAAGAGACGGCTGACAGTTCAAGATGTTCTCTTGTTGTGTTCCCTGTTATCAGGGCTCTGGTTCCCGGAGACCCTGCAGGGAGAGTTGTTCCAGACTCTGTAGACGGTTCAACACTGGTGCTCGACACCTCTGGCCTTTTTCAAGAAGATCCCCTCAGGTAAGAGAAGGTGGCCTGGGTCAGACCCATTCACTCCAGGTCAGCCTCCTTTGTGGGATATCCATGTGAAGCTCATATCCCTTCTCCTTCATGTGGTGTGAAGAGGGACCTGAAGGGAGAACCCCAGGGCAGGAATAGCTTTCGGGGTAGTGGATAACCTAGAGGTCCTATTGTGATCACACCCCAGGACAGGGCAGGGCGGGCAGGTAGTTGGAGATGGGTTTCCAGAGGGGTCTCTCATCTGTGCCAATGGGAATCTTAGGCCTCCAGGCTGTCATGCATTTCTTCATCAGTGTAGGTCTCATCAGATCACAATGTGTGCCTGTCTGGAGTGGGGGGTCACAGAAACAGCAAAACAGGGCTCTGAGGCTTTCCCGCTGATGACTGGGAACTGTTTTTACAGAGCTCCACACAGGAGAACGGACCGGAGCCGACAGATGCGGTCCTCAAATCCATGCCCCTGCAGGAGGCACAGATATCTGATATATCCACAAGTATGCAGCATGACCTCAGGGTGAGTGTAGGTGCCCAGTGGATCCAGAGTCCAGAACCCCAAGGAGTCAACGAGACCCGGGTTCCAGAAGGCTCCCTGCTACTCCTCTGAGATCCCTCCTAGCATCCAGTTTCCAAAGGAATCTGGGTCCCCATCTCCTCCAGGTCAGGAGCCGGGGCCTCCCTGGGCTGCACATTGTACCAGGACGGGAATGGCTTATCACGGTGATCCATGTATTTATTGCTATGAGATCTGGACCTTATAACCTTCTATTGCCATGAAAATGGTGCCACCCTTGTCCTAATATCCAGACCCTTTAACCCAGGAAAAGCCTCTGTGTCTCGTTACATTGGGATGTTTTGTCAGAAATCACATGGGTGACACTCTGAATAAAGCATATGCTGTCTGTCCTCTGCTAAGAAAATGACCTAAGGTACTAATGTGTTTCATATTCCTCACCTCCAATTCTACTTTTCTTGCTAAGAACCTTTTCTCTTATCAATGTGAAAAACTTTCAAAGCTGCGAAAAAGTTTTGTGTGTATATTTGAACCAAAGTTTCGACAACGCGGGCAAGCAAAATCTCAATGGGTTGAGAGACGCATGGAAGAATGACAATTTTGCCTCTTACGTTATAAATTACAAGCAAAGTGCAGACTTACATGAAATCCATAGGTGATAGATTAGGGAGAGAGGAGAAAGCAGTGTGGAAACTTCTGTGATTGGATAAATGACAAAATGATAGGCACGTACTTTTTTTCCATAGGTGGATGTAGATAATGCCAAGTTGACAATGAACTCAATAACAATGAAGGATTTGTGATCTCCGCTGAGCACAGAGTGGTGCCTGTGCTTAAGTTGCCCAAAATAAGGAAAATTGCTTTGATAATCCAAAGAGATCTTATCACAGATGCAAAAAAGCAGTTGAGGTAAAGATTGACCTTTGTCAGAAAGATGCCAGACTCGGACATGACTACCCATAATGAGTTCCTTTGAGTTAGTGTTTTATTTATTTATTATTATTTTTAAAATTTTATTTACAATATAACTTATATTTAATAGTAGTTGAGTTAGTGTTTTAATTTCAGACCATCCTTTGTAGTTACTTAAGGTCTCTGAATTTGCTAGACCTCCACACAGGACTTCCCTAAGCTAGTCAGGTTAGCATGTGACCCCTTTTCATCCCCACATTCTCCTTTTGTTCATAAATCAATACAAATTAAGCATTGATTATGAGTGTTAGTGTTTTGTCTTGCTGAACAATGCACCATTGGGGATGATGCTTATTCCCCTCAGTCTAGCACTAGACATTTCTATTCCTAAATGGTGTTACTGCTTTAATACTTGGTATGTAAATTGTTACACCTGCTTTTGTTCTTGGTTTCTAAATTTAATATTAGATGCAAAATACCAAAACTTAAGACAAGTACAAAATACCAAAACTTAAGACAAGTACATTCCACTTAAAGTGGAATTTTTATTCAAAATAAAAAAGAACATGAATGGGAGGCCATGAGATCTTATATGTACTTGTTAAAAAATATTGTATATCAGTTTTAAATTTTGAGTTTCCTTGAGCAGAGTCCTTTTGCTGCTTGTCTTAAGTTTTGGTATTTTGCATCTCTCTCTCTCTCTCTCCTCTCTCCCGTCTACCACATAACCACACACACACACACACACACACACACACACACACGCACACGTCTAATGACTTTGACTGAAGTTAGAAGAAAAGCAGACACAGAATAGGAAGAAAAAAGAGCTGGAGGCATTACTGACAAGTGACATTTGTCCTCCTACTTTACAGCTACTCCTCATATGAGCCTGAACAGCCCTAAGAAGCACATGCTACAATAATCCATTGTGCAGATAAGGGAAAGACAGGCCTTCACAGGTACAATGACTTATCCAGGATCAAGAAGAGGTAAGAATGAGGGGTTGTGTCTGAGCCCAGGACTGTCTCCTCAACTCTCAGACCCTGACTGCACCCAGATCTTTTAGGGGCTGTGAAGAGGGTGTGTTGCTGTCACTGTTGGCATTCCATGGAGAAGGTGGGTGAGCAGTTAGCAGCCCATAGGACTATCTATAGATGTTATTAGGTGAGAGGAGTCGGGGGGCAAGGGGCAATCCCAGGAAGTAGGGTAAGCAAAGCTGGATAAGCTTACCCAGGGCACCGAACATATTTAGTGTCTCTCCGAGCTGTATTTTTAAATCCTCAAGGTGGAACTAAGGTTAACGGTTGACAAAACCAAGGGTAAGGAGAGACAAGAGGAAACATGGGTGGCTGGTTTTTAATTCTGGGTTTCCCACACCAAGACACTCCTTTAGTGTGTCATATCCATGTAAAAACCCCATAACTACTTGGGTGGGTGGGGGCCAGCTGGATTTAGTATTCTGCCTCATAAAATTAGAGAGATTGAAAGGCTACCATGCAGGCCTTACCTGTGCTAGTCATCCACCCCTCATTTCTAACACCCTCTAGCCTTACCTGTGCTAGTCATAGGCGAGCGTGTGACCATTTTTTATCCATTCTCTCTTTCAATCACTCGTGTTCCACTTCTTGTCACCAATCATGTCCCTCCTCTTTCCGACCACATGGGGAGAAACCATCAAGTACCTTTCTGCTGCAAGCAGCTGCAGCTTCCTCATCACCTCTGGGCCTGGCCCGCTCTGCCACTGTGCTCAACACCCCAGTGCCCATGAGCCTCTTCTCTACCTGGGAGGTGGATTGCTCCAGTCCCAGCTGTGTGCTCAGGTTAGGTTGTGCAGCCTAACTTTAAAGAAGCTGGTGATCTTGAAGGAGCTGGAGAAGGAGCTCATCTCTATGGTGATAGCAGTGCAGATGCAGGGCTCCAAGGGCATCTTGAGATCCCACGAAATTGTGCTGCCCACTAGTGGACAAGTGGAGACTGACCTGGCGCTGACTTTCTCTCTGCAGTATGCTCACTTTCTCAAGAGAGAAGGCAACAAGCTACAGATTATGCTGCAGCAAAGGAAGTGCAATAACAACCAGATAATCCTGGACTACAAGACACTGGCCACAGGTGCCATCCACATGGCTGAAGTGATGCAGCGACCTCCCAAGGGTGGCCAGGTGCTGAGCCTCAGCAGCAGCATCCAGGAGTCCTCCATCAAGGTGGCTGAGATCTGGATCTCCTCTCTGTCCAGTCAGCCCATCAACTACGAGGATAGCACCATGCAGGTCAGCCCCAAGGCCAAGTCTACAAACAGCTACACCAAGGGAAAATCTGAGAGCTTCTCTGATCTGGAGGTCAGCTACAATGCGACACCCAGGGAGGACCTGGAAGAAGATGACTTAGACCTGAGGCAGCCCAAGAATCAGCAGCGATGCATGCAATGAAAATTGAAGCAGAAAGTCATGGTGCTGCTTCCCAGGTCCAACATGTCAGAAGAGGTCCTAGACTCAGATCAGGACCCTACAGAGCATGTCTCCGAGGTGGAGGAGGACCTGGACCTTCTGTATGACAACTTTGGGAATCCCAGCAACAGTGGCCCAGACTTGGAGGATGATGGCAGCATTCTTAGCAACACCAAGACCAAGACCAGACAATACTTTGAAGGCCTGGCACACTCCAGCTGGCAGATGGAGATGAGGAGCATACACAGTGACTGGAGGCAGAAGGAGCCTCCTCAGCTGGATGACATGCCTGTGAAGACCCAGGGCCTAGGTGGCAAGCTGTTCAGTGGCAGTGTCCCAGACTTGATGGCCTATAGCCCCCCCGCCACCACGGTGGACAAGACCAGGATCTTCTCCCTGTCGAGCCAGCCCGTCAACCACCTGGACAGTGCCATGCCGGCCAGCACCAAGGCGGAGTCCACAGATAACTTCTCCATGGGAGACTCTGAGATTGTCTACTCTGAGCTGGAGGTCAGCTATAATGTTGGCCACAGACATGACTTGGACAAGGATGACTCAGGCCAGGGGAAGCCGATAGGAAAGAAGAGGTCCATGACCAGACAACAGAACTACCAGGAGAAAGTCACAGAGTGGCTGTGCAGGCTCCAAATGACGGAGGAGTGCCTGCACTCAGAGCAGGAATCTGAGTATCAAGTCCCCGACGTGGACAAGGACGTGGCTCTTTTGTTTTATCGGCTGGTGAACCCCAGCGACAGCAGCTCAGACGTGGAGGACGATGACCGTCTCCTACCCCCTCCCATGCCTGAGCTCATGACACACTCGGAAAGCCTGTCAAGCGGCCCAGATATGGAGGATGACAGAGTCCTCGGCACCCACAAGCCCAAACCCAGGTCATATTTTGAAAGCCTGTCAAGTGACAATGATTCAGACCGGGTGGCCCACAGCATGCCCAACCAGGAGCAGCTGGCACAGCCTGATGACAGCCAGGAGGCAGAGACCTCTGCCCAGGACATGCTCACTAAGAAGCTGCCACCTAGCAGGCACACCATGAAGACCGAGTCTCTGGCCATCCGCTCCAGCAGCTCCAAGGGGAAGCAGCCAGCCTGCTGGGGCTGGGGCAGGTACCTGAATGAGTCGTCCAACAGCCTGATCGAGGAGTGCTGCCCAGTCCCACAGAGCCATCTGCAGATCCCCAGGAATACTGTGTATGATAACTGAACTACATCCTCATCTCCAACGACTGTCTGCCCAAGAACATCATCCTCATCAGCACATCTGACAGGCAGGGGCAGTTCCTGTTGGATGTCCTGCAGCAGCACATGCTGCCCGTTATGGGCACCTGCTCCATGGTGGATGTCCAGGAGACCTTCAGCTCCATAATCTCCTGGATACAAAGATACCACAACTGCAATACGGAGGCCCCAATGCCAGTGAAGATTGCGGTGGTGGGGTCTCAGCACTACTTCAGCACTGTGCTGCGGGTCTTTGTGGAGCAGCTGACCCACCAGAGCCCTGACTGGCTGGGCTACATGCGCTTCCTGGTCATCCCGCTGGGTTCCCACCCTGTGGCCAGCTACCTGAGCTCTGTGGACTACCGCTACAACAACCTCTTCCAGGACCTGGCCTGGCGAGACATGTTTGACAACCTGGAGGCCCAGAGTGCTGTGCAGAACATAGTGTCCAGAATCAGAGAGTTCATCACAGGGGCCAACTGTGTCCACCAGCTGCCCATTGCCGAGGCCATGCTCATCTCTCAGCTGAAGAGCCCGGGCAAGTTGTCCTCACAGAAGTTCATTCCCTTTGTGGGGGCAGTGAAAGTTGGAAGGGTGGAACCAATTTCAGCCATGTCTGGAGACACAGATGATGCGGTGCCCTCATGCTCCAACATGCTTTTGTCCACCGCCAGGGAGGCCTCACACAACCCAACCTCCTCCTCATCAATGAGTAGAGGCCTACCTTCCTCCAACCAGGATGTCAGTGCTGAGTTGATGGAGCTGCAGGTGGATTACTGGATGGCAGCCCAGCCCACAAACAGGAAGAGAAATGAGGAGAAAGAAGACTTTCCAACCACCAAAAACACACTCCAGTGCACCTTTCAGTCTCTCCAGGTCAGCAGGCTGCTCAGCAGCGGCAAGGATGCAGCCATACCCACAATGTCCATGGCTGTGGTCACCAAGGAGAAGAAAAAGAAGGCGACGTTTTTGCTCAAAAAAGACAAGGACAGGGACTTGGCGGAGGGGTCCAAAAGTCAGTGCATCCAGGGCATATGCCGCTTGGTCTGTTCAGCCAAGAACCAGGAGAACAGGCAGTGGGTCCTCATTGATGGCGTGGAGTGGAATGACGTGACGTTCTTCCAGCTGGCAGCCCAGTGGTCCTCCCACGTCAAGCACTTCCCCATCTGTATCTTTGGACACAATTCCACCTTCTAGTCCGGCCCCTCCCCCTGCCCTTCACCCTGCCTTGGCCAAGCCCGGAATGGCCCAGCTGCTTTTCTGTCAACAGTTCAGTTTACTACAGACACAGACCCTGGAAACACAGAAAAACTGTTTTAAGTTAGAATGTGCTCACAGCCTGGAACCTAAGTTCTAGGGTCCCCCTTCTGGGACCCCCAAATGCTCTAATAACCAGAACATTCCGACAGGTGGAAGGTCAGGTGGGCACTGTTGAGCTGGAGCATCATGGAAGTGTGTTTTAGCCTCAAGATCCCCAACACTTCCAGTGAGGAGGGTTCTTGCCTTGGAGACCTGTCCTTCCTGGAAACCAGGGCTCTGCTTAACCCTGGGATCTGGCTCCAACCTGTGCCCAGGCTCAGAGCTGGACCTCCAGAAGTAAAGGGCTGGCCTCCCACTGGGGCATCAGGAGCACAACACAGAGGCAGGCCAGCCCAGCCGTGGACCTCAGCTTCCAACCAGCCAAGTGGCCTCAGCACCATCCACTTATGGTTCCCAGTGAAGTCCTGCCTCTCAGAGTGAAATAAAAAAAAAATAGAGCTGCATGGTGTAGACCCACAGGCACATGGCTGGACAAACCAGTGCCCTCCTTCCTGGGCAGTGACCCACCTTCATCCTTACCTCTTCATGTTATCACAGAACATTTGCTGCCATGCAACAGGTGTTGGGCCAGCCAGTCACAAGGTGAGCAAGGAGCCTCTCCACAGCACAGTGGTCATTTGGCCACTTGCTGGCTGTGAACTCTCAGATCACTGCATCCTTCTGAGTGTTTGAATCAAGGAACAACCTCATAGGGCTTTTGTAGAGACCTGGTAGGGTGTTCCCCTAAAGCTTTCTCTGGGCATCTGGACAGTGGATAAGGTCTGCAGCAGGGGCTGTGGTTGTGCTAGTTGGTCATTTTTCTTCCTCATGTGTAATTCTTCTCAGGGCCTTGGGCTAAGCTCTTTTTTTCATGTCATAAAGAGACTGGAGATTCTGTTATTGATCCCTGTCCTGGGTGAAGACAGAGCAGAAACCCCAGGGGTGAGCAGTGGGGCTCAGGCTCACCCAGCTATCTGAGATGGGGCTGGTTTGGGCTCACTCGTTCAGCAAATATATGAGAAGTCTGCCAGCAATAGATCACTAGCACAGTCGTCCCACACCAGATGTTGGCCCTGCCCTCCTTTCTCCCTCATTTTTCTCCTCCCAGTTCCCTCCAGCCCCCACCCCTCATTTCTAACACCCTCTGCCTCCAGTTTCAAGGATGGCTGTGAAATTTAGAAAAGGACCCTAGGGTCAGAGCCAAACTGAAAAGTACAATTTGAAATAGGAAACAGCATCTGTTGAGACCACAATTCTGAGCTTCCAAGGTAAGGAGAGGCTCCACGCAAGGCGGTTGGCTGCCCCTGCAGACCCATTGCCAGTGTGCACAAGTGCACTGACCATCACCATGGACCTCTACAGTAGACCTGCCCCCTTCATTTCACGACCTCCATTTAATTTCACAAAGGTTTCATCAGCTGCCATTGTAAAATCAGGATGAAGAGGGTAGACAAGTACTTATTCTGTAACTGGAGTTCCCTCACACTGGAGACTTAACCAACACAAACTTGTTAGCTCACACGTCTGTGATGAGGAATCAGCATGGCTCAGCTGGGATTACCGTGGTCTCATCTGAGGCAGGATCTGTGTCACTGAGGGTCTGAGCTCACTCAGGGAGACTTTGGGATTCAGTTTGGAAGGAAGGCCTGACTTCCTTTCTGTCTGTTGGTCTCATTCGATGCTAGGTCATTTAGGTCTCTCCAGATAGCAGCTCACAGCACAGAGGCTTATTCCTCAGAGTGGAGAAGACGGGAGAGAGGAGAGAGAGAGAGAGAGAGAGGAGAGAGAGAGAGAGAGAGAGAGAGAGAGAGAGAGAGAGAGAGATAAAGAGAGAGAGAGAGAGAATACAGATAAGAATGAGCAAGTAGGTAGGCACTGACTTTTAAAAAAACTTTTCAGGGTGGGAAGAAATCAACCAAAGAACTTGTATGCATATATGCATAACTCAGGGACATAGATAGTTGGGTGGTGATGGCCTGGGGTTGGGGGCAGGGATCAGCTAGAAGAGGTCAATGGAGAAAAAGGAGACATATATAACACTTTCAACAATAAAGATTAAAAAATAAATGAAGTAAATTTGCTTTAAAATTGTTGAATTAAGTTTCTTTTTTAAAAAAATTGGCTTGAGGCAGAGAGAGGGAGAGAGAGAGAGAGAAACATCAATGTGAGAGAGAAGTATCAATTGGTAGCCTCCTGTATGCATCCTGACTAGGGATCATATCCACAACCTAGGTATGTGCCCTGACCAGGAACCGAACAGCAGTCTTTCAGTAGACAGGATGATGCTCAACCTCTCTGGCTGGGCCAGGCACTAACTTTTTAGAACCAAATTATGGAGGTTGTGTTGGATCCCTTTGCCGTCTTCTATGGAGTCACTACTGACACCCAGAGGGGATGGCACACATTCACATCACACAAGGAAGGTGAAGACCATGGGGAGTCCCTGAGGAGAGAACCCATGACCCAAGAGATCCAGGCCTTGCCCAGGATCACAGATGGTCAGAATGCAGAGCCTGGGATAAACCCACCTGTGTGTCCTCAAGATAGCGTCCTAGGTGCACCCAGGTTTCCTCAGGGGCTCTGGAAAAGTCTGTACTGGTAGAATCTTGTACAGACATGGAGATGGCATGGAGGAGATGGTGGGCATTTGGCAGCCTACACAGTATTTGTCTGAAAAGGCGCCCAGATCTGGAATCACGAAGATGCACCTCTGTCTACAACCCACCCACTGTGGAGAAAGCTGGGCACCTAATGCTGAGCTCATGCTTACGTTGTTCTGAATCATACCCTCATTGGATAAGTGCGAAACAGAAGCCCATAGTCAGGCAAGGATTGGCCAGCGTAAAAAATATTCAGAGTCCAGAGTTCAAGAATGTCCAGACCTTCCAGGCCAAGGCTTCCATCTCCCCCCCAGAGTTGGTCTGGAAATTAGAAATCCTGACATACTGGGCAGCTCCTGCCTGTTCCTCCCTATGTGAGGGCCATTTTGTTCTGGGCTCCAGAAAGGGAGCACTGGTGTGTGTGTACATGCACATGTGCGTGCACATACACACAAACATACACACTCTACATGAGATGACCTTGGGTGGGATTAGAAGAAAAGCAGACTCAGAGGAGGTGACAACAGGAAGGAGAAAAAGGTTGGAGGCACTACCTACATGTGGCAGTCCTCCTCCTACTTTACAGCTACTCCCCACATGAGCCTGAACAGTCCTAAGAAGCACTTGCTGCATAACCCATTGTGCAGGCAGGAGAGAGACGAGCATTGACAGGCACAATGACTTATCCAGGATCCAGAAGAGGTAATAATGAGGGGTTGAGTCTGAGCCCAGATATGTCTCCTCAAATCTGGGACCCTGGCTGCATCCAGAGCTTCTAGGGGGCTGAGGGAGGAGAGTGTTAGTGCCACTGTGTACAGATAAGGTGTTCCATGGGGAAGAGGAGTTCACAGACAGAAGCACACAGAACTATCTGCATATCTGTGATGAGATGAAGGGACTCAGGGAAGATAATCCCAGGTACTTAGGTCACTTTCCAATAGAACTTGGCAGCCATGTAACCAGGCACCCACATCTAGCCCCACAGGCAGCTCACTTGCCATGAGGCATTTGCCAGTGCAAGATGTTTCTCTTGTTGTGTTCCCAGTGATTGGTCCTCCTGCTTCCGGATACCCCTCAGTGAGAGCTTTTCCAGACAGTGCAAATGTTGGTTCAACACTCATCCCTGACGTTTCTGGCCATTTTTTCGAATATGGCCTCAGGTAACACAAGGTGTCCCTGGTCAGACCCATTCAGGCCAAGCCACCTCTGTGCCATCCCTGTGCAGCCCACATTCCTTCTCCTTCATGTGTTCTGAAGAGGGAACTGAAGGGAGAATCCTGCAGCAGGAGCAGGTTTTTGGGCAGTGAATCTTCTAGAGGTCCTGCTGTGATCACACCCCAGAGCAGGTCAGACAGTTGGAGATGGGGTTTGGGAGGGGTCTCTTATCTGTGCCCATGGGAGTCCTAACCCTCAGCCTGTTGCCCCTTTTCCTCTCCAGTGGAGGGCTCAACAGATCACACTGTGTGTGTCAAGTGGAGAGTCACAAGAATCCCAGAACCAGCAAAACAGGGCTCTGAGGCTTTCGCCTGTCTTTACAGAGCTCCACACAGGAGAATGGACCAGAGCCAACAGATGGAGTCCTCAATTCCATTCCCCTGCAGGAGGCACAAGTGCCCCACCCATCCTTCAGTGTGCAGCACGGCCACAGGGTGAGTGCAGGTGCTGAGGTGACCCAGACTCCAGGATCCCATGTAGTGGAAGAGAGCCCTGGGTTCCAGAAGCTGCCCTGCTACTCCCCTAAGTCCCTCCTAAAGTCCAATTTCCAAAGGAATTTGCAGCCCGTATCTTTCCCACAACCCACTCTCACTGTCCAGCTCCTTTCAGAAGAGATGCAAAAATCACTGCCCACAAAGTGTTAGGAATATCAGAAGAGAGACTTTGTACCATTTCACATCATGCTCAGTCGAGAGTATTTTTGCATTTCTCTACAGACTTTCCCTGTTAATGCCCATCTCCATGTGGCCATGTTGTCCTGACAATCCTTACACACCTTCTCCCACTCTTACACATCATCATGATTAGTATGGATGCTTCCCCCTCCAAAAGAAAACACCATGGGGTTCAGGGTATCAAGTCTGTTGCTTTGCTCTTTGTTGCCCCGAGGACCACATCCCCATAAATGCTGCCCTCAGGCAGTCCGAGGAGAATAATTTTGAGGAAGGGAACATGATAGTAAGAAGGAGGTGGGTGAACTGGCAACAGAATTACCACCAGAAAGCCATGGCATCTATAACCATGGGCCAAGTGTCCGCAGAAAAGGCTCTTGTGAGGCATGTCACCAAAGTGGAGAAGGCCCTGCACCGTCGGTATGACATTGTGGAGAGTTCCAGTGAGAGTAGCCTAGACATGGAGGACGGTATCAGAATCCCCAGCACCCCAAAGCCCAAGCTCAGGCGATACTTTGACAGCATGTCAATTGATAGTGGCTCTGACTCAATGGCCTATAGAATTCGCTCCTCTAGGGAGCAGCTGGCACAGATGGAAGACAGTAGGGAGGCAGAGTCTTCTGCCCGGAGTTGGTTCACCAGGAAGCTACCATCCATACTGTGCTTCACAAAGTCTCTAGTCATCCCCTGCAGCAGGTCCAAGAGGAAGCAGGCTGGCCACTGGGGCTGCAACACATCCCTGAATGAGTGTTTCAACAGATTGGACAATGAGGACCTAGAACCACAGAGCCATCAGCAGATCCCCAGGAAGCCCGTGTGTGACCAGCTAAACAACATCCTTGTTTTCCACAACAAGCTGCCTGAGAACATCATCCTGGTCAACACCTCAGACTGGCAGGGCCAGTTACTTTCGGACATCCTGCAGGGGCACACGCTGCCCGTGGTGTGCACTTGCTCCACAGATGACGTCCAGGAGGCCTTCAGCATCATCGTCTCCTGGATGCAGAGATACTGCAACTGCACTTCTGAGTCCCTGACGCTTGTGAAGATTGCGGTGGAAGGCGCACAACCATACTTCAGCTCTGTGCTGGGGGTCTTCATGTAGCAGCTGTCCCACCAGCCACACCAATGGCTGGACTACATGTACTTCCTGGTCATCCTGCTGGATTCCCACACCTTGGCCAGCTACCTGGGCTCCATGGATTGCCACTACAACAATTTCTTCCTGGACTTCTACTGGTGGGACATGAAGTCTCTGAACACCTTACAGGACACATAGGACTTTGTATCAAGAATTACAGAGTATGTTGCAGGGGCTAACTGTGTCTACCTGCTGCCCATCGCAGAGGCCATGCTCATGTTTATGCAGCAGCGCCCCAATGAGAAGTCCTCAAAGAAGCTCATTCCCTTTGTGGGGGCAGTGAAGGTTGCAAGAGTGGAACCATCTTCGGCCATGTCAAGAGACTCAGATGATGCGGCCCCCTCATGCTCCAGTGAGTTTCTGTCCCCTGCCAGGAAGGCCTCATCCAACACACACTCTATCCTGTCAATGAGTGGGGGCCTATCCTCCCCCAGCCAGAGTGTCCATGCAGAGATGATGGAGCTGCAGGTGGATTACTGGATGGCAGCCCAGCCAATAGACATGAAGAGAGTCATGGAGAAGAAAGACCTGCCTACCATCAAAAACACACTGAAGAACTTCTTCCAGTCTGTCCAGGTCAGCAGGCTGCCAAGCAGGCTGACCAGCAGTGGTGAGGCCACAGCAACACCCAGCATGTGCATGACAGTGGTCACCAAGGAGAAGAAAAAGAAGGTGCCCAAGAAAACAAAAAAAACGAGGAGGTGGAGGCCAAAAGCCAGTGCTTCGAAGGCATTAGTCGCCTGGTTTGCAAAGCCAAGCACCAGCAGAACATGATCATTGATGGTGTGCTGTGGAACGACGTAACGTTCTTCCAGCTGGCAGCCCAGTGGTCCTCTCACGTCAAGCACTTTCCCATCTGCATCTTCAGACACCGACACTCCAATTCCACTTTCTAGCCATGCCCCTTCCCTCTGCCCTTCACCCTGACTTGGTCTTGCCCAGAAGGACCCAGCTGCTTTTCTGTGAACAGTTCAGTTTACTATAGACACAGACCCTGGAAACCCAAAGAGACTGTATTGGATCCCAATGCACTCACAACCTGGAACCTAAGTGGGTTGCCCCTCACTGGTGTAAGGCAGCAGAGTTGGAAGCAGTGACCAGTAAACTGCACCCTGAAAGTGTAAGGAGGCACCAAATCTGGCAGGCGCCAGCCAGGCTAGATCAGTAAGACCCACGTCCTGCTATCACAGCAGGGTGAAATACCCCAGAGCACTAACAAGGAGGTAAAAACAGGTCGTTCCACCCAGCTGGTCAAGGGTCTTAGGAAATTGCCAAACCATGGTCTTGGGAAAACAAACTGTAAATATTCCCTTTGTGACATCCAGGGCTTCATGTTGTTACAACTCTACTTTAGGCCAGAAATCCTGTTACAACTCTACTTTAGGCCATAAATCCTGTTACAACTCTACTTTAGGTCATAAGGGGTCACGCCTGAGTGGGGGAGGGTGAGGGGGGGTAGCAGGCCAGAGGGCCGGGCCGCAATGCCAGGAAGCCGAAACTCTGTGTAACTGAAAACCCCTGAATGTCCTGACTCCCACCCGCCATAGATAAGGTCTTTTGTTTGTGACTCTGTATAAATACCCTGCTGTACTCTGGTTCGGGGCTCTCAGCCTCTACTCTGACTTCAGGGTAGGTTGTGAGCCCCAGCATGCTTGGTGAATAAACCCTTTGCTGTTTGCATGAGAACGTCTCTTGGTGCCTTTGTGAGAGCGGCGGGCGTCCCGGACTTAACATTTGGAGGTTCCACCGAGATTGCTGCAGCCGCCTTCAGGCTCCAACAAACGCTTCTTGGGGTAAGTAACGGCGCCTTTGAATATCTAAATCCAGCGATCGCTTAGGTTTTGGTTTCTGGCTGGCAAGGTGGCTGTCGGGGCGGAGCATGAGCTTCCCCCGACTGCGACGACAGACATGTCTTTGGGTCGCAGGCCACATCCCCAGGGGACGCCCTGGTGGACTTTTGGGAGGCCCAGGGACGCCTGGATTCCTCCCGTTTGGTGAATTCCCGTCTGGTGAATTCACGTCTGGTTCTGATTCTGATTTTGAGATTCTGTTGCCAGCTAGGAGAGTTGTCATCTCTAGGCCATTTTAGTTCCTGTCTGAACGTGTCGCGACTGTCTTTGTCTTTTGTTCATTGTTCCTTGTCTTCTGTGTATGTCCCTTGTCATGGGTCAATCTGCCTCCACTCCTTTGTCTTTGACTCTGGATCATTGGCCAGAAGTGAAAAACCGAGCTCAAAATCTGTCGCTGTTTTATTCCTGTGCAGTAACAGTCAGAATGGGCCAGGGTCCGTCTGGACCCTCCACCCCATTACAGTGTTTCCTTAAGAATTCTCAGGAATTTCGGAAGTGCGCGCGGATGACTATAGAGCTTGGGTTGATGATTTTGCTTTACAGAAATTTTATGAATTGGAGTGGCCCACATTCAGGGTTGGGTGGCCCTCCACCGGGACGCTGGACCTAAATGTTGCTTGTGAGGTCCGCCGTGTTGTTCATGGCAATCCGGGCCGCCCTGACCAAATTCCTTAAATTGATGTCTGGATTGACACTGTCACTGACAAGCCTCGGTGGTTAAAAGGTTGCCTGCCCTCGAAGGGAAAATTGGGAAAGAGACAGACAATCCTGTTGGCCCCAGGGCGCTCAGGACAGTCGCCCTTTCAGGACCACCCCCTGACCAGGACCCTCTCCTCAGCTCAACTGAAGATCTCTCCAGACCTCTGTCCCCAAACAACTCTCTCAGTCCACCCCACACCAGGGCTGGGACAGAGAATGGGGACCGATCCCAGGAGGCTAGTTCCGGGAATCTTAAACTTTTTTTTTCCTCTGGCCTGGCCTGAATGGGATTTCAACACGGCAGAGGGTAAGGGGAGGCTCTGGGCCTGCTGCTGGGCTGTAATGGGAGTCTTTAGATGGCTGCTAGAAAGCTGACTAATTTGGCTAAAGGAAAGCTAGGAAATTTAATTTCTAGATAAAGGCGTGGAGGTGTGGGCAGCAGGGGAAAGGGAGCCGGGGCTGGAGAAGTGGCTAGGCGAGGGTGCGGTCTCCGAGTCCCATCTGCTGCCGGCCCCGCTCTGCCACCACCGCCCGCGGGGCTCCTCGGGCTTGGGGAGCAGGAGCGCGGGACCCTCAGCGGGGAGCCCGGGACAGGCCCAGGATCTAGACGGTGTGGGGGAAGGGACGCCACTCCCCAGAGGGTGTCTGGGTCTCGTCTTCGCCACTTTTAAAAAAAGGAATTTGTCTAAAATAAATGCCTTAAAATAATGGGAATTGGATTTAAAACTCAGAAATTGTGGAAATATGGATGAATAATGTATTAATTGTAACGATCTAATGGCACAGGTAACTGGCTACCCCCTTTGTTAATAGAGGAAGAAGCTAGTCCAGGCTGGCTACTGAATGCCCCCCGGCAGAGAAAAAAAAAAAAGGCCTTTTTGAAAAGTCGAGAGGCAGCCTGGGCTGTTAACCAAATGATAAAAACTTGTTTAATAATCTGAGTATTGCTTCCTCATGAGAAAAACCTAGAGGACAAAATTGAAGCTATTAATTGATAATGTCTTGTGTTTTTCTTGGAAACAGAGTATTATTAATCTAAGGATAACTGAATGTTTGACTTTTCAGCTTTAAAAGTTCAAAATACAAATTAAACTCAGAAATTATATGAATGTGGTAATTAAATGTCTAAAGTATAACTTTAAAAAAATATGTTATGTTTTCTCTGATAATTGGACTTGTGTTGGTCTATATTTCTTAAATATAGCCAAATTTTGAACAACAGAATCTTAAGTAAGAACCAATAAGTAAGATACCTAATCTGTACTGAATGAATTTCTTTTTTTAAATTAAAGATACCTACTTAAGTTACTTTATGAATTAGCTTGTTAAATTATAGTCAAGGTTTTCAGCTAAATGAAAATGTCAGTGCTGATTGTGGAAAATGCCTGAGAAAAGATAGATCCATTGCAGAGATAATTCAAGCTTGTCAGAATGTGGGATCAGGACATTTCCTAAAGCAAGTTTTGTAAACCTGTACCACAGGGAATTTTAGGATTAATCTTAAGGAGGAGTAGAGACGCCCTTAAGTGAACTAACTGTTTTGCCTGAAGGCATTAATTCAGATTATAAAGGAGAAATTAAAGCTAAACTAGAATGTAATCTTGTTATGTAAGTTACTCCAGGACAAAGGTTTACTCAGACACTACTTGTACCTTATGCTCAGCAAGGTGAGGCTAAAATGAGGGAAAGAGGAATACAAGGAAAGGAAACATTTGGTTTATTTAAGGCTGGGTGCTCTGACGGATAGCAAACCGCCCCGAGTGGCCACTGGGAATCCTTTTTCCCAGGGGTGCTTGCTCTTTGTCAGAGGAAAACCAGGCCACCGAAATTTCTGTCTATATTTATTAATTTGATAGAATTGTGACAACTATGGTCCGAGGAAGTTTTAAGCAAGGATCAAATTCTGGAGTTGACTGTTTGCAAAAAGGAAGCCAGAGGTGTGGGGCAATTTGCAGCCAGCTTGTAACTAACCAGCCATTTTATCTTGTCTACCCAAGGACATTAGAGCAAATGGTTAGAAACCTCCCTGGGGAGGGAAAAGGGGTAAAAGAAAAAGGAAAAAAAAAGTAAAAAGAAAAAGGGCAGTTTTCCCCTCTGGGCAGCGAAGCTGGCAGTCTCAAAGCTTGGCAAGGTAAAGTTGCCAAGTGCTTCTCATGAGTTCTGGGAGGGCCACAACAGAGGTCCCTGGCACATTTCAATTTTTTATGATCTGTAAAATGGTATTGAAAATGCCTATCATGCCTTGCTGTGAGGGTCAAGGTAAATCTTTATAGAAAGCACTGTGAGAAGAATGAACTGGTCTGTACGGATCCTTGTTATGTTGCTGTTGGATAGGACAAGGATCTCAAGATATGGCAATTATGGATGTTGTTACTGAACATTATTCTGGTTAAATGTTAAGATATAGCACAGTATTTTGCAGATCAGCTGTGAAGGGAGTGAACTTAGAGGAGTGTGGGAGAACTTAATAAATGTAGCCAAACTTCAAAGAATAAATCGACACGCAATTGACCAAATAATACATCTAAGCAATGGTTCAGCCTCCCTTGGGGAGAGCAGCTTTAGAAATAAAGTCCTTGTCTTGCTGCAAGTAAGTAAAACTACCTAGAGTAGTACTGTTACAAGATTCAGGGCAGAAGGAAAAAGAAAATGTTTTATAGGCCACTTATTCTTTTTGTGTATAACAACTCTTAAATTATTAGTTTTAAAGTCAGTACTTTTTAATAGAAACACTCAAGCAGAGGGGCTCTTCGGAGAGGTCAGGAAGTCTGATTACAGTGTAAGGGTCACCGGTTCCTGCCCCCCTGCCACCTTTGTTGGCAGGAGACGAGTGCTTTTTCCAGTGGGAACAGAGGGGGAAGGACTGCAGTCTTCCTCGGTGTGAGCACCTCCATTCACCACCTGGGACTCGAGCCGTGCTCCCTGCCTCTGCCCAACCTGCTGAACCCCCTCCAGGAGTTGTTTTGAGTAGCTGGATGTGGCGGCTGCAAGGAGAGAAATTCCCTTGTGATCCCCTGTGCCCCAATGAGACCCAAGAACCCACTCCTTGGACACTTTTCACCGTGTTCTGTTAGGGCTCTTGAAGGCAACAGCTAGAGATTCCCCATTTCAGGCTTATTTAAAGCTGAAATCTTTATCTCTAGGAAAAATGTGACAATTTGAAATGCAAGTGGCAGAGAATTCCCTCAGCCCGCTGCCTTTTCTAAATAATGGAAGGTTTGAGGCATGGTTATGCATTTTTGAAGGACATAGAAAGAAGATTTAAAGGCTAATTTGAAATTGTGAAGGTTAGTGTATGTGATGAGAAAGGGGACAGAGTATGGAAAGAAAGGGTAGAAAGCAGTTAGGAAGGAATCAGTGTAATTACTGTAAAAAAGCAGGGGCATTAGAAGAGGGAACGTCCTGGCAAGTTAGCTGGGGAAGCAAAAGGAGAGACTCAGACCCCAAGAGTCTTAAACTTAGAGGAAGAGGACTGACAGGACTGGGGCTCCTCTCCACTTAATCCCCAGGAGCCCAGGGTAATCTTACAAGTGGAGGGCAGGTCTGTTGGTCTCCTGGTGGACACTGGGCAGCCTCTTCAGTCTCGACAGAGCCGATGGAACCCGTAACCTCTAAGGAGACATCAGTCCAGGAAGCCAATGGACACATTGCCTGTTTTCCTTGGATATCAAAAAGGACTGTGGACCTCGGAAGGAACATGGTAACACGTTCATTTTTGGTCATGCTAGAATGCCTGTACACCTGACTTGGACACCACCATATCCTTTGAGGGGGACAGAGCACATCCCACCGTGGGTCCAAGGAACCCGGGTCCGGTTACATCCTCCCCTGCCTGTGCTCTTTTAAACTGTCTTCTTTCAGAGGAATATCTCTTGCAGGAAATGGAAAAAGCAGTGCCAGAGGAAGAGCATAAGCCCTCCACCTACTTGAAGGAATTACAGCGTCTCTATCCCATAGTCTGGGCAGAAAACAACCCCTCTGGGTTGGCAAGTCATCAAGCTCCTGTGGTAGTCAATTGCAAGCCACCATCACTCCAGCTCAGCCACTGAGCTGGACTGAAGTGAAACAATGGGCACTTAAGCAGCTAAAGAAGGCTCTCGTCTCAGCGCCTGCCCTAGCCTTGCCAGCCGTTACCACGACCTTCCACCTCTACTTAAGTGAGGTAAGGGGCAATGCCAAAGGGGTTCTCACTCAGACCCTAGATCCCTGGAAGAGACCTGTTGCCTATCTGTCTAAGAGACTAGGCCCTGTGGCAGCAGAGTGGCCAGCGTGCCTCTGGGCTGTGGCCACCACAGCATTGCTGGTAAAGGAGGCAGATAAGCTGACTCTGGGCCAGGAACTAGTCCTGACAACACCCCATACTGTGGAGGGCCTCCTTCAAGGTGCTCTGGAGAAATGGACATAAAACACCAGGATCGCCCAGTGCCAAGCTCTTCTCCTAGACCAGGCCCGCATCTGGTTCCATAAGACACTGGCCATCAGCCCTGCCAGCCTGCTCCAGATAATGATCCGGAGGAACCCATTCATGACTGCTTAGAGGTAACAGACCTGACAGATGTCCCGCTATCATCACCAGACAAGGTACTGTTCACGGACGGGAGCAGTTAAGTTCAGGATGGGATCTGATATGCAGGAGCAGCGGTAGTCACCCTAGACCACACCATTTGGGCACAGTCTCTGAACAAGGGGACATATTGCCATCCCCCAAGAAAAAGGGTTACCAACTTTAGCCGGAAAAGACATTAATAATAAGGAAGAGATTTAAGCCTTATTAGAAGTCATCTAGCTCCCAAGAACAATTGCAATAGTGCACTACAAAGGACATCAGAAGGGGGAGAGAATTAAAACCAGAGAAAGTAGAGCTGCAGATCAAACTGCCAAGGAAGCCACCCAAAAACCAGTGGGGCCTTTACAAATTTTAGTAAACCTGCTGGACCCCAGACCCCCTCCTACACCAAACAAGAGGAGGAATTGGCAGAACAGAAGCAAGCCACCAAAGGACCAGATGGTTGGTAGACCAGACTGTTGGTCCCAGAGGCTCTAGGTTGGACGTTGGTCTCCCAGTGACACCAGCAGAGCATCAGGCTACCACCTAGAGGTCACCAAGACTTCTGAACTTCTGCCAGGCAGTTACTAGATACCAAGCTTAGATAAGATAATTAAAAATATAGTCACCAGAAATACTGTCTGTGCACAGATAAAATGCTAAACAAGGTAAGAGGGTACCCCTGAGAATTCAGGCCCCAAGGATGTACCCCAGGATAGCATTAGAAGGTATATTTCACAGAGATTAAGCCACCAGCGTCAGGGAATAAATACCTGCTAGTTCTTATAGACACCTTCTTGGGATAGGTTAAACTATACCCCACTAGGACAGAAACTACCTCTAGAATAATTAAGAAATTATTCCAGGAGATTATACCTAAGTTAGGGCTGCCAGTAGTCATAGGATCAGATAACAGCCCCACCTTTATAGCCAAGGTATCTCAAAGTATAGCTCAAGCCTAGGCACAATTGGAAACTCCATTGTGCATACCAGCCACAGAGATCAGGACGGGCAGGAGCAGGGCTCTAAAAAGGAGTTTAACTAGATTTATCCTAGAAACCGGTGAAAACTGGACCAACCTCCTGTCTTTGCCCTCTTATGGGCCAGGTGTGTCCCCTACCAGGAGGGGTTCCTCTTTTTGAGATCATATATAGTAGACCTCTCCTCATCCATCCGAGGGTCAGAAGAAACTAAAAGCTGGAATTCATAACCATTCCTTGCTCAAGTCCTCACAGGTTCTGCAGTTTACCCAGAGAGCCACCCATAAGCTGGTTTGAAATGCATCGCCAGTGCCCACCGCGGACCCTGTATATCCCTTCCAGCCCAGGGACACAGAGTGGGTAAAGAAGTTCACTGCCCAAGGACTCACCCCAGCCTGAAAGGGATACTCAGCTGTTATCCTGAGCACGCCCACGGCGTCCAGACTGGCTACACCACCCCCAGCTCCTGCAGCAGGAAACAACCTGGATCCTGGCAACCAGCAGCCTCACCTGTGAGATCCCTAGCCTGGGTTCCACGCAGGCCAGGAGGAGACTCAACGCCTACAGGAGGAAACTGGACTTCAGTGGGGACAGTACTAATGGGGACTGTGGGTCGGAGGGTTTTGGTAATTGTAAGAACATTTTTACTAACTAGTGAGAAAGTCCGAGACCATGTAGGGCTGGATATACTAGAGGACAAGAGAGCAGAAACAGAAACAACAAAAAAGGGAATTATTGCTCTGGTTCCTAGCTTGTCACCTTGAAGACTAAAACCAGAGGAGTGACAGTCTGGCACCAATTATGTAGATAAGACAGAGATAGGACTCTGCCTCCTTCCCCCGGTGACTAGCAATCCCCATACCCCTCTTGCCTTGACCTAGGAAGTGGTGAACCCAATAGGGCAAGTAGTCTGGTCAGTCAAAGGGACCCATACACCAGGTGCCTGGTGGCCTACCTTGCACCCGGATGTGTGTACAGTACTAAATGAACCAGATGGTCTCTAGGATTAGAGACCGGACAAAGAAAAGGGGGGAATGTAAGGCAGCAGAGTTGGAAGCAGTGACCAGTAAACTGCACCCTGAAAGTGTAAGGAGGCACCGAATCTGGCAGGTGCCAGCCAGACTAGATCAGTAAGACCCACGTCCTGCTATCACAGCAGGGTGAAATACCCCAGAGCACTAACAAGGAGGTAAAAACAGGTCGTTCCACCCAGCTGGTCAAGGGTCTTAGGAAATTGCCAAACCATGGTCTTGGGAAAACAAACTGTAAATATTCCCTTTGTGACATCCAGGGCTTCATGTTG
This sequence comes from Antrozous pallidus, assembly GCA_027563665.1. NCBI lineage: Eukaryota > Metazoa > Chordata > Mammalia > Chiroptera > Vespertilionidae > Antrozous > Antrozous pallidus. The sequence goes on from CM050526.1 coordinate 16,585,411, forward strand.
TTACAACTCTACTTTAGGCCAGAAATCCTGTTACAACTCTACTTTAGGTCATAAGGGGTCACGCCTGAGTGGGGGGGGGGAGGGTGAGGGGGGGTAGCAGGCCAGAGGGCCGGGCCGCAATGCCAGGAAGCCGAAACTCTGTGTAACTGAAAACCCCTGAATGTCCTGACTCCCACCCGCCATAGATAAGGTCTTTTGTTTGTGACTCTGTATAAATACCCTGCTGTACTCTGGTTCGGGGCTCTCAGCCTCTACTCTGACTTCAGGGTAGGTTGTGAGCCCCAGCATGCTTGGTGAATAAACCCTTTGCTGTTTGCATGAGAACGTCTCTTGGTGCCTTTGTGAGAGCGGCGGGCGTCCCGGACTTAACACTGGGAGCTCCTCACTGCTCTGTTTAATAACCAGAACGCTGTGGTGGGTTGGAGTCAGAAGGGCAGTGTTGAGTGGTGAATCTGGGAGATATGTTTTGGCTTCAGATTGCCCAACATTTCCAGTGAGAAGGTTCTGACCTTGAAGACCTGCCCTTCCTGAAAGCCAGGACTCTGCTTTCTTGGGGAGCCAGCTCCAGCCTGTATCCAGCCTCAGAGCTGGGTGGCAAGATGTCAAGGGCTAGCCTCTGATTGTGGGCATTCTGAGCAGAACATGGAGGCCAGCCAGTCCAACCTAAGGATGCAGCTGCCAAGCAGCCAACTGGCCAAAGCACCACATACTCAGGGTTTCCAATGAACTTCAGCCTCACAGGGAGAAAAATAAAAAGATCTGTATGGTGCACATTGCCCCGGCACACTGGATAGACAAAGTGGTTGAACTCCTGAGCAGGGAACCCTTCAATCCTGTCTGTTACTGCAGAACACTTACAACCACTCAACAGCTGTGGGACCAATTATTTACCAGGTGAGCCCCTCCCCTTCCAGAGCACATGGTCACCAGGCCACCTGTTGGCTGTTTGCCCTCAGGTCACTGCACTCTGTGAGTGTTTGTTCCTCTGAACCCTGGGTGAACCTGGGAGCCAGGACATAGGGTTACTTTAGGGGCTGGCTGGGGTACTCCGGGGAAGTTTTCTTGGGTGCCTAGACAGTGGAGAGGTCTGCTGGAGGGGCTGTGATTGAGCCAATTGGTCATTTCCTCTTCCTGTTGAGGAAGCCTCTGCCAAATTTGTGATTCTCTTTGGGCCTTGGGCTAAGCTCTATTCTCATTTCATAAAGAGATTGGAGAACCCATTGGGGGAGGAAGGGGTTCCTGTCCCAGATGAATCCAGATCAGAGATGCCAGGGATGAGCAGTGGAACACCAGGGTCATCCAACTATCTGAGATGGGGCTGATTTGGGCCCATTCATTCAGCAAATATATTAGAAGCCCAGCCAGGTACAGACATCTCTATGCGCTGACCATAATCCAGTGCTTAGAGCAGACCCCAAGTCTGAACTCCAGAGCTTCCTTCTAGTTAGGAGCGATTCAGTCACACTAAGCTGCATAGGCTCAAAATGTCCACAGGACAGCCGATGTGACGTCCTCCTGGCCTCCTCTACCTTTGGCTGCATTTTCCCGTATTGTGAAGAGGAAGTTGAACCTCTGTTCCAGCAGAAATCATGAGTCAGTTTTGGGTCAGGAGCATGAGGAAAGTATGGGGACTGTGAAGTCAAGGTGCTGACAGAACCCTGGATCTCACTCATGGTGGGGTTTCTGCAAGAAGGCGGAGGTCTGAGGGCTTCTCCTAGAAAAAAGGACACGAGTCAGAGAGCTGGGCATGTGGATATGGGTGGTGTGTGGGAGCAGTGGGAGCTCAGGGAGAGAGTCAGACCCTCAGGAAATTCATACCATTCAACTCCTAATCACAGCCCTGCCTTTACCTCCATCCAGGGACCTTGCTCACTAATGGGGTAGAACCTCCTCAGTGGCAGCTTGGCAGGTGTACCCCACCCTGTGAGAGTTGAATTTCAATGGGAGCCAAGGAACCAAACAGGACAGCTAATGCATTATGCAACATGTAGGAACAGGAGCGAAAGTTTGAGGTGACAGGAAGGCCCTGGGGTTTGTTTGTTCACTCATTAGTCAGCATTCTTGAAGCACTTACCCTGTGCCAATGAGTGCCATGTACAGGGTGGACACCAGACCTCTCAGTCCTAATGGGAGGGATCAGTGACACTGAGAGATAATGTCAGGTTCCCTTGAAGAAGGGCACAGGTGGGTCCCTCATTGATCCAAAGCTGTCATTTAAGAGAGCTTTCTGCCAGCCCCTCCTGGGTGACCAGGCACATTTCTGCCAGGACTGCAGGAATGAAGGTGGACAAGGAGTAGGTCTGGCTTCCAGATGGGCAGGAGCAGGAGGCAAAGGACCTTTGACAGGACCATGTGGAAGGAAAAGGCACACTTCAGATTCTGCTGCCCACCTATATCTCTCCCCAGGGCCATCTGCTGCACCCTGGGCATCTGGCTGGATCAGCACCTCCAGAATTTCCCAGCCTGATGATGCTGTTGGCCTCCATAGAGCTCAACTTTCAAGTCTCTGACCTGCCAAAGCAGGCTCAGTGCCTCCATTCATGGCGGGAGCACCTGAGCCCACTGAGGCCGAGACAGGGGGAGATGAGGAGGCCTCTGGGGGTGGTGCGGATGAGTCTGCCTTTGGAAAGGCACACAAAAGGCAGTGAGGGTGGTAACATGTCCTCTTCTTGGATCTGCAGAACCAGCTCCAGAGCAACATAAGAAAACACTCCAGAGGCAACGCCACTCTAGTGGCCTCTCCAAAGCCAGTGCCAGATCCAGGCCCAGCTTTGACTGGACTTCAAGAGGCAGAAGAACCACCTGCAGCATTTGAGCAACTCACCCAGCTCCTGTGAGGCCTGTAGTTCCAGATCCCAGGCCACAGAGAGTGTCAGCTGCCATGGCAGAGTGGGCACTTTCATTTCCATTTAGATGAAATGTTAAACATTTTGTGTTCATATTATATATGCTTACAATATTACTGTATTTTAAATGATATTTAGTTACATAAAGTCTATTGTAGGGGACATTTAATGAAATACTCCTAAAAATAAACTAAATTTAGATTCTATAAAATTTAACCCTATAAACCCTCAGAGCTTTGAGCAAGTCTGTTTTTCTGGACCCTGATACACGCAGGGAGAGCTGTCCTCACCTTCTCCACCTGCCTTTGCTGGGACCAGGACTCTGCTTCCCAGGGAGCTAGCTTCCCCCTGTGCCCGGCCTCAGAGCTGGGTGGCCAGAGGACAAGGACTAGCCTTCCATTGGGGGCATCCTGAGCCCAACATGGAGGCCAGACATCCCAGCTCTGGGCCTTCATGTTGACCCAAACACCACTCACACAGGCTTCCAAATAAACTTGACCCTCACAGGACATAAATAAAATAAAATAAAATAAAAAAGGTGTATAATGCAGGCTGCCCAGGAATAGTGACTGGACAATCTGATCAAATTCTTGGGGCCCAGCTTCCTGGGCAGTGGCCCCTCCTTGGTCCCCATCCACCCTTCTGTGTTAATACAGAACATTTGCTACTAACAAACATGGGTGGGACCAATCATGTACCAGGTGAGCCCTGGCCCTCCACATCACAGTGATCACTGAGCCACCTGCTTGCTGTGAGAATTCAGGTCACTGCATCTCTCTGAGTGTTTGTTTCTCTGATCATGGGGAGAGCCTCATAGGATTATTATAGGGACTTGGGAGGGAGCAGGGTTCCTCCTGGGAAAAGGCCCTCTGGATTCCTGGACACTGGTAAGGTGTGCTGGAATTGCTATGGTTGTTCTAATTGACACTTTTTTTTTTCTACTTCTTAAAGAAGTTTCTGTCTTATTTGTGATTCTCCTCAGGCCTTAAGCTAAGCTATTTTCTCTTGTAATAAAGAGTTTGGAGATTCCGTTAGGCATCCCTGTAGTAGGTAAAGTCAATTAGAAATCCCAGGGGTGAGTAGGGGGACCCCAGGCTCACCCAGCTATCTGAGTGGAGGCTGGTTTGGTCTCATTCATTCAGCAAATGCCTTGCCCCCAGGACTGCACTCCAGTGCTTCCTTCTAGTCATGAGTGACTCAGTCACACTGGGCTGCACAGGCAGGTAGCATCAACAGGACAGTCAATGGGACTTCTTCCTCGAAGTATCGCTATATCTTTTCATATTTTGAAGCAGAAAGTGGATCTTTGGACTAGCAGAAAAAGTGAGTGGGCTTTGGATCAGAGCCTTAAGGAGAGTATGGAGACTGTGACTTGGAGAAGGTGGCAGCCCCTGGATCCCACATATGGTGGGATTTCTGCAAGACGGCAGAGGTCTGAGGGCTTCTCCTAGAAAAAGGGAGGGATTTGGGAAGTGTGAGTGAGTGGGGAGGGATGGAGCTGGGCCACACGGGGAACAGCTGCCCCTACGTGAGGTTAGGCAGGAGTACAGAGTCGCTCTGGTCAGTGCCTATGGTCAGTCTGGAGGACTTCTGGGGTGGGGTCTTGAACTGGGATTTCAATGATGGAGATGGAAGGTTCCCTTCCTTTGAAGGCACACAAAACGCAGTCATGGTGTAGCATGTTCTCTTCTTGTATCTACAGAAGCAGCTCAGAGCAAGATGAAGAAACCCCTAAAGAGGAAACGCCAACCCTGGTGCCCTCTCCAGAGTCAGACCAGGCTCCAAGCACAGCTGTCACTGAACTTCCGGATGTGGGACCACCTGCAGCTTGTGGACAATTCACTTCATCTCCTGGGAAGCCTGTGATCCAGGTCCTGGGCTACAGAGTGTGTCCAGCTGCCATGACTCCTACAGTTTTTAAATATTTGTGTTTATTTTATATATGCTTACAATGTTACTGTATTTTCCTCATATCATTCAGTAACCTACAGTCTATTTTAAAGAAAATTTAATGAAATTATCTCAAACATAAATTTAAGTTAGAATCTATGAAATTTAACTTTATAAACCTTCCCAGCCATGAGCAAGTCTGCTTCTTTTGGGGCCCCAGGGTGTTAATGTGAGTTATAGGTTGGGAATAATTAGCCTCTCAGGAACCATCTGCTCTACAGATGTGATGTTCCTGAGGCTCAGCACAATAGGACTTTGGGGGAAATTGATTGATGAGCATTGGGACAGGGGCCCTTTATGTCAGGGTTGCCCCTGGGAACCCACATTTTGTTTGATTTCATCTCCCATGACCATATGGGCAAAACATGGTCTTAAGTGCTCCCTGGTGTCCAGGTTGCAGAATGCTGTAGGGTTTAACCAGCAGCAAGCAGTTCCTGAACACTGATTGTCACCTGTACTGGGACAGAAACTCTACCCTGCAACACTAGCACTGAACAGCATTCTGAGCATCTCCTCTGTTGGCCCATAGCACTGAAGAGGGGACAGGGAATGTTCCAGGGCCTGGGTCCACACTCATTTTCTCCATAGGCACTGCTTCCAAATCTCCTCTAAGGTCAGAGCCTCTCTCTACCCTTAGCCCCTGAGCTGTGGTTTAGGTGGGATTTTTCCTGATGCTCTTTTGTCTCACCAGAGCCCAAGTGGTCATTCTTTCTCATGCTTTAAGGTTGAATGAGGTTGTGGAGACAGCCTGGCTTCTCCCTTTATGTCAGTCATCTTCAGTGCTCCAAACCACCCTGGAGAGAAGGGACTAACACCCCTCTAGGCTCCTTGTCCTGGAAAAAGCTGCAATGTCTCAGGACAAATGGGAATAAGCTTTGGACCAGGCACACAGTCCATGCCCTAAAGATGAGCACCTCTCATGGCTGACACGGGTATTAAGGAAATTCTAGTGGGATGTGATGAGTCCTATGGTGGACCTGGTACCACAAGCATTGAAAACACGAGCCCATTTGGGGATCACACACAAGGATGGAATTCCTAAAGCGAACCAGAATAAGAATAAGGATTTTTCTACCCACTGTATCCTGATTTTTCATGCACCATGGCAGTTGAGGGAAGCATTGTGAAATTAAACAAAGCCTGGAGAAGTAAAGGGAGGCTAGGTCTACCTTAGAGGCCATGGGCCTTTTTACATTTAGGATTGCTGGTAACAGTGCATGATACAGACCAGAATTTGAACAAATCCATTTTAATAAAAAAATGGCTTTAGAGTGAGTCCTGTGTGCTGGAACTGCTAAGTACTAGAGAGTAGTGATACTAAAGTCTTTTCCATCCCCAATATAATTGGAATACAGATAAATGAGGACAATAACGTCATGTGGTTCCCATAGCACAAGTGAGCTTAGGGTGACAAGAAGAAGACATTTTTTTTGGAGAAGTATTGTGTGTCCACTTCCAAAGAGAGTCCTTAAAGAGAACTTGCCATTTCTGTTCTGTGGAGATATAGGATATTAACCAAGCAAGTTAGGCATTGAGAGACATTTCAGACAGGGGAAAGAATTAGAAAAATGGAATTGAGTCAGGATACAATAAGGGATGTGGGGTGGGGTTGCAAGTACTGGGATCATCAGGAGGTTGGTTCCCAGGACAGAAACAGGGATGGCTGAGCAGAGAGAAAGTCAGACGCCAGTTCTGTGAGCCCTGACATGATGGTTCTTAGCAGTGACCAGCAGTCCTGGTGCAGGAGGAGAGAAGGGAAGCAGAATTTGAGAGCAGGTGGAATGAGAAGGGGAAGGGAATGGAAAATAGTAAGGGGAGAGTGAGGTGTGGGTGGGGAGAAGTCAGACATGTCCTAAATGATGACAAGTTGCAGAGTATGGTGAGGACAGCATGTCCCTGAAGTGAAGGGAAGTGATGGTTTCAGCACTGAGGTGCTAATGAAATGGTGAGAGTACGAGGTGGAGGAGGCAACCTCATGGACAAGTACTGAGTTTCCTGCAGGTGGAACAGAAGGAGATTTTGGAGACAGTTGCCTACTTTGTTCCTAAAGAATGTGGCCTGATTGAGGGGCTTGTAGGAGACTGTGGCAGGAGGTAGGAGTGACCCACAGAGATGATGGGATCTCAAGGAGGGGGCTCTTGGAGCAACAGAAGCATGTTTGGAAGTGACCTTGTGTATACAGGTGAGTGCTGACTGGCCTGCCAGCACGACAGAGACACTCCCACCTGTGGGGAGAGCCAACACTGCTCAGGTAGCCCTTGTGTTCTGCCTGTTTCTGAAATCCTCAGCTTCGAGCACCCTTTATGATCTTGAAAAGCCCAAAGGCCATGACATGACCCTTCCTATGACAGATAATGGGACAGGTCATTTAGGATGCTCAGCATGAGCTCTCCATTCTTCCTCAGTGCCCTCTCCTCCCTGCTCCCCTCATTCCTGTCTGCTTGCTGGGAACTCCGAGGTTGTCTGGAATCCAGGCCTAGCTTTATCCCTCACACATGGAGCACCATCACCAAGTGGTTGCCCCATACCCCCAGCTCCTGGCTTTTAATAAACCATTGTGAGGATCAGCTCAGCTAACCAGGTGACTCTCTCACGTCCAGTGAGACATCCACACAGTGTTAAATAGACACAGATACACACTGAGAGAACACAGCTCAGGAGCCCAGGACACAGGACTAGAGATCCCGGCCTCTCGGCACAGCTGAGTGTCTTATTCCCAGTGCCCACTTGTCCCCACTGACCTACACGGAGCTCCTGCTTTATGGGTGCCTTCTCCCCTCTGTCCTCCGTGTCATGTGGGGGAAGAAGCTGGCCTGCGTGAGGAGCCATGTTGATATATGGGCTCCTGCTCACTCACCGAAGTCCCTTGATTCTCAGTTGCAGACCCAGACCTGAGAAGGAAAAGCATGGCTGAGGCCAGCAGAGTGCATTGTCCTGCTCACCCCTGGGACCTGGCACGTTGGCTGTGCTGGGGAGCAGGAGCAGCTGTGGACAAAGGCCCTGCTGAGAGAGAGGGTCACGTATGCTGGATGCCAGAGGGATGGTACCCTGCTGGCACCTTCCTGGGTAAATGTCCCCTGCAAATCCCACAAATAGATTCACCAAGAAATGGCAGTTTTGACAGCATATATAGGCCAAGAAAAGCAGCAAAGAGGCCATATCTGGGAGAGGAGACACTTTATGGGTACTCAGGGTCTCAGGAGGCCTAGGGTTGAGCTGGGCTCACTGGCTTTTCCGAAAGGGTGCCGCTCTGTGGCTCTGATTGTGGCAGTCCATGGCTGTGCCCCCACCGAGAACAGAAACTCAGAACACTGAACATGTCTTCACTCTTGTTCCTTTCCTCAAAGATATGGGACAAGTCATTTTCTCAGAACAGCTCCACATCTAAGCTTAATGGGCCCAGTTTCTCTGGGGCATGAAAGGGGCAAACAGGGCAGTTGATTGTGAGCAGAATTTCAGGTTCCAATAGGGAGGGACAGAGGCTACGTGAAAACAGCCTCATTTCTCTGTGGACAGAGCAGGCACTTGACTGAGGGTGGGTGGGTGGGCGGGACAATGGTGACTGTCACATACTTCAGATTACAGCACAGTTGCTGAGACTGGTGGTGAAGCCCTTTCAATCACACAAGTTTTTCTTCCCATAAATACTAAGATGCCTGCTGTGCCCCTGCAAGGCCTTGTGGGTTGCACTGGTGAAAAACTGATGTACAGGTTCCTATCGCAGAAGACACACTTACAGGGTGTACAGATTCCCCATAGACACACCTCTAACCAGAGATGTGCAAGCAGCCAGCCTGGTTCTGCTGAGATCTCCTGCCAGTCACCGTCCTCAGGTCTCCCAGGTTTCAGAGACTGTTCCATGGTCTTATGGGTGGACCACTTGCTGCCCCAAAATCCCTGTCACCAATATGAGAGTACATGATTGATAGATGTCTCTAATATATCACATGTCAGGTCAAAGACTCTTTACAGAGAAAGATCTTATACATGGCTGGAGGTACAGAGGTAGGGACAGAGGGGCAAACACAAGGTGGGACACATGATTTTACATGTCTGTGTCCAGTGGATGAGTGAGATATGGCACACGTGTTGTGGGGCTCATGGTTCTGTCAGCAATGGAAGCAGACAACAAACTGAGCCTTTGCCTGGGCTTGCATTTAGACCAAAATATAATCGGTCAGAGACAATATTTTGGAGTGCCTGCTACTAGAAGTCATTGTCCTGTCATTTCACACTAGGAAGATACAGTCTTTGTCCTAGGTCTGGCATTTCAGGGAGTCTGCTTTGAGTTCCTGAGTCAGACCCTGGGTTCCAGGACAGAACAGCCAGACAAAGTCCCAGCCCTTGCACTTCAGGGCAGGGGCAGGGAAGTTTAGGGATAATGAGCGTATATCACAGTGCCATATGTTTGGTTGAAAAAAGGTTGTGCATAAACCAAAGCATGTTGATGGAAGCCTTCTGATTAAACAATAAACAGTTTAGAAGATTAGCACATTATGCTCAACCTATTTGTAAACTTTCATCTATATTAAAAAATGTTATTCCAAATATGGGGTCACCCTATATTCCCACTCCCCGTTCATTTAACATGAATGTTATCCTTGCAGTTTAACAATTTTGACCTATGATTGCATGGCTGCATAGCACCTATTATGATACACTGTATGTAACTGACCTGCTGCCCACCTCCTGGCCACCCACATCTTATTTGCCCATGAAAGTCTTTTCAGCTGCTATGAGCTCCAGGTAGCTTCCATATGTGGAATATTCACTAACCTTCCAGAGCACACGCACTGTATTATTTTCCCTTAAAATGTCGGCACCTCATGTCTTACCTCCTTCTTAAGATCAGGAGCTCATTCTAGGCTAAGATGCTGCTCAATCAGATCTTTGATCAGCTCTTAGGATAGCGTTTGGCATACTGTAAACCCTCAGTAAAGACGTGAACAGCACCTTAATTCTAAATGAGTTACTTAGGGTGGCAGAGAATTTTAATTGTCCATCAAATCCATTCACCCGATTTGGGGTGCACAGATGGATGGCACATCCAAGCCCCCCTTGCTGCCCTATGAGCTGCTGTTGTCAGTGGGAAAGGACAGGGACTGATGAACGCCATGGCAGAACTGGTGGATAGAATCCCCAGCATGCACTTCTCTGTGACTGTCCCCATGGGGTGATGAAAGCACATGGGAATGAGGTCTTAGGGATGAAGAAGTCCCATGATGGAAGAACTCTGGGTTTATGAGTGACCACAGAAGGATGCATCTCTCCAATCTGAGCATCCTCCCCAAAATTAGCACTGGCATGTGGAAAAATATATAGTGACATGCTATGGAAATTTTAGGGGAGTTTTCTGTAATTCAGCATAAATTAATGCCCCCTCCCTCTCTCAGTAATGATATTGGGCAGGATTAAAAGAAAAGCAGATTCAGAGGAGGTGAGAACAGGAAGGAAAAAGAGGTTGAGGCACTACCTACATGTGACAAATTTCCTCCTAATTTCCAGCTAATTCCCACATGAGCCTGAACAGCCCTAAGAGCACTTGCTGTATAACCCATTGTGCAGGCAGGAGAGAGATGGGCCCTCACAGGCACAATGACTTATTTAGAATCAAGAAGAGGTAAGAATGAGGGGTTGAGTCTGAGCCCAGGTCTGTCTCCTCAAATCCTGGATCTTGACTGAAACCAGAAGTTCTAGGTGCAAGGGAGAGGGGTGTGTTGGTGCCACTGTGTACAGATAAGGTGTTTCATGGGGAAGAAGGGTCTGCAGACAGCTCACACAGGACTATTTGTATAGCTGTCATGAGATGAGGGGACTCAGGCAAGACAATCCCAGGTACTGAGGTCACAATAGAACTTGGGCAGCTTGTAACCAGGCACCCACATCTAGCAATAGCCCACGGGCAGCTCACTTGCCACGAGGCATTTGCCAGTGCAAGATGTTCTCTTGCTGTATTCCCAGTGATTGGTGCTCTTCCTTCTGGAGACCCGGAAGAGAGAGCTTTTCCAGACGGTGCAGACGTTGGCTCGGCCGTCGACCCCGACATTTCTGGCCATTTAATAGAGTATGGCCTCAGGTAACACAAGGTGGCCGGAGTCAGACCAATCCTGGCTAGGCCACCTCTGTGAGCCATCCTGTGCAGCCCACATACCCCTGGGACAGAAAGAGGTTGCTGGATCTCAGATAAACTAGCAATCCTGTCATGGTCACACCCCAGGACAGGGTAGGCAGATGGAGATCGGCTTCCAGAGGAGTCCCTTATCTGTGCTAATGGGAATCCTAGGCTCACAGGCAGTCACAGCTTTTCCTCTCCAGCGGAGGTCTGAGCAGATCACAGTGTGTGTGTGTTTGGAGTGGAGGGACAGATGGGCAGAGAGCTGTCAAAATAGGGCTCTGAAGTTTTCCTCCTGGTGACTGGGAACTGTCTTTACAGAGCTCCGCACAGGAGAATAGACTGGAGCCGAAAGATGGGGTCCTCAATTCCATGCACCTGCAGGAGGCACAGGTGCCCCACCCATCCTCCAGCGTACAACAAGGCCACAGGGTAAGTGGAGGTACTGAGGTACTCAGACTCCAGGATCCCATGTAGTTGAGGAGAGCCCTGGGTTCTAGAAGCTGTCCTGTTATTCTCTCGAGATCCCTCCCAGATTCCAATTTCCATCTCCTCCTCCCATCCCACCTCACTGTCCAGCCCCTTTGAGAGGAGATGCAAAGTCATTGCCCACAAAGTTTTAGGAATATGAGAAGGGAGACTTTGCACCATTTCACTTCATGCATAGTCATGAGTATTTTTGCATTTTTCTACAGACTTTCCCCCTTTTTTTTTTTTGCTTGTTCTTTCTTTATTTGACACTTTATAGATGTCATACAGGTCTAAAAGTTACACTTTTAAATAATTATTTAAAAACTGATCAGGAATAAGGCCCTGATTCAAGGCTCCAAACCAGAAGTAGAAAGGAATGGGGGCAGTGGGCTGAGTTGTATTCCTCCAACATCACCAAAACCCAGAAAACCAGGATCCTAAGCTCCTTCACAAGCCAACCAGAATGTGGGTCCTTGGGCTAACCCTCAGGTACCTCTGGCTGCATCACAAAGGGTCAGGAACCAGCAAGGGGCTGGCAGGAACAGCTGGCTGAGTCCAGACATGGACAAAAATAACGGGAAGGACAGAAAACAGACAGGTACTGTCCAGCTGTAGATAGGAACACAGAGTGTAGCTAAGGCAGGTGGGGAGGAGCTGGGGCGTGGTATTGCAGCAATGCAGGAGTGCGGCCCCAGGGGCCTGGTCCATCTGGCCAGGGTAGGGCTTACACATTGTGGGTTCTCCTGCTAAGCTAGGGCTCTTCACCCACCAGCTTGGACTTGAGGTGCTCCTTGTAGGCCAGGTTGTCTCCAGGCCACTTGGTGATTGTCTGCTTCTCATAGACCCAAATTTCTTGTGCTACCTGCTGAATAAGTCTGAAATCATGGCTGACCAGCATCATACCACCCTCAAACTCATTGATGGCATCAGCTAGGGCATCCATGGTCTCAACATCCAGGTGACTGGTAGGCTCGTCCAAGAAGAGCATATGGGGATTCTGCCAGACCAGCCAGGCCAGACACACCTGGCACTTCTGCCCATCAGACAGGTTCCGGATTGGACTCACCTGCTGTTTCCCAGTGAGATCATATCACCCAATGATCTTCCTCATTTCTTCCTTCTCCTTGATCTCTGGATAGCACTTCATCATGTACTCCAAAGGGGAGAAGTTCATGTCCAGCTGCTCTTGTAAAAGCTGATGATATCACCCTATCTTAACATGAGAGTGTTTTCGAATCATCCCATCTGTGGGTAATAGCTCTCTAGTTAGCAGCTTCAAAAGAGTTGACTTCCCTGCTCTATTGGGCCTTACCAGAGCCATTCATGTATCAAGGTCAATACCAAATTCTAGATTGTTGTGGATGCAAGGCCCATTTTTTGTATACTTGAAGCTCACATTCTGAACTATAATGATGGGTGGAGGGATCTTGCCACATGGTGGAAAATAAAATGACAATGTCTTGTCGCTCACGACCCTCTCTGTCAGTCCTGATGCCATCATTTTCTGTAGTGTCTTCTCCTTGCTCTGGACCTGCCATGCCAGTTTAACACTGCCATGACCAAACTTAGCAATGTAGTCCTTCATGTGTGCAATCTGATCTTGCTCCCAGTGAAACCTCTTCATCTGGTTCTCCTCCAGCTCCAGCCGTGTCTTCACGTACTGGTCATAATTACCTGTATAATACTTCAGTTTCTTGTTGTGCATGTGAATGATGTTGGTACAGATGCCATTCAGAAAGTCCTGGGAATGGGAGATGAGGACCAGGATGCGCTTAAAAGTCTTTAGCTCCTCTTCCAACCACAACACAAGCATTGAGATCCAGGTGGTTGGTGGGCTCGTCCAGAAGCAGCATGAATGGCCAAATGATGAGAGCTCTGGCAAGGGCAACCTTCATCCTACAACCTCCACTGAAGTCTTTTAGTTTCTTGCGTTGCATGGCAGGTGTGAACCCCAGTCCGTGCAAGATCCGTGAGGCTCTCATCTCTGCCTTGTCAGCATCCAGCTTCTCCAGACGCTCGTAGAGCTCCATGAGCTTCTCACACTCCGCATCCTCATGAGCCAGCTGCTCGGCCTCCTCCTCCAGCATGGCCCGCTCTGTATCGACTTCCATCACACACTGCAGGGGTGTCTGGTCACTAGGAGGCATCAGATGGTAGATGTCGATGTGCTCAGGGATGGGCACTTCATATTGCCCAATAGCAGAGAGCAGCATGGACTTGCCAATTCCGTTTAAGCCAGTGAGGCTATAACAATGGCCTGAGTTTAATTCCAGTTTGGTGTCACTGAGCAGATCTTGACCATGAAAAGTGAGGGAGAGGTTGATAATGTGGACGTCAGTACTGTTGGGGTGAGAGGCAAGGATACCAGTGACAGCTCGAGCAGCAGCTTTCTTCATCTCAAAGTCCTCCAGCTCCTTGGACAGCAAGTCCACTTCTGTGGTCTCCTCTGCCACCTGTGGATCTGTGACAGCATCTCCGTTTTCTTCATGTCCCTTTCTGGGCCGCTGTCGTGCTTTGAGAGCTTCCTTCTTTTTCGCTGCCTTCTTTTTGCCCAGGTCGGAGGGCATGGTGATGAACCACAGGGGTAGGTTACTGTTCTTTCAGGGAGCTGGGCCTTGCCGCTCGGCCTCTGTAGCAAAGGAGCTGCTCCAGGGCCAGACTTTCCCCTTTTAATACCCATCTCCACGTGTCCATGTTGTCCTGATAATCCTTACACACCTCCTCCCACTCTTACACATCACCATGATTAGTGGTTATGCTTTTCCCAAAAGGACATGGGGCTCAAGGTACCAAGTCTGTTGCTTTGCTGTTTGCTGCCCCAAGAGCCAAATCCCCATAGACCCTCCCGGTCAGGAGCTGGGGCCTCCCTGGCTGCACAACATACCAAGAGGGGGACCTGCTATCAGGGCTGGCGATCCAACTTTTCACTGCTGTGCGACCTGGACATGATCCCCTCCTGTTGCCATGTCAGTGGTGCTGCCCTGAACACCCCATTGTCCCAATATCCAGACCCTCCCACCCCAGCAAAAGCCTCTGTGTTCCCATCTTAGAATGAGATGTTTTGTCAGAATTTCCAGGACTAATGCTGTTAATACAGGGAGGTGCTGTCCGTCCTCTGGTAGGAAATGATCTAAAGTATTAACGTGTTTTATCATTCCTCACCTACAATTCTACTTTTCCTGTCAAATATCTTTTCTCATGTCAATGGAAAAAATTTTCAAACCTGTGAAGAAGTTTTGTGATTTATCTGAGCTAAAGTGTCACCAATTGCCAGGAAATAAAATGTCAACGGATGGAGATAATGCTCTGGAGAATGGCAGCTTTGCACCTTATTTTATACATTAAAATTCAAACAGGAAACCCACGTGGGTCCCATGAAATCCTTTGGTGATAGATTAAGGAGCCAGGAGAAAGCAAGTGGGGAAAACTCTGAGGTTGGATGACCAGTAAAATGGTAGACACGTACTTCTCTCACTTAGGTGTGTGCAGGGTAGTTAACAGTTAACAGCGAACTCAGTGACAATGAGGGGATGCGTAGTCTCTGCAGAGAGGAGAGCAGTTCCTGTGGTCTGAGGGTTCTGAAAAAAGGAAAATTACGTTGACATTACAAAGTTATGTTATTCTAGATGCAAGAAGACGATAGGCTCAGTTAAGGCAAAGATTGACCTTTGTCAGAAAAGATGCAGGCCTAGAATGTGACTGCCCACCGTAAACTACATTTAGTTAAAAGTTTTAATTTCAGACCATCCTTTGTGGTCACTTTTGGTGTCTGACTTTGTGAGGCCACCAGGTTAGCATCCTGCCCCACCTCTTGCCACCAATCACTGAGTGCCTGGGGGTTCAGTCTGAGTTGTGCCCCCCAACCCACCTGGAAGTTTATTAGTTGCCTCTGATGGCATGTGCCCCCTCTGTCCCAATGCAGGGTGGAAGTAAGACTACTATGGGGCCTGCATCTACAGCTTCATCACCACCTGCTGGCCTAGACAGCATGCCAGCTGCCTGTAATAAACAGGTGCCCATGAACCTCTTTGCAATCTGGGAGGGCGACTACTCCAGCCCCACCTGCGTGCCCAGGCTGTGCAGCCTCACCTTGACAAAGCTGCTGATTCTCAAGGTGCTGGCCAAGGAGCTTACCTCCTTAGTGATTGCCGTGAGGATTGAGGACTCCAAGTGTGTCCTGAGATCTGATGAAATTGTGCTGCCTCCCAGAGGACCAGTGAAGACCGACCTGGAACTGACCTTCTCCCTGCAGTACCCCCACTCCATCAAGAGGGAAGGCAACAAACTGCAGATCATGCTACAGAAGAAACTGCGTCTTGAAAACCAGACCATCCTGGGTTATCAGACACTGGCCATGGGCACCATTGACATGGCTGAGGTGATGCAAGGATCCCCTGAAGATGACCAGATTTTGAGCCTCTACACCACCAGCAGGGAGGCATCTGCCCATGTGGCCGAGGTGAGCATCTCTTCCCTGTCCAGCCAGCCCATGGACCTTAAAGACAGCACCCGGCAGACCAAATCCAGGGTTCATGAAATCTCTGAGCAACAGGCCAGCCATGATCCTGGGCATGGGTAGGACCAGGAGGAGTAGGAGGTCTTGGACATGGTAGAAGCCATGAAGTAGCAAGGAGGAGGAGTAAGATCACCAGTCAGGACAAGGCAAATTGCTGCCAAAAAGAAAATCGGGGCATGGCTTCGCAGGGGCTAAGAGTGGGAGGAAGACCTGGACCTGCAGCAGGAGTCTTCGGAGGATATCCCTGAGGTGGAGGAAGATCTAGATCTGCTGTATGACTCACTAGGGAACCCTAGTGACAGTTGCCCATGAGAGTGTCCTCAGGACCCCAAAGCCCTGGCTCGGGGCATACTTGGAAGGCCTGTCCCAATCTAGCTCTCACATGGAGAGCTAGAGCATCCACAGTGCCAGTGCCAGAAGGAGCCTTCAGGTCCAATCCACGTGCCTGAGAAGATGTGTCAAGGAACAGTGTCTCAGACTCGGTGGTCGATCACACACCCACCTCATGGAGCAGCTGGCACAACCCTGGGACTGTCAAGAGGCAGAGACCTCTGCCCTGGACATGTTCACTGAGAAGCTGCCACCCAGTGGGCTAACACTCCCAGTGAGAACTGCACTCTCCTTCTTGATGTACCCTTCCTGGGAGCCCGGACTCTGCTTCCCCGGGGAGCTGGCTCCACTGTGTGACCGACCAAACTCACAGCAGGGAGGCCAGAGGTCAAGGGCTGGCCTCCTGTGGGGGGCATCCTGAGCAGAGCATAAAGTCCAGTTAGCCCAGCCCTGGGCTCTAACTGCCAAACAGCAAAGTGGTCCCAGCATCATTCACTTGGTTTCCAAATGAACTTCACCCTCACAGACAAAAAAAATGGACCTGAAAGATGCAGACTTCCCAGGCACATCAACCGGACAAATTGATCAAAACCCTGTGCCAAACTTCCTGGGCAGCATCCCCACCATTGTCCTCACCCACCCTTTTGTGTTAATACAAACTTTTGCTACAAACCAATGTGGGTGGGACCAACCATGTACCAGGTGAGCCTTGCTCTTCCACAGCACAGTGGTCACTCTGCCACCTGCTTGCTGTGAGAATTCAGGTCACTGCATCTCTGAGTGTTTGGTCCTATGAACATGGGGAGAACAGAGGCCCAGTCTCATAAGGTTATTGTAGGGACTCTGTGGGGTTCTCCCTGGAAAGTGTTCTCTGGGAACCTGGACAGTGGAGAGGTCTGCTGTAGGGGCTGTGGCTGTACTAATTCACCATTTTCTCTTTCCCATTATAAAGCCTCAGCATTATTTGGGATATTCCTCTGAGCTTTGGGCTAAGCTATTTTCTCTTTTGATAAAGAGGATAGAGATTCCACTAGGAGTCCGTGTCCTGGTAAAGCCAGATTAGGAATTCCAGGGGTGTGCAGTGGTTCCCCAGGCTCACTCAGCTGAGAGGGGGCTGGTTTGGACTCATTCATTTAGGAAGTAAATGAGAATGCCCTGCCAGGTACAGACACATCTATAGGCACTGACCATAATCCAGTGCACAGAGCAGACCCCAAGCCTGCACTACAGAGTTGCCTTCTAGTCGGGAGCAATTCAGTCACACTAGGCTGCACAGACTTGTAGTGTCCACAGGACAGTTGATGTGACATCCTCTTGGCCTCCTTGATGTATTGCTGCATCTTCTCATGTTTTGAAGAGGAGGGTGGACCTCTGGATCAGCACAAAATGTGAGTGGGCTTTGAATCAGGGCCGTGAGGGAAGTATGGGGCTGTGATTTCGAGAAGCTGGCAAAGCCCTGGATCCCACATATGGTGAGATTTCTGCAAGAGGACAGAGGTCTGAGGGTTTCTGCTAGAAAAATGAGGAAGAGTCAAATAGAGCTGTACATATGGATTTGGAAAGTGTGTGAGGGGGAGGGCATGTGGTTGGACCACACAGAGTCAAGAGCTCCCAGAGGCTGGGTTTTTCAGGAGCACAGAGTAGCTTAGGTCAGTACCCATCGCCTGCAGTCTGGAGGACTTCCTGGGGTGCAGTCTTGAACTGGTACTTCAGTGATAGAGATGGGAGGTTCCCTTCCTTGGAAGACACCCAAAAGGCAGTCATAGTGTAATGTGTTCTCTTCCTGGATCTACAGAAGCAGCTCAGAGCAAGATGAAGAAACACCTAGAGAGGCAACACCAACTGTGGTGCCCTTTTCTGAGCTCCAGGCATAGTTGTCACTGCACTTCCAGAAGTGGAACCACCTGCAGCTTGTGAGCAACTCGCCTCAGCTCCTGTGAGGCCTGTGGTCGCAGGTCCTGGTTGGCACCTGTGCCATCTACCATGGCAGAGAGGGCTTTCCCTCCCCAATAATAGCAGTTTTCAAAATGTTTATGTCTATCTTACATATACTTTGAATTTGTGTTTTTCTTATACTATTGAGTAAAATCAAATGTATTTTGAATAAAATACAATTAAAAATAAATTTAACTTAAATTATATAAAATTTAATTCTATGATTCTTCTAAGTGCCAATTTCAACATCAATAAGTACATTCACAGTTTTTGGCAACCATGGTATCACATCACAATCCGTCTCCAGAATATTTCATCCAGATCAATCCAGGTGGTAGCCAGTAATTGCTCACCCTCCCTGTCAGCCCCTGACAGTCCCTCATCTCTAAGTGTCCCCATGGATTTACCTTTTGTGGGTTTTCACAGAAGCACAGGAGGCCTTTCTTGTCTGAATATGTGATGAATCAGATGAGAAGACAGACTGTGATTTGGTGAGAATGAAAACAATTTTTATTAAGAGGGAAAATCCCTAAGAGGCAAACATTATGTGTAAAAAGAAGCTTCAATATTAAATATTTGTACTATTTTGGGGTATCGACCACTTTAAGGATTACGACATGAGAGTTGGAATCCATAGGGAAATGTCTGGGTGTCTGAGACACTTATAAAATCTTTCTTTTCCTGGACTGGCAGTGTTTATTTGTGGGTAGTATTTTGTTCTACTATGCATAGTATAAAGATATGAAAGGCAGATGTTTCTCTTTATCATCATATCATATATTAAATAATAAAATGTATGATTTTTTTAAGGTTTTAGAAAAAAATTTTTTTTAAATATGATTTTATTGATTTTAAAAACAGAGAAAGGGAGAGGAATGAAGAGATAAAAACATAGGCAAGAGAAAATCATTCCATGGCTACCTCCTGCGTGCGTGCCCCCTATGGGGATCCAGCCAGCAACCTGAGCATGTGCCCTAACCAGGAATCAAAGTGGGAACTTTTTGGTTCATAGGGCAACACAAAACCACTAAGTCATGTGGGCTGGGCAGAAAGAGTAATGTTTACTAGTTAAATAAGAATTTAAATGTGACAAAAGAAGATATACTCACTCCTTCTACCAAGAAATAATTGCCATGAAAAAGAGGTTTCCATCTTTCCAGCTCAGTGCTGCAATGTGTGGGGAGTTGCTGGGGGAGGTATCAGGGCTCTGCTCTTGTGTAAGTTGACATCTCCACGGGTGGCCAAGCACAGTCTTGTTCCCCTCATTCATTCTCAGTGACCAATACAGACTGCTTGACTTGTCAAGTTCTTGGCTGAGTTGTTCCATTGTAATCACTGAGAGACCTGCCTCCAGGAGGGTATGACAGTGAATGTTTTTGTCTGGGGCAGTGACAGGCAGTGAATAACCTTATCTTAGCTCTGTATACACAAGGGAATTCAAAAGACTCATTTAAATATTCTCACCACATCTCAAGATCGGAGACATCCACTTTAGAGCTGGCGGCCTCGTCAAACCCAAGGTCTCAGACCAAACAATGCTTTCAGAATTCAAGGTAACTTTTTCACCCTGAACTTAAACAACCAGATGGTGCAGTATAAAACAAAAGAGACATGCAGGGTTTTATCTTGGGAGACCCACTGTGGGGGGAGGGGATACAAACCTCTGACAGACACATACCTCCAAGGAGAGATGTGCAAAGACAGACAGACTGGTTCTGTTTTGATCTCCTGATAGTCCTTGTCATCAGGCCTCCCAGGTTGTAGTGAATTTCCATAGTCTTAGGAGCACACCACTTGCTGCCCAAAGATTCATCTCACCAAGATGGCTCAACATGATAGACAGATGTCTCCAATACAATCTAAGGTCAAAAGATACGTTGCAAAGATAAACATTTATACATGAATGAGGGAGAGAAGAAGGGCTGGAGGTGGACACAGAAACTTGCATCCACCATTTTATGCATCTGTGTCACAAAGGACATCTTCCAATCCATGGATCACCTTATATTTGTTATTTGGAGGGGGTTTTATTAGCTTCCAAATTAAATAGAAAAGAATGAAATACATATTCTTTTAAAATCCTTCGAGTGTATTAAATATGTTTATAAGAGAAATTATATAGATTTTTAAATTAAATTTACTGGAGTGGCCTTGCTTAATAAAATTATATAGCTTTTAGGGGTATAATTGTATAATATATCATTTGTATATGTATTTTTGTTAAGCCCAGGACGCCCGCCGCTCTCACAAAGGCACCAAGAGACGTTCTCATGCAAACAGCAAAGGGTTTATTCACCAAGCATGCTGGGGCTCACAACATACCCTGAAGTCAGAGTAGAGGCTGAGAGCCCCGAGACAGTGCAGAGCCAGGGCTTAAATACTCTGAGACAAACAACAGGGTCACACAGATGTCGTCAGGGGGACTTGTTACAGTTGGTTTTTCCCAAAACCGTGACATTTACATTAATCTCAGTTTCACAATCTCAGTTTCACATTCTTGGTCAAGCATCCTGTTCTCCTGTTCTCTTATCATTACCCCTGGGCTCTCCCACTCTGCAGGAGGGGCAGGATGTAATTTACTGGTTAATGTTTCTGTAATCTTTGCTACTAATCTAGTCGCCCTACAGGGTGCACCTTACCGGCCACTGCTTCCAATTCTGCTGCCTTACATTTTGTGTTTTCCATCCAGTGTCCTTCCATCACCATTTATCCCCAATATATTCTCTACTACCTTTCTCCATTCCCCTTCCCTTCTAGTAGTCACCATGCTGTTGTCATTGACTTTTAGGTCTTTTCTTGTTCATTGGTTGGGTGGTTTGTTTTTTGATCCCTTCACATTTTTTTAAAAATATATTTTATTGGTTTTTTTACAGAGCAGAAGGGAGAGGGATAGAAAGTCAGAAACATCGATGGGAGAGAGACATCGATCAGCTGCCTCCTGCACGCCCCCCACTGGGGATGCGCCCGCAGCCAAGGCACATGCCCTTGCCGGAATCGAACCTGGGACCCCTCAGTCCGCAGGCCGACGCTCTATCCACTGAGCCAAACCGGTCTCGGCGATCCCTTCACATTTTAAAAAATATTTTTACTGATTTTGATATATATATATATATATCAGTGTGATGTGAGTCAAATATCAGAGGCTGTGGAGAGCGCCCTCGGGGAACAAAGTTCCCCGAGAGGGCGGGCCTTGCAAGGCCCATGTGCTCTAAAGGTTAGTTATGGTTTCTGCCCCCCACCCCCACAATGGTTACCTTCAATTGTAGTTTAGCAAACAATACTGCCCTCCAGCACATAACATTGTAAATAGCCAAACTGTCTGTGGGAAAATGGGAAAAGATTTAGGTGGCGTCTTGGATGGACATATAGCCTAGGGAAATTAGTTAAGATAAGGGGTTTAATGGGGAAACATGTTTACAATAGAATGTAGCTTTGTTGTTTGGGGAACAAGGAATTGTGTAATATGTAACCAGAACTGTTTAAAGAGTGGAGTGAAATAAACTCCGGCCCGCAGTCCTAGAGAGGGCTTTGTGGACCTCCTGATCCCATATCTTTTGTTTCTTCTTTATTTCTATCCATCTTTCTATCTCTATCTTTCCGTAAGCCTCACCCCCCTTTCAGGGACTGCTCAACTGATGCCGGCTGGCTCTGGCAAGAAGCCACCTCCCACACACCCTACTGGGGACCTGTCTAGCAACCCCTTTACGTGTCCTGACCTGGAATCCATCCAGCAACCTCCAGTTGCATCTGCGATGCCCAAACAACTGAGCCACACCACCCAGGGCTTCCTTCACCTTTTCACCTTGTTATGCAGCCCCTACCCCTCTGTCTTCACATTTGAAAAAGCAGTCACTTTCTCCAGTTTTTATTGACTGATTTGGGGAGAGAAATACATTCATCACTCAGTTCCCTAGCAACTCTAAAGGTCTCTCAGACATTTTCTATGGATGCACCCACTCCATGCTTGTTCCATTGTGGGAAGTGAATTACTAAGATTCTATGCTTCCTCTTAGTCCGTCCAAGTCTGGTCAGGAGCTGAGGCTATCCTATTTGTTTTCCTTAGGTCCATGGTCAGTAAACTGTGACTCTTGAGCCACATGCGGTTCTTTGACCCCTTGAGTGTCTCTCTTCCACAAAATACCACAGCCTGGGTGAGTCTATTTTGAAAAAGTGGCATTAGAAGAAGTTTAAGTTTAAAAAATATTGGCTCCCAAAAGAAATTTCAATCGGACTGTTGATATTTGGCTTTGTTGACTAATGAGTTTGCCAACCACTGCCTTAGGTGATACCCTAAAATGTGTGAATTCTGGCAAATTGGGCTGGCTTTTTGCACATGCTCACAAGCCATCTGCTCAGGATTCATCACCCATAGGATGGCATGCAAGGAGTTGGCCAATGAGGAGTGGATAAGACAGAGAGTTCTGGGTGTGCCTGTGGATCATTTTAGGGTGTCCCAAATAACGTGTAGCTAACTTATTAGGTAGAATCCTAAGGAAGATGAAATAAGGTTATTTTTCTTTGCCACACTTAACACTACTCAGGCTTCAGGATAGGCTGAAAGCATGACCAGGAGCAAAATTGTTCGTCAGTCCTTGTATCTCATGGGTGGTTCCAGTTTGTGCCAAAGAGCAGAGGTGAGTGGCCCACATTACAACAAAAAGTCTTGAAAAGGTCAACTCAGAGCTCGAACCCTGGAAATACACAATTTAGAAGCCCTCTTGCCGATTCTTCCTTCTAGAAAATAACTCTAGAAACTATTACTCTTGAGAAGCACTGTGTGTCCTCAGGGGACAGCAATAGAAGTATATAATGAGCTTCAACAATTATTCTGACTGTGGCCAGAATAAAGACCTGTGGGAGTCATGTTTCAAAAGGCTTTATAACCTGGTGAGTAATTCCAAATTTCCTCTATGTTGTGATGACCTCGGTTCCTTAAGGAGGAAACTAGAATCCGTACTGTCAGGTTCTATCCAGGACAGCCCCTTCACTGCTCCACCCCAACGTGGGGTTGGGAAACGTGGGGCTCCTCTTTCCAAATCATCCTAGTCTTATCTCTTTTGCTACAGATCAAAGGACCCAAGCTCCAAGCCTATTACTGGATCTTTCTCCAGAATGCCTGCTACCCAAGAGGAATGCTAACAGGTGATAGACAGTTGGCTGTAAACTCCCCATATTTGGAGGAAAAATAAAGGCTGACCCTTTACTGACAGCATGTAAGGGACTCCCCAGGTAGAGGCTGTGGACATTGGAGAATAGAGTTTCTATGATAATGACATCAAGGGATAGATAGCCAGTAAGTGTACTTTGTACATTACTTCCTTTAACTGACAAACCTTCAAGAGGTGAGTAGAATTATTTTGTCACTTTTACCAGATGAAAAATGATGAACTGAATTAAATAAAGTCACATAGAATGATAGTTGCAAAATTAGGACTCAAATATCAAAACCTGGCTCCAAAACCCATGTTCTTACAATTGAATGGCTAAAAGAAAGGAGAGAGTGAGAAAGGAAGGAAAGGAGGGAGAGAGAAAGAATGTGAATTCTCCCCTCCTGAAAATGCTTCTCCTTGGGATTTGTCCAAGAAAACAGGACAAGGAAGGTCATCTCTTTCAACCTCCTGAAGTAATTGTATGTGGAGGGGGAAAGGGAGGATGTGCATGCACGCACGCATGAATTCACTAACACTCACCCACAGTCAAGGGTGCGTGCTAATAACCCTCTTTTGGAAATTATGTTATTTCATTGTCAAAGCACTGATGAATGATCTGAACTATCCGGGGGTCTCAGCGCTCAGTGATTCCCCTCTCGCTTGTTTGCTACCTCAGAAGAAAAGGAAATGCACTTGGCTCTTCTGTCCCTTCCAAGCTGTCCTCAGCATCATCACACTCAGCCAAGGATATCTATCTCACCACACTCTCCAGGAGAGGGGTTTTCAGCGGCTCAGCATTGGCTGGTGCTCTTACTCTGCCTCTAGCATTCATACTGATGCATCATCTGGCTCTCCCCCTGCGGGCCTTTGGTTCTTTACCTCTTTCTTTAGGGTTTCTGCAGGTATTCTTCCCCCCTGGAATGACACTCTGACCCTTGACATCCTGCACTGAGGATCTCTATCCTCACTCCCTGTACTCAGAAGCCTCTCTGCCCTGGTTCCTGGTCAGTCTCTGCATTGATTATAACAACCATTTATTATCCAATGCTTTTCTTTCTTACACTTTTAGTTCTTTATCACTTTATTACAGGTGGTTGTCCTTGCACCAGATTACCTTTTAAAATAGTGTTTTACTGACCACTCATTTAACGTATATGCCCAAATATCTATGCTTATTTATATTAAACCAAAGGTTGTATATTTCTATTGCCAGTCTTGAAGTTCTTTTGGTAGAATTATTTGAGATTATCTAAAATTTCTCTTGTTGTGAATGGGAAATTTTTAAAATTATAATTTCTAATTTATTGTTACTTAACAATAGGAACTGTGTTGCTTTTATTATTGATTTATATCCAACAAACTCCCTGAATTTTATTAGCTTATCTATAGATTGCCTTAAATTTTAATTGTAGATAATCATGATTTCTGTGAATTAGCTCTATTTTGCTCTTTCCTTTTCAATTGCTACACAGAAAAAAATTGTAGTGCTCTTTTCCCAAATAGATCACAGTTTAAGTGCTGTAAATGGGGAGCTCAAGTTACCCTTCTACTTCCTATGGATCTGTGGCTACATTTTCTGCACTAAAGAGGCATTAATACCCTAGACTCTGGACCTTGAAGCTTAATTCTTGGTTGACATTGCTATTAGAGCAACCCAAGCAACAGTTGTTACTTACAACCTTTGTTCTGGTTTTCTTTTTGTTTCTCATGCCTAAGTATTCTTTATTATTATTTTTTTAAAGCTTGGCCACTGGGTTGATTTTGATTTGTTTGTTTGTTTGTTTGTTTGTTTGTTTTTACTATTTGTGTGTTATCTAGAATTTCTTTAATACAAACAAGGCATGTTTCAACAGCAGCTTAAACTGTCATATTACTGAGAGCCCTCCTCCAAAATCTTACCTAGTCATAGTTTTTGAGCCCTCCAACTTATTAAACACTTCTAACTCTGATGTATTATGATTCCATGTGGAGATATAAGAGGGCATTTCAAGAGAGAAAATGGAATTCCTTCAGGTGCAGATATGAAAAAGCACATCTCATTTGGAGAACTAGTCAGCATCTTCTCCCCCAACCAATCTGAGCAGATGATTTACATATATACAATAAGAATTGGTGATTTAATTAATTTTATATTTCATTATTATTGAGTAGAGGTTCTTTAGAAAAGTTAGTGAATTACTTAGGATATCCTGGACCACAGTAATAAATTGGTCATGAAATAAGTAATAGTTTAAATGGAACACAATTTCTTTATCTCCTATGTTATAGTACCAGTGGGTGTCTTCTTGGTGGGTGGTGGCTCTGCAGGATGTGGAAAACTAGAGACACAGACTCTTTCCACCATGTGACACTACCATCCCATTCAGCCTCCTGGCCATTTGTAAGCAACTGGAGCAAGAGGAAAGATAATTTGGAGGAAATCCAGAATGAGAGCACTAGGATGCACTGGCTAGAACTGTCCCAAGTCCACACTTCAATGCAAGGGAAGCTGGGAAACATATTCTAGTTGAGTGACCAAGAAGTGCACAATTTAGAATTGGCTGAGCAGCTAATAGTCTCTACCACAAATATGATGGTCACAAGTACCAGAGTCAAAAAAGGTATCTATAATCAAGCAGGGAAGGGAACATGACAATATACATATTTGTGTTGTTCGTTTGTTTTTGTCAATCCTCACCCTCAGATATTTTCCCATTGATTTTTAGGAATAGTGGAAGAGACAGAAAGAAACTTAGATGTGAAGAAACACATTGCTTTATTGACTCTTGCATGAGCCCCAACCAGAGCCCAGGTTGGGGAGGAGCCTGCAACTGTGGTATGTGGCCTTGTCCAGAATAGAACCTGGGAGCCTTTGGTCCGCAAACTGACATTCTATCTACTGAGCCAAACCAGCTAGGATATTAGTACAACATTTTTAAGTAGAAAATTATGATAGTCTAAGTCAAAGCACTGAAACAATAGGCATAAAATTCAAACTATGTAAGAATTATTTTAAATGAAGAGTTACCAAGATCAGGTGCAGAAGTGAGGGAAAACTGGATGACTGTGCCTGTGAGTACTTCACAATTAGGAAGCCTGTAAAATAAACCTAGGTATGACTGAAGAAATATCAAGTGCAAACTTATTGGTGCATAAGATGAATAATATTCTACAATAATCTCTCCAGGGGAGACACAAATAAGCAAGATATGGTTTTCCTCCTTAAAAAAGCTTGCAAACCAATTAGATTGGATATGTAGAGTATGGGGTTTGGTTTGACATGTTAACAGCATGACAAATGTGGAAATATAGGAAAGAGATATCAAGTCTACAGGTCAAAGCTGTTCCTATGAAGGAGTAGCTGAAGCCACTATGGAGTTGTATGAGTTGTCAAAAAAAATTATAAATAAATAATAACAAAGCAAAGGCAGAAAAAAACCAAAGAGAAAAACATTTTGCTTATATGTATTTAAGGGGTTGGAAAAGAGATAAAACTTATCAGAGATAGCAAAAAAACCACTTTGATAATGGAATTTACTGTCTTGCTTTGCTAGATCTTTTCCCAGTTGTCTTTCTGATTTAAAATCTTTTAACACAAGTGTACAAACCTGATACCACCTGGATTCTGAGACCACTATGATATTGTTCGGTGGAACAATTTCTAATTGTCCAGGATCCTCTTTGTACGACACACATTATACTGAAGTGCTTTCTTCAAATATTCCCAAATGCTATCCTTTTCTTATCATGCATAGCAAAATTAGTGTGTGAACATTGTTTTGCTGCTGAGAACAAAGACTATGTCACTTTTGTGGAAAGAATGGATAAAACAAAATGTAATTTTCACATGCTCATAATTTTCCCATGAGACCTAACCAAGAAGCTAGCACATCCAATATGAAATTTGAGTATCTGTTAAACGATTAAATCCAATGTGCTTGAGAGATGGTACTGGGATTGGGCGGGGGGGGGGGGCGGGGGTGATCACCTTTGATTCATGTTGCTAACTTCTTAGACATAAATGTCAATGGCTATCTGAAAATTAGTCCAACTGATGAAGAGGAATTTTCCCCCCAAGAATTAGTGGTTATCTCTGGATGTAGTATACCCAGGCATAAATACAGGTAATCAAAGGTGGTGAGTAGAAAAGATATTATAATAGTAATTTCACTAATAATTCTGATTCTTCTCCCTTTCTTAATAAAAGAGACATGAGGGAAGGTAATCAATCCTTTACCCTGGATTTTATCCTCTTGGGAGTTAGCAGTCAGCAGGAACAGGAAGATTTCTTCTTCATCCTCTTCCTGCTCATTTACCCTATCACACTGATTGGAAATCTGCTCATCATCTCGGCCATTTGCTCCGACATTCGCCTTCACCATCCCATGTATTTTCTACTTGCTAACCTCTCCTTTGTTGACATCTTCTTCTCTTCTGTAACCATCCCGAAGATGCTAGCCAACCATCTCTTGAGCACCAAAACCATCTCCTTTGGGGGATGCCTAACACAGATGTATTTCATGATTGCTTTGGGTAACACAGATAGCTATATCCTGGCTGCAATGGCATATGATCGTGCTATGGCCATCAGCCAGCCACTTCATTACACAACAATTATGAGCCCACAAACTTGTATTCTGTTAGTTGTTGGGTCTTGGGTGGTTGGGAACGTCAATGCCCTCCCCCACACTCTGCTCACAGCTCGCCTGTCCTTCTGTGGCAACCAGGAAGTGGCCAACTTCTACTGTGACATTACCCCTTTGCTCAAGCTGTCCTGCTCTGACATCCATTTTAATGTGAAGATGATGTACCTCGGGGTTGGTGTTTTCTCTGTGCCATTGTTATGTATCATCTTCTCCTATGTTCGGGTCTTTTCCACAGTCTTACATGTTCCATCCACCAAGGGTTTGCGCAAAGCCTTCTCCACCTGTGGTTCCCACCTCACAGTTGTTTCTTTGTATTATGGGACAGTCATGGGCATGTATTTCCGTCCTCTAACTAGCTACAGTCTAAAGGATGCTGTGATAACTGTGATGTACATGGCAGTGACGCCAATGTTAAATCCTTTCATCTACAGTCTGAGAAATCAGGACATGAAGGCTGCCCTGGGGAAACTCGTCAGCAAGAGAATCTCCATGTAACCAATGTGAGGTCATGTTGGAGACTGAAGTCACTAATTAAAATGCATGTGGCAACCTATCCCCAATGTCCTAACTATTCAAGAGGTGACCTTTGCTCTTTCCAGTCAAACATTATTTTCTCCAATATTTGCAACAATTTATGATTCCTCTTATTCACATTGTCACTTTGAACACACTATGATCCTTTGGCAGAGTTGGCCCAGGAACATTGGGTTCAGGTACAGCTACTGTCTTGTCTCCCAGAGTAAAGTGGAAAAGGCATGAAGCTCAGCTTCCACATCCACATTTAGTAACATCTGCCTGCTACTCTCACAGGATGGGAGTATAAGGATCATTCTTTATTTAAAGGATATAAACAATTCATCAAATGGCCATTATTTTTGTGCTACTATGTTTATCCATTTATGAGAGCAGATCTTAACATATCACTCTACCTTTCATAACCTCGGTCATAGAAACTATATCCAATAATTCTCAGTGGAAAGTGGGATGAACAAATGAAAAATACCAGCCTCTGAAATGTAATGTGCCAATGATCAGGCATAATCATCCTAGAATGTTACTCACCCACCCAGGAAATCTTTAAATACACTGACCTAGGGACGCTTTCTTGTTCTTGCTGTATTGTGAAGCAAACTAGGCTGTTTAAAAAGAGCAGATGACTCTCCTTCAAATAACACTCATCAATAGTTATTCCATAAATATTCTAATTCAATTCATATAATAAAGTGTTGGTGTAATTACTTATAAAATTAAATAAAGCTACACTGAAAAAAATCAGGGTGCCAAATAAGTGAATAAAAAAGAGAAGTATTGAGAATTAAGTGGCCTTGCTTCTCCAGAATAGCCCAGGAAAGATGAGCTTTTATTCTGGATGGCCAGCCCTGGTTATGTCGGTGATAGTCCCCAAACAGAGGTAGTTAACCCAGCAGGTCACTAAGTAACAGCTAATGAATTCCACTACCTATGATTTGATTCTGTTCATGAGAAAATTATATATTTTTTCTCAAAATGTGAATAAGATATAAACGATTGTCCTTAAATATGATATTCCCCAAAAAGATATTTTGAAGAGGTAGACTGACTGTGTCTTAGAATAGTATGCAATTTGTTTTAGTATCTACTATTTTAAACTGCCAGTAAAAATAGAAAATTATCTCTTTTGGCTAATTCACAATGCCAAGAATTGTCCATGAATATTAGAAGGTGGTGTTATTCATCTTTTAATGCTTTCTACGCCTCTAAAATACCAAGGATGGGAACTAGACCAATTATCTTTTTTTAAAAAACTAAAACTAATTTGATTACAAATGCATATGAACCTGTGTGAATGAATGACCAAATTTAAGAGGGGAGAGTTAGAAGAATGCAGCAGAAGCTACAATGTAGTTAGATGTAATTTATTACTAAAAACCTGACTTTCAGATTGCATGGTGGGCCTAGGGGTATTTGTGACATTATTCAGATAGATGAATAGATAAGTAGATAGATGATAGATGATAGATAGATACATAGATACATAGATGATAGATACATAAATGATAGATGACAATAGCTCTACGTGAAGTAATGATGAGAGTTTGTCTTGAAGTAAGATTGGATAGAGAGAAGTAAGGAAGCAGAAAAGGGTGGTGACAACAGGAGTTTAATTAAGCAGCTCTGAAGAATCTAAAGAGCTCTAAAGAACTGAGAGCAATCTAAAGAAATAGTGAACATATAGATAAAGGATCTGGAAGCCAAGGTAATGAGGAAAGGGAAAGAACAGGGGGTGGCAATTTGTATGGAGTTTGTAAGTAAGAGGATGTCTTCTAGGTTTTAAGCTTGAGCTGCTGAAAAAAAAATATGGTTGAGCCTTTAATGAAAATAGGGAACATGGCTCTGATCCTTTTGGGCATATTTTTTGAAAGTATTCTTTTTAAAATATATATTTTATTGATTTTTTACAGAGTGGAAGGGAGAGGAATACAAAGTAAGAAACATCGATGAGAGAGAGACATGGATCAGCTGCCTCTTGCACGCCCCCTACTGGGGAATGTGCCTTCAGCCAAGGTACATGCCCTTGCTGGAATCGAACCCGGGACCCTTCAGTCCGCAGTCCGACGCTCTATCCGCTGAGCCAAACCGGTCTCGGCTTTTGGGGCGTATTTTCAAGAGATATCCAAATGAATAGGAGAATTAGAGGTAAAACAAAGCGTGGATCAGAGTTGATAAGTGAAGTTATAGAAACAGATGAAATTATCTAGGAGTAGGAGAGTCAAGCCTGGGATTTTCGCAGAATAACTGTTTACACAGAATGAGGATCCTGGTCGGGGAGAAAGGCATTTGTACAATCTAGAATTGATATCAGGATCTTTGTTTATCTCCTTGTGCCAAAGAGCACAGCAGAGTGTATTTGTCAGTAATTTGGAGTGGGCATGCGATTGAACTATAATATATAGTTATAAAGTCTAAAACATGTGAACTAAAATATAATATATTCACATACAATACAAAGACATAAATAAGAAAGGAGCTTTATTGCATCTTTCTATTTTTATGTTTTGAATATTGTATAATAATAATTCCTTTAAATATTAAATGATGGTCTTGCAGAATAACCAATGAAATTACTTTTGGACTTTAGGTATTAACCTTGATACTACTAGCTCTCCCTCCTCACCCATAACCATCTAATAAATCACCAGTTTCTTGTGGATAAACTGCCTTTATCATTTCTATATCTTTCTCTCTCTCTTCTCTTCCCAAAGCTGCAATCTTCTTCTGGACCCTCAATACACACACCAGTTTATCAGCCACATGGTTGCAGCCCAATCTTTCCAAAATGCAAATCTGATCCTATCTCTCTGCTGCTTGAAATCCATCAAGATCACCTCCTCGGCCTTCAGAGTTGTGTTCTGCCTCCTGCAGGCAGCTATACTGAAAGAACTGAAGCCCCCTGACCAGTCAAAGCACTGACTGCCCTGGGCCTTCATTCATTTTGTTCCCATCCCCACCATTTAGAATTCCCCTTTTGCTCCCTTTCTCTCGCTCCCACCTGCACCCAACCTGTTTACCTCCACAAATCAGTTTGGGCATTGTCTCCTCCAAAAAGTCACCCCTGATGACCACAGTGTTGGGGGTTTCATTTCCATACCATGTCTCATGCTCTACAGCAACAGCCCTCCAAGCATGGTCCAGGATTCCCTCAGGACCCTTCCCAAGGGCCTGCAAGGTCAAAACTGTTTTCTGAGTAATGACAAGACATTATTTGCTCTTTTCACTGTATTCTGTTTGCACCAATGGTGCCAAAGCATCAGTGGGCAAAACTTGCCTTTTCATGAAGCAAGACAGTGCACCCAACCACACTGGTACCCATTGCTTTCTTCACCATCACACATGTGTAGTAAATTTTAAAAAAATTTTAAAATCCAGATTCCCTTAAAAAGCTCCATGATGAAGGAGTAAGAATTATTATTTTTACTAACTTAAGTAACCATCCTTTAAAATATCGATGTCATGAGTAAAAGCACCCATGAGACTGTTTGAATTGAGAGCTAAATAGGCACATTTTCCCCCCTAGATTACCATCGTACTTAAAGGAAAAAGCTGAATACTATGGTTATAGAGACATGGGTATTTGGCAGATATTTATTTAAAATGAATGAAGCACCCTACATGGTTTGGCTCAGTGGATAGAACATCAGCCTGTGGACTGAAGTGTCCTGGCTTTGATTCCGGATAAGGGCACATACCTTGGTCTTAGGGTCCTCCCCAGTCCAGGCCTCGGTTGGGGCTTATGCAGGGGACAACCAATCAATGTGTTTCTCTCCCATTGATGTTTCTCTCTGTCTTTCCTCTCTTTTCTACTCTCCCTAAAAATCAATGGGAAAATATCCTCGGGTGAGGATAAACCAAAAAATAAAATAAAATGAATGCAGTGAACCTGCTATTTCAAGGAAAACAACCGACAGTATTTGTTGCCAATAATAAAATTCAAGCACTCAAGAAAATGATTTTTTCATTAATATTTATTGAATTTCTTAGGGTGACATTGATTAGTAAAATTATATATGCTTCAAGTGTACAGTTCTATAACATATCTTTATATTGTGTTTACCATCCAAAGACAAGTTGCCTTCCATCACCATTTTCCCCCCTTAAACCTCTTCCACCTCCCCACTCCCCTTTCCCTTTTGTAATCACTATACTGTTTTCTGTGTCTATGAGATTAAAAAAAAAATAATCCTTTTACCTTTTTCACCCAACCCCTCAACTTCCTTTGTGTTATGATAGCTGTCAGTCTATTTTCTGTATCTATGTGTCCATTTCTATTTGTTTGTTTGTTTATTTTATTCATTAGATTCCATATATAGATGAAATCATATGGTATTTGTCTTTCTCTGACTGGCTTGTTTCACTTAGCATAATACTCTCCAGGTCCATCCATGCTGCCACAAAAGAGTTCCTTTTTTTTATGGCCAAGTAGTATTTCATTGTGTAAATGTACCACAGCTTTTTTATCCACTCATCTACTGATGGACAATGAGGAAAAAACAGATTTTATGTTAAAAAATGTATTTAGAGAAATATCACCTATTTTCTTAAAAAATAGTAAAGATAACTTAATATGCCAAAATTACTAGGTGTGTAGTTTTGTTTTATATAAAATTCCCTCAACTTTAAAGGTAATTCCCTTGTAGCAATAAAGTCCATATCTCTGGATTATCTATTACTTGAATGAAACCATATTCACTGCTAGAGCAGCGATTCTTGCTTTAAATGTGCACTGGTGGAATATTAGTTTTGATGTAAACCTCATCATTTAACATTTAAATTTGAAAGTAGGTTACCATTTTTAACACCACCAAAACATAGTGACCCTATATAGGAAGTTGGATCAGCATTAGAAAAAGATTCACAGTTTACCTTTCCAAATTTGTCATTAACATTTCACATTTATGCTCTTGGCGTTCTTTGTGTGCCTCACAGGTGAATTCAAATTCAAGCATTATCCCACTACAGGGTAATATTAATTAGGCAGTTTCCCCAAATCTGAGAACATCAGTGCTAATCTAGCTGTATTATTTTGAGGCTTCACAGCTTAAATCCATTATAACATTATGGAATCCATAGCTCAGGATTATGAAGACGGGCTTCAGAGAAGAGTTCTTTGTTCTGACAGTAATCTAATTAAGAAACCAATTCTGAAAAATGTGGAATGGGTCAATCATTAAAATACATAAAGACCAAAAATAAGGCATAAGTGGGAGTGGTACCTCTGCGGCAAGGGTTGATGTGATCAGGAGGAAAAGTTCAGGTCATATAAGGGGTCTTACCAGACGGATAATGGGAAAGCAGAGTGGAGAAGTACATTTGGTGAAAGGAGCAGCCAGTCAGCAGAACGGAGGTGAAGCATTTTGTGACCTTGTGGAAAATGCTGGAGTAAAGGGTGTAAGACCAGGGGAACAGGAGAGCCCCTGGGGATGGGGCATCCTGAGGCCTTGACCACCTGACCACACACCTGGGCCGCTCTGGAGGAGACGGGGAGCTCAGCTGCTGTAGGGAAGATCTGATCAGATCTGTAATTTAGAAAGCACACCTTGTGCAGCAAGGAGTGTGCTCAGCCAGTGCCACATACTTTGCATGAATTTGCTCCTTTCCTTCACACAGTGACAGCGAGGAGTAGGTCCTACTAGTATTGCAGAA
Source organism: Antrozous pallidus (assembly GCA_027563665.1). Taxonomy (NCBI): domain Eukaryota; kingdom Metazoa; phylum Chordata; class Mammalia; order Chiroptera; family Vespertilionidae; genus Antrozous; species Antrozous pallidus. The sequence continues at coordinate 16,619,526 of CM050526.1, forward strand.
GCACAGTTGGTATTTTTTCTATTTTACTAGGTAAGAAGAAATTGTTTTTAACATAACAATGATGATGAACACACATATAAATGGAATACATACTTATAATGGCTTCACTGTGTGCCCTTAATTGTATGGAGTGTGCACTTTCCTTGTATCTCTAATGGAGGGAGTTCAAGTTGCTGTGTGTGTGTGTGTGTGTGTGTGTGTGTGTGTGTGTGTGTGTGTGTTTTAACAAGACCCTGATAAACCTCTTATACATACACACATCTATGTTTCTGTCTTGTTAGAGTTTAAGGTAAATCCCCAAACTGGGATTGCTTTCCTTCTGCAATGCTCATTATCCAGTGCTTGACAAGACTGGCTGCTTTCTCCTTTGAGAGTCACAGATAGAACACAGGTCAGAGTGATCAAGTGCATAGGCAGTGACTTTTTAAAAAACTTCTTAAAAAGAGAGAAAGAGAGAGAAACCAATGTGTGAGAGAAGCATTGGTTGGTTGCCTCATGTATACACCCTGCCTGGGGGGATCAAAACCACAAGCTAGGTATGTTTCCTGACCAAGAATCAAACTAGCAGTGTTCTAGTGCACAGGACGATGCCTGAGCCACTCTGGGTTAGGCACTGAGATTTTGTAACCAAATCAGGGGAGTTGGATCCATTTGCTGTCCTCTATGGAGTCACTAAAGACACCCACACTTAGGAGGAGGGCACGCATTCACACCAAACGAGGAAGGTGAAGACCATGGGGAGTTACTAAGGAGAGAACCAGTGACCCAAGAGGTCCATGCCTTTCCCAGGATCACAGACGGGCCGAATGCAGAGCCTGAGATAGATCCACCTGTGTGTCCTCAAAGTTGGGGGCCTAGGTGCATCCAGGTTTGCTCAGGGGCTCTGGAAAAGGCTGTGCTGGTGAAATCGTGTACAGATATAGAGATGGTATGGGGAGAAGTTGAGCATTTGGCAGCCTAGACAGGAATTGGCCAGAATTTTTCTGATAAGGAGGCCAGATTTGGAAACACAGATGTGCACCTCTGTCCACAGCCCACCCAGGGTGGAGAGAATTGGGATCCCTTTATACTGAGGTCACATTTAAGCAGTTTGGAATCACGCCCTCAATGGATAATTGGGAAGCTAGGGTCCATAGACAGGCAGATGCTGCTCAATGTACATGACATTCAGAGTCCAGAGTTCAGAAATGTTCAGACCTTCGAGGCAGAGGCTCCCCTGACTGCCTCCACAGAGTTGGTTTGGAAATTAGAAATCCTGACAAATTAGGAAGCTCCTGCCTGTGGGGCCTGTTATTTACTGGGACCTAGGAAGGGAGCACTGGCATGTGTACACACACACACACACACACACACACACACATACACACACACACACACTGTATATGTGATAACCGTGGGTGGGACTAAAAGAAAAGCATACACAGAGGAGGTGACAACTGAAAAGAAAAAGAGGTTGGAGGCACTACCTACACAGGACAGTCTTCCTCCTACTTTACAGCTACTCCCCACATGAGCCTGAATAGCCCGAAGAAGCACTTGGTGCATAACCCATTGTGCAGGAAGGAGAGAGACAGGCCCTGACAGGCACAATGACTTATCCAGGATCCAGAAGAGGTAAGAATCACGGGTTGAGTCTGAGCCCAGATATGTCTCCTCAAATCTGGGACCCTGGCTGCAACCAGACTTTCTAAGGTTCTTGGGAGAGGGGTGTGTTGGTGCTACTGTGTACAGATCAAGTGTTTCATGGAGAAGAGGGGTCTGCAGACAGTGACCCACAGGATTATCTGCATAGCTGTCATGAGATGAGGGGATTCACGCAAGACAATCCCAGGTACTGGGGTCACTTTCCAATAGAACTTGGCACCCTCATAACCAGGCACCCACATCTAGCCCAACAGGCAGCTCACTTGCACAGAGGCATTTGCCAGTGCAAGATGTTCTCTTGCTGTCTTCCCAGTGATTGGTGCTCTTGCTTCTGGAGACCCTGCAGTGAGAGCTTTTCCAGATAGTGCGGATGTTGGTTTAACCCTCGTCCCTGACATTTTTGGCCATTTTCAAAAATATGGCCTCAGGTAACACAAAGTGGCCCAGGTCAGGCCAATCCTGGCTAGGCCACTGCTATGAGCCATCCCTGTGAGCATCCCCTGGGGCAGAAAGAGGGTGCTGGGTCTTGGATAACCTAGCAGTGCTGTCATGGTCACACCCCAGGACACGGCAGGCAGATGGAGGCAGATGGGCTTCCAGAGGGGTCCCTTATCTGTGCCAGTGGGAATCCTAGGCCCTCAGGCTGTCATGACTTTTCCACACCATTAGAGGTATCAGCAGATCACAGTGTGTGTGTGTGTGTGTGTGTTTGTCTGGAGTGGAGGGTCACAGGGGCAAAGAACCAGTAAAACAAGGCTCTGAGGCTTTCCCCCTGGTGACTGGGAACTGTCTTTACAGAGCTCTGCACAGGAGAACAGAGAGGAGCTGACAGATGGGGTCCTCAACTCCATGCTCCTGCACGACCACAAGGTTAATGTAGGGACTGGGTTGACCCTGACTCCAGGACCCCTTGCAGTCAAAGAGGCCCTCATATTTGAGAAAGTTCCCTTTTACTCCCCAGAGATCCCTCCCAGATTCTAATTTCCAAAGGAATCTGGGTCCACAACTCCTCCTTCCAAACCACTCTCAATATCTATCCCCTTTTAGATAAGACGAACGTCACTGTCCACAAAGTTTTGGGAATATCAGAAGACTTTGTACCATTTCACTTTATGCTCAGTTACGAATATTTTTGAATTTTTCTACACACTTTCCTTTTTTAATTATATATATATATATATAATTTAAGAGGGAAGAGGGAGAGTGAGAAAGATAGAAACATCAATGATGAGAGAGAATCTTTTTGGCTGTCTCCTGCACTCCCCCCTCCTGAGGATCAGGCCTGCAACCTAAGCATGTGCCCTTGAACACAAGATCCTTAGCCCACAGGCCAATGTGCTATCCACTGAGCAAAACTAGCTAGGGTCAGACTTTCCCTTTCTAATGCCCATCTCCACGTGTCTATGTTGTCCTGACAATCCTTACACATCTCCCACTCTTACAAATCACCGTGATTAGTGGGGATGCTTTTCTCAAAAGGACATAGATCTCAAGGTACCAAGTCTGTTGTTTTGCCATTTGCTGTCCAGTGGACCACATTCCCATATACCCTCCCAGGTCAGGAGCTGGGACCTCCCTGGGCTGCACAACATACCAGAAGGGGGACCTGCTATCAGGGCTGGTGATCAATCTCTTCACTGCTGTGGGACTTAGAATGATCCCCTCCTGTTGCCATGTCAGCAGTGCTGCCCTGAATATCCCACTTGTCCTAATATCCCGACCCTCCAACCCCAGAAAAGCCTCTGTGTTCTCATCTTAGAATGAGATGTTTTGTCAGAAATCCCAGGGTTGATACAAGGAGGTGCTGTCCATTCTCTGCTAAGAAATAACCTAAGGTACTAATGTGTTTCATCATTCCTCACCTATAATTCCTGCAAGTATCTTTTCTCATGTCAATGGAAGAAATTTTCAAAACTGGGAAGAATTTTTGTGAGTTTATGAGTCAAAGTGTCACCAATTGCCAGGAAACAAAATGTCAACGGATGGAGATAATGCTCTGGAGAATGGCAGCTTTGCACCTTATTTTATACATTAAAATTCAAACAGGAGACCTACGTGGGTCCCATGAAATCCTTTGGTGATAGATCAAGGAGCCAGGAGAAAGCAAGTGGGGAAAACTCTGAGGTTGGATGAACAGTAAAATGGTAGACACGTACTTCTCTCACTTAGGTGTGTGCAGGGGAGTTAACAGTCAACAATGAACCCAATAACTATGGGGGGATGGGTGGTCTCTGCAGAGAGCAGAGTGGTGCCTGTGCTCTGAGGGTTCTGAATAGAGGAAAATTACGTTGACATTTTGAGCATATGTTATTCTAGATGCAAAAATACAATATACAGACTCAGTTAAGGTAAAGCTTGACCTTTGTCAGGGAAGATGAAGACCTGGGATGTGACTGACCACCAGAAACCACTTTTAGTTTTTAAAAAAATTTAATTTCAGACCATCCTTTGTGGTCATTCCAGGTTTCTCACTTTGCGAGGCTGCCAGGTTAACATGTGGTCACTCCTGCCCCATCTCTTGCCACCAATCACTGAGTGCCTGGGACTTTAGTCTGAGCTGAACCCCCCAAACTACCTGATAGTTTATGAGCTGCTTCTGATGGCATATGCCCCCTTTGTCCCAACAAAGGGTAGAAATAAGACCTCTGCAGGGGCCACAGCTACAGATTCATCACCACCCACTGGCCTAGGTAGCATGAGAGCTGCCTGCAACACACAGGTGCCCATGAACCTCTTTACAACCTGGGAAGGGGACTACTCCAGCCCCACCTGCGTGCCCAGGCTATGCAGCCTCATTTTGATCAAACTGCTGATTCTCAAGGTGCTGGTAAAGGAGCTCACCTCCTTAGTGATTGCTGTGAGGATTAAAGACTCAAAGTACATACTGAGGTCTGAGGAGATTATGCTGCCCCCGAGGAGATCAGTAAAGACCGACCTGGCTCTGACCTTCTCCCTGCAGTACCCCACCTCCATCAGGAGGGAAGGCAACAAATGGCAGATCATGCTGCAAAAGAAGCTGCGTCTTGAAAACCAGAACGTCCTGGGTTACCAGACACTGGCTGTGGAAACCATCAACATGGCTGATGTGATGCAGCAAGCCCTTGAAGATGAGCAAGTTTTGAGCCTCTACACCACCAGCAGGGAGGCATCTGCCCACGTAGCCAAAGTCAGCATCTCCTTCCTGTCTAGACAGCCCATTGACCTCATTCATAGCACCCAGGAGGCCAAGTCCAGGGTTCATTTCTCTGAAATAGAATGTGAAATCATCTCTAAGCAGCAGGCCAACCATTGATCCCAGGCACAGGCAGGACCAGAATGAGGAGGACTTCAAGGTGGAAGATCCCAAGAAGCAGCACAAAGAAATAGTAAGACCGCAATTCATGACCGGGCAATAAGATGCCAACAATAAAGTTGAGGCGTGGCTGAGCATGGTCCAAATGGGGAAGAAAGACTGGACCTGGAAGAGGAATCTTTGGAAAATGTCCCTGAGGTGGAGGAGGATCTGGATCTGCTGTATGACTCACTGGAAAAGTTCAATGACAGTGACTCATGAGCATGTACTGAGCACCGTCCTCTCATGGATACAGCTACTCTCGCTACAATTCCCAGCCTCTGATGCCAGTGAAGATTGTGGTGGCAGGAGCAGAGCACTACTTCACTGTTTGCTGTTTGTCCTCATGGAGCTGCTGTCACACAAGAAGCCCGATTGTCTGGGCAACTGGGTTCTCACCCTATGACCAGGTACCTGTGCTCTGTGGGATATCGCTAAGACTTCTTCTAAGACCTGGTCTGGTGAGACCTGTTCCCCAAGCTGGAGGCTGGGAGGGTCTTCAGGATATGCTGGGCATGTATTGAGAATCACACAGTACATCCAGGGGGTGAACTGAGTCCACCAGTATCCCATCAAGAAAGCCATGCTCTCCTACCAGCAGAAGCTCTCCAATGAAGAAGAGTCCCTCCACTTCATGGGGATGGTGGAATTTGAGATAGTGATACTGTCCTGGGCCACATCAGGAGACATAGACCATGAAGTCTCCTTGGGTGTCAGCATGCTTTCATCCACCCCGCCATACGGGTTTCACTACCAAAGACACCACACTACCCACCTCCCCAAGGCAGAATATCAGCACCAAGCTGATGGGGCTTCAGGTGGATTACTGGATGGCAGCCCAGGCCACAGACAGGAAGAGTTACTCAGAGAACAAAGACTTGCCTGGAACCAAAAACATGGTCAAGTGCACCTTTCAGTCTCTCCTGGTCAGCAGGCTGCCTAGCAGTGATGAGGATGTAGCCGCACCCTCCATGGAGCTGCTGTGGTCACCAAAGTGAAGAATAAAGTGATGCTTTTGCCCAACAAAACCAAGGACAGGGGTCGAGGGGATGCTGCCAGGGAGGACAGAGGGTTGGGCTTGCTACCGCTGCGTGCTGGTGAACCCAGGCTCCTTCTCTCAGAGTGATTGTGACTATTACACTACTAGGTGTAAGGAGGAGACAAAATGGTGTTGGAATAGACAGACAAGTCCCGAGTCTTGTCCCAGAGGAGAGAGAATGAACAGCTGAAACAAATAACATCCAACCCGAATTGGTGAAGGAGACTCAGTGGCCCAGGGCACTGCAACCTCGCAAGCATCAAACATGTGCATAGCCTGCTCCTGTCCCATGAGCAGCAGCCCTGCGTGCAGCCCGCCCCAGGCCTAAGAGCAGCAGCCTCACACGGCCTGCCCCTGTCCAAGGCACAGCAGCTGTGTGAGCAGCCCATTCTCCCATCTGAAGAGCAGCCCTGCAAGCAGCCTGCCCCATCCAGAAGCAGCAGCCTCAAGAGCAGCCTGCCCACGAATGACAAGCAGCAGCCCTGCACGGCCTGCCCCAATCCGAAGAGCAACAGTTGTCCGGAGACTGCATTCTGCACCTGACTGAGGAGCAGCAGCCACCAGAGCAGCCCTAACTGGACCAAGGAGCACCAGCCACACAAGCAAACCACACATGTCGGAAGAGCAGCAGCTCTGCCCAGCCAACACTGGTCTGAGGATCAGTAGGCACACGCAGCCTGCACCTGACTGATGAGTAGCAGCTGGGTGAGGGGCCTTCCCCCATCCCAGGAATACCATTCGCATGTATAGCTCACTCTCCCCAAGGAGCAGCAGCCACACATAGAGCTCATTCCTGCCTGAGAAGCAGCAGCCTAGTAAGCAGTCCATCTCCTGTACAAAGAGCAGCAGCTGTGTGAGCAGCCAGCCCCCATACGAGGTATAGCAGCACTGTGAGCAGCCCTTACTGGTCCGAGGAGCAGCAGCTGCTCGAGCAGCCTGCTCCAGAATAAGGAACAACAGCCACATTAGTAGACCTTCCATTTCCATAGAGCCACAGCCTTGCGCAGCCTGCACTGGTCTGAGAAGCAGCAGTCACACAAGCCTGCACCTGCCTGACCAGTAGCAGCTAGGTGAGCAGCTTGCCTCCATACGAAGTGTAGCAGCTGTGCTTACAGCTCACACCCCCTCCCCTCCAAGTAGCAGCAGCTGTGCAAGCATCCCATTTCCTGTCCAAGGAGGAGCAGCTGTGTGAGAAGTCCACCCCCCTACAAGAAACAGCAGTGCTACAAGCAGCCTGCTTCCATTCAAGGAGCAGCAGCCGCCTGAGAAGTCCGCCCTGGAAAAAGGAGCAGCAGCCACATGAGCACATCGCCCACATCTAAGGAGTGGCAATCCTGAGCAGCTCACAGTGGTCTAAAGAGCAGCAGCCACATGCAGTCTGCACCTGACTGATGAGCAGCAGCTGTGTGAGCGGCCCAAACCCATCCAAGGTGTAACAGCTGCACAAACAGCTCACTGCTCCACAAGGAACAGCAGCCATTCAAGCAGTCCATCCACTGTCCATGTAGCAGCAGCTGTGTGAGCAGCCTGCCCCCTACAAGGAACATAAGCAATGCAAGCAGCCCACACTGGTCTGAGAGCAGCAGCCACCTGAGCAAACCGCCCATGTCCAAAAAACATCAGTCCTGCGTGGCCCTCACTAGTGCAAGGAGCAGCAACCACACGCAGCCTGCATCTGTTTGACTAGCAGCAGCTGGGAGAGCTGCCCGACCTCATCCAAGGAGCAGCAGCCACATGTACAGCTCACTCCTGCCTGATGAGCAGCAGCCGCACAAGCAGCCCATTCCCTGTCCAAAGAGCAGCAGCTGTATGAGTAGCCTGCTACCTTATGAGGAACAGCATCATCGTGAGCATCCCACACTGGTCCAAAGAGCAGCAGCCACACTCTACCGGCACCTGTCCAACAAACAGCAGCCGTGTAAGCTGCCCGCCCGTGTCTGAAGAGCAGCAGTAGCAGGGACTGTTCACTCCTGCCTGAGGAGCAGCAGCCGCACAAGCAGCCTATCCCCCCAAGGAACAGCAGCTTTGTGAGCAGCCCACCCCGTACGAGGAACAGCAGTGCTGTAAGCAGCCCACCCCCATCCTGGGGGAGCAGCAGCTGCCTGAGAAGCCCACCCTGCACCTAAGAGCAGCAGCCACACAAGCAAACCTCCCACATCTGAGAAGCGGCAATCCTGTGCAGCCCGCGCTGCTCTGAGGAGCAGTAGTCACATGCAGCCTGCATCTGTTCGAACGAAAAGCAGCATCTGGGTCAGTACCCACTCTTGTGTGAGGAGCAGCATCTACACATACAGCTCCCTTCAGCCTGAGGAGCAGCAACTGTGCAAGCAGCCCATCCCCTGTCCAAAGAACAGCAGTTATGTGAACAGCCCACCCTGTATGAGGAACAGCAGTGCTGCAAAGCAGCCCGCCCCCATTCGAGGAGCAGCAGCAGCCCGAGACAGAAAAGCAGCAGCCACACAAGCAGACCACCCATATCTGAGGAGCAGCTCTCCTGGGCAGCCCACACTGCTCTGAGGAGCAGCAACCACATGCAGCCAGCATCTGACTGAGGAGCAGCAGCTGGGAGAGCGGCTCACCCCCATCTGAGGAGCAGCAGCCGAAGCTACTACTCACTCCCCTCCAAGGAGCAGCAGCCATGTAAGCAGCCTTTCATGTCTGACTATGTAATTGATGAGAAGACAAGACTGAATTTGATTTGGTTTGAATAAAATTAAGTTTTATAAAGAGGGGAAATCCCTAAGAGTCAAAGATTATATGTAAAAAAAAAAGGCCCCGATATTAAATATTTACATTACCTTGGGGTATGGAGCACTTTGAGAATCATGATATGAGTGTTCAGAAACCATAGGGAACTATCTGGGTCTCTGAGACACCTTTAAAATCTTTCTTAACCATTTCTAGTGTGCATAGTATAAAAATATAAACTCAGATGTTTCCCTTAGTTACCATGTATTAAGTATTAAAAATGTGTTTGTAAAGTTTTTGATAAATGAATTTTGTTTTTTTTAATATGTTTTTATTGATTTTAGAGAGAGAGGAAAGGAGAGGGACAGAGAGATGGAAACATTGATGAGAGAGGCATGGATCAGCAGCCTCCTGTATACCGCCTACTGGGAATTGAGTCAGCATGTGTCCTGACCTGGGATGGAATAAGCAAACTCAGTGCACAGGATGATGCCCAACCGAGTCACATCGGCTAGGGCTTCCTTTGCCTTTTTTGTACTCAGTTCTACAGCCCCACCTCCCCTAACTCTGACACCTGCCAGTCTGTTCTCTATCTAGTAGTCTGTTTCTATTTTGTTTGTTAGTTTTATACTGTCCATTACATTCCACATATGAATGAAATAATATAATACTTGTGTTTATCTAATTGGCTCATTTCACTTAGCATAATGCTCTTCTGGTCCAAGCATGCTATTGTAAAGGGTAAGATTTTCTTCTTCTTCTTCTCCTTCTCCTTCTCCTTCTCCTTCTCCTTCTCCTTCTTCTTCTCCTTCTTCTTCTTCTCCTCCTCCTCCTCCTCCTCCTCCTTCTTCTTCTTCTTCTTCTTCTTCTTCTTCTTCTTCTTCTTCTTCTTCTTCTTCTTCTTCTTCTTCTCCTCCTCCTCCTCCTCCTCCTCCTCCTCCTCCTCCTTCTTCTTCTTCTTCTCCTCCCCCTCCCCCTCCTCCTCCTCCTCCTCCTCCTCCTCCTCCTCCTCCTCCTCCTCCTCCTCCCCCTCCTCCTCCTCCTCCTCCTCCTCCTCCTCCTCCTCCTCCTCCTCCTCCTCCTCCTCCTCCTCCTCCTCCTCCTCCTCCTCCTCCTCCTCCTCCTCCTCCTCCTCCTTCTTCTTCTTCTTCTTCTTCTTCTTCTTCTTCTTCTTCTTCTTCTTCTTCTTCTTCTTCTTCTTCTTTACAACCAAATAGTGTTCCATTGTGTCAATGTACCACAGCTTTTTATCCACTCATGTACTAATGGACCTTTGGGCTGCTTCCAAATCATGGCTCTTGCAAATAACACTGCAATGAAGATACGGGTGCATATATTCTTTCGAATTAGCATTTTAGTTTTTTTTTAATATATTCCCAGAGGTAAAATCGCTGGGTCATAAAGCAGTTCCATTTTTAATATCTTAAGGTAACTCCACACTGTTTTCTGCACCTATCTGCATTCACACCAACAGGGTACAAGGGTTCCATTTTTTCCACATCCTCACCGGCAGTGTTTGTTGCTTTATTGATGGTAGTAATTTTGACAGGTGCAAGATGATACCACATTGTGGTTTTAATGTGCATTTCTCTGATGATTACTGAGTATGAGAATCTTTGTCTAATGGCCATTTTTATGTTCTCTTTGGAGAAGTGTCCATTCAGGTCTTCTGCCCATTTTTAAACCAGATTGTTGCGTGTTTTTATTTGTTGTTTTTTGTTTTGTTTGTTTTGGTATTGCGTTGGATAAGTTCTTTATAAAGTTTGGATATTAACCCTTTATCAGATGTATCATTGGTGAATTGTTTCTCCAATTCTGTAGAGGTTTTTTTTTCCATTTTGTTGATGGTTTCCTCTGTTGTGCATAAATTTTTTTAGTATGATGTAGTTCCATTTGCCTATTTTTAATTTTGTTTCCCTTTCCTGAGCAGATAGATCAGAAAAAAAATTGCTAAGACAAATGTTAGTGTGCTTACTGCTTATGTTTTCTTTAAAATATGTTTTAATTGATTTTAGTGTGCTTACTGCTTATGTTTTCTTAAAAATAGGTTTTTATTGGTTTTTAGAAACTGGGCATTTGCCCTCTTTTCTCATTGATTTTTGTATCAATGAGAAACATAGATCGGCTGCCTCTTGTACCCCCTTACTTGGGATTAAGCCCACAACCCAGGCATGTGACATGATCGGTAATCAACCTCTTGATGGGCCAATCTTCAGTCCACTCAGCCAACCAGCCAGGCTGCTTACAGCTTCTTCCAGGGTTTTATAGTTTCACCTCTTACATTTATGTCTTTAATTCATTTTCAGTTGATTCTAATATATGGTTTAAGAAAGTGGTCTAGTTCCACTTTTGTAAATGTATTTGTCTAATTATCCCAACACCATTTATTAAATGGACTGTCTCTACCCCATTCTTGCCTTTGTTAAATATTAATTGACCGTATAGGTGTGGGCTTGTTTCTGGACTATCTATTCTGTTCCACTGATTCAGGTTTTTGTTTTTATGCCAGTATCATGCTCTTTTGATGAACATAGCCTTGTAGAATATTTTGCTATCAGGTAGCCTGATACCCCTAACTTTGCTCTTCTTTCTCAAGACTGTTGTGGCTATTTGGCATCTTTTGTACTTCCATATACATTTTTGGAGTCTTTGTTTTAGTTCTGTGAAAAATGCTACAGATAGGCATTACATTGAATCTAATTGGTTTGGGTAATATGACAACTGTAATATGACAACTGTTAATTTCTTTCTATGACTACCATATATGCATTTATTTTTTATCTTCTTTAATTTCTCTATTCAGTGTCTAATAATATTGGTTATTTATCTCCTTCATAGCCTTGCTACTCAAAGTGTGGTTTTCACACCACCAACATCAACATCATTGTTAACCAAGAATGGATGTGCAAGAGATAGGGAAGATATTAGTGAAAGGCTGCAAAATTTAGTTCTGCAAGATGAATCATTTCTGAAGCTTGAACATCACTATGCCTGTAGTTAACAAAACTGTTTGTATACTTGTTATCTCACACACTCACATACACACACAGGAGGAAATGGTAACTGTGCTTTATTTTAATGGTTGACAAAATTTTTGCTTCACAACTTTAAGGCAATAAGTGTTTATAATTTCACATTTTTGTAGAAAAAATATTCTGGATTACTTAACATTGTAAGCTCTTTGCATCCAATATTGACCTTACTTGCTAATATTTTTATAATTAATTCACTTTCTATGACCACATGATTGAGCTTTGTGAGCTAGTATAAAAAGCTACACAGACTTTTCAAATTATTAATATTGGAAAAGACATTCATCTTTGTGAAGTTATTTTATAACTTGTACATTTTTCTTTACCTCATGGAGGAAAGCTGTTTTATCTTTGTTTTTGATGTATTTTTATATTTTGATTTATTTCAGAGAGGAAGGGAGAGGAAAAGAGAAATAGAAACACCAGTGATGAGGAAAAGTCATTGATCAGCTGCCTTTTGTGCACCCACACTGGGGATCTAGCCCACAACCCAGGCATGTGCCTTGACCGGGAATTGAACCTTGACCTCCTGGTTCCATAGGTCGATGTTCAACCACTGAGCCATGCCAGCCAGGAGATAATAGCTGTTTTGAAAGCCTTCTCTGGTAGGTCTAACATCTGATTCCCCTCATGGATGTCTTCACTGAATGTCTTTTCTTTTGAGAATGGCTCCTGTTTCCTAGATTCTTTATATGTCTAATAACTTTTATTGATTTCTGGACATTGTGAATATTGTATTATGGAAACTGGACTATGTTGTATTTTTCATAAAATGTTAGGATTTTGTTTGTTTACTTGTTTGTTTCAAAAGTTTGAAACTTTTGTTTCAAAATAGAAACTCTCTTTAGGCAACAGCTCAAATCTCAGTTTAATTCTTTATCCTTTGCTGGAACCTGTTCCACACATGAAGGATTAAAATTCAGGGATCATTAAAATGAGAAAACTCAGGCTTGGAGAATTAAAAAACTTATGCAGGTCCACAGGAATTGAATTCAGTCCCAGGCTATCTGACTCCAATCTTTAAAAAAACTTGCTATCTGTTGTCATTATACTATACCTCTCTAGATCAGGACTGTGGGACAAAAGATAAAGGGGTCTTTGTGAAGCATAGCAACCTCCATCTTGTATAAAACTGCTGTTTGAATTCTCTACTATTGTTAGATAGTTCCTTGTTCTGAAAAATCTGTCATTTTTAGACAGTCTTTTATTCTATAAAATAATGTTTTAGTTTGAATAACAAAAAAAGATAAACTTAACTGTCTGACCTTGCAAGCCAGCCATCTAACATAATGGACTAATATTGATAACAATTCCATTTTCTTATGCCAAATGTTCTTTATTTTTTTTTCCCTATTATTTTTATTTATTTATTTATTTTTTGTTTTTTTTTCCAGATTAATTTTTTTATTGTTCAGTTTATTAATTACATTGTTTCCCCTTTTTTATCCCCCTATATCTTCCCTCCACCCTGTACCTATCCCACCCTCCGCCCTCACCTCCCCCTCCCCAATGTCCTCTCCCATTGTTGCAAGATTTTTGTCCAATCTCTTGCTGTACTTCCAACAATACTTTTCTCCCCAAGAATTGTCAGTCCATTCCCTCTCTATGTCCATGTTTCTGTTATAGTCACCAGTTTATCTTGTTCATCAGCCTATCAGTTCACTTGATTTTTATGTTCATTTGTTGATAGATGTGTATTTGTTGTTCATAATTTATATTTTTACCTTTTTCTTCTTCCTCTTCTTAAAGAATATCTTTCAGCATTTCATATAATACTGGTTTGGTGGTGATGAACTCCTTTAGCTTTTTCTTATCTGCGAAGCACTTTATCTGATCCTCAATTCTGAATGATAGCTTTGCTGGATAGAGTAATCTTGGTTGTAGATTCTTGCTCTTCATTATTTTGAATATTTCTTGCCACTCGCGTCTGGCCTGCATCGTTTCTGTTGAGAAATCCACTGACAATCGTATGGGTGCTCTCCTGTAGGTAACCAACTGTTTTTCTCTTGCTGCTTTTAATATTCTCTCTTTATCTTTTGCTCTTGGCATTTTAATTATGATATGCCTTGGTGTGGTCCTCTTTAAATTCCTATATTTTGGGGTTCTGTGTACTTCTTGGGCTTTTAAATCAGTTTCTTTCACCAGGTGGGGAAAGTTTTCAGTCACTATTTCTTCAAGTAGGTTTTCATTAACTTGCTCTCTCTCTTTTTCTGGCACCCCAATAATTCGGATGTTGGCTTGCTTGAGGTTGTCCCAGAGGCCCCTTACGCTATCTTCAATTATCTGAGTTCTTTTTGTTTCTTGCTTTTCCAGCTGAGTGGATTTTGGTTCTTTGTATTTCAAATCTTTGACTTGGTTCTTGTGGCCCTCTGGACTGCTTTTAGGAGTTTGTGTAATATTTTTTATTTCAGTCTGTGTATGCTTGATTTCTAGTTGGTCCTTTTTTTTATCTGTGAGGGTCTGGTTCGTATCCTCAGAGGTCTTGTTCATTTCCCTGAGGGTCTCATTCATTTCCTTGTAAGTATCATTCATCTCCTTGTAATTCTCATTCATTTCCTGGTTGGTCTTGTTTATTTCCTGGTAATTCTCATTAAGTTGATCGGCCTTTTGTAGGAGCCTCTTGAAAAGTCTTATAACCGTGGTTTTGAACTCTATGTCTAGTCGTCTTTTCTCCTCCATTTCTTTCACACCTGATTCCTTTCCATATCTCTGCATGGTGGCTGCTTTATGTGGTGGATATCCTCAAAGGGACAGTGGCTCAGTCTCCCCAGTTACCTGAGGTGGGTACTCTTACTGCAATCCTTTATGGGTTGTATTCAGTGTTTTTGAATTTAAACCCAGCTTGTTGTTGTTAGCCCTAGGAGGGTTTGACCTCCAGGCCAATTGGCTGTGAAGGGAGACTGTTCAGGTTGGATGGGCGGAGTCTCTGGGCTGCGAGGCAGGGGCAGCGGTAGCCGGGTCCTATGCGGCGCTTGCGCGCGCGGGTCTCTGTTGGATGGGGATGGCTGCAGACCCCTCCAAGAGAAAGCTGCTAGTCTCTTCCCCTTGCCAGACAACTCTGCCTTTCCCCAAATGTGCCTGCACACCAAAAGTCCAGCCCAGGGCTTTAAAATAGATGGTTTCCTGAACCAGGAGACAAGTTTCCAGGGGGCAAGTCGCAGGTTGTGCGACCCTTGGGATAGGAGCCTCTGCCGCGCCCCGCTTCCAGGGTGCGTCCCCGGGACCTCGGACCTCGCCCGGCTCGGGAAATCTGGGCTGTGGGATGCCTCCGCCCTTCCCCGTCGGAGAAATCCGGCCCGCGCACGCGCGACCAGGGCGGCTCCTAACCTGTTTCTGTCTGAAAGGCTGCGTTCCCGCTGGTCCTGAGTCTGTGTCCCACCTCTGCTCCTATTAGTGGAGTTTACATTCAGCCAGCTTTCTGGCGATTCTGGGTGCTTGTCTGTTCTGCTGTTATGTTGTAGTTCCTAAATCGTTGCGCGGGGCAGAACAATAGGTGTTTGCTTATGCCGCTATCTTGGTGTTCCTCTCTCAGATTACCAATACCCTGAGCAAATGGAGAGCAGTAGTTTTAGGGCCAGCAAAAGGATCCCAAGGAAGCTCCAGGAAAAGCGACTCTCCAGGCGGCGGGAAGATGCTGTCATTGTCCTGGACATCAGTGGGAACCCTGAGGGACAGTGCGTATCTGTGGTTCTGAGGGAGGCTATGAGACCCAAATGTTCTTTATGTATCCAAGATTACAAACTGTCTGTAACAATAACTCACTCAGAGCCTTTGTAAAATCTGCAAAGAAGCTCAAAAGGTATAAATACAAAAAACTTCCTGTATGTGTTGCTCAGAGATTTGAAAGAGACACCTCCTGCCGAGACCGGTTTGGCTCAGTGGATAGAGCGTCGGACTGCGGACTGAAGGGTCTCGGGTTCGATTCCGGTCAAGGGCATGTACCTTGGCTGTGGGCACATCCCCAGTAGGGGGCGTGCAAGAGGCAGCTGATCAATGTTTCTCTCTCATCGATGTTTCTGACTTTCTATCCCTCTCCCTTCCGCTCTGTAAAAAAAATATCAATAAAAATATATTTTTTAAAAAATGAAAGAGACACCTCTTTCTGGGCTGCACACACAATAAACAACTCCTAATTAATTGATTCATTAAGGCATCTTGTATCTCACTTGCTGGTTTATGATACAGCATTTGGAGATGTTAATATGGTCTCACTGAGGAAACATGAGTTGGATTAGAACTCTCTTCATGTTATACCTCTCCAGTTCTAAAAAAAAGAAAAAAAAGGAAGTGATATAGAAAGAAGGACTCAGCACAGATAATATTTCTAGTTCCAGCACCTGCATTTGCCCTCTTCCCTATTTCTGTCCCTTCAGCTGTGCCTGTTGCCATTCCACTTTGTCAGTAAATTTTGAGTATTAGATACCAATGTTCCAAGTCACGTTACATGTTGTTCTTATAAAATCAGTTCACTCTATTCTGTTTGCTCATGGAAGAAAAAAGAATTAAACTAGATTTTTAAAAACATGGAGCTATGTGGTTATTTTGTTTAATAAAATGGAATAATATATTGAAAACATTAGATTACTGATTTAAGTGTATCTCATGCCAGCACTTTCTAGAACACACAAGAAATTGGCCACTGTCCCAAGGAGACCCAAGAATAAACCAGATACCCAAGTCATCCACATTCTGTGCTTCTTTATTCCTTCATCCTTGAGTAGATGATCTTAAGGCAGAGGGATAATTATGTGACCATTTCTCTAGTAGAAAAGAAGAAATTTCATTTATTGGTATCATTTTAGCTTCCATCTGCCCTATTGATCTGTTTTTGAAGCATCTGGTGAATAGATTGCTAGGGTCCCATGAGGCCACAGAGGTATCTTAGACAGATCCCTAATGCATTAGTCTCTCTTGGACCAGCTCACAGCAGGGACACCACATTGTGTTCACAATCCTCTAGGGTTTGGGGTACTCCACAGAATTAATTATCTTTAATTTTCCAAGTCTTAAGATTGGCCCAACCTATATCTAAGAATAGAAGAGTCTCAATTCCAAGAGTATTGGTGAAATTAGAAGAATGCATTTCTCATGGGTTCTCTGAATAGTACAAGGGGCAGGCATTAGCAGCAAATTCTGAAAAAAACGGGGATGCCATGTGGCTGCTCTTAGGTTCTGTGTGGTGTTCTGTGAATGTAGTTTCCCAGGTTGATATATGTTGGCATGATCATAATCTCAACCAGAGCTCTTGTCCTTTTTTTCCTCAGAATGGACAAAAATAAGAACCCCTCTAATACTGTGGAGCTAAAGGAGAAATTTGAGCAGGTGCAGTGATGGCAAGAATCCTTATTAAACATATGCAGAGCATAAAGAAAATTTCCTTTTGGTGCCTTTAAATGGAGTTCCTGTCATCTTCTTCTGACTATCACCGTGTGAGAGATGTACATGACACAAACAGAAGCCTTCCAGTAACGTCCTCAGCGATTGGCAAGAACAACCAGGTAAGGACTGAGAAAAGACACATGACTCCATTTTGCTTATTTTTTCTCCCTTCCTTTCCTTTGCCCATCCTACTCTGTGGAGACGTAGGAGCCCATCTTGCACAATTAGTTCTATACCAACAATGGGCTGCTTCAGCGACCTAAAGAGGCAGAGTCTCGTGTCATAAAATCTTACAGACAATGAGAGTCATATGCTGTAAAGAGACCAGGGCACAGGAATCAACAGTGATTTCTCTCAGATAATTCCATGCTGATCCCTGTCACTCAAACACCAGCCTTTGCAGGAGACACACATGACCTCACACACTCACACACACGCACAAACATGTGAACAGACACACTCAGGCCCCCACACCACATGAAGAGATTAAAAGGATGTGGCTTCAATAAAGCAAATGTGTCTGCTATTACGGAATCTCTAGAAAAGAGAGGCTGTTTTTTATTGTATACCTTTTATGAGCCCATGGTTTGTTTGGGGGCAATGGTTTCCATAACTTATTTTTCAATAAGTAGTACATTCACATGGCTTGAACTTCTTACTATAGTTTATAACTAAAACTAATGTCAATATAAAATTGTTTTCCAAACTATTTAAAAACAACAATAAAAAATGAGAGGAAGACTGTACTACGGATACAAATGAAAATCTCCCTCCTTCTTCTGAGTCTCATCCACCCAGTCTCCAAACCTCTCACAAGTAATCACCGCTACTGGCTTCCTGTTTAATTTTTCAGAGATTTGTATCAAACATTCTAGTCAACAAAATATATATCATTTGAGGAGGTGGAATTAAAATGTTTATATTTGGACCAATTATAGAAATAGAAGCTTCAGACATGTTCTGATCATTCTGTCTCCTCCCTACACACACACACACACACACACACACACACACACACACACACACACCTTATTCCCTCTGTTTTCAACCCTATAACTTTTACTTCTTTCATCTGGATGTTTCTATGTTTAGAGAAACATGAGTTCTCTAAATTTCATTTCCATTTTCAAACGTGAACCTGAATCCAGAAAGTATACTAGCTAAATTCACCAAAAAATATAAGCAACCACAGAAAATTTGTGTGTAAAACAGCAGAGCCAATATAAAATATTGACTAAATATTGACTAAATTTGTTTTGAAATGTTAAGAGAGTTTTAATTTATAACAAGCCTAGAAAATGCCCATTGACCTCATTCAAAAAGGAAGGGCACTACATTGAATGAGTTTTATCTTTTGATGAAGTACTTGATATTCATGAGGCAAGAGCTGGCCTAAAAGTTGGGACTAAACTTTAGCAAATGGAGAAAGAAAAGGGAAGTAAGGTCTCTCTGTGACTCAGGGAGCTAAGAGAAAAGCTGGTGGAAGGATTAGGGCTCAAGTTCCTGGGTCTGCTGAGCCAGAAATGGTAAAGAGACAAGAATGAGGGGATTGGAAATTATGAAGCCTTTTTATCTACCCTAGTCAGTAGACCTGTCCTGAGTGAGGAAGAGGTGAGAATCAGCTCTGGGCAGTGGAAAAGGCAACAGCTGTTGGGCCAGGAAACTACAGAAGTGATTATATTCATAAGGGGGTTTGGGGAAAGGTCAACCAATGCAGCCATTATTGAACCCCCTAATCCATCCCTAAGAATGCAAAGTTTAATAAACAGAGGACCTGAGTAGTGCGGGGACCCTTGGGAGAAAGTGGTGGAAAAGTCATCTATTATAATCACATTTTGGCTAATTGCACACAATCTGTTGATCTTAGGGACTCTAGCTGCTAGCAGACAAGGTGTGGTGATTATGGAGACCATGAGGAAGGTGGAGAGCTCAAGTCTTGGAATTAAACAATTGAGACTATTACCATATATTGTGTTCTATTCCTGGGATTCCTATTTTTGCCTTTGGTGAGTTTTTTAATAAGAGGGGAGCAGCATGCAACAGGCCCTGGTGAGAGATATCCATTGTCAGTGAAGGAATAAGACACCAGATGCCATTATTATCTGTTAACTAGTGATTTTACTGGATTCAATTGGGGCTGACAGATTATTAGGACATGTTCTTTGGAGGGAAAAAGGTAGCACAGGGAAAACCAATTCTGTGGGCTAATCCTTCAGCTGAAACACTCTTCCACTCCCAGAATGTCACTTGGAAAGACTGCATTTGCTTTGTTTGACATCTTTATGTCTCTGTAACCAGGTTTTCTACATATTCCCATGGTCAGGACTCCATTACCTCAAAGCTACTAGTATGTGAGAAACTAGTAACAAAAAAGTGCAGGCTGTTTTGACTTGCATCTCTCAGATAATTATTGACTTTGAGCATTTTTTCATATGCACTTTGGCTTTCTGTATGTCCACTTTGGAGAAGTGTCTATTTAAGTCTTTTGCCCATTTTTTAACTGGATAGTTTGGCTTCCTTTTGTTAAGTTGTATGAGTTCCCTATAAATTTTGGAAGCAGGGGGAAGAGGTCAACCAATTAACTCATATGCCATATACATAATCCATAGACACAGACAATAGGATGGTGAAGGCCTAGGGATAGGAGAGGGATGGGAGAGGGCAGTGGGGGGAAAAGGGGACATGTGTAATACTTTCAACAACAAAGATTTTAAAGAAAAGGTTCAGCTGTTCCCTCTGTCTGGTAGTACCTCTATCAAATTTTACTTTCTATTCTTTGGGTTTATTTATTCACAAGCTGGGTACTCACAGAGTCTCTATGTTGCACCAGGCTCAGGGCCAATGTTACATTCCAAAGATGAACAAGATAGGCATTTTCTCTGCCTACTGTCAGTGGTGCTCGCACCCGTGAGAATGTGAAGGACACAGATAAGTTGATGATCACAATGCAGAGTGGCACATACTCTGATGGGGAAGGCGCAGGGATGGGGTAGGAGGGAATGAACCCGAGTTTGTGGTAAGAGTTTAAACAGGGAAGGATTCCTAGAAGAAGTTACATCTAAGCTGAGATCCGAAGTTTACCTAGATAGATGAATGAGAGAGGAAAGACTATTTCAGCTGAGGAAATAACATGGGTAGAGACTTAGGACGGACTAATGTCATAATGGCCACATGAATACCACAACAGTTATGCCAACAAACACAAAACATATGTATTGGATTAATGCTTTTATAATGAGGTTTAAAGACAACACACCTCTTTCTCATTACAAATAAATCTTTTCTTTCCATTGTCATTGAGTACAGGCATTTGCAAACATTTCATTGAAGTACATGAAATTTCCATTGTTGTAGGTCCCAACCAGTTAAACATTGGATATTTTATATGGTTACATCTCAGATTAGAATATCAACATTGGCATATTGCATAATTTTCAGAGTTCATAATGCAGGACTTATCAACCTCATTCAATTGTCCCAACTTTCTGCTTACAGACAAATGGGATGGGGAAACCTGACCAGCGTCTCAGAATTTTTCCTCCTGGGACTCTCTGCACAGCCAGAGCAACAGGAGGTCCTCTTTGGGCTGTTCCTGTTCATGTACCTGATCACAGTGGCAGGCAACCTCCTCATCATTCTGGCCATCATCGCTGACATTCAACTGCAAACTCCTATGTATTTCTTCCTGATCAACCTCTCCCTTGCTGACACCTGCTTTGTGTCCACCACAGTCCCCAAGATGCTGGCAAACATATGGATCCAGAATCAAGTCATCTCATATGCAGGGTGTCTATCACAACTGTATTTTTTTATGCTGTTTGGGATGCTGGAGGCATTCCTCTTAGCAGTCATGGCCTATGACCGCTATGTGGCCATATGCCACCCACTCCATTACATCATGATCATGAGCCCTGGGCTCTGTGTCTTCATCAAGAGTGTGTGTAAGAGGGAGTTGAGGGCGGTCATGATCCAAGATGCAGACAGATGATAAATAGATAGGTAGATAGATAGATAGATAGATAGATAGATAGATAGATATAGCATCAATGCAAGAGAGAAACATTGATTTGTTGCCTTCTGTATACTCCCTGACTAGGAATCAAACCCACAATCCAGGTATGTGTCCAGACCAGGAATCAAGCTGGCAATCGAACCTGCTACCCTTCTGTGCACAGGATGACACTCAACCAACTGAGCCACTCCAGCCAGGCCCTTTACCTGTTTTTGTTGTTGTTGTTATTGTTGTTGTTGTTGTTGTTTTAACTGGGTTGTTTATTTTTTACTATGGGGTGAAGCTCCCATGTGGTCCATGGACAGGCTCTGATGGAGTTTGCAATATAGTTAATAAGATCAAAATCCCTTCAATGCCCTCCAAGAGTCCTAGCTGCTGCTCTACTAACCTCTTCCCATCCCCTGTCATGCAGCTCATGCATAACTCAATACTCTGGATGGGGTGAGAGAGAAATGGACCTGTGTGGCAGCTTCCCACAGAGCCGGGGAAGCCAGCACTCATTCATACACTCTCCCTCTCCAGCCCCGCTCCCTGACACCACGGGAAAAATCATGAACCTAGAAGATCTCTCTCAGCACTGAACTGTGCTGCTTTGAAGAAAGGTTGATGTGGGCGAAGTCAGACTGTTCCTTTTACCCTCTCTAATGCATCTAAACTTGTTGTTTTTAGTTCCAATAGTGTGCTAGAACTTTTCCACTGAAACCTGTACTTCTAAAAATGATTTCCCATCTATGGATGACTGTCCAAGACACTGACCACCAAGGTTCCCAGACCATGGTTCAGTGGGGCCACTGTTGAGAGGGATTTACAGACCACGACATGGCCCACAACCAGGACCAAGGTCTGTATGCCTATTACCTGGAGCAAGGACAGGTATCGGACTATGATGCTGGATCCCACAGCTTGCACAAAGGTCTTTGTTTGTGAATGGATGCCAAACTGTGTTGTAGAAAGAGATATGAGCAAAGGATATATTTTTTAGCCATTTTGTTGAAGTCATCTGATAGCAAAATAGAGAAAAGTGTTAATGGAATATTACACAGAGGATATACCCATGGAGAATAACTATATGAAAAGATGGTTGGTTCATTGGTCATCATGGAAATGAAAAGTAAAACCACAATAAGGTATTACTATCCATCCAATAAAAAGTTCAAACGAAAAGAATGGAAAAATAGAAAATATAGTAAGATGTGGAGCAACTGGAATTCTTATAAAATGCTAGAGGTTTGGCCGGTAAGTACCTCTGGAAACAATCCTATATAATAAAAGCTAATGTGCTAAGTGTCCAGTCAACTGGTCAGCTATTCAACCAATCAAAGCTTAATATACTAATGATATGCTAAGGCAACTCAACTGCTCACTATGATGTGCACTGACCACCAGGGGGCAGATGCTCTGACAAGTAGGTCAGCTTGCTGATCAGGACTTAGCAAAATGGGCCAGACATTCCCTGGAGCCCTCGCACAGCAGAGACAGGCCCCAATCGTGCACCAGTGGGGCCCCTCAGCCTGACCTGTGCCCTCTTGCAATCCAGGACCCCTCCTGGGATGTCAGAAAGTCAGTTTCAGCCTGATCCTGCAGGCCAGGCCAAGGGACCCCACTGGTGCACAAATTTTTGCACCAGGCCTCTAATTAGATATAATTATTTTATGCGTATATATACATGAAAAGGTATTATGATAAAATTGTTTAGCAATATCTACTAAAACTAGATATAGACTTGCCCTATTATCCAGAAATTTCCCTCTTACAGATAGATGCCCAACCACAATGTGTAGTGCACTATGCATAATAACCAATAATGGAAACCAGACATGCCCATCAATGGTAGCATGGACTTTTAATGTAATAGTCACACAACAGAACACTATATAGCAATGAAAGTGAATAACCTACAACCCCATACAACAATATCGATGAAAAATCACATATATACAGGGAGTGAAAGAAGCAAAATATAAAAAAGTTCAAAGGTAAACTCCCATTTAAACAAAGTTAGGAAGTGAGTGAAACTAATGCTTTGGGAGTCAGGTGAGCGACTGCCCTGCAGGAGCCATGTCCAGAGCAGAACCTGAGAGGATCTGTGAGGGCTGGGATGTGTTTCTCATCTGACTGCTGGCGACTTGTGTTTGTTTCATTTCTAAAAATTCCTGCCAAAATTTTCAGACTTGGCTCTATATCCAAAAACAATGTGAGCATCATTGTTTTCAATCTCTCTGATTTTTATATGATCCAGAGTTCCTGTATGCTTTCTTCTGCTGTTTTTGCTTTTAGAATCCTATTTTCCGTGTCTGCTTCACTGCGTTTGGACTGCATATTGTGCTTACAGGCTATTAAGAAAATAATTGGAGGTCTAAGATGACATTATTTCTCTCCAAATATGATTTGTTTCTAATGGCTTTGACTTAGTACTCAGGGTTGCTAACAATCGGGAATCATTCTAACCCAGATTTAGTGCTTGCGATTTTCCCAGTCCCCCACAGACACAAAGCCAGGAGGCAGCATTTCTGTGAAGTCTTCTTTAATTACAGCTTGCTCTTATTCCTATGGCACCTCCAGGATGGCTGTCCAATGTGGAATTAATTTACTTCTTATAAACAATTCATTTCCCAAGACTTTTGTTAATAGATACTAACATTGGAGCAATTCTCCAGGTTCATCTCAACAAGTTGCCTTGGGACTGCTTCCCGGGGGCCTCTCCAAAACTGACTAACAGGCCTGGTGTGGCTCCAGCTCAACCCCTTTCTCATGAACCTGGTTTCAAGGGCTCAGTTCTCAGAATCTCTGGGATCCTCAAAGCATCCACAGCCTTGCATTCTCCTCCTTCTATGCAGGCACTAAAGATCCAGGCACTAATCCCTCCTTCCCAATATCAGCCAACAGGATGAATCACCAAATCCTATTCAGAAGCAGTGCCTTGCAATCCTTGTTGTCCTGACAATTTTCATCCTGTGCACAAGGAAAGGGGAGCAGCAGAACTAGGTAACTTTGAGGCCAACACAGAGTGGGTAAGGTCTGGACATCTCCTCTGTCCTCCTGTCCCCGCTTCTCTGTTCCCCTCCATCTCTCTCTCTCCCTCTCCCTCTCCACTTTCTTATTTTCTCTCTTCTTCATTTTCTCTATCTCACAAAGATACATACTTTAAAAATCTTCATAAAATCTACCTTCTGAGTGTTTAAAGGTAATATAACAATCCATCCAATCTTTTTAACATTCTGTAGTTTTTAATCTGCTATCAAACACAAAAGGCTTTAAGGATGAGATGAGGAGGCTCCAGGAGGTTGTGGGCCCTCCCCAAGGTCATGCATGGGGAGCAACCCAGGACATAAGGAAGAAAAGTTATCTAATGCTGGTTTTGGAGCCCTTTCCCATACTGTCCTAGATTTTCCTCTCTCCATTCAGCTGCACTGCAGAGAGCTTTGTGTCTCCAAATACAACTGACCACACAAATGCACATAACCACTGACTCTTACAGACTAGGAGCAGCGGTTCCCAAAGTGTACCTTCAGAATCAACAGCTGGTTTTAAAAAATTCCTTCTCAAAACTTAAGGGGACCAGAAAATGGGCTTTTTGCATACGATTCTGATGTGCACTAAAATGTGGGAGATGCCTGGTTGAGGACTAGAAAGTAGAGGTATCCTTTGAACATCTTCTGACTATCCCTAGCCCTCTTACCTTTCTCCCACCTTCTCTCGTGTCAGGCAGGTGTCTCACAAGGCCCTGCATCCAGGCAACAGGCTGTGGAAGGAAGTACTCGCTGATGAGGTCTAAGAGGGTAGACAACCTTTGTCTCCATGGCAGAAACAAGGTGGTGGCTGGGTGTACTCAGGGATAGGGTCACTCAGGGAGTCACTAGGTACTCTTTTCCATCCTCAGGCCAATGTGGGGTCTTGGAGTGGTCTCTGGAATGAACCCATCAGTTCCCCTTTCTCATTACAACTATATGCTTTTCTAACAAATCTCTTTATCTTAACATCTCACTTAAGTACTGTGAGTAATAAATGAGCTCATTCATGGTGTAGAACATATGAGAATTATGTAACAAAACGAGATTGAGGAAACTGTATATATCAAAAGTCTCTAGAGCCTGTCCAAAGGGTTACTCCTGTTTTAACTCAAATGCAAAGGACCACCACATGGTCGCTCTGTCATTAGGAATCTCAATGTTAAAAGTGAAATGAAGCAACACCTACCTACACTGAATGTTTGAAACAAGTCTGCAGTGAACACTCACACAGCTATTTTCTACAGCCTGTCCTAATGCCTTCTGTGATGGGGAACTCACTTCCCCATTCCTGGGAAATAGTGTGGCTCCTCTTTCTCTCTCTCTTTTATTTTCCAGTTCCTGACCTGGCTAATCCATATCTCTTTGTGTGGGAAGTCCATAATGATAAGTTTCCTCATTCTTCTCTCTCTTCTATAGACAGCACCAAGGGGGCAGGCAACCACAAGCAGTCCCCACCTGGCCATTCTGGCTCATTCCCTGAAGACACAGGAGGGCTGAGGCTGCTTCTGCCTGAGTGGGAGGCAGAGCCAGGCCCAGGATGGAGACAAGACTGGGCCCTTTGGTCCCTCCTTGTCCTCAAAGCAGGGTTTCCTACTGGAGGGGTTTGGGAGATTGAAACTTTGAGAAATTATAAATAATAGAACTCTTTAAATCCCCATCACAGCTCCTCCCACTTACAAGGTCAATGGAGTTTCTCACACTGCAGTGCCCAAAAGTCACTCATAATTCCACTATATTCCTTTATTTCACAATCTTATTTTTCATCCAGAAGCAAAATTTCATGATTTATGGATCACTCTCTTCTGACAAATGTAGTATCCTTCTGCCATGACTATCATGAATTAATGTTTAAGTTTTCTCTTTGTTCATATAATCTTTTGCATAAATGTATTATTCACCTGAATATTAGGAATGATAGCTTCTTTTAGACTGTTGAGTCTGTTTAAACAGTGTTTTAATCTATTTTTTTTTCAAAGAGGCAGGTTGGATTTACTGCAGGTTTTTTTTAGAGTAATGGAGTAGAGTCACCAAAATGAAATGTTAATTGATATCCAGTATAGTAATCATATAACTCTAAGACATGTAACAGAAATAAAGAATGAAACTGGCCAGTGTGATTCATTGGTTGAATGTCAAGCTATGAACCAGAAGGTCAGGGCACATGCCTGCGTTGTGGGCTTGATCCCCAGCTGGGTTCATGCAAGAGGCAGCAAATTAATGATTCTCTCTCATCGTTTATGTTTCTATCCCTCTCTCCTTCTCCGTTCCTCTCTGAAATCAATAAAAACATATTTTAAAAAATAAACAATTAAAGAAGATTCATCTAAAATGAGAACAGACATATTTTTATTTATTTATTTTCAGGAAGCATAATTTTATTTTATTTTATGTTTAAAATATATCTTATTGATTTTTTACAGAGAGGAAGGGAGAGAGATAGAAAGTCAGAAACATCGATGAGAGAGAAACATCAATTCAGCTGCCTCCTGCACCGCCCCCCCCCACTGGGGATGTGCCCACAGCCAAGGTACATTACCTTGACCGGAATCGAACCTGTGACCTTTCAGTTCGAAGGCCGACGCTCTATCCACTGAGCCAAACCGGTTTTGGCTTATTTTACTTTTTGAAATCACATGCTAAGTCAGATAAATCAATGAAGGGGAAACACTACTGAATGAAGTTGGTAAATTTTTTAAAAATTTAATATTAAAGAAAAATCATGCAGGATGAAATATAAGGTTATTAGAGAAGAAATAATAGGTAATAAATGACAATATTGACTTGCAGGAAGTTGCCCTCATGTATTAAGTGTGTCAGGATGACTGAGAGCACAAAACAGAGCGTTTGCACCACGATGGTGACGGTGCCTGCATGACAGAACTTGAAATGACTTTCACTTTCTTTCTATTCCAATTTCTTGTATTGCTTGAATTATTCACATTGGCATTTTTGTTCATAATCAATAGATTGCAGTGTATTAAAAGCTATTTTGGGAAAATGGATTCCATGAGCTTTCTATAAAAATTACATCATAAGTTATTGAAGAAGAGCCAACAAATTTCAAATGGTGGAAGTTGACAATAAGTAAATACAAGTTTCAGACAGATTCTAATGCAAACAAATCATATTAGAAAGGTATTAAGGATGGCAGATAAAGAAGGAACTAGAAGTAAGCCTCATCTATAAATATGATTGCAAAAGTCTAAATAAAATAATTGAAAATCAATTTTAAATTTTATACTGGGAAGGTGAGTGTGGTTCAGTATTACCAAAATGATTCATGCAAAAGGTACTGAAAAAGTATCTAATTAAAAAGAAAAAGACAGAGCTAATTTTTAAAATACTACTGTAAAATGCAAATAGAAGGACAGTTACTAAATATAGATATACTCTTAAACATTTTAAGGCTTCTCATGATACTCAAAATATAAAATTTATATATGGGTTAAAATTTATATAGCAATGGTCTACATGGCCTGACCCTTTTTTTATCCACACAAGGCCATATTCCTCCACTCTCCTCTTCACTCCAGCCATACTGACCCATATTTAATTCCATAAATACTGGTGGGTGTGGCTGGTGGTGTAATGAAGGTATGGTCAATTTGCATATTACTCTTTTATTAGATAGGAAATTATTCTCCCCCTGACCCATTCTTCACAGAAAAAAGTGGTGTCAAAGAGTTCATGTAATTTGCCTAAGGTTTCACAGCTAAAAAAATGTCAGAGCTCAGACTTGATTTCAAGTGTTCTGAAAGTTCTTCTTATTTCTAATGGCATTTCAACAGACTGTCTTATTTCCCAGGCAGATCATCCTAGTAGCAAATAATGATATTTTTTTCATTTTCTTTTCAATATTTTTACATTCCCCTTTGACAATTATGTAACATAAATTTTTATACTGCATGTACCTGTATTATATATCACACTAGAGACCCGATGCACAAAATTTGTGCAAAGGACTTGGGCTTCGCAGCCTTGGCTTTGTCCAGAAGGTTGTCCAGAAGGATGTCTGGAAGTTCATTTGGCTGCCCAGTCTAATTAGCATATTAACTCTTTAATATATAGTATAAGTATATACACTATCATAATATAACATACTAATATTTAAGCACTTCCAAAAGAATTATAAGATGATTATATTTAAAATAATACAATTGGTGTTATTCCTATTATATTAAGTATGCCAGATTAGATGTGGGTGGAATTACTAAATTTCATAAAGATTTTTCATGTTTTTATGTCTATTATTACATTGTTTCTATGCAAAAAAATGATAAAATTTAGCCTAAGTTACTTTTAATGCTTAGAAGAGTTGGTTTTAATTATTTGAATGTCTTTATTTGATTGTAAGAGTAAAAGTCTGTTGATTCTGATATTACAGAAAGTTGGGAAAATGAGTGGAGGCAACCAGAGTGGAGCCACTGAGTTCCTGCTCCTGGGGATCTCAGAGCGTCCTGAAGACCAGCGAGTCCTGTTCTGGATGTTCCTGTCCATGTACCTGGTCACTGTGGTGGGAAATGTGCTCATCATCTTGGCCATCAGTTTTGATTCCCGCCTACACACTCCCATGTACTTCTTTCTGGCCAATCTCTCCTTCACTGACCTCTTCTTTGTCACCAACACAGTCCCCAAGATGCTGGTGAACCTTCAGTCCCAGAACAAAGTCATCTCCTACGTGGGATGTCTGACACAGCTCTACTTCCTGGTCTCCTTGGTGGCCCTGGACAACCTCATTCTGGCCACAATGGCATATGACCGCTATGTGGCTATTTGCTGCCCTCTCCATTATGCCACAGCCATGAGCCCTAGCCTCTGTATTTTGTTCCTGACCTTATGTTGGGTGTTCTCTGTCCTCTATGGCCTCATCCACACCCTCCTTATGACCAAAGTAACCTTCTGTGGCTCCCGGAAGATCCACTACATCTTCTGTGAGATGTATGTCCTGCTGAGGCTTGCGTGTTCCAACACTCAGATCAATCACACAGTGCTGATTGTCACAGGATCCTTCATCTTCCTTATCCCCTTTGGGTTCATGATCATGTCCTATGTCTGTATTGTCAGAGCCATCCTTCAAATACCATCAGCCTCCAGCAAGTACAAAGCCTTTTCCACCTGTGCTTCCCATTTGGCTGTAGTCAGCCTCTTCTATGGGACACTTTGTATGGTATATTTGAAGCCCCTGCACACCTATTCTATGAAAGACTCAGTGGCCACAGTGATGTATGCTGTGGTCACCCCCATGATGAACCCTTTTATCTACAGCCTGAGGAACAAGGACATGCATGGGGCTCTAGGAAAACTCTTTCTAGGGAAAGCCTTTCAGAGGTTCACATGAGGGTAATTTTGGACAGGACATTACAATAAATACTAGAAATTTCCTCCACTGTGTGAAAAGCATTATCCTATGGGGAATACAGGAGGGATTAGAACATAGCTCCATCTTAGAAGGAGGTCATATATCTTTGATGAAGAAAATACATATATGTGTAACCCAATGTCCCTCAGACCTCATCAGCTCTGGCAATAAATATGGTTACATAATGCTAATACTAGAAGTTTGCAGGATTAAAGCCTTCTGCTTGCCTGATATAGGACCACAGTCTCAGCCTTATCCAGATATATCCAGTTATTCGTTAGCATTCTCCCCTCATATTCTTCTGAACTCTGAACTTCTCTTAGGGGCCTGCTGCCTGAAAGCCATTTATAAAAGGTACCTTGCACTTCTCCCACAAAAGACTTAGTGGGAGAAGCTACCTCTTTCCTAATGCTCTGTTGGGCTCAGCTCCCACTGCTTTAATTCTGACCCACAGTCCCTCTGGACACAGCCCCTGATGTTCAGACAGAATGGGCAAGAGATGTCTCTTCTTTGCTCTGGGAAGATTTTTGTTCTTCGGTCCTCAAAATAATATTATCTCCCTTGCCTTTTTCCTGAATTCCTCTTCTAGGAGAGAAGTTAGATTTTATCTTCGGGTGTCCCCTCTTTCCTTTACGTCTGTGACTTCTCATTTTCCATCTCTTCCTCCTTTCTTTTAAAAAGAACTCTCAAGAATAGCAACACATTCTTATGAATAGGAATGGTGGTGGAGGCAATAGAAGGGGAGAAGGTAATTTTGAAGCCCAATCTCTACTTAGGTTATATGGTTCTGACACCGATTCAGTTATGTCTGCTTTTTTCACAACACCTACCACTTCTCCAATTCCAACTGAGTGTCTTACAATTCAACTCCATTCTGATACTATATAACTGAAAATAAAAAATCAGATCCCATAGATTAAGGGCTCAGTTCTACAAGACTTCCCTGTCCCACAAACACACTTCAGACACAAATCACAAGGCCAGGTTGTCATCTGTGCTTCTGACTGACTAACTGTGGATGGAAGGTTCCAACAATCCTCTCCATGGGTTAATTAATTTGCTAAAACATCTCTCATGTTTCTGAGAAACATTTTACTTACTAGGTTAGCAGTTTATTATAAAAACATAACTCAGGAACAGCCAGATGGAGAAGATGCATAGAGCAAGGTGTGTGGGAAAGAACATGAAGCGTCCATGCCCTGCCTGGGTATGTTACTCTCTAGAAATTTCCATGTGCAACCAACACATAAGCTTTTCAACCACTGGCCTCTTGTGTTTTATTCAGGCTTCATTACATAGGCAGGACTGATTAAACCATTGGCTATCAGTGGTTAATTCAATCCAGCTCTTCATCTCTCTCCAGAGGTTGGTTGGTTCTTCTAGCAATAAGCACCGACCTTAGGTGCTTTGTTTGCCAAGGTCACCTCATGAACATACACTCGGGTCTGGTTGAAGGGGGCTTTTAATCAATAAGACGCCATTACACTCTTCTTTGGAAACTCCAAAAGTTGGTTTTAGGTGCTCTGTGCCAGAAATGGGAGGAAGATATAAATAAATCACAATATCATGGCCATGTTAATAAATAGAAAGGCTCAATGTTGTCAAGATCTCAGTTCTTCCCAATTTGATCTACAAATTAAATATAATCCCAATCAAAAGTCCAGCAAGTTATTTTTTTGTATAGCAATAAACATATTCTAATGTTCAGAGAGACAGGTAAATGACTCAAAAGAGTCAATATAATATTTAATTTTTAAAAAGTTGATTGACACTATGCAACTTTCAAGACTTACTATAAAATTACAGTGATCAAACATATTGGAGAAAGAATGGACAAAAATATTGATCGAACAGAACACAGAGCCCATAAATAGACCCACATAAATGTGGTCAACTTATCTTTAATAAAGGAGCAAAGGCAAGACAATGATCCAAAGATAATATTTTCAACAAATGGTCTGGAACAACTGACTATCCACATTTTTAATAAAAGAAACCAGACACAGACCTTACATCCTTCACAAAAATTAACTGAAAGTATATCAAAGATCTAAGCATTAAATGTAAAACTACAAAATACCTAGAAGA
Source organism: Antrozous pallidus (assembly GCA_027563665.1). NCBI lineage: Eukaryota > Metazoa > Chordata > Mammalia > Chiroptera > Vespertilionidae > Antrozous > Antrozous pallidus. The sequence continues at coordinate 16,651,109 of CM050526.1, forward strand.
TAACATACGAGAAAACCTAAATGACATTGGGTGTGGTGATAACTTTTTAGATACATCACCAAATGCATAATCTAAGAAAATATAATCGACAAGCTGGACTTCATTAAAATTAAAAATGTTTGCTCCATGAACAGCAATGTCAAAAGAATGAGAAGACAAGCCACACACTGGGAGAAAATATTTGCAAAAGACACAGTTACTCAAAATATACAAATAAAACTTAAAACTCAACAATAAAAAAGAATTTGATTAAAAAGAGGGCCCAAGATACTCACATAATATGTCATCAGGAAAATGCAAATTAAGAAAACAATGAGATACTGCTACACATCTATTAGATTGGCCAAAAACTACAACACTTGAAAACCCCAAATGATGGTGAAGACGTGAAGCAACAAGAAATCTCATTCATTGCTGATGAGAATGCAAAATGGCACAGCCACTTTGGAAGACAGTTTGTGGCTTTGCACAAAACTAATATATTTTCACCATTTGATCCAGCATTCATTCCCCTTGGTATTTACTTAAGGAAGTTGAAAACTTGTATCCAAACAGAAACCTGCACACAGATGTTTATAACAGCTATGTTCATAACTGTCAAACATTGAAGCAATCAAAATGTCCTTCAGGTAAACGAATAAATAAATTTTGGTACATCTAGACAATAGAATGCTATTTGGCACAAAAGATTTATGATTCCAAATATATAATATTCTGAAAAAGACAAACTATAGAGATAGTAAAAAAAATACTAGTGGTTTTTTAGGAGTTTGGAGAGGATAGGAATGAATAGGTGGAACACTGAGGATTTTTCCAGTAGTGATACCATAATGATGGATACCTGTCATTCATTGTACATTGTCTAAAACCATATAATGTACAACATCAAATGAATTATAATGTAAATTATGTACTTTGGGTTATAGTGATGTGACCATATGAATTTACCACTTAAAACGAATTTACCACCCTGGTTGAGGATGCTGATATTGGGAGATGCTATGCATGTATAGAGCCCAGGGGTATATGGGAAATCTCCCTAACTCCTAAGTTTGCTGTAAACCTGAAACTGCTCAAAAAATAGTCAATTAACTTTTTAAAATTTCAATATTCATTTTTAGAAAAATAGAAATAGAAAAAAGAATCCTAGAATTCATATGGAACCACAAAAGACCCTGAGTGGCTTAACAAACTGGAGCGAGAAGAACAAAGCTGGAAGCATTACACATCCTGATTTCAGATTATATTGAAAAGCTTTAGTAATTAAAATAATGTAATACTGGCATAAAAACAGATATGGAGACCAATGGAACAGAGACCCCAGAAAAAAATCTATAAATATACAATCAACTACTCTTCAACAAAGGCACCAAGCATACAAAAAGGGGAAAAAATTACTTCTTAAATTTCTGATGTTAGGACAAATTGGATGTCTACACACACAGACACAAAATGAAATTTTACCCATATCTCACACTATATTAAAAATTAACTCAAAATCAATGAGTATCTAAGACTTCAAACCGTAACCTTGTAAGAAAACATCAGGTGAAAGCTCATTGGCATGATTTCTTGGGTATGACACCAAAAGCACAAGGAAAAAAAGTGGAATTACATAAAAATAAAAGCTGCACAGCAAAAGAAATAATTTACAAAATGAAGAGGTAACCTATGGAATGGGAAAGAATATTTGCAGACCTTATATAAAAGGTTAATATCCAAAATATAAAAGGAATTCCTGCAACTCAACAACACAAAAAAAGGGAACCCAATTAAAAAGTGAGATTTAGCAACTTCACTTCTGGGTGTACCCGTACATCCAAAGGAAATGAAATCACAATTGTGAAGTGATACCTGCAGTACTATGCACTTTGCAGTACTAGTCACAGTATTAAAAATATAGAAGCAACTTTGATGTCCATCCACAGAGACATGAAGAAAGTATGTATACTCATAATGGAATATTATGGACCTTTAAAAAAGAATGAAATTCTGACATTGGAAATAGCATGGATGGGCCTGAAGAACATCATGCCAGGTGAAATAAGCCAAACATAAAAAGACAAATACAGCAAAATCTTACTTATATATGGGATCTAGAAGAGTCAAACTCATCAAAGCAGAGATCAGAACAGTGGCTACCAGGTTACCAGAGGGGAGGCAGCAGAACCAGAGACCAGCACAGAGCAGAGTCTGGACATTTCTGGCTCATGCTCTCTCTTTCCTCCCTTTCTTTTCTTCTCTCCTCTATTTACTCTCCCTCACATACAAACATATAATCTAACTCCTTATTATTTAAAGGCAACATAACAAGCCCTCCAATAGTCTTAATACTCTATAGTTTTCAAAGTGCAGCCACATGCTCTGTTGCATGCCTTTATCAAACCTGCAAGAAAGGCCTTGATCTCTCACCTGAGACAAAAGCCAATTCTAGGTTGCTATAAAATCTAAATGTGACAGGTTAAGCAATATATTCTTTAGAAGGAAATATAAAAGAATATTGGCAAAAAATTCTTTTGTTTTGTTTTGTTTTCTTTATTGTTCAGTTTATTAATTACATTGTTTCCTCTTTTTTATCCCCCTATATCTCCCCTCCACCCTGTACCTATCCCACCCTCCACCCTCACCTCCCCCTCCCCAATGTCCTCTCCCATTGTTGCAAGATTTTTGTCCAATCTCTTGCTGTACTTCCCACAACACTTTTCTCCCCAAGAATTGTCAGTCCATTCCCTCTCCAAGTCCTTGTTTCTGTTATATTCACCAGTTTATCTTATTCATCAGCCTATCAATTCACTTGATTTTTATGTTCATTTGTTGATAGATGTGTATTTGTTGTTCATAATTTATATTTTTACCTTTTTCTTCTTCCTTTCTTAAAGAATATCTTTCAGCATTTCATATAATACTGGTTTGGTGGTGATGAACTCCTTTAGCTTTTTTTTTTCTTTTTTAATCTTTATTGTTCAGTTTATTAATTACATTGTTTCCCCTTTTTATCCCCCTATAGCTTCCCTCCACCCTGTACCTATCCCACCCTCCACCCTCACCTCTCCCTCCCCACTGTCCTCTCCCATTGTTGCTAGATTTTTGTCCAGTCTCTTGCTGCACTTCCCACAACTCTTTCTCCCCAAGAATTGTCAGTCCATTCCCTCTCTATGTCCATGTCTCTGTTATATTCACCAGTCTATCCTGTTCAACAGCCTATCAATTCACTTGATTTTTATGTTCATTTGTTGATAGATGTGTATTTGTTGTTCCTAATTTACACTTTTATCTTTTTCTTCTTCCTCTTCTTAAAGAATATCTTTCAGCATTTCATATAATGTTGGTTTGGTGGTGATGAACTCCTTTAGCTTTTTCTTATCTGCGAAGCACTTTATCTGATCTTCAATTCTGAATGATAACTTTGCTGGATAGAGTACTCTTGGTTGTAGATTCTTGCTATTCGTTATTTTGAATATTTCTTGCCACTCGCGTCTGGCCTGCATCGTTTCTGTTGAGAAATCCGCTGACAATCGTATGGGTGCTCCCCTGTAGGTAACCAATTTTTATGTTTTCCTCTTGCTGCTTTTAATATTCTCTATCTTTTGCTCTTGGCATTTTAATTATGGTATGTCTTGGTGTGGTCCTCTTTAGATTCCTATATTTTGGGGTTCTGTGTACTTCTTGGGCTTTTAAGTCGGTTTCTTTCACCAGGTGGAGGAAGATTTCAGTCACTATTTCTTCAAGTAGGTTTTCATTAACTTGCTCTCTCTCTTTTTCTGGGACCCCAATAATTCGGATGTTGGCATGCTTGAGGTTGTCCCAGAGGCCCCTTACGCTATCTTCAATTATCTGAATTCTTTTTGTTTCTTGCTTTTCCAGCTGAGTGGATTTTGCTTCTTTGTATTTCAAATCTTTGACTTGGTTCTTGTGGCCCTCTGGACTGCTTTTAGGACTTTGTGTAATATTTTTTTATTTCAGTCTGTGTATGCTTGATTTCTAGTTGGTCCTTTTTTTTTTATCCGTGAGGGTCTGGTTCATATCCTCAGAGGTCTTGTTCATTTCCTTGAGGGTCTCATTCATTTCCTTGTAATTCTCATTCATTTCCTGGTTGGTCTTGTTTATTTCCTGGTAATTCTCATTAAGTTGATCGGCCTTTTCTAGGAGCCTCTTGAAAAGCCTTATAACCGTGGTTTTGAACTCTATGTCTTGTCGTCTTTTCTCCTCCATTTCTTTCACAACTGATTTCTTTCCATATCTCTGCGTGGTGGCTGCTTTATGTGGTAGATATCCTCAAAGGGACAGTGGCTCAGCCTCCCCAGTTACCTGAGGTGGGTACTCTTACTGCAATCCTTTATGGGTTGTGCAGTATTTTTGAATTTAAACCCAGCTTGTTGTTGTTAGCCCTAGGAGGGTTTGACCTCCAGGCCAATTGGCTGTGAGGGGAGACTGTGTTCAGATTGGATGGGCAGAGTCTCTGAGCTGCGCAGGCAGCCTCAGTGTCAGCTACGTCCTATGCGGTGCTCGCGCGCGCGGGTCTCTGTTGGATGGGGATGGCTGCAGACACTTCCAAGAGAAAGCTGCTAGTCTCTTCCCCTTGCCAGACAACTCTGCCTTTCCCCAAATGTGTCTGCACACCAAAAGTCTAGCCCAGGGTTGTAAAATAGATGGTTTCCTGAACCAGGAGACAAGTTTCCAGAGGGCAAGTCGTGGGTTTGCGCAACCCTTGCGCGGAAACTTCTTTTCCCCCTCTCCGGGTTTCTTGCAGACTAGGAGACGTCTGCTGCGCCCCGCTTCCAGGGTGCGTCCCCCGGACCTCGGACCTCGCCTGGCACTGGGGAATCTGTGCAGTGGGACGTCTCCACATACCCCGGACCTCGGACCTCACCTGGCACTGGGGAGTCCGTGTAGTGGGATGTCTCCGCCCTCCCCTTTGGCGAAATCTGGCCGGGGTTGCTGCTCCAGCCCCAGCCCGCGCGACCAGGATGGCTCCTAACCTGTTTCCGTCTGAAAGGCTGCGCTCCCGCCGCTCCTGAGTCTCAGTGTTCCACCTTTACTCTTGTTTGTGGAGTTTTCACTCAGCCAGCTTTCTGGTGATTCTGGGTGATGTCTGTTCTGCTGTTATGTTGTAGTTCTTAAATCGTTGTGCAGGGCAGAACAATAGGTGTTTACCTATGCGGCCATCTTGGTGTTCTCCGCAAAAAATTCTTAAACAAAATGTAAAAAGCTGTAATTTTAAAATAAAGATTGGTAAACCTGTATGCCTATAGCTATTGGTTCTTGCTTTTGGAATCTTATTTCCTTATGCATCTGTTATCTTTGGGTATTGCATTTGAAAATAGGATTAAGAGAAATTATTTGAGGTCTAAATTGTTGTGATGTCTTCTTCCACTTAGTATTTGGAGTCACTAGCAATCTGGGGATCCTCAAGCTTCATGCTTGATATTTCCCAGACCTCGATGACTCAGAACTAGGATGCACAATAGGAAGTCTTCATTATTTCTGGCTGACTAAGACCTCTGGGGCATCTTTTAGGATTGCTACTGATGTGGAGTTGGTTTATGCCTTATAAACAGATTCATTTCTCAAGAACTTTTCAATGTTATTATTGGAGCAATTACCCAGGTTCATTTCAACCAACTATCTTGGGATTTCTCCCCCTCCCCCACACAGCCTCTCTAAAACTGCTAATTAGGTCTGATGTGGTCCCAGGACACCTTTATTTATGAGCTTGGAAGTCAACTAGCAGCTCTCCACCCTCATCGGGGCATAAACAGCCTTTGCTTCTACTTCCATCTTGCAAGGACTGGTTAGCCAGGCATCAATTGCCCTGCTTCCTACCTTTAGCCAGAAGGACAAGTCATCAAGTCCTACTCAGAAAGTGACATCTAGGGTTCTTTATATCCTGCTGAAATTTCATTCTTTAGGAGTGAGAGTGGAGGCAGCAGAACCAGGGACCTCTGAGACCAGCACAGAGCAGAGGGTAAGGTCTGGACATTTCTGGCTAATGCTCTCTCTTTCCTCCCTTCCCTTCCCTTCCCTTCCCTTCCCTTCCCTTCCCTTCCCTTCCCTTCCCTTCCCTTCCCTTCCCTTCCCTTCCCTTCCCTTCTTCTCATTTTCTCTCTCACATACAAAGATACTCACATACTTTGAAAAATCTTCCTATAATCTAATTCCTTATTATTTAAAGGCAACATGGCAAGCCGTCTAATCATTTTAACACTGTCGTTTTCAAAGTGCATACATACCCCATTGTATGCTCTTATCAAACATGCAAGAAAGGCTTCATGAGTGAAAGGAGGATGTCCAGAGAGATTGCTCGCCTACATCAAGGTCACACAGCTAGGGAGCAACAGACAAGGTACAAAGAGACCAGTTTTCTAATGCTGAGTTTGGAACTCTTTTCCACTCTGCCCCACATGCTTTCCCTCTCCAGCCTGCCACACTTATAGGAGTTTGTATTCGTCTCTAAGGCCATCTCACACCATGTTCAATGGTCAGACGCACTGACTTTTACAGACTCAGTGTTTCCCAAAGTGTACCATTGGTGTGAGAGTGCTTGGTTTTCAGAACATAACCAATATTTCAGGAAAGAGGGGGAAATACCCAGAAGATTCTGATGTGCATGGAGAATGGGAGATGCCTGGTTTAAGGACTAGAAAGCAGAGGTACTCATTCCTGTGGGTGTCCTCTGATTTTTCCCAGCCCTCTCAGCTATCTCCTACCTTCACTCCTGTCAGGCAGATGTCCCACAAGGCCCTGCATCCAGGCAACAGACTTGGAAGGAAGTCGTTGCTGATGAGGTCTAAGAGGGTGGACTACCTTTGTCTCCATGACAGAAACAAGGTTGTGGCTGGGTGTGCTCAGGGATGGGGTCACTCAGGGAATTATTGGGTGCTCTTTCCCATCCTCAGGCCAATTAGGGGGTTCTGGAATGGAATGAAGCCATCAAGTTCCCTTTATCAGTCAACTCTTTTTTTAACTTAAATATTTTAATTTTTTATTTTTAAATATTTCTTATTGTTGATAGTATTACAAATATCTCCTATCCCCTTCCCCTTCCTCCTCCAAGTGCCTCCCCACCAGGTCTTCACCATCCTATTGCCCATGTCCATAGGCTATGCATATAAGTATATAACTTCTTTGGTTTATCTCTTCTCATCCCTTCAACCCCACATCGAGATATGCCTTCTCTTTTTCTAAGAGGCAGACACCCCTCCTTTTGCTAGATTCAGGTTTCCAGGTGTTCTGTGTTCTGTCAGTGCTGGGCTAACACAAAGCAAACACCTCAATCACACTTCCTGGTCTAAACCTTATTGCTGCCACCAAATTGCTTGATGACATTGGACAGATCCCTTCAGTTGAGATCCTTGGTTAAGTACTGAGAGAAATAGATAATTTCATTCATGGTGTAGAACCCTAGGAGAATAATATGGGTAACAAATAATACATATAGAATCTGAATCCACAAAATGTCTCTTGAGTCTGTGCTGAGAGATACTCCCATTTTTCACTCAAATATCAAAAGACCACCATGTGGTTACTATCTAATTTGGAATCTCCAGGTCAGCCTGCATATCATAATGTCTTCTGGGATGGGGATTTTATTTTCTCTACTCCACCACCCCCTTCACTGACACAGCACTTCCGTCTTTAGGAAAATAGTGTGGCTCTTCCTTCTCTCTCTCTCTTTTATTTTCAACTCCTGACCTGGCCACTCCACGTGTCTTTGTGTGGGAAGTCTATAATGATAAGTTTCCTCACTCTTCTCTCTCTCCTGTAGACAGCAACAGGTGGCCAACCATAAGCAGTCTCCACCAGGCCATTCTGGCTCATTCCCTGCAGACACAGGAGGGCTGAGGCTGCTTCTGCCTGAGTGGGAGGCAGAGCCAGGCCCAGGATGGAGACAAGTCTGGGCCCCTTGGTCCCTCCTTGTCCTTAAAGCAGGGTTTTCTACTTGAGAGGTTTGGGAGGTAGAAACTTTCACAAATAATCAATTATAAGACTCCTTTACTCTCCCCATCACAGCTCCTCCCACTCACACAGGACTTCAAAGTTGGAGAAGGGCTTCCACACCCAGCATTTCAGCTCCTCTTTAGGCCCACAGGAGGTGGCAGCAGCACCCTTGTTTCATGTGTGCCAGAGCCTTTAGGATGTGGATCTTAGAAGCAGAAAAGGGGTCACATCCCAGCTTCATGAGTGACTGGGTGAGCAGCAATGGGAAGCTCATTAACCTCCTAGTTCTCAATGGCTTTATCTATGAAATGAAAAAAATTAGGAACAAATAGTGCTGTTGTCTGGAATAAATATTACATCTTAATATAAATAAGAGCTCTTAATACATTGTCTAACCAAGTATTCAATACAGGGTAGTTGTTTGATCAAAAAATGGTTGTGCGTGTTAAGCTGGGACATGGACCCGAAATTCTGATGCAAAATTTCCTTCCATTATCTGACCAGCACTGAACACCTGGGAATTTCACTCTGCTCATTGGCATAATGAATCCACTCATTCACTGAAGTCTAGTCTGGCATCTCACCGAAGACCTAGGGCTTCACAAAACTTTACTCTTCTAGATTCTCATAGTTCCCACAGCTACACTAGGAAATCTTGCTGCTTCTTCAAATTAATTGTGTTCTCAATTGAATTTCAGAACAGGCTCCACACCTCCATGGCACACAGGCTGATTCTCTAAACTGCATTTTCATTGTATTATCACTTATTCATGTAAGTTCTTGGACTTGTGACTCTTCCCTATCCCTTCATCTTGTATGCATGGAATGCATGGCATTCTATACAGTTCACTCCCTCCCTCTTTTCTTCATCCCTATGCTGTGCCTGGGTCTGTGCCAGGTCCTGGAATACAGGAATGAAAATGATATTGTGCCTGTTCTCAAGGCTCTCACACTCTTGAAGTGTGTGTGTGTGTGTGTGTGTATGTGTGTGTGTGGGGGGGGGGGGGGGGGCGGGGGGCCTAGGTTACCTGACTTTTAAGCAAAATGTGGAGAGGATCAATCACTAAAATGCATAAAGACCAAAATAAGACGAAGGCTGAAGTGGTACCTCAGGGCAAAGTTGACGTCATCAGGAGGAAATGCTTGAGTCAGATAGGGGTCTTACCAGGCCGATAATGGGAAAGCAGAGTGGAGAAAGTACATTTGGTGAAAGGAACAGCTGGTCAGAAGAACGGAGGTGAAGCATTTTGTGACCTTGTGGAAAGTGCTGGAATAAAGGGTGAAAGACCAGGGGTGCCGGAGACCCACGGAGGATGAAGCATCCTGAGGCCTTGACTACCTGACCACACACCTGGGCTGCTCTGGAGAAGACGGGGAGCTCAGCTGCTGTAGGGAAGACAGGTGATCAGATCTGTAATCTAGAAAGCACACCTTGTGCAGCAAGGAGTGTGCTCAGCCAGTGCCAAATACTTTGCATGAATTTGCTCCTTTCCTTCTCACAGTGACAGCGAGGAGTAGGTCCTACTAGTATCACAGAAGCATAAATGGAATTTTTTTCTGTGTTACTAGGTAAGAAGAAATTTTTGTTATTGTTGTTGTTATTGTTTTGTTTTTTAAAATATTTTTATTGATTTGAGAGAGGAATGGAGAAGGAGAGATAGAAACATCAATGATGAGAGAAAATCATTGACTGCCTGTTGCATGCCTCCCCCGCCTCTGGGGACCCAGCCGCACAACCTGGGCATATGTCCTTGACTGGAATTGAACCAAGGACTTTTCAGTCTGCAGGCTGATGCTTAATCCACTGAGCCAAACCAGCTAGGAAAGAAATTGTTTTTAACATAACAATGATCATGAAAACACATATAAGTGGAATACATACTGACTAAGTTGTTTTGTGTGTGTGTGTGTGTGTGTGTGTGTGTGTGTGTGTGTGTGTTTTAACAAGACCCTGATAAAGACCTTATACATACATATATCTATGTTTCTGTCTTATTATAGTTTAAGATAAATCCCCAAACTGTGTTTGCTTTCTTTCTGCGATGCTCTTTACCCAGGACTTGAGAGCGCCGAATCCTAACCACTAGACCACCAGGGAACCTACTTTACCCAGGACTTGACAAGACTGGTTGTTTTGTCCTTTGAGTCTCAACTGAAAAGACACTAAAATATATCCAGTGGTTATCTATCTATGAATTTAGTATCAGCTATATTTCCTTTTTAAAATTAAAAGTTTTTATTACATATGCCTTGTTATCAAAAGAAAAGAGTAACAAGTTATTTTTCATTTTTTATTTCAGCTTTATTGAGGTATAATTGACATATAAAATGATAAGATATTTAAACTGCCCTCAAATTAAGTTATTTTAATCTCTGGTACATTTGAAATGTGTTTGGCAAGATACAAAAATTAAACTGTTTTCCAAAATAATTAGACAGATTGTCCCAAGCCATTCAGCACATAATGCAACCTTTACCTGTTATCACAATAATCCACTAACTTCCACATGTAGTTGGCTCTGTTGCTGATGTTTCTGTCCAGTTCTATAAAACTGTTTGTTCCAACACCAGGGCCACTCTGTTGTAGAGTCCTTAACATTTGGCAAAGAAAGTGTCTCCTTGGTAGTCTTTCTCATTTTCCTAGTTTACTTTCATGCTTATTTTTAGATGAAATTTAGATTATCTTTTTTTTTCTTAACAAGTCTCTGAGAACATCAAGTTTGCATAGGTTAATAATTGAACATGCACCTTTGCAATGTTTCATCCTTCCATTTGGAATCTTGGAATGCCTATCCATTTATTAAAATTTCACTTTATGCTTCTGTGGAGACTTTGAAGATCCTGCCTGATTCTTGTTAATATTGTAACGCATAGATTTGTTTGTAATCATTATGTAGATGGTATTGCTTCACATTGTATTTTGAACTTATTATTCCTGATTATTGTTTACATGTAATAAGTACAGCCAATATTTATTAAGTGCTCACTGCATGCAACCTCTTTGTGTTAACCCTTTATTACTTATTTTATTCACACTTGACTCATTTTTTTAAATGAATAAATGCAGTCTCTCAGGTAACTTGTCTAAGATGTCACAACTAGTCAATGGCAGCATTCACACTTGAATTTCAGAGTTCCAATAGCATGCTCTTTTGTTTCTTTAATTATTTGTTTATCTACTTTTTAGTTTTTTAATTACAATTTATATTCAATATTATTCTGTATTAGTTTCAATGTGTAGCACAGTGTCTAGAAAATTATGAACTTTACAGAGTGATCCTTCCAATATTTCAAGTACTCATCTGGCCCCATACATAGTTATTACAAAACTAGAGGCTCAATGCGTGAATTCATGCATGGGTGGGGTCCCTTGGCCTGACAAGCGATCGAGGCCTATGAGGGGGCCAGCTGTGTGGAGGGGCCGCAGGAGATTGGCCAACTGGGGGAAGTTGGCTGTAGGAGTGCACTGACCACCAAGGGGCAGCTCCTGCATTGAGCATCTGCCTCCTGGTGGTCAGTGCATGTCATACCAACTGGTCAACTGGTCATGTGATCCTAACAGTAGCTTAGGCATATATATATATATATATATATATATATATATATACACACACACACACACACACACGTATATCCTATATATATTCCCTATATATATTTCCATATATATTCCACATATATACATATTCCATATATATATATTCCATATATATATATACATATATATTCCCTATTCTTTGACACACACACACACACACACACACACATATATATATATTCCCTATGCTATAATCTATATCTCTGTAACTATTCTGTAAGTGCTAATATACAGTTCTTTTTTTTTTAACATTCTTTTATTGATTTTTAAAGACAAGAAGGGAAAGTGTAAAAGAAACATTGGTTGGCTGCCTCCTGCATACCCCTTCCTAGGGATCAAGACTGAAATGTGCCCTGATCAGCAAGTGAACTGGCCACCTTTCAGTGCATGGGAGGATTCCCAGCCTGAGCCACACCTGTCAGTGTTAATTTGTACTTCATAATCCCTTCACCTTTTCTTAATCACTGCACCATACAACTTACTGTGAGCACCATTCCTTTCGGATCTATTCATTGTGGGAATGGCCACATTACTGGAATCCCTTTTTATTTCAAACAAGAGGCCCGGTGCACAAAATTCATGCATGCGTAGGGTCCCTAGTCCTGGCTGGTGATCAGGGCAATCAGGGCCTTCCAGCTGCTGACCTGGGCCTCCCTTCCCTAGCTGCTGCTGTCGACTGGGGCCTTCCTTTGTTCCCCACTACCCCCTGTGGTCAGTGCATGTCATAATGAGCAATCATTCTCCTAATCTAACTCCAACAGGGACAATTTGAATATTAGGCTTTTATATATATAGATGGCATTTCGGCTGATTGTCTTAAGTTTACCAGATATATCATTCTATCAGCAAATAAGGATAATTTTTCTTTTCCCATCCAATATTTTTACTGTTTCCCTCTCATCCAATTGCATAATATCCATTGCCCATAATATTCATTTAAAAATCTACATATTATCATACTTTAACATACACATCTTTAAGCACTTCAAAAATATTATTAGATGATAGGATTTTAAACAAAACAAGGCATTGTTTCTATACTGAGTATGCTGGAATGATTAAATTGCAGAAAGCTTTCTCTATTACTTTGCTACTTATGTTTTAAAAATTTAGTCTAAGGCATTTTTAACGCTAAAAACATAGATGATTTTGCTTATCTGAATGTCCTTAATCAACTGAGTACACTTAGTAAATGTTTGTTGGTGCTAATGTTGCAGACAATTGGAGAAATGCATGGAGGCAACCAGAGTGGGGTCTCAGATTTCATACTCCTGGGGATCTCAGAGCGTCGTGAAGACCAGCAAGTCCTGTTTTGGATGTTCCTGTGCATGTACCTGGTCACTGTGGTAGGAAATGGGCTCATCATCCTAGCCATTGGTTCTGATGTGAACCTGCACACTCCCATGTACTTATTCTTGGCCAACCTCTCCTTCACTGACCTCTTCTTTGTCACTAACACAGTCCCAAAGATCCTGGTGAACCTTAAGTCCATGAACAAAGCCATTTCTTACACAGGATGTCTGATACAACTCCACTTCCTGGTCTTCTTGGTGACCCTGGATAACTTCATCCTAGCGACAATGGCATATGACCGCTACGTGGCCATCTGCCGTCCCCTTCACTATATCACAGCCATGAACCCTAGGCTCTGTATTTTGCTCCTCTCTTCCTGTTGGGTGATCTCTTTTCTTTATGGTTTCTTCCTCACCCTCCTTATGAGCAGGGTGACTTTCTGTGGATCTCGAAAGATCCATTACATCTTCTGTGAGATGTATGTCTTGCTGAGGCTTGCATGCTCCAACACCCAAGTCATTCACACAGGGCAGATGGTCTTGGGCTGCTTCTTCTTCTTCACCTCCTTAGGGATCATAATTATGTCCTATGTCTGGATTGTCAGAGCCATCCTCCAAATACCATCAGCCTCTAGCAAGTACAAAGCCTTCTCCACATGTGCCTCCCATTTGGCTGTGGTCACCCTCTTCTATGGAACACTTTGTATGGTATATCTAAAGCCCCTGAACACCTACTCTATAAAGGACTCAGTGGCCACAGTGATGTATGCTGTGGTCACCCCCATGATGAACCCTTTCATCTATAGCCTGAGGAACAAGGACATGCATGCAGCTCTGCAAAGACTCCTCCTAGTCAAAGCCTACTGGATGTTGACATAAGGATAATTTTGAACAGGACATTAAAGCTAAGACTTGGAGTATCCTCTACCATGTGCAAGGCATTATCCTATATGGGTTACAGGAGTGATTAGGAGATAGTTTCAGCTCAAAATGATCTCATATATCTGTGATGGAAAAAAAAAGACATGTATGTGTAACCCAAAGTACCCCAGATCTCACTAGCATTGGCAATAAGTAAAGTCTCACCAACCCTAATATTAGAAGTTTTCAGGATCAAATCCTTCAATTTGCCTGACCAAAGGACCACAATCTCTTCTGCTTATAACTGGATATATCCAGTTATAGCCTAGGGAGATCACTTGTGTCCTCTAACACCCATACACTCATGCTTCTGAGCTCTGATTGGCCTTCTCTAAGGTGCCCACTGCTTGTAAGCCATTTGGAAGAGACACCTTGCACTACCTTCATTGTAAGTGTTCTGAGAAAGGCTGCCCAGCTCCTGACACTCTGGTGGGCAAAGACCCTCGAATTCAGGCAAAATGCAGAAAAGTTTTTTCCTTTGTTCTGGGTTGATTTTTGTCTCTTGGGCCTTAAACAATACTGACTGTGCCTTTCTCCTTCTTATAGTTTCCTGTTGATTACCCTATCCCTGGGCAGTCCATCCTATTTTCTATAACTGTGGCTCCTCACTCCACTGCCCTTTCAAGCACTTCATTCTTCACTCAAAACAAAACTCTCAAGAATAGCAACACACATTCCTGAACAGGAATAGTAGTGAGTGTAAGGACAGAAAAAAGGCCTTTATTTTTCTTTGCTGTGACCTTCCACAATTTATGATAACCACCTGGTAATTAAACCCTACAATTATTAGCTCCTCTGATTCAAATAGCCCCTCTGTTCAAACTGCAGGGCAAGGTAAGCTATTCTCAAGGCTACATTCCTATATAAACCTCCTTCCTGCTGTTTTTACAACTCAGGGGTAATTTCCACCTTCAAACAAGCCTCTTTTGAACTCTTCATAACTTTTATTCTAGGCATATTCCTAGAACAGTTGCCAAGACTGTCTCCTGAAAAACAAACAAACCCAACTTTAACACCAAATACCCCTCCCTTCCTTGTCACCTAACATCAGGAGCCATTACCCTTTAAAAGGGGAAACTGCTTTTTTTTTTAATGGGATCAGGAAGTCCACAAAGCCCTCTTTAGGACTGCGCCCCGAGTTTATTTCACTCCACTCTTTTCAACAGTTCTGGTTACATATTACACAATTCCTTGTTCTCCAAACAACAAAGCTACATTCTATTGTTAACATGTTTCCCTACTAAACCTCTTATCTTAACTAACTTCCTTAGGCTATATTTTCACCCAAGACCTAAATCTTTTCCCATTTTCCCACAGACAGCTTGCCTATTTACAATGTTATGTGCTGGAGGGCAGTATTGTTTGCTAAACTATAATTGAAGGTAACCATTCTGGGGGGTGGGTGGGGCGGGCAGAAACCATGACTAATCTTTAGAGCAGACAGGCCAAGTGACCTGCCCTCTCGGAGAATCTTTGTTCCCCAAGGGCGCTCTCCACGTATTCCCCCTTCTTTTACTAATTAAGCAGATTGGATTAATCTTAGTTCATGTAATGCAGCACGTACTGCAAGAATGCTCTCACCTACCCTACGCATTAAAATGGGAAATAATCAAAACAGTATCAGTACAAAACTTCCTAAGCCTATAATTCCAAAAGCTAAATGTTGAAAATCTCCTACAGAGGGAAAAGTTTTAAGAAATTGATCAAGAAATTTTTTTTGCAATCTGACTAGCATCAAAGTCTAGGGGTGCTGCATCTTGCAAACCTTGAATCGCTTTATGCAAAGCTAATAAGTCTAAAAATACATTAGTAGATATCCCAATACATCAGTCTCTTTTGACAAACAAACAGGTATTCCATCCCCTTGTCCAGAATAGTTAAAACCCACATGTAGTTCTGGCCGTATGTGTCCATTAGAAGGCATCCCCAAAGTGTGAGTGTCATTCACATACACTGGAACCGACGGTCTGTCCCATTCAGCTGGATGAAGTAATGGAGGGTCAGGAACATAGGCTCAGTTGGTATCTCCTTGGATGCTTGGCACTTGGCAGCTTAAGATAGCCATCATAGCCAGGAACATGGAGACTCCTGACTTTGGGGTAGAAGTCTGCATCAGCACCTGTTAGCTTCAACCGCCAACTTTATCTGTCCCCAGGTGGGCACCGTCGCTGTCCTGGTCGCTTGAGCCAGGCTGTAGGGCTGCTCCTGGAGAGTAGTCAGTCGTCGAATTCCCTTGACCAGGTTGCCCATCTCCTGCGAAGCACAAAGCCTTTGCGGAAGCCACCTCGCACTTTCGGCATCCTGGGGAAAAACACAAACGTCCTCATCCCCAAATGGGCACGGGGTCTGGTCCATGCCATTGTCCAGTCAAAGGGTCCTTCCACCTGACCTGAGCATAGGTGGATGCAGTTCTTGCATTCCAGAACCGCTGGGCAGCTGATCGCCCATGCACATCCAAAATTAAAAATTAATAATAAATAGAGCATGATGTAATAAGTTCTGTGGTGTCAGGGGATACAACTCTCCCCTTTTTACTTTTTGTAGTTGTAGCTTAAGATTGCTATGAGCTCTCTCCACTATCCCCTGTCCTTGGGGATTGTATGGAATTCTTGTTTTATGAGTAATACCAAGCTTCTGGCAAAACTGTTGGAAACTTCTTCCAGTATAGCCTGTGCCATTGTCAGTTTTAATACATTTGGCTGTCCCATAACTGCAAAGCACTTTAAACAGTGGGCTATACAGTGCTTACTTGCTTCACCTGTCTGAGCTGTAGCCATAATAAAGCCAGAAAAAGTATCCACAGTGACATGTACATACTTTACTTGCCCAAAACTGGAGATATGAGTCACATCCATTTGCCACAAATGATTAGCCTTTAGCCCCCTTGGGTTAACCCCATAATGAGGTACTGATTGAGTAGTAGGACAACTTGTACATTGCTTTACTATTTGTCTGGCAGCTTCTCTGGTCATTTTAAATAGCTGTCTGAGATTATTACTATTTTGATGGCGGAGGGCGTGAGATTGTGCAGCCAATTGCTCCTGGGTATATAATATTATTCTAGTTGCAGGGTCTACCTGTTCATTCCCTTCTGATAACGGTCCAGGCAGTCCAGTATGAGCTCTGAGATGACCAAAGAAACATGGCTGGGTGCGCTGCTGTAAGGCGCGCTGTATGTCTCTAAACATACTTTGCACTATGGAATTAACTGTCCCAATAAAGGGAACAGTTTCAATTACTTCCATTGCCCTTACCACATACTGACTGTCTGAGTATAGTTTAAATACTTAATCTGGAACACATTGTAGCACTGCTAAGATGGCACACAGTTCTACCACCTGTGCAGGTGTATAAGTAGTTTGAAAAGTTGTCACCTCACCTTGTATACTATAGGCTGCATTACCATTAGATGAACCATCAGTAAAAATTAACAAATCTTCTTTAATAGGTTCTTTTTGTACTATTTTAGGAAATACAAAAGCATGCTGGCTTGCAAACTGCAGAAGTTTATTGTGAGGATAATGATTATCTGTTTGACCAGGGTAATTAGCCATAGCTGCTCCCTGGTCATTACTATGTTGCAACAGCCAATCTACTTGCTGTTTGGAATAAGGGAGACAGATATAAGGTGGCTCACGTCCAATTAACTTGCAAGCTTCAGTCCTCACCATGTGAATCAGAGCAGCTATTTGATCATAATAAGGTGTAAGCACCTTTGCAGGCCATACGGGCAGGTGAATCCATAAAAGAGGACCTTCCTGCCATAATACTGCCGTGAGAGTATGTTGAGTAGCAAGAATATAAGCTCCCCATGGCTGAGAATAGTCTAAATATGACACCTGCTGTTGACCAATAGCTGTTTCCACTACCTGTAAAACCTGTCTTGCTTCCTCTGACAGCTCTCTGGGAGAGTTGGGATTAGAATCTCCTTTGAGTACCTCAAACAGAGGCTTGAGCTGTCCTGTGGTGATTTTAAGATGAAGTCTTCACCAGTTAATGTCTCCTAGCAGTTTCTGGAAATTACTAGGTGTTTTTAACCCATCCTTTCTCAATTGTATTTTCTGAGAGGTAATACAATTCTGATTTAAGGTATATCCCAAATAAGAGAAAGGAGACTGTCTCTGTACTTTCTCAGGGGCAATAATTAACCCCTTTTCTTCAAGCCTTTTTTGCAGCTAAGCATACACAGCTAGCAATATCCCTTCATTCTGAAAAGCTAACAGAATATCATCCATATAATGTATAATGTAGACCTGAGGAAAATTTTTCCTAGTACTAACAAGAGCTTGTGCAACAAACTTTTGACATAACGTGGGACTATTAGCCATCCCTTGGGGGAGAACCAACCAATGATATCTCCTCATAGGTTCCTGAAAATTAGTGGATGGTATACTAAAAGCAAACCTTTTACAATCTTGACGTGCCAGGGGAATAGTATAAAAACAGTCCTTAAGATCAAGAATTATTTTATACATGCCTGCTGGAATGGCAGAAGGAGAGGGAAGCCCCGGTTGCAAGGCTTCCATAAGTTCCACTGTCTCATTAACCTTTCTTAAATCTTGTAGTAACCTCCACTTTCCTTTTTCTTGACAACAAATATAGGAGAATTCCAGGGGGAGTTAGAGGGTGCTATATGGCCTTTGTCTAGCTGTTCCTGCACCAGCTGTTCTGCGGCCTGTATTTTTTCAGTTGTTAGGGGCCATTGATCAACCCACACTGGATCATCTGACTTCCTCTGAATCGGATCTGCATGGGTTGCAGGATAATCAAAGGCCCCGGAAATTGCTTTTTGTTTCTTGCCTTGTATTAATTATCAGTACTTTGTTCTTTCCCTTTGTGAAATGTAAAATAAATTTCATCTCTTCTTTTAGCTGTGAATTCTTTCACAGCCTGTATCACTCACTGGCCAAAACCCTATCAGTGAATGGAGTAGGCAGGGAGAAGGTAAGTGGGAGACCCAATCTCTACTTAGGTTTAACTTCCTCTGTAATATGCAATGGCTTGAAAGGGGATAGTAACTGATGAGAAGAAGAATCATTGGGTGGTGGCGATTTGGAAGAGAGCAATTCTTTACAAATTAGTCAGGGGAGTCAACACTGACCTAGACTTTGAGACAGTTGAACTGATCAGAGGTTCATATCATTCCATTGATATTGACTGAATGCCTATTAAGGGCCTCTAATTGGGTTACAAATGTGAATTATATCATTATGGATGGGAAGAAGGCCACTTTCATGTCAGGTTATGGTCTGGGCAGGAGGGTTGGGGGCATTAAGTAGGAAATCCAAGCCTGCCTTGTCAATGATGGAGGATTCAGGGAAGGCTTTCTTAAGGTGGTGACAGCTGGGCTAAGACTAATGAATGCTGATGAGTCATGCAGGAAAAGTGGCCAGAGGAAAATAAGATCACTCCTGGAGGGGAAGAGGAATGATGCAGAGGGGATACTCCCATTGGCTATGGACAACTTTCCCCATCCTTGGGGTGTTTGTGGAAGTCACCTCACCAGCCTAAGCATCCTTTTCCTCTCTGTAAACTTTGAACGATAGCATTGTGTAAATTGGGAGGTGGGTAGCTGTGAGTGTAACTGTGGCAGCAAGCCCTGTGGCTGAGGAGGACATAATGGGGGACAGGCCACCAATGCCTTGTTGAAGAGCTTGGAATATTATTGTGGGGTGACATCCACGACCAGTTGCAAATGACCACGGAGGCGGTTAAGTTGGAAATAAGCAGGTAAGGGTTTATTGAACTGGCCAGGACGGTCATGATGGCACCACGCCAGCGGAGACCAAACACTCATGGCCACATCACCCCAGGTGCAGGCAGTCCTTTTAAAGGGGTCTGAACCATAAATTTTTATTGTTTTGAATTCCAAGAACAGCTGTCAAGGTCCTATCCAATGGAGGTGCCAATAGACTATTTATCTTTCTCTAACTGACTATTTCGCTTAGCATAATGCTCACCATATCCATCCAAGCTGTTGTGAATGGTAAGACTTCTTTCTTTTCTCACAGCAGCACATTATTCCACTGTGCAGATGTACCACAGTTTTTTAATCCCACTCACCTGCTGATGGGCACTTAGGCTGTTTCCAAATCTTAGCTATTGTGCTGCTGTGAACAGAGAGGAGCATATATCCTTTCTGATTGGTGTGTCTGATTTCTTGGGATATATTCCTAGAAGTGGAATTACTGGGTCAAATGGGAGTTCCATTTTTAATTTTTAAAACAATCTCCATATTGTTTTCCACAACGGCCGCACTGGTCTTTGTTTCCACCACCAGTGCACAAGGGTTCCATTTTCTCCACATCCTAAACCAGCATTTGTCCATTCTTGAATTGTAGATGATAGCCACTCTGACAGGTGTGAGAGATGGTATCTCATTGTGTTTTTTTTAATGTACTTTTATTGATTTCAGAGAGGAATAGAGACATCAATGATGACAGAATCATTGATTGGTTGCCCCCTGCACACCTCTATTGGGGATCAATACCCCACCATGAGCATGGGCCCTTGACTGCATTGAACCCTGGACATTGCACTGCGAAGGCCAACACTCTATCCACTGAGCCAAACATAGAGTCTAGAGTCCTCATTGTTCTTTTGATTTACATCTCTCAGATGATTAGTGGCTTTGAGCATGTTTTCATAAAACCAAGAGACATATGAAAACAGAATTGTTTTTCTTGTGACTAATAAAAAGAATTTTATTGAACTCACTGAAGTCACATGACCACAAGCAACCATCATCATTGTAGCCAGGCCAGTGAGATGTGCTGATACCTCCACTCTGGGGCCCTGAACCACACTTCCCACAACCACCTGCATGTGGGAATTGGCAGCTGTTAGAAAGGCAGAAGTGGAAGTCATGTCTACCACAGGCCACTGTCAAATAAAACAGTGACTTCTGGTTTCCATTCTGACATATAAGAGCTTGGAAGTGCTTACTCCCATCCTTACAGGGAAAAAAAGATGAACAATCCGAAAAACAGGAGCTCTTTTTTCAATCCATCTGAAATTAACTATGACTATGAAATACAACACAAGCTAGCCTATCTTCCTGATAAGACGGGAAACATCTTTTCCACTCAAAGTGAGAGACAAAACGAAAAAAAATAATATGAGAAGACAGATTTGACCACATTAAAATGTAATGAGTCTATTTGGAAAAACATACATCAAATGTAGAAAAATGGCAAGCTAGAGAAACCATTTGGAAGTTACATGGCAAAAAGTGGATATTCATGGCAATTCACATTTGCTAACAATCCCATGGAAAAGAAGGCAAAAGATCTCAAAGAGAAATTGCAAAATAAGAAATAGGCCAAAATATGGAAAGATAATCCAACTGCAGTTTAAACCAGATGAACAATTCAAATGAAAATATTGCACTTTCTCGCCTGCACAGGGTGTCTCATCAGTTGGTCGAGAGTCATGCCATTCACCAAAGGGTTGCAGATTTGATTCCCGGTGAGGACACATACCTACCTTGTGGATTCAGAAAATGTCCCGGAACGAGACAGTGTTTGTGATGTTATGGAACAGTTGCAAAAAATTTGTGGCAGTACTTGATGTTGGAATTTAAAATTGAAGGATCATAGAATTAACATTTATATAATTTAAATTTACTTTAAGGTAATATTTAAAATGCATTTTATTTTACTCAACAGTATAAGGAAAATACACTAAAATTCAAAGTATTTGTAAGATTAACACAAACATTTTTTTAATTGCTATTATTGGGAAAGGGAAGTCCTCTCTGCTGTGTCAGCTGACACATGTTGAGGCCCAGGACCTAAGACCACAGGGCTAGAGGGACCGTGAGGCAAGTTGCTCACAAGCTGCAGGTGGGTCCACATCTGGAAGTTTAGTAACAGCTGAGCCTGGAACATGCTCTGGCTCTGGAGAGGGCACCAGATTTGGTGTTTCCTCTTCATGTGTTTCTTCGTCTTATCCTGGAGCTGCTTCTGTAGATCCAGGAAGAGAACACGTTACACTATGATTGCCTTTTGTGTGCTTCCAAGGAAGGGAACCTGCCATCTCCATCACTGAAGTCCCAGTTAAAGCCCCCACTTCAGGAAGTGCTCCAGACTGCAGGCCATGGGCACTGACTTGAGAGCCTCAGTGCACCTGCCTAACCCAGCCACTGGGACCACTTCTCTGTGTGGTCCAGACACTTGGCCTCTCCCTCGACCACACCACCCTCTCTGACTTCTCCTCAGCCTCTTTTTAGCCTCAAGGGGCTTAGCTGCTCCAGCCATGAGTAGAGATACTGCACCTGCTTTGGCAGCTCTGGGACTGGAAATTTGAGCTCTATGGAGGCCAAAAGAATGATCAGGCTGGGAAATTTTGCCAGTCTATATAATTCTTGAGGGCATTGGTCCAGCCAGATGACAGGATGCAGGAGATGGCCCTAGGGAGAGAGATAGGTGGACAGCAGGGTCTGAGGCCTGGCCTTTCCTTTCCCAGGGCCCTCCTAGAGCACCACTGAGAAAGTCTGGGGTCCTGTGCCTTCTGCACCTGCTCATTAAGAAGCCAGATCTATGCCTTGTCCACCTTCTAACTGGCAGTCATGGTAGAAACACGCCTGTTCCCACAGAAAGAGTGGCAAAAATCCCTCCTAATGGGAACCTGACATGCTCTTTCAATCTCCGTGTCCCTTCCCACAATCCTCCTCCCCAAATGTAAACACCAAGAGGACAGGGAGGGCTGGTGTCTGCTCTATTCATCTCACCCATTGGCACACAGTAGATACTCTAGAAGTAGCTGACGAAAGAGAAAACAAAGAAAATCTGTCACCTCCTCTGGCTTCCCAGAGACCTCATAAAACCTCACACTTTGGCTCCTGTGACTATGTGCTACCTATTTCACTAGCTGCCTGTGGGGTTCATCTCTTCCCTTTCACATTTACCTCCAATGGTTAGAGAGCAACAGACACACTGACACTGAGAAGGTTCAGACAGATTAGTGAGCAAGGTGCCTGGATAGGGGTGCTGGCAAGGCTGGGATTAGGAGCAGAAGGGGATGAATTTTCTGAGGGGCTCACTCTGTCCACCGACCTGCTCACTCGCCCACACCACGCATATCCATATGCACAGCTTTCTGACTCATGTTTTATTTTCTGGGGTTTTTTTTTAGGAGAAGCCCTCTTGCAGAAATCCCAGCATAAGTGGGATACAGCGTTCTGCCAGCAACTTGAATTCACAGTCCCCATGACTCTGACCCAAAACCGACTCACGTTTTGTGATGGAACAGAGGTCCACTGTCCTCTCCACAATTCAGGAAGATGCAGACATAGGTAGTCGAGGCCAGAAGGATGTCACATCACCACTCCTGTGGGCACTATGAGCTTGTGCAGCCTAGTGTGACTGCATTGCTCCCGACAAGAAGGAAGATCTGGAGTTCAGAAATGGGGTCTGCTCTGTGCACTGGATTAAACTCAGTGCCCAGAGATGTGTCTCTACCTGGCTGGGCTTCTAATATATTTGCTGAATGAGCCCAAACCAGCACCATCTCAGATAGCTAGGTGACCCTAGGGGCACACTGCTCACCTCTGGGGATTGTGCTCTGGCTTCACCCGAGTCAGGAACTCATAATGAAATTTCCATTCTCTTTATCTAATGACAAAAGTGCTTAGCACTTACAATGAGAAGAAGCAAAAATTTGCCCAAGGCTTTGTCAACAAGAAGAAAATATGACCAATTGGTTCAAAAACAACCCCTCCAACAGACCTGTCCACTGTCCTGTCACCAAGAGATATGTCAGGAAGTCCTTACAATGACCATATTGTGCTTCACTTCTCCCCATGTCTGAGGAGCAAACACTCAGAGACATGCAGGGACCTGAAGTTCACAGCAAACAGTGGCGAAATGACCATTGTGCTGTGCAGCCTTAGGGGCTCAACTGGTACATGGTTGGTCACTCACCTCTTGTAGCAAAGGCTGTATAATAACACGGAAAGGTGGGGACCGGTATTTCCCCAGTCGGTGTGTGCAGGTGGTCAGTTCCACACTGGTCCTTTGCATTTTCTCTTCTGTTTTGCCTTGTGATGAGGGAGTTTATTGGACACCAAGGGAGGGTGGTTCTGAGGCCACTCGGCTGGATAGCACCTGTGCCCAGGGCTGGCTGACCGGCCTCAGTCTTCTGATAGGTGCCCCCATGGGAGACCCGTGCTGATTAAGGCACACAGTGAGGCTGACTCCCCAGGAATCAGAGTCCTGGCTTCCAGAAGGGGCAGGTCTTTTTGGTGAGAACCTTTCTCAATGGCTGCTTCTCGATCCTGAGGGCCATCACCTTCGATTATTGTCTAGGACAACACTGTCTGCCTGACGCGTTACCTCACAGAGAACTCTGGGAAATAGGCAGAGCAGCTGGGGGCTCCCTGTGGCTGCCACCACATTAATTTCCACGTTGTGAGCTCATTCACACTGAACAGGGTTCCACTTTGTGTTTCCAGAGTCTGTCTTGGTGAAAAACTGAAATGTGAACAGAAAAGCAACTGGTCTTTCCAGGGCATGGCCAGGACAGGGAGAAGGCTGGGTATGGGCAGGCTGAAAGGTGTGACTGGAGCGTCCGAAGATGCAGGTAGGAAAGTGCATGACGTGGGAATTTCACGTTGTTCCACTCCACACAGTCCACAGGACCTGCAGTGTGTCCGGAGGATGCTTGGCCCTGCACGTCAGGCGGCTGATGTCCTCCCAGCACTGGCTCTGGTACTCCACGTCCTTGTCCTTGGTTTTCTTGGACAAACACATCACCTTCTTTTTGACCTTCTGATTTACAGTCATGGACCTGGAGGATATGACTGCAGACTCACCCCTGCTGGGCAACGTGCTGACCTGGAAAGACTGGAAGGTGCACTTGAAGGTGTTGTTGGCAGTAGCCTGGTCTTGTTCCCACAGCCTGTATTCCTTCTGTGGGTTACGCTGCCGTCCAGTAATCCACCGGAGGCCCCATCAGCTGAACGCCAGCACTCTGGCTGGAGTACTCATCTCCACTCGGAGACAGGGAGGAGGAAACATGTGTGAGGCCTCCTTGTTTGCCGCAGACCTGTATGGCCGGAAGGAGGACAGCACAGTAGAGTCCAAAAGGGCCTCATAACTCAGTGTCCTCATAACACCCACAATGGCCCCACAGTTTCAGTTCCACCACCCCCTCGAAGGGAATGATGGTCAAGGAGTCCTCATTAGCACTCTTCTGTTTGTAGGTGGTGTGGCCTCCACAATGGACAGTTGGAAGCCACAACTGGACCTTCTTATGTTATTCTCAACACCATTCCCAGCATGTCCTGCGCAGCCCTCTGAGCCTCCTTGTAGAACAGGTCTCCTTTGGGCAAATCATGGAAGAAGCTATTGTAGCGGTAATGCACGGAGCCCAGGTACCCGGCCACGGGGTGGGAACCCAGCGGGATGCCCAGGAAATGTAGGTAGCCCAGCCAAGGACAGGGGTCACATTTGTCGGACAGCAGTTCTAGGAAAAGCCACAGCACAGCGCAGAAGCACTGCTCTGCTACTGCCACCAAAATCTTCACAGGGTTTGGGGGCCGGGAATTGAGGTGATAGTATGTCTGAATCCATGTGATGCTGGTGCAGAAGGCCACCTGCACTCAGCCTTGGAGGAGGTGCACACCCCAGGCAGCATATGCTGTTGTAGGACTCAAATGGGTACTTCCCCTTCTAGACAGAGGCATTGAGGACGGCGATGGGATAGCTGGTGTCTTAGTTGAGGGTGTGGTTCAGCTGGTCCTACACCATCTCCCTGGAGATCCTCACTGGTTCAGTGGGTCTGGGCAGTGCTTGTTGTCCAGTCTGTGGGCCCAGTTGTTTCTGCCTGTGCCACTTGCCAATCCTTCAGAATAGGCTGCCGCCCCAACAGCCCACCTGCTTCCCCTGGAATCTGCTGGAGGGGATGAGGAGTGACTTGGTCTTGCTGATGCCTGGGGTGCCTCTTCTTAGGCACATGGGTTGGCCCTCAGGTTCCTTCAGGCACTGGTGCTGGCACTGTGGATTCTCGAGCTCTCTATCTGAGAGCTGGGCTGGGACAGGTCTTCAAACTATGCCATGAGCCAGAGCTTAAGGCTCCTGAGGACATGCTCAAGGGACAATGTCACTAGATGTTCCTAATGAGTCATAGAGCATATCTATGTCCTCTACCTCAGTGACCTGCTCTGAAGACTCCCGTTCTGATTTCAGGTCCTCCCTCCACACTTGCACCCTTCACAGCCACGCCCCAACTTTATTGTTGGCATCTTGTTGCCTGCAAGATCTTATTTTTTCTTCGCACTGCACTTTGGCCTCATCAGAATCCATGTTGTCCTTCTCTCGGTCTTGCCCAGGCCCAGAATCCTGGATGCCATGTTGTTGAGACAAGATTTCATCCTCGATTACAGACAAATTTACCCTGGATTGGGTCTTGGCGCCAGCCTTCTGGGTGCTGTCCTCAGGGTAGATGGGCTGGCTGGACAGGGAGGAGATGCCGACCTCAGCCACGGGGGCAGATGCCTCCATGATGGTGCCATGGAGGCTCAGCATCTGGCCACCCTCGAGGGGTCGCTGCATCACTTCAGCCATGTCCACGGAGGCCACAGCGAGCGTCCTGTAGCCCGCGATTTTCTGGTTTTTGAGACGCAGCTTTTCTTCCAACATGATCTCTAGGGTGTTGCCCCCTCTCTTAAAGTTGTGAGGATACTGCAGGGAGAAGGTCAGCGCCAGGTCGGTCTTCACCTGACCACTAGGGGGCAGCAGAATCTCGTCTGACCTCAAGATGTTTTTGGAGCCCTGCACTTTAAGAGAGATCACCACAGCACTGACCTCCTTCTCCAGCTTATGGGAGATAAGCAGCTTGCCTAAGGTGAGGCTACACAGCCTGGGCACGCAGGTGGGGCTGGAGCAGTCCACCTCCAAGGTGGAAAACAAGTTCATCGGCACTTGTGTGTTGAGTGCGGAGGGCATGCTGTCCAGGTCTGCGGGTTCCAACTGGGAGGTATTTATATCCTGTTGTGAGAGGGGGACACAGGCCATGAGAAGCAGCTCATAAACTGCCTGGTAGGTTGATGGCTGGAGCTCATACCAAATCCCAAGCACTTAGTGATTGTTGGCCAGAGGTGGGACAGGAATGATCGCAGGGACCACATGCTAAGCTGGCCACCTTGCAAACTAGAGACCTGAAGTAACCACAAAGGATGGTATGAAATTAAAGTGTTTTGTTTTTTAACTAAAAGCAACTTCTGGTGGGTGGTGGTGTCTTAGGCTAATATCTTCCCTGAAAAGGTCAATCTTTATCTTAAGTGAGCCTATTTATTGTCTTTTTCCCTCTATGCTATACATTGAGTGGCCAAATTATGTTCTCTGAACACATAATAATTTGGCCAATCATATATATATATATATATATATATAAATATATACACACACATATATATGTATGTATATGCATGAATCCATGCATGTGTGGGGTCCTGCCAGCCTGGCCAGTGAGAGGGCACATGGGTGGTTGGCCAATCTGCTTGCTTGTCAAACTCCTGGTCAAGGGCACAACTTCCATATCAGCCTTTTATTATATAGGATATACATTGAGTGGCCAGATTATTATGCGTTCACATATCATAAAAATCTGGCCACTCAGTTTATGATAAAGAGCTAATATGCAAATGTTAGTCACACACTCACAGTGGGGCCTGGGGACTTGTGGCCACAGCCCAAAACCAGCACAAGACCAGGGACTGGGGCTGTACCCCCAGCCTACTGGGGCCTGACAGGGTTGCTGCAGGCTAGGTGTGGGTCTCATGAAATTTTGAGACTTGTTCCAGTTGGGGGGAGCTGACTCTGAGTCCTGCAACATGTCCCAGACTCTGGCTGGAAGGAAATTTTCATATTCATTTAACTAAGTTTTTTTTCATCTCTGATACTTCTATTACAGAAAAAGGGCAAATAGCAATACTAAAATATTTCTTCTAATTAATTCCCTTCTAATATGCATTAATTTCCCATACAGGACCACTACTACCAACATAATTGTGTAATGTCAAAGTGATTTTCTTTTATTCAGACCCCTCAAAGCACAGGCACTGTTTTCCCCTCATTGAGTTTGTTGTTGACTGTTAACCACCTTCACACACCTAAATAAAAGAGGAACATCTCTATTATTTTATTTTAATTTTTCTTTTGGCGGGTATCATAACTTTTTTGACTATTGATTTTTTAATATTTTTTTCTTTAAGGTATTATAAATAGTAATATGTATGCCTCTTCACCTCGCCCCCGCACCCCAAATGACCTCCCGGACCTCCCCTACCATCCAGCACTTACCTCAGTGTCTACCATTTTAACTTTTATCCAGTCCTAGTGATTTCCCTGCTGTGATTTCTCCTTCTTCCCTAATGTATCACCAAAGGATTTCATGAAACCCACACAAGTCTCCACTTTTGATTGCAATGTCTAGAATAAGGTGCAAAGCTGCCATTCTCAGGAGCATTATTATCTCATTTGGTTGAGATTTTGCTTCACCACAACTGTCTCCACTTTGCCTCAACTGAACTCAGAAAAATTCTGCACAGGTTTCCATGTTTTCTACATTGACAAGAGAAAAGGTTCTCGGCAGGCAATGTAGACTTGGCGGTAAGGAATGAAGACACACATTATCGTAGTCATTTTTCAGCAGAAGATGGACAGCACCTACCTGTGTTAACAAGGTCACCCTGGGATTTCTGACACACATCCCACTCTAAGATGGGAACACAGAGGCGTTTCCTGAGGTGAGAGGGTCTGTATATTAGGCCAATGGGGTGTTCAGGGCAGCACCATGGACATGGCAACAGGAGGGGATCATGTCCAGGTTCCACAAGAGTGAAAAGTTACCATGCCAGCCCTGATACATGGTCCCCCTCCAGGTATGTTGTGCAGCCCAGGGAGGCCCCAGCTACAGACTGGGAAGGATATGGGGATGTTGTTCTCAGGTTAGCAAAGAGCAAAGCAAAAGACTTATACCTTGAACCCCAAGTCCTTGGGGAAAAGCATCACTACTAATCAAGATGATGTGTAAGAATGGGAGAAGGTGTGTAAGGATTGTCAGGATAACATGGACACATGGAGATGGGCATTAAAAGGGAAAGTCTATACAAAAATGCAAAAATACTCATGACTGAACATGATGTGAAATGGTACAAAGTCTCTCTTCTGATATTCCTAACACCTTGTGGGCAGTGACATTGCATCTCTACTGACAGGGAATGGAAAGTGAGAGTGGGTTGTGGGAAGGATACTGGCCGAAGATTACTGTGGAAATTGAATTCTACGAGGGATCTACTGGAATAGCAGGGCAGCTTCTGCAAGCCAGGGCTCTCTTCAACTACATGGAATCCTGGAGTCTGAATCATCTCAGCACCTGCACTCACCCAGGAGCCAAGCTGCATGCTGGAGGATGGGTGGGGCACACGTGCCTCCTTCAAGGTCATGGAGTTGAGCACTCCATCTTTCAGCTCCTCTCTGTTCTCCTGTAGGGAGCTCTGTAAAGACAATTCCCAGTCACCAGGGGAAAGCCTCAGAGCCATGTTTTGCCAGTTCTCTGCCCGAGACACACATACACTGTAATCTCCTAAGACCCCCACTGGAGAGGTAAATCTGTGACTGTCTGAGGGCCTGGGACTCCCATTGGCACAGATAAGGGAGCCCTCTGGAAGCCCATCTGCCTCCACCTGCCTGCCCTGTTCTGGGGTGTGACCATGACAGCACTACTACATTATCTGAGACCCAGCAACCTCTTTCTGTCTTGGGGATGTAAGCGCTGCACAGGGATGGCTCACAGAGGTGGGCGAGCCAGGATTGATCTGACTCCGGCCACCTTGTGTTACCTGAGGCCATACTCTAGTAAATGGCCAGAAATGTCGGGATTGACAGCCAAGCCAACGTCTGCACCGTCTGGAAAAGCTCTCTCTTCCGGGTCTCCGGAAGCAAGAGCACCAATCACTGGGAACACAGCAGGAGAACATCTTGCACTGGCAAATGCCTCTTGGCAAGTGAGCTGCCTGTTGGGTTACATGTGGGTGCCTGATTACAGGCTGCCCAATTCTATTGTGACCTCAGTACCTGGGATTGTCTTGCCTGAGTCCCCTCATCTCATGGCAGCTATACAAATAGTCTTGTGGGCACTGTCTGCAGACCCTTCTTCTCCTTGAAGCACCTTATTTGTATACAGTGGCACCAACACACCCCTCCCCCCAGCTCCTTGTCTGGTTGCAGCCAAGATCCCACATTTGAGGAGACACACCCGGCCTCAGCCTCAATCCCTCATTTTTACCTCTTCTGGATCCTGGATAAGTCATTGGGCCTGTCAGGGACCGTCTCTCTTGCCTGCACAATGGGTGTTGCAGCAAATGCTTCTTAGGGATGTGCAGGCTCACCTGAGGGAGTAGCTATAAAGGAGGAGGAGGACTATCCCATATAGGTAGTGCCTCCAACCACTTTTTCCTTCCTGTTGTTCCCCACTCTGAGTCTGCTTTTCCTCTAATCCCATCCAAGATTATACTGAGAGACAGACAGAGCGATAGAGAAAGAGGGAAAGAGAGAGAGAGACAGAGAGAGAGAGAGAGAGAGAGAGAGAAGAGAGAGAGAGAGAATGAACGTAGAATGAATGAATGAATGAATGAATGAATGAATGAGTGAATTCCAGGGCTCCCTTTCTGGATCCCAGAACAAAATGTTCCTCACATAGGGAGGAACAGGCAGGAGTGCCCAGTAAGTCAGGTTCCCTAATTTTCAGACCAATTCTATGGGGGAGGTGGGAGCCTTGTCCTGGAAGGTCTGAACATTCCAGAACTCTGGACTATGAATATCAAGTAACCCAGACAGTCCCTGTCTGATTAGGGGCCTCAGTTTCCTAATTATCCAATGAGAGTTTCGTTCAGAACTGCATGTGCCTGAGCTCCGCTTAAGAGGACTCAGATGCGAGTTGGGGCTCTGGTCCCAGGCATTGGTGTCTTTTCAGACAAATTCTGGCGAAATGACTGGTGAGGCTGTCAAGTGTTCCGTGTCACCCCATGCCATCTCTATGTCTGTACACAATTCCACAAGCACAGCTTTATCAGAGCCCCTGAGGAAATCTGGGTGCACCTAGGATCCCACTTTGAGAACACACAGCTGGGTTTATCTCATTCTCTGAATTCTCATCTTCTGTGGTTTGGGGCAAGGCCTGGACCTCTTGGGTAATCGGCTCTCTCCTCAGCGACTCCCCGTGGTCTTCACCTTCCTCCTTGGGTGTGAATGGGTGCCCTTTACTTAAGTGTGGTTGTCATTAGTGAGTCCATAAAAGACAGCAAAAGGATCCAAAATGACCTCCATGAATTGGTTATAAAAAGTCAGTGCCTGGCCCAGTAAGAATGGCTCAATTTCCTGAATGTTCTTGTGTGCACCAACAGATGGCTGGTGTGATCCATAACAGGACACATGCCTGGGCTGTAGGTTCAATCCCTAGTTGGGACAGGTACAGTAGGCAAGTAATCAATGCTGCTCTCTTCCATGGATGTTTATCTGTCTCTTTCCCTTCCTCTCTCTATAAAATCAAATTTAAAACTTTTTAAAAAAAAGTCATTGCCTATACATTCGTTCACACTGAACTCTTTTCTCTCTGTTTATGTCTGTCTGTCTCTGCCTCTGACTCTCTCAGGCCCCACTTAGGAATAAGCGTCTGTGCTGTGAGTTGCTGAATGCGGAGACCCACATGGCCTAGCACTGAATGAGACCATCAGACAGAAATGAAGCCAGACCTTCCACCCACACTGAATCACAAAGTCTACCGGACTGAGCTCAGACCCTCAATGACTCAGATCCTGCCTCAGGTGAGGACACCGTATTCCCAGCTGAGCCGTGCTGATCCCTCATCACAGACATGTGAGCTAACAAGTTTGTGTTGGTTAAGTCTCCAGTGTGAGGGGACTCTCAGCAATAGGTCACTAGCACAGATGTCCCACACCATGCCCTGGGCCTGCTGTGCCTCCCTCCCTTATCTCTTCCCTGTTCCCTCCAGCCACCCAGTCCATCATTCTAACCTCCTCTCTATCCAGACATGTTCTGCCTCCAAGTGTCTGCACACCTGTGCCTCCCAACTGGCTAACTACACCTGATTTTGTGCAAGACAGTCTTCTTCAGCTCCTGCTGCTGGGAAGACAAATGCCACCTCAGTGCATCCTTTCAGCCACTCTCCAGAAGCCTCCAGTACCCCTCACATCACCCGCTACCTTTGCACAACCCCTGCTCTTCCCTCTCACAGGACTGTTTCTGCCTGGTTGTGTTCAACCTCCCTGCAGCCTGTGAGCTCCTAGAAGGCAGGGCCTGTGGTTTCTCCCGGTGGACCTAGTGTGAGTGCTCAGATCACAGTTGCTGAAGTAACAGAAAGGCGGATCCATCCACCATAGACCAGCTCAGATCTTAGAGCCAAACTGACTTTGTCATTTTAAATGGCCTAGGAGGGTCACCATGTAAAATCATCCTGTGCTTTAATGCTGTTGTGGGGGGTTTAATTTATGCTGGATTATGGAATAATCTCCCCCAATTTCTATAGCATGTCTCTATATATTCTCCCACATACCAGTGCTAGCGGGAGAGGTTAAGGGGGCAGGGAAGGAGCTGCTCAGATTGGACAAATGTATCTCTCTATTGTCACTCAGGAACCCAGAGTTCTTCAATCATGAGCTTTCTTCATCCCTAGGACCTCACCCCCATGTGCTTCCATCAGCCTGAGGAGACAGGTCACAGAGAAGTGCATGCTGGGGATGGTATCCACGAGGTCTGCCATGGTATTCATCATTCCCTGTCTGCTCTCACTGACAAAGGCAGCTCATAGAGCAGCAAGGGAGGCTGGGATGTGCCATCCAGCTGTGCACCCCAAGTCGGGTGAATGGATTTGATGGACAATTAAAACTCTGCCACCCTGAGTAACTCACTTACAGCTAAGGTGCTGTTCACAACTTTACTGAGTGTTCACAGTGTGTCAAGCGCTGAACTAAGAGCTGGATGGAGATCTGATTGAGCAGCATCTTGGCCTAGAATGAGCTTCTGATCTCAAGAAAGAGGGAAGACATGAGGTGCCGACAGTTTAGGCAAAAGAATAGGACGTGTGTGCTCTAGAAGGTTAGTGAATGATTGCACAGGTGGAAGCTACCTGGAGCTCACAGCAGATGAACTGCCCTTTTAAAGGCAAACAAGATGTGGTTGGCCAAGAGATGGACAGGTGGTCAGTTACATACAGTGTATCATAAGAGGTGCTATGCAGCCATGCAATCATAGGTCAAAATTATTAAAGGGCAGGCTTAATATTCATGTTAAATGAATGGAAAGTGGGAATATGGAGTGACCCCATATTTGGAATAATTGTGTTTGAATGTAGATGAAATTTTACAAAAAGTTTGAGGGTAATGTAATAGTCTTCCAAACTGTTTATTGCTTAATCAGAAGGTTTCCATTAATATGCTTTGGTTTATGTACTTTTTTTAAAAAATATATTTTATTGATTTTTTACAGAGCGGAAGGGAGATGGATAGAAAGTCAGAAACATCGATGAGAGAGAAACATCGATCAGCTGCCTCTTGCACACCCCCTACTGGTGGTGTGCCCGCAGCCAAGGTACATGCCCTTGACCGGAATCGAACCCGAGACCCTTCAGTCCGAGTCCGACGCTCTATCCACTGAGCCAAACCGGTCTCGGCTATGTACTATTTTTTTCAATCAGACATATGTGACTGAGATGTAGGCCCATTATCTCCAAACTTCCCACCCCCTGCCTTGGAGTCCAAGGGCTGGGACTTTTCCTGGGACAAAGCCTGCTTCTTCCTGGTGTGAAATGACAGGACAATGACTTCTAGTAGAAGGCACTCCAAAATATTGACTCTGACCAATTTTATTTTGGTCAAAAGGCAAGTCCAGGCAAAGGCTCAGTTTGGTGTCTGTTCCCATTGGTGATAGAACCATGAGCCCCACAACAAGTGTGCCATGTGTCACTCATCCCCTGGAGGGCAATGCATGTGCAGCTCATAACAATTACCTAGACCCAGTTCCAACTTTGACAAGTTCGCCTTCTTCAGAAGGTGCTTCATAAACTTCAAGATTTCTCTAAGGAATATTCATTTGATTTTGTCTTCAATTTAATTTGGAAGCTATTGTAAATCACCTCTAAATAACAAATATAAGATCTACTTCCTGCCAGCTGTCACTTGTGACACAGAAGTGTAAAATTTTGTGTCCATCCTTGTGTGTGCACCTCTGTCCCTACCTCTGTACCTCCAGCCATATATAAGATCTTTCTCTGTAAAGTATCTTTGACCTACATGTGATGTATTAGAAGCATCTGTCAGTCGTGTACCCCATCTTGGTGACAGGGATCTTTGGGCAGCAAGTGGTCCACCAATAATACCATGGAACATGCTCAGAAATCTCGGCGACCTGAGGACCATGACTGGCAGATCACAGCCTTAATCTGCTCCCAATTGGCTGATGGGCATGGCTGTAGGCATGGCTTGGTCACAGATACAGTCAATTTGTATATTACTCTTTTATTAGATAGGATAATAGTAAGAATCCCCCCCCTTGATTTCCATTTAAGTTTATTTAAAGTCTTGCCTCATCCCCTCATGACTCAAATGGGTACTTCCCCTACTAGTCAGAGGCATTGAGGACGACGATGTTCTGGGATAGCTGGTGTCAGAGTTGAGGATGTGGTTCAGCTGGTCCTACACCGTCTCCCTGGGGATCCTCACTGGTTCAGTGGGTCTGGGCAATGCTTGTTGTCCAATCTGTGGGCCCGGTTGTTTCTGGCTGTGCCACTTGCTGCACCTTCAGAATGGGCTGCCGCCCCAACAGCCCACCTGCTTCCCCTGGGATTTGGTGGAGGGGCTGAGGAGGGACTTGGTCTTGCTGATGCCTGGGGTGCCTCTTCTTAGGCACATGGGTTGGCCCTCAGGCTCCTTCAGGCGCTGGTGCTGGCACTGTGGATTCTCAAGCTCTCTATCTGAGAGCTGGGCTGGGACAGGTCTTCAAACTATGGCATGAGCCAGAGCTTAAGGCTCCTGAGGACATGCTCAAGGGACAATGTCACTAGATGTTCCTAATGAGTCATAGAGCATATCTATGTCCTCTACCTCAGTGACCTGCTCTGAAGACTCCCTCTCTGATTTCAGGTCCTCCCTCCAGACTTGCACCCTTCGCAGCCACGCCCCAACTTTATTGTTGGCATCTTGTTGCCTGCAAGATCTTATTTTTTCTTCGCACTGCACTTTGACGATGTTGTCAGAATCGATGTTGTCCTTCTCTCGGTCTTGCCCAGGCCCAGAATCCTGGATGCCATGTTGTTGAGACAAGATTTCATCCTCGACTACAGACAAATTTACCCTGGATTGGGTCTTGGTGCCAGCCTTCTGGGTGCTGTCCTCAGGGTAGATGGGCTGGCTGGACAGGGAGGAGATGCCGACCTCAGCCACGGGGGCAAATGCCTCCATGATGGTGCCATGGAGGCTCAGCATCTGGCCACCCTCGAGGGGTCGCTGCATCACTTCAGCCATGTCCACGGAGGCCACAGCGAGCGTCCTGTAGCCCGCGATTTTCTGGTTTTTGAGACGCCGCTTTTCTTGCAACATGATCTCTAGTGTGTTGCCCCCTCTCTTAAAGTTGTGAGGATACTGCAGGGAGAAGGTCAGCGCCAGGTCGGTCTTCACCTGACCACTAGGGGGCAGCAGAATCTCGTCTGACCTCAAGATGTTTTTGGAGCCCTGCACTTTAAGAGAGATCACCACAGCACTGACCTCCTTCTCCAGCTTATGGGAGATAAGCAGCTTGCCTAAGGTGAGGCTACACAGCCTGGGCACGCAGGTGGGGCTGGAGCAGTCCACCTCCAAGGTGGAAAACAAGTTCATCGGCACTTGTGTGTTGAGTGCGGAGGGCATGCTGTCCAGGTCTGCGGGTTCCAACTGGGAGGTATTTATATCCTGTTGTGAGAGGGGGACACAGGCCATGAGAGGCAGCTCATAAACTGCCTGGTAGGTTGATGGCTGGAGCTCATAACAAATCCCAAGCACTTAGAGATTGTTGGCCAGAGGTGGGACAGGAGTGATCGCAGGGACCACATGCTAAGCTGGCCACCTTGCAAACTAGAGACCTGAAGTAACCACAAAGGATGGTATGAAATTAAAGTGTTTTGTTTTTTTAACTAAAAGCAACTTCTGGTGGGTGGTGGTGTCTTAGGCTATTATCTTCCCTGAAAAGGTCAATCTTTCTCTTAAGTGAGCCTATTTATCGTCTTTTTCCCTCTATGGTATACATTGAGTGGCCAAATTATGTTCTCTGAACACATAATAATTTGGCCAATCGTATATATATATATATATATATATATATATATATATATATAGACACACACATATATATGTATGTATATGCATGAATCCGTGCATGTGTGGGGTCCTGCCAGCCTGGCCAGTGAGAGGGCACATGGGTGGTTGGCCAACCTGCCTGCTTGTCAAACTCCTGGTCAAGGGCACAATTTCCATATCAGCCTTTTATTATATAGGATATACATTGAGTGGCCAGATTATTATGCGTTCACATATCATAAAAATCTGGACACTCAGTTTATGATAAAGAGCTAATATGCAAATGTTAGTCACACACTCACAGTGGGGCCTGGGGACTTGTGGCCACAGCCCAAAACCAGCACAAGACCAGGGACTGGGGCTGTACCCCCAGCCTACTGGGGCCTGACAGGGTTGTTGCAGGCTAGGTCGGGCTCTCATGCAATTTTGAGACTAGTTCCAGTTGGGGGGAGCTGACTCTGAGTCCGGCAACATGTCCCAGACTCTGGCTGGAAGGAAATTTTCATATTCATTTAACTAAGTTTTTTCATCTCTGATACTTCTATTATAGAAAAAGGGCAAATAGCAGTACTAAAATATTTCTTCTAATTAATTCCCTTCTAATATGCATTAATTTCCCATACAGGACCACTACTACCAACATAATTGTGTAATGTCAAAGTGATTTTCTTTTAATAACACCCCTCAAAGCACAGGCACTGTTTTGCCCTCACTGAGTTTGTTGTTGACTGTTAACCACCTTCACACACCTAAATAAAAGAGGAACATCTCTATTATTTTATTTTATTTTTTCTTTTGGCGGGTATCATAACTTTTTTGACTATTGATTTTTTAATATTTTTTTCTTTAAGGTATTATAAATAGTAATACATATGCCTCTTCATCTCGCCAACGCACCCCAAATGACCTCCCCGGACCTCCCCTACCACCCAGCACTTACCTCAGTGTCTACCATTTTAACTTTTATCCAGTCCCAGTGATTTCCCTGCTGTGATTTCTCCTGCTTCCCTAATGTATCAGCAAAGGATTTCATGAAACCTACACAAGTCTCCACTTTTGATTGCAATGTCTAGAATAAGGTGCAAAGCTGCCACTCTCAGGAGCATTATTATCTCATTTGGTTGAGATTTTCCTTCACCATAATTGTCTCCACTATGCCTCAACTGAACTCAGAAAAATTCTGCACAGGTTTCTATGTTTTCTACATTGACAAGAGAAAAGGTTCTCGGCAAGCAATGTAGACTTGGTGGTAAGGAATGATGACACACATTATCATAGTCATTTTTCAGCAGAAGATGGACAGCACCTACCTGTGTTAACAAGGTCACCCTGGGATTTCTGACACACATCCCACTCTAAGATGGGAACACAGAGGCTTTTCCTGAGGTGACAGGGTCTGTATATTAGGCCAATGGGGTGTTCAGGGCAGCACGATGGACATGGCAACAGGAGGGGATCATGTCCAGGTTCCACAAGAGTGAAAAGTTGCCATGCCAGCCCTGATACATGGTCCTCCTCCAGGTATGTTGTGCAGCCCAGGGAGGCCCCAGAGACAGACTGGGAAGGATATGGGGATGTTGTTCTCAGGTTAGCAAAGAGCAAAGCAAAAGACTTGTACCTTCAGCCCCAAGTCCTTGGGGAAAAGCATCACTACTAATCAAGATGATGTGTAAGAATGGGAGAAGGTGTGTAAGGATTGTCAGGATAACATGGACACATGGAGATGGGCATTAAAAGGGAAAGTCTATACAAAAATGCAAAAATACTCATGACTGAACATGATGTGAAATGGTACAAAGTCTCTCTTCTGATATTCCTAACACTTTGTGGGCAGTGACATTGCATCTCTACTGACAGGGAATGGAAAGTGAGAGTGGGTTGTGGGAAGGATACTGGCCCAAGATTACTGTGGAAATTGAATTCTACGAGGGATCTACTGGAATAGCAGGGCAGCTTCTGGAAGTCAGGGCTCTCTTCAACTACATGGAATCCTGGAGTCTGAATCATCTCAGCACCTGCACTCACCCTGGAGCCAAGCTGCATGCTGGAGGATGGGTGGGGCACACGTGCCTCCTTCAAGGTCATGGAGTTGAGCACTCCATCTTTCAGCTCCTCTCTGTTCTCCTGTGGGGAGCTCTGTAAAGACAGTTCCCAGTCACCAGGGGAAAGCCTCAGAGCCATGTTTTGCCAGTTCTCTGCCCCAGACACACATACACTGTAATCCCCTCAGACCCCCACTGGAGAGGAAAATCTGTGACTGTCTGAGGGCCTGGGTATCCCATTGGCACAGATAAGGGAGCCCTCTGGAAGCCCATCTGCCTCCACCTGCCTGCCCTGTTCTGGGGTGTGACCATGACAGCACTACTACATTATCTGAGACCCAGCAACCTCTTTCTGTCTTGGGGATGTAAGCGCTGCACAGGGATGGCTCACAGAGGTGGGCGAGCCAGGATTGATCTGACTCCGGCCACCTTGTGTTACCTGAGGCCATACTCTAGTAAATTGCCAGAAATGTCGGGGTTGACGGCCAAGCCAACGTCTGCACCGTCTGGAAAAGCTCTCTCTTCCGGGTCTCCGGAAGCAAGAGCACCAATCACTGGGAACACAGCAGGAGAACATCTTGCACTGGCAAATGCCTCTTGGCAAGTGAGCTGCCTGTTGGGTTACATGTGGGTGCCTGATTACAGGCTGCCCAAGTTCTATTGTGACCTCAGTACCTGGGATTGTCTTGCCTGAGTCCCCTCATCTCATGACAGCTATACAAATAGTCTTGTGGGCACTGTCTGCAGACCCTTCTTCTCCCTGAAGCACCTTATTTGTATACAGTGGCACCAACACACCCCTCCTCCCAGCACCTTGTCTGGTTGCAGCCAAGATCCCACATTTGAGGAGACACACCCGGCCTCAGCCTCAATCCCTCATTTTTACCTCTTCTGGAACCTGGATAAGTCATTGGGCCTGTCAGGGACCTTCTCTCCTGCCTGCACAATGGGTGTTGCAGCAAATGCTTCTTAGGGATGTGCAGGCTCAACTGGGGGAGTAGCTATAAAGGAGGAGGAGGACAATCCCATATAGGTAGTGCCTCCAACCACTTTTTCCTTCCTGTTGTTCCCCACTCTGAGTCTGCTTTTGCTCTAATCCCACCCAAGATCATACTGAGAGACAGACAGAGCGATAGAGAAAGAGGGAAAGAGAGAGAGAGAGAGAGAGAGAGACAGAGAGAGAGAGAGAGAGAGAGAGAGAGAGAGAGAATGAACATAGAATGAATGAATGAATGAATGAATGAATGAATGAGTGAGTGAGTGAGTGAATTCCAGGGCTCCCTTTCTGGATCCCAGAACAAAATGTTCCTCACATAGGGAGGAACAGGCAGGAGTGCCCAGTAAGTCAGGTTCCCTAATTTTCAGACCAACTCTGTGGGGGAGGTGGGAGGCTTGTCCTGGAAGGTCTGAACATTCCAGAAATCTGGACTATGAATATCAGGTAACCCAGAGAGTCCCTGTCTGATTAGGGGCCTCAGTTTCCTAATTATCCAATGAGAGTGTGGTTCAGA
Source organism: Antrozous pallidus (assembly GCA_027563665.1). Lineage (NCBI taxonomy): Eukaryota > Metazoa > Chordata > Mammalia > Chiroptera > Vespertilionidae > Antrozous > Antrozous pallidus. Next base: position 16,690,759 of record CM050526.1, read on the forward strand.
ACTGCATATGCCTGAGCTCAGCTTAAGAGGGCTCAGCTGCGAGTTGCGGCTCTGGTCCCAGGCATTGGTGTCTTTTCAGACAAATTCTGGCGAAATGACTGGCGAGGCTGTCAAGTGCTCCACGTCACCCCATGCCATCTCTATGTCTGTACACAATTCCACAAGCACAGCTTTATCAGAGCCCCTGAGGAAATCTGGGTGCACCTAGGATCCCACTTTGAGAACACACAGCTGGGTTTGTCTCAGGCTCTGCATTATGATCTTCTGTGGTTTGGGGCAAGGCCTGGACCTCTTGGGTAATTGGCTGTCTCCTCAGTGACTCCCCGTGGTCTTCACCTTCTTCCTGGGTTGTGAATGGGTACCCTTTTCTTAAGTGTGGTTGTCATTAGTGAGTCCATAAAAGACATCAAAAGGATCCAAAATGACCTCCATGAAGTGGTTATAAAAAGTCAGTGCCTGGCCCAGTAAGAATGGCTCAATTTGCTGAATGTTGTTGTGTCCACCAAAAGATGGCTGGTGTGATTCATAACAGGGCACATGCCTGGGCTGTAGGTTCAATCCCTAGTTGGGACAGGTACAGTAGGCAACTAATCAATGCTGCTCTCTTGCATGGATGTTTATCTGTCTCTTTCCCTTCCTCTCTCTATAAAATCAAATTTAAAACTTTTTTTTAAAAAGTCATTGCCTATACATTCGTTCACACTGAACTCTTTTCTCTCTGTTTATGTCTGTCTGTCTCTGCCTTTGACTCTCTCAGGCCCCTCTTAGGACTAAGCGTCTGTGCTGTGAGTTGCTGAATGCACAGACCCACATGGCCTAGCACTGAATGAGACCATCAGACAGAAATGAAGCCAGACCTTCCACCCACACTGAATCACAAAGACTACCGGACTGAGCTCAGACCCTCAATGACTCAGATCCTGCCTCAGGTGAGGACACCGTATTCCCAGCTGAGCCGTGCTGGTCCCTCATCACAGACATGTGAGCTAACAAGTTTGTGTTGGTTAAGTCTCCAGTGTGAGGGGACTCTCAGCAATAGGTCACTAGCACAGATGTCCCACACCATGCCCTGGGCCTGCTGTGCCTCCCTCCCTTATCTCCTCCCTGTTCCCTCCAGCCACCCAGTCTATCATTCTAACCTCCTCTCTATCCAGACATGTTCTGCCTCCAAGTGTCTGCACACCTGTGCCTCCCAACTGGCTAACTACACCTGATTTTGTGCAAGACAGTCTTCTTCAGCTCCTGCTGCTGGGAAGACAAATGCCACCTCAGTGCAGCCTTTCAGCTCCTCTCCAGAAGCCTCCAGCACCCCTCACATCACCCGCTACCTTTGCACAACCCCTGCTCTTCCCTCTCACAGGACTGTTTTTGCCTGGTTGTGTCCAACCTCCCTGCAGCCTGTGAGCTCCTAGAAGGCAGGGCCTGTGGTTTCTCCCGGTGGACCTAGTGTGAGTGCTCAGATCACAGTTGCTGAAGTAACAGAAAGGCAGATCCATCCACTATAGACAAGCTCAGATCTTAGAGCCAAACTGACTTTGTCATTTTAAATGGCCTAGGAGGGTAACCATGTAAAATCATCCTGTGCTTTAATGCTGTTGTGGGGGGTTTAATTTATGTGGGATTATGGAATAATCCCCCCAAATTTCTATAGCATATCTCTATATATTCTCCCACATACCAGTGCTAGCGGGAGAGGTTAAGGGGGCAGGGAAGGAGCTGCTCAGATTGGACAAATGTATCTCTCTATTGTCACTCAGGAACCCAGAGTTCTTCAATCATGAGCTTTCTTCATCCCTAGGACCTCACCCCCATGTGCTTCCATCAGCCTGAGGAGTCAGGTCACAGAGAAGTGCATGCCCGGATGGTATCCACGAGGTCTGCCATGGTATTCATCATTCCCTGTCTGCTCTCACTGACAAAGGCAACTCATAGAGCAGCAAGGGAGGCTGGGATGTGCCATCCAGCTGTGCACCCCAAGTCGGGTGAATGGATTTGATGGACAATTAAAACTCTGCCACCCTGAGTAACTCACTTACAGCTAAGGTGCTGTTCACAACTTTACTGAGTGTTCACAGTGTGTCAAGCGCTGAACTAAGAGCTGGATGGAGATCTGATTGAGCAGCATCTTGGCCTAGAATGAGCTTCTGATCTCAAGAAAGAGGGAAGACATGAGGTGCCGACAGTTTAGGCAAAAGAATAGGACGTGTGTGCTCTGGAAGGTTAGTGAATGATTGCACAGGTGGAAGCTACCTGGAGCTCACAGCAGATGAACTGCCCTTTTAAAGGCAAACAAGATGTGGTTGGCCAAGAGATGGACAGGCGGTCTGTTACATACAGTGTATCATAAGAGGTGCTATGCAGCCATGCAACCATAGGTCAAAATTTTTAAAGGGCAGGCTTAATATTCATGTTAAATGGAAATTGGGAATATGGAGTGACCCCATATTTGGAATAATTGTGTTTGAATGTAGATGAAAATTTACAAAAAGTTTGAGGGTAATGTAATAGTCTTCTAAACGGTTTATTGCTTAATCAGAAGGTTTCCATTAACATGCTTCGGTTTATGTACTATTTTTTTCAATCAGATATATGGGACTGTGATGTAAGCCCATTATCTCCAAACTTCCCTACCCCTGCCTTGGAGTCCAAGGGCTGGGACTTTGCCTTGGACAAAGCCTGCTTCTTCCTGGTGTGAAATGACAGGACAATGACTTCTAGTAGAAGGCACTCCAAAATATTGACTCTGACCAATTTTATTTTGGTCAAAAGGCAAGCCCAGGCAAAGGCTCAGTTTGGTGTCTGTTCCCATTGGTGATAGAACCAGGAGCCCCACAACAAGTGTGCCATGTCTCACTCATCCCCTGGAGGGCAATGCATGTGCAGCTCATAACAATTACCTAGACCCAGTTCCAACTTTGACAAGTTCGCCTTCTTCAGAAGGTGCTTCATAAACTTCAAGATTTCTCTAAGGAATATTCATTTGATTTTGTCTTCAATTTAATTTGGAAGCTATTTTAAATCACCTCTAAATAACAAATATAAGATCTACTTCCTGCCAGCTGTCACTTGTGACACAGATGTGTAAAATTATGTGTCCCTCCTTGTGTGTGCACCTCTGTCCCTACCTCTGTACCTCCAGCCATATATAAGATCTTTCTCTGTAAAGTATCTTTGACCTACATGTGATGTATTAGAAGCAACTGTCAGTCGTGTACCCCATCTTGTTGACAGGGATCTTTGGGCAGCACGTGGTCCAGCAATAATACCATGGAACATGCTCAGAAATCTGGGCGACCTGAGGACCATGAATGGCAGATCACAGCCTTAATTTGCTCCCGATTGGCTGATGGGCATGGCTGTAGGCATGGCTTTGTCACAGATACAGTCAATTTGTATATTACTCTTTTATTAGATAGGATAATAGTAAGAATCCCCCCTTGATTTCCATTTAAGTTTATTTAAAGTCTTGCCTCATCCCCTCATGACTCAAATGGGTACTTCCCCTACTAGTCAGAGGCATTGAGGACGACGATGTTCTGGGATAGCTGGTGTCAGAGTTGAGGATGTGGTTCAGCTGGTCCTACACCGTCTCCCTGGGGATCTACACTGGCTCAGTGGGTCTGGCAATGCTTGTTGTCCAGTCTGGGGGCCGGGTTGTTTCTGGCTGTGCCACTTGCCGCTCCTTCAGGATGGGCTCCAGCCCCAACAGCCCACCTGCTTCCCCTGGAATCTGGTGGAGGGGATGAGGAGAGACTTGGTGTTGGTGATGCTTGGGGTGCTACTTCTTAGGCACATGGGTTGGACCTGGAGGCTCCTTCTGGCACTGGTGCTGGCAAGGTGGATTCTTGAGCTCTCCATCTGCGAGCTGGGCTGTGATAGCTTTTCCAAGTGCGGCCTGAGCCAGACCTTAATGGTCCTGAGGACATGCTCAAGGGCAAATAATACTAGATGTTCCTAATGAGTCATAGAGCATATCTATATCCTCCACCTCAGACACCTGCTCTGAAGACTCCCACTCTGATTCCAGGTCCTCCCTCCACACTTGCACCCTTGGCAGCCTCGCCCCAACTTTATTGTTGGCCTCTTGTTGTCTGCAAGATCTTATTTCTCCTTGCCACTGCACTTTGGCCTCATTAAAGTTGATGTTGTCCTCTTCTTGATCTAGCCCAGGCCCGGAATCCTGGATGCCATGTTGTTGAGACAAGAATTTATCCTCCGTGTCTGAAAAATGCACCCTTGACTGGGTCTTAGCGCCAGCCTTCTGGGTGCTGTCCTCGGGGCCAATGGGCTGGCAGGACAGGGAGGAGATGCCGACCTCAGCCACGGGGGCAGATGCCTCCATGATAGTGCCAAGGACGCTCAGCATCTGGCCACCCTCGAGGGGTCGCTGCATCACTTCAGCCAAGTCCATGGTGGCCACAGCGAGCATCAGGTAACCCAGGATGTTCTGGTTTTTCAGTCGCCGCTTTTGTTGCAGCATAATCTCTAGGGTGTTCCCTTCTCTCTTGAAGTTGTGAGGATACTGCAGGGAGGTCAGTGCCAGGTCAGTCTTCACCTGACCACTAGGGGGGCAACAGAATCTCGTCTGACCTCAAGATGTTTTTGGAGCCCTGCAGTTTAACAGAGATCACCACAGCACTGAGCTCCTTCTCCAGCTTATGGTAGATAGGCAGCTTGCCTAAGGTGAAGCTACACAGCCTGGGCATGCAGGTGGGGCTGGAGCAGTCCACCTTCAAGGTAGAAAACAAGTTCATGGGCACTTGTTGTTGAGTGCTGTGGGCATGCTGTCCAGATCTGCGGGTGCCAACTCAGAGGTCTCATTTACATCCTGTTGTGAGAGGGAAACACATGCCATGAGAGGCAGCTCATAAACTGCCTGGTAGGTTGGTGGCTGCAGCTCAGACCAAACCCAAGCACTTAGTGATTGGTGGCCAGAGGTGGGACAGGATTGATCCCAGGGACCACATGCTAACCTGGCCACCTTCCAAACTAGAGACCTAAAGTAACCACAAAGGATGGTATGAAATTAAAGTGTTTTTTTTTTTTTTAACTAAAAGCAACTTATGGTGGGTAGTAGTGTCCTAGGCTGTCATCTTCCCTGAAAAAGGTCAATCTTTATCTTAACTGAGCCTATTTATTGTCTTTTTCCATCTATGCTATACATTGAGTTGCCAAATTATGATGTATGAACGCATAATAATTTGTGCAATCAGAATATATATATATATATATATATATATATATATATATATATCTCCATGCATGTGTGGGGTCCTGCCAGCCTGGCCAGGGGGAGGGGACATGGGTGGTTGGCCGACCTGCCTACTGGTCAAACTCCTGCTTAAGGGGACAATTTTCATATTAGCCTTTTATTATACAGGATACACACTCAGTGGCCGATTATTGTGCGTTCAGAGATCATAAATATCGTGTTATAATAAAGAGCTAATATGCAAATGGTAATCACACACAGTGGGGCCTGGGGACTTGAGGCCACACCCCAAAGCCAGCACCAGACCAGGGAATCTGAGACCACACAAGGAGATCTGTGGCTGTCCCCTCATCCCAGTGTGACTTGATGGGGGATCTGAAGAAATGCCCCCCACCCCAGCACCAGGCCAGTGGACCAGACACCACACCTGGGGACCTGAGGCTTTGTCTCCTAAATGGCGAGGCTTGATGGGGAACCTAATGTCATGTATGTCCCCTACCATGTCACTGGGGCCGCGGGACCTGAGACTGTGTCAGGAGACCTGAGGCCGTGCCCCATTACCGACAGTGCTTGAAGGAGGACCTGAGGCTGTACCCCCAGCTCAGTGGGGCCTGATGAGGTTGTGCAGCCTAGATCTGGGTCTCATACAATTTTGAGACTTGTGTGGGTGGGAAGGAACTGACTCTGAGTCCTATAGCACTCCCCAGACTCTGGCTGGAAGGAAATTTTTATATTCATTTAACTAAGTTTTTTCATCTCTGATACTTCTATTATAGAAAAAGGGCAAATAGCAATACTAAAATATTTCCTCTAATTAATTCCCTTTTAATATGCATGAATTTCTGGCACAAGACCACTACTACCAACATAATTGTGTAATGTCAAAGTGATTTTCTTTTATCCAGACCCCTCAAAGCACAGGCACTGTTTTGCCCTCATTGAATTTGTTGTTGACTGTTAACCACCTTCACACACCTAAATAAAAGAGGAACATCTCTATCATTTTATTTTATTATTTCTTTTAGGGGGTATAATCATTTTTTGACTATTGACTTTTTAAAATTTTTATTCTTTAAGGTATTATAAATAGTAATACATATGCCTCTTCCCCTTGCCTGCACCCACCCCCAACAAATGACTTCCCCAGACCTCCCCTACCACCCAGTACTTGCTTCAGTGTCTACCATTTTAACTTTTATCCAGTCCCAGTGATTTCCCTGCTTTGATTTCTCCTGCTTCCCTAATGTATCACCAATGGATTTCATGAAACCTACACAAGTCTCCACTTTTGATTGTAATGTCTAAAATAAGTTGCAAAGCTACCATTCTCAGAAGCATTATTATCTCATTTGGTTGAGATTTTGCTTCACCACAATTGTCTCCACTTTGCCTCAACTGAACTCAGAAAAATTCTGCACAGGTTTCCATGTTTTCTACATTGACAAGAGACAAGGTTCTCGGCAGGCAATGGAGACTTGGCGGTACGGGATGATGACACACATTATCGTAGTCATTTCTTAGCAAAAGATGGACAGCACCTACCTGTGTTAACAAGGTCACCCTGGGATTTCTGACACACATCCCACGCTAAGATGGGAACACAGAGGCGTTTCCTGAGGTGAGAGGGTCTGTATATTAGGCCAATGGAGTGTTCAGGGCAGCACCATGGACATGGCAACAGGAGGGGATCATGTCCAGGTTCCTCAGGAGTGAAAAGTTGCATTGCCAGCCCTGATACATGGTCCTCCTCCAGGTATGTTGTGCAGCCCAGGGAGGCCCCAGCTACAGACTGCGAAGGATATGGGGATGTTGTTCTCAGGTCAGCAAAGGGCAAAGCAAAAGACTTGGTAACTTGAGCCCCAAGTCGTTGGGGAAAAGCATCACTACTAATCACGATGATGTGTAAGAATGGGAGAAAGTGTGTAAGGTTTGTCAGGATAACAAGGACATGTGGAGATTGGCATTAAAAGGGAAAGTCTGTAGAAAAATACAAAAATAATCATGACTGAACATGATGTGAAATGGTACAAAGTCTCTCTTCTGATATTCCTAACACTTTGTGGGCAGTGACTTTGCATCACTAATGACAGGGACTGGACAGTGAGAGTGGGTTGTGGGGAGGATACTGGCCGAAGATTACTGTGGAAGTTGAATTCTACGAGGGATCTACTGGAATAGCAGGGCAGCTTCTGGAAGCCGATCTCTTCAATTACATGGAAGCTATCCTACATCCACCTATACAAACGAAGTACATGCCTATGATTTACTGTTTATCCGATCACAGAATTTCCACACTTTGCATTCCCTCTCTCCCTAATCTATCACCCATGGATTTCATGTAACCCACATAAGTCTGCACTTTGCTTGTAATGTGTAAAATAAGGTGCAAAATTGTCATTTTCCCGTGTGTTCTCACAACCCATTGAGATTTTGCTCCCTGGCAATTGTCAACAATGAGCTCAAATCAACACACAAAACTTTTTCACAGCTTTGAATGTTTTTTTACACTGATAAGAGAAAAAGTTCTCAGCAGGAAAAGTAGAATTGGAGGTGAGGGATATGAAACACATTAGTATCTTAGTTCATTTCCTTAGCAGGGGACAGACAGCACATGCTTGTATTAAGAGTGTCTCCCATACGATTTGTGAAAAAATATCGCAATGTAAGATGAGAACATACAGGCTTTTCCTGGGGTGGAGGGTCTGGATAGTAGGGCATGTGGGGTATTCAGGGTGGCACCATTGTCATGGCAACAGAAGATTATAAGGTCCAGGTCCCACAGCAATGAAGACCTAGATCCCAGTGATGACCAATCCTTGTTCTGGCACAACATGCAGCCCAGGTAGACCGCAGCTCCTGACCCTAAGGAGACAAGGACCCAGATTCCTTTGGAAACAGGACACTAGGAGGGACACAACGTTGCCTTCTGGAATCATATCCTATTGACTCCCAGGGGTACAGGAGTCCAGGTCAACTGGGCACCTATACTAACTCTGCTGCCATACTGAACGCTGGAGGAGGTATGGGGCAACTGTGCCTCCTGCACGCACATGGAGTTGAGGACCCCATTTTTGGCTCCAGTCCATTCTCCTGTGGGGAGCTCTGTAAAGACCATTCCCAGTCATCAGGGGAAAGCTACAGAGCATGTTTTGCTGGTTCTGTGACCCCTGTGAACCTCCACTCAAGACACACACACACACACACACACAAACACACAGTTATCTGTTGAGACCTCCACTGGTGAGGAAAAAGCATTACAGGCAGAGTGTTAGGACTCCCATTAGCACAGATAAGTGACTCCTCTGAAAGCCCCTCTCTAACTACTGGCCCTGCCCCACGTCGTCGGAGGTGATCATAGCAGGACCTCTAGGTTATCCACTGCTCCAAAAGCTGTTCCTGCCCTGGGGTTCTCCCTTGAGGTCCCTTCCCACCACATGAAGGGAAGGCATGTGGGCTGCACAGGGATGGCCCACAGAGGAGGCTGGCCTGGCATGATTGGGTCTGACCAGGCCACTTTCTCTTACCTGAGGGGATCTTCTTGAAAAAGGCAGGGCGTGTCTGACACAAGTGTCTGGAACAACTGTCACTACAGGGTCTCTGGTTCCCAGAGACTGGGAACACAACAAGAGGACATATTTAACTGTCAACTGTCTCTTGCCAAATGAGTGGTGGTTGGGCAGTTGCTGGAAGTGGGTGCCTGGTTGTGGGGGTTCCGAGTTCTATTAGGAAGTGACCTCACTTCCCGAGATTGCACCCTCCCAACTCCCTTCACCTAATAATAGCTAGAGATAATCCTGTGGGCTGCTGACTGCTCACCCACCTTCTCCATGAAATACAAACAGAGTACACAGTGACACCAACATACCCCTCTCCACAGATCCTAGAAAGTCTAGCTGCAGCCAGGATCCCAGATTTGAAGAGAGAGTCCTGGGATCAGACTCAACCCCTCATTCTTACCTCTTCTAGATCCTGGATAAGTCATTGTGCCTGTCAAGCCTGTCTCTCCCCTGCCTGCAAAATGGATTGTTGCAGCAAGTGCTTCTTAGCGATGTTCAGGCTCAGTAAGGGGAGTAGCCTTCAAGAAGGAGGAAGACTGTCATAGACAAATGTGTCTCCAACCACTTTCTCCTTCCTATTGTCAACTGCTCAGTGTCTGCTTTTCTTCAGTCTGAACCTCCCCCAAACACACACACATGAGTTAGTGCTAGATTGTATTCTGTTAACAGAGCCCAAAATCTCAGTCATTTGCAGCAGCAAAGGTTAATTCCATAGCCAAGTGACTTCAATGATCTGATGGATCTAAAAAAAGTTCCTATATGTTGGATTGTTCATCTTTTTTCTTCTTGTAAGAATAAGAGTAAGGACTTCCAAGCTCTTATATGTCAGAGTGGAAACCAGAAGTTGACATTTTATTTGACAGTGGCCTGTGGTGAACATGATTTCTATTTCCCCTTTTTTTAACATCTCCAATTTCCACATCCAGCTGGTTCTGGAGAGTGTGGTTCAGGGCACATATAAATTCTTCTTTAAAAAATTAAGAATTTAGAAACTTTAGAAACTGTCTCTGAAACTATTCCAAAGATAATTCATGCCAGCACCCCATTCTTCCTCCTTCTCTAGCTCCCACACTATATCCTTTGCCCTTTCTCTCCCTACTTCCTTCCCCTCCAGTTGCCTCCATTACCAACTGACTTAAGGAATAACCAGAATAGGAATTCCAACAGCTCCCTTTGAAGAAAAGCTTGCCTCAGCAAAACAGGAACCAGCAACTGTTCCTGATTATCTGAATGACCCTGATGGGTTCACAAAGACATTTACCTGTTAGAAGATGTAATCCTAGCTAGTCTAACTGATCCCAATGAACATAGCTAATGGTTTTTGCCAGCAATTGCAACAGGATTTCTAAATAAGGTTTGCAATAAAATTCCTGTAGAGAAGTCTGTCCACTGTTAGAATTATAGGAAACTGAAATAAGAAGTAGGAAAAGGAAAACACACACACACACACAAACAACCATAGGGTTGACCCAAGGGTGTTTCCCCTTCTCACTGATAGTTTGAGAGAGGTTGAAATGATGAAGAAAGGGAAGACGCTAAGACCCCTGCAGATACTCGAGTTACTTTATTTGTTCCTAACCACATCCAACTAAGAGGAATTTTTATTTTATCTTATTCTTCTTTTTATTGTTTAAAGTATTACATATGTTTCCTGTTCCCCCCATGGATACCTTCCCAGCGACTCCGACTCCCTAGCACATGCTCCCACACCTCCAGTGGCTGTGTCCGTTGGTCAGAGTAAAGCTTCTGAGCAAATGGCAGGAATATTTAACCAATGTCTGTTTTTAGTCAAAACCTATTTCCAACTAGGCAATGTTATAGGAATATTAGCAAGTATATAACTTTGCTAATAAAATCTGCCCCAATTCAACTGATAGGGAGAAGTGTTTTGCTTTGATAACCACACATGCTTTTTCCAGAAAGGTAATGTGTTTGTAAAATAAATGAACAAGATACCAAACTCAACAGAGCCTCAGATGAACCTAGCAGTGTGTCCTCAAAAGCGTGGTCCTGGCTGTACCCCGGTTCCCTGAGAGGCTCTGGAACTGGATCTGCTGGTGGAATCATTCACAGACATGAAGAGGCATGGGGGAGATGGTGAGCATTCAGCAGTTCATATGGGTATTTGGCCAACATTTGTCTGAAAAAGAACCCAGAGTTGAAACCACATACATTCATCTCTATCCTGTACCAACCCAGGGTGGAGGGAGCTGGGCCCCTTTACTCTGAGGTCAGGTTTATGCAGTTCTGAAGCCAACCCTCAATGGAAAATTGGGAAATTGATGTACATAAAGTGGCAGATGTTACCCAATGTCCATGACATTCAGAGCTCAGACTTCAGGAATGTTTAGACCTTCCAGGCCAAGGGTTCAATCTCTCCAACAGAGTTGGTCTGGATATTAGAAATCCTGACATACTGGGAAGCTCCTGCCTGTTCCTCTCTATCTACTGAAGCAGGAAGAGGAGGGTGATGCTTTATTCTGAGATCAGGAAACAGAACTAGCTTTTTTTTTAAAAAAAATTATTTCATTTTATTATTTTTACGGTTTAAAATATTATATATGTTTCTCTTTACCCCATGGACTCCTGCTCAGCCACTTCCACTCCCTAGCACATGCTCACATACTCCTAGTGTCTGTCTCCATTGGTTATGCCTATATACATACATACACGTCCTTGGGTTGACCTCCTACTCTCTCACCCACTCTCCCCTGCATTTCCATTGAGATTTGAGGATCAGTTCCATGCTGCTCTGTGTCTGGTCTATTTATGTTCATCGGTTTATGTTGTTCATTATATTCCACAAATGAGTGAGATTGTGTGATATTTATCTTTCTCTGACTGACTTATTTTGCTTAGCATAATGCTCACCATATCCATCCAAGTTGTTGTGAATGGTAAGAGTTGTTTCTTTGCTCACAGCAGCACAGTATTCCATTGTGCAGATGGACCACAGTTTTTTAAGCAACTCATCTGCTGATGGGCACTTAGGCAGTTTCCAAATCTTAGCTATTGTGCTGCTGTGGGCAGAGGGGAGCATATATCCTTTCTGATTGGTGTGTCTGATTTCTTGGGATATATTCCTAGAAGTGGAATTACTGGGTCAATAGGGAGTTCCATTTTTAATTTTTAAAACAAACTCCATACTATTTTCCACATTGGCTGCATCAGTCTGTGTTCCCACCAGCAGTGCACAAAAGTTCCTTTTTCTACACATCCTCACCAGCATTTGTCCTTTCTTGATTTGTGGATGATAGCCACTCTGACAGGTGTGAGAGATGGCATATCATTGTGTTTTTTTAAATGTTTTTTTATTGATTTCAGAGAGGAATAAAAACATCAATGGTGAGAGAATCATTGATTGGTTGCCCCCTGCACACCCCTATTGGGGATCAATACCTTACCCTGGGTATGTGCCCTTGACTACAATTGCACACTAAACCTTTCAGTCCAAATGCCAACACTCTATCCACTGGGCCAAATTACCTAGAGCCCACATTGTTCTTTTGACTTGCATCTCTCAGATATTTGTGGCTTTGAGCATGTTTTCATACGGCCAAGAGATATATGAAACAGAATTGTTTTTCTTGTGACTAATAGAAAGAATTTTATTAAACTCACTGAAGTCGCATGTCCACATGCAACCATCATCATTGTGGCCAGGCCAGTGCGATGTGCTGATACCTCCACTCTGGGGCCCTGAACCACACTCCCCACATCCACCTGGATGCCAAAATTGGCAGCTGTTAGAAAGGCCAAAATCGAAGTCATGTCCAGCGCAGGCCATTGTCAAATAAAACATTGACTTCTGGATTCCATTCTGACATATAAGGGGTTGGAAGTGCTTACTCCCATCTTTACAAGAAAAAAAAGATGAACAATCCGAAAAACAGGAGCTCTTTTTCAATCCATCTGAAATTAACTATGACTATGAAATACAATACAAGCTAGCCTATCTTCCTGATAGACAGAAAACATCTTTTCCACTCAAAGTGAGGGACAAAATGAAAAAGAGTAATAAGAAAAGACAGATTTGGCCACATTGCAAAGTAATGCGTCTATTTGGCAAAACACACATCAAATGTAGACAAATGGCAAGCTAGAGAAACCATTTGCAAGTTACATGGCAAAAAGTGGATATTCATGACAATTCACATTTGCTAACAATCCAATGGAAAAGAGGGCATAAGATTTCAAACTGAAATTCCAAAACCAGGAATAGGTCAAAATATGGAAAGATATCCAACTGCAGTTTAAACCAGATGGACAATTCAAATGAAAATATCACACTTTCTCGCCTGCACAGGGTGTCTCATCAGTTGGTCGGGAGTCATGCCTTTCACCAAAGGGTTGCAGATTTGATTCACGGTGAGGACACATACCTACCTTGTGGATTCAGAAAATGTCCCGGAATGAGACAGTGTTTGTGATGTTATGGAACTGTTGCAAAAAATTTGTGGCAGCACTTGATTTCGGAATTTAAAATTGAAGGATCATAGAATTAACATATATATAATTTAAATTTATTTAAACATAATATTTAAAATGCAATTTATTTTACACAACAGTATAATGAAAATACACTAAAATTCAAAGTATTTGTAGGATAAACACAAATATTTTTTTAATTGCTATTATTGGGAAAGGGAAGTCCTCTCTGCTGTGTCAGCTGACACATGGTGAGGCCCAGGACCTGAGACCACAAGGCTAGAGGGATCTGAGGCAAGTTGCTCACAAGCTGCAGGGGGGTCCACATCTGGAAGTTCAGTGACAGCTGTGCCTGGAACCTGCTCTGGCTCTGGAGAGGGCACCAGAGTTGGTGTTTCCTCTTCATGTGTTTCTTCGTCTTATCCTGGAGCTGCTTCTGTAGATCTAGAAGTGAACACGTTACACTATGATTGCCTTTTGTGTGCTTCCAAGGAAGGGAACCTGCCATCTCCATCACTGAAGTCCCAGTTAAAGCCCCCACTTCAGGAAGTCCTCCAGACTGCAGGCCATGGGCACTGACTTGAGAGCCTCAGTGCACCTGCCTAGCCCAGCCACTGGGAGCTCTTCTCTGTGTGGTCTAGCCACTTGGCCTCTCCCTCAACCACACCACTCTCTCTGACTTCTCCTCAACCTCTGTCTTGGCCTCAGGGGGCTCAGCTACTCCAGCCATGAGTGGAGATACTGCACCTGCTTTGGCAGCTCTGGGACTGGAAATTTGAGCTCTATGGAGGCCAAAAGCATGATCACGCTGGGAAATTCTGCCGGTCTATATAATTCTTGAGGGTATTGAACAGCCAGATGACAGGATGCAGGAGATGGCCCTGGGAAGAGAAATTGGTGGACAGCAGGGTCTTAGGCTTGGCCTTTCCTTTCCCAGGGCCCTCCTAGAGTACCACTCAGAAAGTCTGGGGTCCTGTGCCTTCTGCACCTGCTCATTAAGAAGCCAGATCTATGCCTTGTCCATGTTCTAACTGGCAGTCCTGGTAGAAACACGCCTCTTCCCCCAGGAAGAGTGGCAAAAATCCCTCCTAATAGGAACCTGACCTGCTGTTTCGATCTCTGTGTCCCTTCCCACAATCCTCCTCCCCAAATGTAATCTCCATGAGGACAGGGAGGGCTGGTGTCTGCTCTGTTCATCTCACCCATTGGCACACAGTAGATTCTCCAGAAACAGCTGACCGAAGAGCAAACGAAAATCTGTCTCCACCTCTGGCTACCCAGAGACCTCCTAGAACCTCACACTTTGGCTCCTGCGGCTATGTGCTACCTATTTCACTTACCTCCCGTGGTTAGAGAGCAACAGATACACTGACACTGAGGAGGTTCAGACAGATTCGTGAGCAAGGTGCCTGGATAGGGGTGCTGGCAAGGCTGGGATTAGGAGTGGAAGGTGATGAATTTTCTGAGAGGCTTACTCTGTCCACCGATCTGCTCACTCGCCCACACCACGCATATCCATATGCACAGCTTTCTGACTCATGTTCTATTTTCTGGGGTTTTTCTTCTAGGAGAAGCCTTCTTGCAGAAATCCCACCATAAGTGGGATACAGCGTTCTGCCAGCACCTTGAATTCACAGTCCCCATGACTCTGACCCAAAACCGACTCACGTTTTGTGATGGAACAGAGGTCCACTGTCTTCTCCACAATTCAGGAAGATGCAGACATAGGTAGTCGAGGCCAGAAGGATGTCACATCACCTCTCCTGTGGGCACTATGAGCCTGTGCAGCCTAGTGTGACTGCATTGCTCCCAACAAGAAGGAAGATCTGGAGTTCAGAAATGGGGTCTGCTCTGTGCACTGGATTAAACTCAGTGCCCAGAGATGTGTCTCTACCTGGATGGGCTTCTAATATGTTTGCTGAATGAGCCCAAACCAGCACCATCTCAGATAGCAAGATGATCCTAGGGGCCCACTGTCACCTCTGGGGTTTGTGCTCTGGCTTCACCCAAGTCAGGGACTCATAATGGAATTTCCATTCTCTTTATCTAATGACAAAGTGCTTAGCACTTGGCCGTGAGAAGAAGCAAAAATTTGGCCAAGTCTTTGTCAACAGGAAGAAAATATGACCAACTGGTTCAAAAACAACCTCTCCAACAGACCTCTCCACTGTCCTGTCACCAAGAGATATGTCAGGAAGTCCTTACAATGACCATATTGTGCTTCACTTCTCCCCATGTCTGAGGAGCAAACACTCAGAGACATGCAGGGACCTGAAGTTCACAGCAAACAGTGGCGAAATGACCATTGTGCTGTGCAGCATTAGGGGCTCAACTGGAATATGGTTGGTCACTCACCTGTTGTAGCAAAGGCTGTATAATAACACGGAAAGGTGGGGACCGGTATTTCCCCAGTCAGTGTGTGCAGGTGGTCAGTTCCACACTGGTCCTTTGCTTTTTCTCTTCTGTTTTGCCTTGTGATGAGGGAGTTTATTGGACACCAAGGGAGGGTGGTTCTGGGGCCACTCGGCTGGATAGCACCTGTGCCCAGGGCTGGCCGACCGGCCTCACTCTTCTGACAGGTGCCCCCATGGGAGACCCGTGCTGATTAAGGCACACAGTGAGGCTGACTCCCCGGAATCAGAGTCCTGGCTTCCAGAATGGGCAGGTCTTGATGGTGAGAACCTTTCTCAATGGCTGCTTCTCGGTCCTGAGGGCCATCGCCTTCGATTATTGTCTAGGTCAACACTGACTGCCTGACCCCTTACTCCAAAGAGAACTCTGGGAAATAGGCAGAGCAGCTGGGGGCTCCCTGTGGGTGGCACCACATTAATTTCCACGTTGTGAGCTCATTCACAATGAAAAGGGTTCCACTTTGTGTTTCCAGAGTCTGTCTTGGTGAAAAACTGAAATGTGAACAGAAAAGCACCTGGTCTTTCCAGGGCATGGCCAGGACGGGGAGAGGGCTGGGTATGGGCAGGCTGAAAGGTGTGATTGGAGCGTCCGAAGATGCAGGTAGGAAAGTGCATGACGTGGGAATTTCACGTTGTTCCACTCCACACAGTCCACAGGACCTGCAGTGTGTCCGGGGGATGCTTGGCCCTGCACGTCAGGCGGCTGATGTCCTCCCAGCACTGGCTCTGGTACTCCACGTCCTTGTCCTTGGTTTTCTTGGACAAACACATCACCTTCTTTTTGACCTTCTGATTTACAGTCATGGACCTGGAGGATATGACTGCAGACTCACCCCTGCTGGGCAACGTGCTGACCTGAAAAGACTGGAAGGTACACTTGAAGGTGTTGTTGGCAGTAGCCTGGTCTTGTTCCCACAGCCTCTATTCCTTCTGTGGGTTACGCTGCCGTCCAGTAATCCACTGGTGGCCCCATCAGCTGAACGCCAGCACTCTGGCTGGAGTACTCATCTCCACTCGGAGACAGGGAGGAGGAAACATGTATGAGGCCTCCTTGTTTGCCGCACACCTGTATGGCCGGGAGGAGGACAGCATAGTAGAGTCCAAAAGGGCCTCATAACTCAGGGTCCTCATAACACCCAGAATGGCCCCACAGTTTCAGTTCCACCACCCCCTCAAAGGGAATGATGGTCAAGGAGTCCTCATTAGCACTCTTCTGTTTGTAGGTGGTGTGGCCTCCACAGTGGACAGTTGGTAGCCACAACTGGACCTTCTTATGTTATTCTCAACACCATTCCCAGCATGTCCTGCGCAGCCCTCTGAGCCTCCTTGTAGAACAGGTCTCCTTTGGGCAAATCATGGAAGAAGCCATTGTAGTGGTAATGCACGGAGCCCAGGTACCCGGCCACGGGGTGGGAACCCAGCGGGATGACCAGGAAATGTAGGTAGCCCAGCCAAGGGCGGGGGTCACATTTGTAGGACAGCAGTTCTAGGAAAAGCCACAGCACAGCGCAGAAGCACTGCTCTGCTACTGCCACCAAAATGTTCACAGGGTTTGGAGGCCGGGAATCGAGGTGACAGTATGTCTGAATCCATGTGATGCTGGTGTAGAAGGCCACCTGGTCTCAGCCTTGGAGGAGGTGCACATCCCAGGCAGCATATGTTGTTGTAAGACTCAAATGGGTACTTCCCCTACTAGTCAGAGGCATTGAGGATGACAATGATCTGGGATAGCTGGTGTCAGAGTTGAGGGTGTGGTTCAGCTGGTCCTACACCATCTCCCTGGGGATCCTCACTGGTTCAGTGGGTCTGGGCAGTGCTTGTTGTCCAGTCTGTGGGCCCGGTTGTTTCTGGCTGTGCCACTTGCCGCTCCTTCAGAATGGGCTGCCGCCCCAACAGCCCACCTGCTTCCCCTGGGATTTGGTGGAGGGGATGAGGAGAGTCTTGGTCTTGCTTATGCCTGGGGTGCCTCTTCTTAGGCACATGGGTTGGCCCTCAGGCTCCTTTAGGCGCTGGTGCTGGCACTGTGGATTCTCGAGCTCTCTATCTGAGAGCTGGGCTGGGACAGGTCTTCAAACTATGCCATGAGCCAGAGCTTAAGGGTCCTGAGGACATGCTCAAGGGACAATGTCACTAGATGTTCCTAATGAGTCATAGAGCATATCTATGTCCTCTACCTCAGAGAACTGCTCTGAAGACTCCGCTCTGATTTCAGGTCCTCCCTCCACACTTGCACCCTTCGCAGCCACGCCCCAACTTTATTGTTGGCATCTTGTTGCCTGCAAGATCTTATTTTTTCTTCGCACTGCACTTTGGCCTCATCAGAATCGATGTTGTCCTTCTCTCGGTCTTGCCCAGGCCCAGAATCCTGGATGCCATGTTGTTGAGACAAGATTTCATCCTCGATTACAGACAAATTTACCCTGGATTGGGTCTTGGTGCCAGCCTTCTGGGTGCTGTCCTCAGGGTAGATGGGCTGGCTGGACAGGGAGGAGATGTCGACCTCAGCAATGGGGGCAAATGCCTCTATGATGGTGCCATGGAGGCTCAGCATCTGGCCACCCTCGAGGGGTCACTGCATCACTTCAGCCATGTCCCACGGAGGCCACAGCAAGCGTCCTGTAGGCCTCGATTTTCTGGTTTTTCAGAAGCCGCTTTTCTTGCAACATGATCTCTAGGGTGTTGTCCCCTCTCTTAAAGTTGTGAGGATACTGCAGGGAGAAGGTCAGCGCCAGGTCGGTCTTCACCTGACCACTAGGGGGCAGCAGAATCTCGTCTGACCTCAAGATGTTTTTGGAGCCCTGCACTTTAACAGAGATCACCACAGCACTGACCTCCTTCTCCAGCTTATGGGAGATTAGCAGCTTGCCTAAGGTGAGGCTACACAGCCTGGGCACGCAGGTGGGGCTGGAGCAGTCCACCTCCAAGGTGGAAAACAAGCTCATCGGCACTTGTGTGTTGAGTGCGGAGGGCCTGCTGTCCAGGTCTGCGGGTTCCAACTGGGAGGTATTTATATCCTGTTGTGAGAGGGGGACACATGCCATGAGAGGCAGCTCATAAACTGCCTGGTAGTTTGATGGCTGGAGCTCATACCAAATCCCAAGCACTTAGTGATTGTTGGCCAGAGGTGGGACAGGAATGATCGCAGGGACCACATGCTAAGCTGGCCACCTTGCAAACTAGAGACCTGAAGTAACCACAAAGGATGGTATGAAATTAAAGTGTTTTGTTTTTTTAACTAAAAGTAACTTCTGGTGGGTAGTGGTGTCTTAGGCTATTATCTTCCCTGAAAAGGTCAATCTTTATCTTAAGTGAGCCTATTTATTGTCTTTTTCCCTCTATGCTATACATTGAGTGGCCAAATTATGTTCTCTGAACACATAATAATTTGGCCAATCAGTATATATATATGTGTGTATATATATACACACAATCAGTATATATATATGTGTGTATATATATACACACACACATATATATGTATGTATATGCATGAATCCATGCATGTGTGGGGTCCTGCCAGCCTGGCCAGTGAGAGGGCACATGGGTGGTTGGCCGACCTGCCTGCTTGTCAAACTCCTGGTCAAGGGTACAATTTCCATATCAGCATTTTATTATATAGGATATACATTGAGTGGCCAGATTATTATGCGTTCACAGATCATAAAAATCTGGCCACTCAGTTTATAATAAAGAGCTAATATGCAAATGTTAGTCACACACTCACAGTGGGGCCTGGGGACTTGTGGCCCCAGCCCAAAACCAGCACAAGACCAGGGACTGGGGCTGTACCCCCAGCCTACTGGGGCCTGACAGGGTTATTGCAGGCTAGGTCTGGGTCTCATGCAATTTTGAGACTTGTTCCAGTTGGGGGGAGCTGACTCTGAGTCCTGCAACATGTCCCAGACTCTGGCTGGAAGGAAATTTTCATATTCATTTAACTAAGTTTTTTCATCTCTGATACCTCTATTATAGAAAAAGGGCAAATAGCAATACTAAAATATTTCTTCTAATTAATTCCCTTCTAATATGCATTAATTTCCCATACAGGACCACTACTACCAACATAATTGTGTAATGTCAAAGTGATTTTCTTTTATTCAGACCCCTCAAAGCACAGGCACTGTTTTGCCCTCATTGAGTTTGTTATTGACTGTTAACCACCTTCACACACCTAAATAAAAGAGGAACATCTCTATTATTTTATTTTAATTTTTCTTTTGGCGGGTATCATAACTTTTTTGACTATTGATTTTTTAATATTTTTTTCTTTAAGGTATTATAAATAGTAATACCTATGCCTCTTCACCTCGCCCCCCCACCCCAAATGACCTCCCCGGACCTCCCCTACCACCCAGCACATGCCTCAGTGTCTACCATTTTAACTTTTATCCAGTCCCAGTGATTTCCCTGCTGTGATTTCTCCTTCTTCCCTAATGTATCACCAAAGGATTTCATGAAACCTACGCAAGTCTCCACTTTTGATTGCAATGTCTAGAATAAGGTGCAAAACTGCCATTCTCAGGAGCATTATTATCTCATTTGGTTGAGATTTTGCTTCACCATAATTGTCTCCACTTTGCCTCAACTGAACTCAGAAAAATTCTGCACAGGTTTCCATGTTTTCTACATTGACAAGAGAAAAGGTTCTCGGCAGGCAATGTAGACTTGGCGGTAAGGGATGATGACACACATTATCGTAGTCATTTTTCAGTAGAAGATGGACAGCACCTACCTGTGTTAACAAGGTCACCCTGGGATTTCTGACACACATCCCACTCTAAGATGGGAACACAGAGGCGTTTCCTGAGGTGAGAGGGTCTGTATATTAGGCCAATGGGGTGTTCAGGGCAGCACCATGGACATGGCAACAGCAGGGGATCATGTCCAGGTTCCACAAGAGTGAAAAGTTGCCATGCCAGCCCTGATACATGGTCCCCCTCCAGGTATGCTGTGCAGCCCAGGGAGGCCCCAGCTACAGACTGGGAAGGATATGGGGATGTTGTTCTCAGGTTAGCAAAGAGCAAAGCAAAAGACTTATACTTTGAGGCCCAAGTCTTGGGGAAAAGCATCACTACTAATCAAGATGATGTGTAAGAATGGGAGAAGGTGTGTAAGGATTGTCAGGATAACATGGACACATGGAGATGGGCATTAAAAGGGAAAGTCTATACAAAAATGCAAAAATACTCATGACTGAACATGATGTGAAATGGTACAAAGTCTCTCTTCTGATATTCCTAACACTTTGTGGGCAGTGACATTGCATCTCTACTGACAGGGAATGGAAAGTGAGAGTGGGTTGTGGGAAGGATACTGGCCGCAGATTACTGTGGAAATTGAATTCTACGAGGGATCTACTGTAATAGCAGGGCAGCTTCTGGAAGCCAGGGCTCTCTTCAACTACATGGAATCCTGGAGTGTGAATCATCTCAGCACCTGCACTCACCCTGGAGCCAAGCTGCATGCTGGAGGATGGGTGGGGCACACGTGCCTCCTTCAAGGTCATGGAGTTGAGCACTCCATCTTTCAGCTCCTCTCTGTTCTCCTGTGGGGAGCTCTGTAAAGAGAGTTCCCAGTCACCCGGGGAAAGCCTCAGAGCCATGTTTTGCCAATTCTCTGCCCGAGACACACATACACTGTAATCCCCTCAGACCCCCACTGGAGAGGTAAATCTGTGACTGTCTGAGGGCCTGGGACTCCCATTGGCACAGATAAGGGAGCCCTCTGGAAGCCCATCTGCCTCCATCTGCCTGCCCTGTTCTGGGGTGTGACCATGACAGCACTACTACATTATCTGAGACCCAGCAACCTCTTTCTGTCTTGGGGATGTAAGCGCTGCACAGGGATGGCTCACAGAGGTGGGCAAGCCAGGATTGGTCTGACTCCGGCCACCTTGTGTTACCTGAGGCCATACTCTAGTAAATGGCCAGAAATGTCGGGGTTGACGGCCAAGCCAACGTCTGCACCATCTGGAAAAGCTCTCTCTTCCGGGTCTCCGGAAGCAAGAGCACCAATCACTGGGAACACAGCAGGAGAACATCTTGCACTGGCAAATGCCTCTTGGCAAGTGAGCTGCCTGTTGGGTTACATGTGGGTGCCTGATTACAGGCTGCCCAAGTTCTATTGTGACTTCAGTACCTGGGATTGTCTTGACTGAGTCCCCTCATCTCATGACAGCTATACAAATAGTCTTGTGGGCACTGTCTGCAGACCCTTCTTCTCCTTGAAGCACCTTATTTGTATACAGTGGCACCAACACACCCCTCCCCCCAGCACCTTGTCTGGTTGCAGCCAAGATCCCACATTTGAGGAGACACACCCGGCCTCAGCCTCAATCCCTCATTTTTACCTCTTCTGGATCCTGGATAAGTCATTGGGCCTGTCAGGGACCTTCTCTCCTGCCTGCACAATGGGTGTTGCAGCAAATGCTTCTTAGGGATGTGCAGGCTCATCTGGGGGAGTAGCTATAAAGGAGGAGGAGGACTATCCCATATAGGTAGTGCCTCCAACCACTTTTTCCTTCCTGTTGTTCCCCACTCTGAGTCTGCTTTTCCTCTAATCCCACCCAAGATCATACTGAGAGACAGACAGAGCGATAGAGAAAGAGGGAAAGAGAGAGAGAGAGAGAAAGAGAGAGAGAGAGAGAGAGAGAGAGAGAGAGAGAGAGAGAGAATGAACGTAGAATGTATGAATGAATAAATGAATGAATGAATGAATGAATGAATGAATGAATGAGTGAGTGAGTGAGTGAGTGAATTCCAGGGCTCCCTTTCTGGATCCCAGAACAAAATGTTCCTCACATAGGGAGGAACAGGCAGGAGTGCCCAGTAAGTCAGGTTCCCTAATTTTCAGACCAACTCTATGGGGGAGGTGGGAGCCTTGTCCTGGAAGGTCTGAACATTCCAGAACTCTGGACTATGAATATCAAGTAACCCAGACAGTCCCTGTCTGATTAGGGGCCTCAGTTTTCTAATTATCGAATGAGAGTGTAGTTCAGAACTGCATGTGCCTGAGCTCCGCTTAAGAGTGCTCAGCTGCGAGTTGCGGCTCTGGTCCCAGGCATTGGTGTCTTTTCAGACAATTTCTGGCGAAATGACTGGCGAGGCTGTCAAGTGCTCCGTGTCACCCCATGCCATCTCTATGTCTGTACACAATTCCACAAGCACAGCTTTATCAGAGCCCCTGAGGAAATCTGGGTGCACCTAGGATCCCACTTTGAGAACACACAGCTGGGTTTATCTCAGGCTCTGCATTCTGATCTTCTGTGGTTTGGGGCAAGGCCTGGACCTCTTGGGTAATCGGCTCTCTCCTCAGCGACTGCCCGTGGTCTTCACCTTCCTCCTGGGGTGTGAATAGGTGCCCTTTTCTTAAGTGTGGTTGTCATTAGTGAGTCCATAAAAGACAGCAAAAGGATCCAAAATGACCTCCATGAATTGGTTATAAAAAGTCAGTGCCTGGCCCAGTAAGAATGGCTCAATTTGCTGAATGTTGTTGTGTGCACCAAAAGATTGCTGGTGTGATTCATAACAGGGCACATGCCTGGTTGTAGGTTCAATCCCTAGTTGGGACAGGTACAGTAGGCAACTAATAATTGCTGCTCTCTTGCATGGATGTTTATCTGTCTCTTTCCCTTCCTCTCTCTATAAAATCAAATTTAAAACTTTTTTTAAAGAGTCATTGCCTATACATTCGTTCACACTCAACTCTTTTCTCTCTGTTTATGTCTGTCTGTCTCTGCCTCTGACTCTCTCAGGCCCCACTTAGGAATAAGCGTCTGTGCTGTGAGTTGCTGAATGCAGAGACCCACATGGCTAGCACTGAATGAGACCATCAGACAGAAAAGAAGTCAGGCCTTCCATCCACACTGAATTCCAAAGTCCACCTGACTGAGCTCAGACCCTCAATGACACAGATCCTGCCTCAGATGAGGACACCGTATTCCCAGCTGAGCCGTGCTGATCCCTCATCACAGACGTGGGAGCTAACAAGTTTTTGTTGGTTAAGTCTCCAGTGTGAGGGGACTCTCAGCAATAGGGTCACTAGGCACAGATGTCCCACACCAGCCCTGGGCCTGCTGTGCCTCCCTCCCTTAATCTCCTCCCTGTTCCTCCAGCCACGCAGTCCATCATTCTAACCTCTCTCTCTATCCAGGACACGTTCTGGCCTCCAAGTGTCTGCACACCTGTGCCTCCCAACTGGCCTAACCTGCACCTGATTTTGTGGCAGGACAGTCTTCGTCAGCTCCTGCTGCTGGAAGGACAAATGCCACCTCAGTGCAGCATTTCAGCAGCTCCTCTCCAGAAGCCTCCTGCACACCTCACATCACCCGCTACCTTGGTTCAACCTCCCTGCAGCCTGTGAGCTCCTAGAAGGCAGGGCCTGTGGTTTTCTCCCAGTGGACCTAGTGTGAGTGCTCAGATCACAGTTGCTGAAGTAACAGAAAGGCGGATCCATCCACCATAGACCAGCTCAGATCTTAGAGCCAAACTGACTTTGTCATTTTAATGGCCTAGGAGGTCACCATGTAAAATCATACCTGTGCTTTTAATGGCTGTTGTGGGGGGTTTAATTTATGCGGGATTATGAATAATCCCCCCAAATTTCTATAGCATGTCTCTATATATTCTCCACAAACCAGTGCTAGCGGGAGAGGTTAAGGGGGGCAAGGAAGGGAGCTGCTCAGATTGGACAAATGTATCTCTCTATTGTCACCTCAGGAACCCAGAGTTCTTCAATCATGAGCTTTCTTCATCCCTAGGACCTCACCCCCATGTGCTTTCATCAGCGCTGAGGAGACAGGTCACAGAGAAGTGCATGCTGGGGATGGTATCCACCAGGTCTGCTCGCACTGACAAAGGCAACTCATAGAGCAGCAAGGGAGGCTGGGATGTGCCATCCAGCTGTGCACACCAAGTCGGGAGAATGGATTGATGGACAATTAAAACTGCCACCCTGAGTAACTCACTTACAGCTAAGGTGCTGTTCACAACTTTACTGAGTGTTCACAGTTTGTCAAGCGCTGACATAAGAGCTGGATTGGAGATCTGATTGAGCAGCATCTTGGCCTAGAATGAGCTTCTGATCTCAAGAAAGAGGGAAGACATGAGGTGCCGACAGTTTAGGCAAAAGAATAGGACGTGTGCTCTGGAAGGTTAGTGAATGATTGCACAGGTGGAAGCTACCTGGAGCTCAAGCAGAGATGAACTGCCCTTTAAAAGGCAAACAAGATGTGTTTGGCCAAGAGATGGACAGGCGGTCAGTTACATACAGTGTATCATAAGAGGTGCTATGCAGCCATGCAATCATAGGTCAAAATTATTAAAGGGCAGGCTTAATATGGGAATATGCAGTGACCCCATATTTGGAATAATTGTGTTTGAATGTAGATGAAAATTTATAAAAAGTTTGAGGGTAATGTAATAGTCTTCTAAACTGTTTATTGCTTAATCAGAAGGTTTCCATAACATGCTTTGGTTTATGTACTATTTTTTTCATCAGACATATGGACTGTGATGTAGGCCCATTATCTCCAAACTTCTTTACCCTGCCTTGGAGTCCAAGGGCTTGGGACTTTGCCTGGGACAAAGCCTGCTTCTTCCTGGTGTGAATGACAGGACAATGACTTCTAGTAGAAGGCACTCCAAAATATTGACTCTGACCTATTTATTTTGGTCAAAAGGCAAGCCAGGCAAAAGCTCGTTTGGTGTCTGTTCCCATTGGTGATAGAACCATGAGCCCCACAACAAGTGTGTCATGTCTCACTCATCCCCTGGAGGGCAATCCGTGTGCAGCTCATAACAATGACCTAGACCCAGTCCAACTTTGACAAGTTCTCCTAAACTTCAAGATTTCTCTAAGGAATATTCATTTGATTTTGTCTTCAATTTAATTTGGAAGCTATTGTAAATCACCTCTAAATAACAATATAAGATCTACTTCCTGCCGAGCTGTCACTGGTGACACAGACGTGTAAAATTATGTGTCCCTCCTTGTGTGTGCACCTCTGTCTACCTTCTACCTCCAGCATATATAGATCTTCTCTTGTAAAGGAATCATGATAATGTGGATGTAATTAGAGCATCTGTCAGTCGTGTCCCCATTGGTGACGGGATCTTTGGGGCGCAATGGGTTTCACCAATAATACATGAACATGCTCAGAATTTCGGGGACTGAGGTATTGAAGGCAGGTCCTGCCTTCATTTGCTCCTGATTGGTGAGGGCAGGCTGTAGGCATGGTTGGTCACAGATACAGTCAATTTTGTATAATATTTTATAGATAGGCATATGCATTCAAAGAATCCCCTTGATTTACATTTAGTTTTTAGTTTGCCTCATCCCCTCATGACTAAATGGGTTACTTCCCCTATAGTCTGAGGATGAGGAGATGATGTTCTGGGATTAGCTGGTGTCAGAGTTGAGGATGTGGTTCAGTGTTACAGTCTTGGGATCTACACTGGCTCAGTTGGTTGGCATGCTAGTTCAGTTGTGGGCCGGGTTGTTTCTGGCTGTTGCACTTGCTCACTTAGGATGGGCTCAGCCCAACAGCCACCTGCTTTTCCCCTGGAATTGCTGGAGGGGATGAGGAGGGATTGGTCATGTGATGCCTTGGGGTGCCTTTCTTAGGACACATGGGTTGGCCTCAGGTCCTTCAGGCAGTGTTTCTGGCATGTGGATTATCGAGCTCTCTATCTGAGGGCTGGGGCTGGGACGTTCTTCAAATATGGCCATGAGCCGAGCTTAAGGCCCTGAGGACATGCTCAAGGGACACTGTCACTAGTGTTCTTATGAGTCATCTAGGCATATCTATGTCCTTAACCAGAGACCTTCTCTGACGGACTT